>JAEOAD010001510.1:0-600000 GCA_036365145.1 Orientallactaga sibirica | reverse complement strand
TGAGTGTCTTGAACACCACCCCGAGGAGGGGGACCCTATGAGAAAGCTAGCAACAGCGCTGGCATTGAGGGTGGGTGACGTGGGTTTTTTGGTTGTTGGTTTTTTTTTGGGGGCAACTTCATTTTGCCTACAGAGGCTCTGACCTCGGCCACCAAGCTCACACCAGTGGGTTGACCCACCCAGACTTGAGAGGCTGCCCAGACTTCTCAACAAAGCTAAATCTAGCCACCCTGCCCTGTTGGTTCCACCCATGGATACAGAAGCCACTGTTTGTCCCCAAAAGCCAGTGAGCCTGCATGACCTGCAGCAGGCATTCTGTCTCCTGAGTAAGTCCCCTGAGTCCCCTGCCTTCCTGAGTAAGGAATCTACATTGACGGGGAAAAGTGAGGCATACCTGTAACCCTAGCACTCACAAGATTGAGGTGGAGGACTGCCACAAGTTTGAGTCGGGCTGGGATGTCAAGGGAGACCTCCTCTCAAAAAAGGAGGAGCTGGAGAGATGGCTTAGCAGGTGAGGTGTTTGCCTGCAAAGCCAAAGGATCCCAGTTCGATTCTCCAGGACCCACATAAGCCAGATGCACAAGGGGGTGCACATTCGTTTGTAGTGGCTGGAGGCTCTGGTGCACCCATTCTCTCCCTCTCTGCCTCGTTCTCTCTCAAATAAATAAATAAAATATTTTTTTAAGAAAAGTGGGGCTGGAGAGATGGCTTAATGGTTAAGGCACTTGCCTGTGAAGCCTAAGGACTGATGTTCTACTCTCCAGGTCCCATGTAAGCCAGATGCACAGTGTCACAAGTGCACAAGGTCGCACATGTTCGTGAGGGGGCACATGCCTCTGGAGTTCAATTGCAGTGGCTAAAGGCTCTAATGTGCCGGTTCTCCTCTCTCTTTCTCTCTCATAAAAAAAATAGACTAGTCTGTTGGGCTTGCCTCAAAAAAAAAAGAAGAAGAAGAAGAATATGTTCTAGTACCCTGAAGGCACCCCCATATCACCACCCCAACTTTTTCCTTATTATCTCGTAACTGCTGAGTACCTATACTTGTGAGGTTTGAAAGTGGGGCTGAAGACACACTGGGGATGATGGTGCCCTTGGGACGATAGAGGGATGAAGCAGCGCTGAGCTGGAGGCTACCTAAGCCCATCATGAGCAGGGTTCAGGGCATGGCCTCACTGCAAGAAGGGCAACTGGGTCACCAAGCTGAGAGGGGTTTGGGTCAAGCTGAGTGGGGTTCATCTCTGACCCCACCCCCCCCCACAGTCCTGGAAGACAGCTGCTGGGCAGACAGCCTGCACCCAGGAGGAAATCTTTCTTATTCTTGGCATTGGCCACTCTGTCCACGTTTGGAGAGGTCAGGCCATGGGATGAAATTCTGCCTCTGAACTGGAGGACATGTCCAAGGAGGCTGTTAGCCTGTCCCCACTTCCTACAAGTGGCAGCAGTCCTGCAGCCCAGCTCCCCGGATGCCATACTGTCTGAGTAGGAATGAGAGTGGTTTGTCAGAATGTCCCTCGGTGAGATTCCTTTGGGAAACAGATCGATGATTGATTAAGAATCACTGATCCTGGCCAGGACCACGTCTCATTCTGCCTACCTCTACTCATCTAATCTTTGGAGTAGGAAAAAAGATTCAGTGTTCCAATGAAGAGGTAAAGGCTGTCAAAGGAGTGGTCAGCAAGGCCTGCATGGACGAGGGAGTCTTTGAGCTGGGCACCACTCAACATTTAGCAATTCAGTAATGACTACATATTATTTAGTAATTATTTTGATTACTAAGTGTCACTTAGTAATTATCTTGTAGCAGCAGGAAGAAAGCCGATGGGTACAGCTCTATATACTATAAATGAGACCCTCAAACTTGAAAATCAGGTAACAATTTCCCACACTCACTCAAGTTAAATGTTTCAAGTTCCCAGGCACAAGGGGTCCTAAAAGGTAGGACAGGAGGCTCACGGGGGAAGCAAAGTGCTGAGAAAAGATGCTGTGGGCACTGGAGCAGATGGAAGATGGAGGCGTGCTCTTACCCATGTGGGTTCATGGTCAGGGTGGGGTCTGTATGTGGGGCCAACAAGCCTCACGGGAAATCTTCCCCTCACATACCCAGCAGGCTAGCTTTGCCTCAGACCCCTTTGTAAGGAAAGCGTAGGAAAAAAGCAAGAAAGAGCACGGGACTTGATCTCTACAGAGTGTTTATTGGGAGGTAGCGAGGGGCAGCAGCCTTCCCGCGGGATGAAGGCTGAGGCCCCGAGTCAGGCTGGGGTTCAAACTTATCAGGAGGATCCTAAGGCAAACAGACTGAAGTAGCTGCAGGTCCAGGGGAAGTAGATGAGGCGTCAAGGTTATTTGCTCAGAATAGGCTCTTTAGCAGAGTTGACCAGGGAGGACTGGATGTCTCCATTCTTTATGCCTTCTCATCTTAAGGTGAGTTATTAACTCTTTAGTTCCCTCTAGTTTTCAGGGAAGGCTATTAACCCCTCACCCTTTACCATTAGCTGGTGTTCCATGCGACAGGGTCTCCCCCTGCCGGCGCTCTGACCATCCAGACTCCCAATGAGCCTACAAACAAGGCTCAAGTTCATTATCCAATGAGTGAGTCTCCCATCCGAGGTCGACTGCAAAACACAGGCTCTCCGGAAGGACAAGCCATTTGGATAGGGCCTGAAAGGGACAAGGGACACTCTGGAGGAGCTCTGGGGCAGGGACCAGCAAGGGTGAGGAAGGACTCCAGGTCCCATCCTGAAGTGGCAAGGCTGTCTCCAACAGCTGACGTGGGCAGCATCGCTCAATCCCACATATGTACAAACCACTGCAACCCACTGGCTCTGGGCAGCAAGGAAACCCTCGGGATAACCCCTCCGCCATACGCTCTCCCATGTTCCCCACCTTCATGTCAGCCCCCCCCCCCAGCTATTTCCTCCCCTTTTACTGGTGTTCAGATAAGCAGACTTAAGAAATCCAATTTCCTACTCAGAGGTGCCCTCCATTCCTGCATCCAACAAGATTCCCGCCCATCCAGCAGACATCTTCCAAGCATTCCCAGGTTTTAGATCCAAGCACAGGGACTCTCTAGCTCATGGTGCTATAAGACATATTTTGTTCTCCTCTGCGTGACAAAAACATTCCTGGGTGATTCCCCCTCATGGGACAAAAGCCTTCTTTACTGCAGAGTTCCTTTTTAGGAAGTTACCTTTGAACCATACAGTGATTCTTGGGTTCTTTTGTTTCTGGATATAAAAGGGTGTCTGGCCCCAGGGGCAAGTCTTTCTTAGCACCTGGGATTATTAGGGCAGTGTCCTGCAGCCTTCTGTGGACTTCTGGACTCTGGAGCAGGTTCTGAGGCAAAAGCAACATCCCTTGCAATCTGCTAGCTTGAGTTCCTAGACAAGGGCAAGAAATAGTGCCTCATGCAGGATTCAAATGAAGTTGGGTTGGCGCTCAAAGAAACTCAGGCTTACTAGGTTGTGTTTGGGGAAAACATTATAGCTGAGCCCTGTACTTGTTGGGGAAATATCATAGAAATTGCCAGAATGAAGTAGCATGGGAGACTGATGAGAATCTAACACGAGCAGTAGCTTTGGGATCCCACTGGGTGAGATCCTTGTACAGGTCCTTCTCCATTCCTACCTGTCTCTGCTGAAGCCCATGACCCATATGGAGCAGGGGCTGGACACGGAGTTGCCTGGGGGGCATCAGCCACGGACACCCAAGTTGTCCTCCCACACAACCAGGGCTCACCACTGCCCCGGCCAGCGGGGCTTCAACGGGAGCAAGGACCCTAGAGAACCTGAAATGAAAGGGACAAGAGACACAAGGAACCGACAGCAAGACAAAGTTCTGATCAAGCTGCGAGTTTTATTAATCCCAGGGTGCCTTTTATACAGCAGAACAGGGAAGTAGTTTAGGTATTCTATAATTATGTTTCAACAGGATAAGACCCCAGCCCCAAGGCTATAAGATGTTCCACAGGATAAGGCTCCAACCCCAAAGCCATAAGATAACGACTTCCTCAATCTCTGTGCATGGGTTAATAGATAACTGCAGACCTTGTGACTTCCCAGAACAGATCAATGGAGTCACTACTCAAGAAGAAGGCACTTTTGGTTACCTAGTGCCCAATGGTTCCCGACATACCACCTTGCATTCCTGAAGTCTCTATCATCTTTTGTTTGTTTGTTTGTTTTTGAGGTAGGGTCTCACTCTAGCTCAGGCTGACCTGGAATTTACTATGTAGTCTCAGGGTGGCCTTGAACTCACGGTGATCTTCCTACCTCTGCCTCCCAAGTGCTGGGATTAAAGGCATGCGCCACCACACCCAACTTCTATCATCTTTTAAGGCTGTTGCTTGGGAAAGACTGTGAGTTTTAAATTAGATGCACTGAGGAACAGTTGAGGAATCAGGCTCAGAGCCAGGAAGCCTCGGTTTGGATCCAGACTCACCACCCACGGGCTGGGTGACCTTGAATAAGTCGGTTAACATCTCTGAGCTTTCTGTCTAAAAACAACGGGGCAAACAGGACAAGGACAGTTGCAAGCTGTAGGATAACCCCGAGTGTTGAGAGATTGGGAAGCACTTGACAGAATTTTGATGATTGTTGACCTGATCGACCCTGAGAAAGAGAACAGATCGCTTTTTCAACGTGTTCATTTCAAACAGCAGGAAGAGAACTTATCAGTTCACATAGTTGGACTGAGCACTGAGCATGACTAAGCACAGAATCCTCAACTACCAAGACAACTAAGATCCCACGGACCAGCTTCAAGCCCCTGAGCTTGGCTAGCTGAGAGACCCTCTTCCCAGGCTCCTGCTCAAGCCCCGGCTCTCGTGTGCCCCCAACTCTCCCTTGAGGTATCAGCACATTGGATCCAGTGATCACTTGCCTCCAGTAACCAGGTGTAGTGGCGCACGCCTTTAATCCCAGCACTTGGGAGGCAGAGGTAGGAGGATCACCATGAGTTTGAGGACAGCCTGAGACTACATAGTGAATTCCAGGTCAGCTCTGGGCTAGAGCCAGACCCTACCTCATAAAAATAAAAAACATTAAAAAAATAATATTTTTGATAAATGAGGCATATTTCCCCAGGTAAGTCCAGACACACCAAAATTTTAAGAACCTAGCTTGGTAAATGTTGGCTGGAATGTGGAAGAGATCGACAGTGGTGAGTTTCGTGGATTTTATGCTCCAACAGTAGGACAAGTGTGTGAGCTCCCTGTTGCTGCTGTAACAAATTGTTACAGACCAATAGGTTAAAATAATACAAATGTGTTCTGTCTTCGTTCTGTAAGACAGAAGTCCAGAGTGGATCTTTCTGGGCTCAAATCAGGTCTGGGCTGGGGTGGTCCTCTGAAAAATTCTAGAGGTGAATCCACCTCCTAGTGACTATCCACTCACTGTCCTTAGCTTGGCCTCTTACTCCTTTCTTGGTGCCTGCACATAGCATCTCCCCGTCTCTGTGCATTTCCTACCTCCCTCTGCTAAGGACCCTGGGTTACATCAGACCCACCTGGATAACCCAATACCCTCTCCTAGCTTGAGATCCCTGGCTTTGCCAACCTTCAGAGCTCCTTTGCCATGTAAGCTTACAGAGTCATAGGTCCTAGGTATCAGATGTGTACAATTTTGGAGTTGAGTAGGCAATAAAACTAAACTAAGAGATACCAGAGTTTCTTAAATTTAATTTGCAGGTTTTGGAAACAATGTATAACCCTTTAAAACTTTTTTTTTTCAAGGTAGGATCTCATTCTGGCTCAGGCTGACCTGGAATTCACTATGTAATCTCAAGGTGGCCTCTAACTCACAGTGATCCTCCTACCTCTGCCTCCCGAGTGCTGGGATTAAAGGTGTGTGCCACCACGCCTGGCTTTGAAACTTTTTTTTTAATTGCCCCAAACTACAAATCAATAGCAAAACATAAAATGCAATATCCATTATTTTATTTGCAATAAACTTCCTATAATACCCATATTTAAACAGATATCTTTTTTTTTTTAATGGTTTTTCAAGGTAGGGTCTTGCTTTAGTACAGACTGACCTGGAATTCACTATGTAATCTCAGGCTGGCCTCGAACTCATAGCAATCCTCCTACCACCGCTTCCCAAGTGCTGGGATTAAAGGAGTGCGCCACCACGCCCTGCCAGCTATCTATTTTTAACTTTGGTTGACCCATGCTAGATCAATTCCATCTGCTGTTTTTGCTGAAATCCTTAGCTGTCCCATAGCTGATCCCTGAGGCCCACCTCTCCCGCCACCAGAAGCTGCTTGGGGATGCCTCTACCACCATCCCAAAACCCTCCAAGGCCTTGGAAGGTTGCTATTCTTGGGTTTAATCCTCTGCAAAAGGAGCATGTGGTAAGCTCAGGGGCACTGCAGCCTGGCAGGGAGGGAAGCAGGCCCGAGGTCAGGAGGTCCTTCCTCACCTCCCAGATGGCGGCTGGAAGGATGGTCTTGAGGCATGGTGGCTTCTTGCCAGAGCTCTAGGCCTGTGCTTGTGGAGTATAAGGACAGCTCCAGGGATAAATCTGCCGGATGCCATTCCCCACAAGGGATATAAGCTATGCTGCTAGTTACAGACCTTCCAGTTGTAAACAAAGCGCTTTGAGCTGTGAGGCCCCAGGGCCACTCGGAGCAGGAGCAAGACCAAGACGGGATGAGAGAGGAGACTTAACGTCTCAGGCCAGGCTGACAGCTTGTGATTCTCATCAGCTTCGGGAGAGGGTGCACAACCGAGGGTGAGGCTGAGCAACTCAAAGGGCTTCTAGGCTGTCTTCTCACCCACGCTGGTGGCTGCCCAGAAGGTCTGTTAAGGACAACACAGCCCCATCTGGGCCGAAGGGGAGGAGTGCTCTGCTTGAGCAGCATTGTCTATCAGCCAGGGAAGAGGGGAGGTGGTCCATGTGACCCTGCTTTGCTCTAGGGAGGAGCTCTGAATACAAACAGGTACTTAGGATTCCAGAGGGAAAAGCCTTGTCTTGCCTGGGTTGAACTTGAGTTAGCAGGCTGGTACGGTCTGTGTTCCCTCATCTTTAAATGGCAAAGATTGGCAGAGCCAATCTTAAAGATAGGAAGGTGTTACCTGTCACAAACTGCAAAGTCTAATCTATTGACAGAGGATTGACATAATCCTCAGCCATCCAGTCCTGCCATGGTGAATGATCCTGGGAGTCTGTCACAAATTTAAGCCTGCACTGTTGCTGGCATGGACCCTGACTACCCTAAGGAGACTCATCCACTTGCATGTCCAGGACATGGTGACACCTGAAAGGCACCACATGAAGGGACAAAGCAGTAGCAGGCCTTTGCTGGAAGCATGTGGACTGACAGCCCCGATCCTGGGGTTGGGAGTCATTGTTGGCAGAATTCTGGCACAATCACAGGTGGAAGCTGACATACCAGCACCCAGAACGCAGTAATAAGTGGCTCCAGCTCCAGGGAAGGGGCTGGGAGAAAGCTCCTGCCACCCGCTCCTGCCACCCACACCTCTGTGCAGTCATGAATAGAGGCCCAGGCCGAGCTGCCTAGGAAGAGCTGGAGTGGAGCCAGCTTAGGTAACAGAAAGGCAGTGGTGGAGGATGGGGAGAGAAAGGAAGAAGGCAGGGCCAGGTGGGGCCTGGGGAAGGCATTTGAGTTCTACTGGCATTTGAAAAGTTGTCAGCAAAGACATGCCATGCCATGTGCTTTATTTCAAAGGACCTGGGGCTTGCCGTTTTCTGGGGGCTCCAGTAATTACCTTGCTTTTCTGCCTGCCAGTCCTAATGAGCACCCTCCGTGATGTCTAAGAGAAGAGGTGCTGGTGCCTGGAGGCCTGTGCACGTTCCAAGGGCTGAAAGGTGTATTCCGCTGAGTCAAGGCTAACAAGCTGACAGGGGCTAGACAGGGCTGGAGGATGCAGACTCCCCACAGGGCCATGGCTAGTCTAATGGAATGCACAGATGTCAAGATGCCAAGGAAGAGAAAGGGCAGGTAGAATGGGGTCAGCATGGAAGGGGGCCTCGGGACTGTAGACAGAAGGATGCTGAAAAGGGGAAGGAAGACGAGGCAGGGTGGGGAGGACTGTGGATGTGAGAGACCACAGAGTTCCTCCTCCATATCCCCAGCTTTCCTGGGGGGCCTTTGAGACAAGGTCAGCAGCAGGGGACAGACTGAAGGCTACGTGTCACTGTACAGAGCAAAGGGCACCTGATGGGAAAATGAACTTGGCTTTGCTGACCAGCCCATCTTTTTTTTATTTATTTTTATATATTTTATTTATTTATTTAAGAGAAAGGCAGAGAGAGAGAGAGAATGGGGGTGCCAGGGCATCCAGCCACTGCAATCAAACTCCAGATGCATGTGCCCCCTTGTGCATCTGGCTTACGTGGGTCCTGGAGAATCGAACTGGGGTCCTTTGGCTTTGCAGGCAAACGCCTTAATGGCTAAGCCATCTCTCCAGCCTGCTGACCAGCCCATCTTGCACAGGGACTGTGAGTCAACTGTGACACCTGTCACAGGCAAAGAGGCCAGAAAATACCATCATAAGTAAACCCTGGTCCCAGAGGCCATAGTGGTGGCTAAGTTGGAGCAACAAACCTGAATGTGTGGCACACCTCTGGCATTTGGTAATGTAGTTTAAACATGTGGAGTGTGTGTGTGTAGAGTTCAGGGCATGGCTTAGGCTCTACCTCGGCCCCTGAAGGGCCTGCTGCCAGCTGAGGAGGCCTTAGCTTGTCACTTGCATGTCAGCTTGTGACTGTCTGGCCCATTTGCCTATTGCTACTCTGAGCCAGGCCTTAGCAACTTTGTCTGCCTAAGACCCGGCCTCAGGAGGTGAGTGTTCAGAGAATATTTGCTGGGTAGAGCCAGGAGCCAATGGAGGAAAGAATATGTTGATGGGCTTGGGTGGAGTGGGCCTGACAGGAAGGTTTGTACATGGAGGGGCTGCTCTAGCTAGTCCAGAAATGAATGAAGCCATATCCCTGTAAGGAACCCCTCTTAGGAGCGGTCAAGTTCCTCTCAGGAGACACTGTGGAGGACGAGGATGAGTAGGAGGAGGAGGTGGGTGGTCAGGGCTGGCTTCACTGGCACTATGGTGAAAACTCAAGGCTCAGCCAAAGCTGAAAGCCATTGCCCAAACCCCCTTGGGGTAGGTGAAAGGCAATGTCAAAGGGACAGAGAGTGAGAAGTCAGAGCTCAGAATGAGGTCAGGGTGGAGGCCACAGGCAGAGAGCCAATGCTACTGGTGGGTGGGGAGTAAAGGCCAGGGCAGCCACCAGGTGAGTCCCCAAGCAGAGGGAAGACCCAAGCATAGGCTGGAACCATTTGTGTATTCCAGACACAACCTTCTAGCCTTCCAGAGGACTTAGCAAACAAGAGTTAATTACAAGAACAGTGGCTCTCTGCCCTCTTGGGGCTTGATGCAAGCCATGCCTCTCACTCTGGAAATGTGCAAAAGCATCATGGTACTGTGAATATAAAATATCTCTGCCCATAACCTCACATGCTTTGAATGCTTGGTCCCCAGTTGGTGGCAATTCGAGAGGTGGAGCCTTGCTGGAGTTGGTGTGTAACTGGGGTTGGGCCTAGAAGTTTCATAGTACAGCTTTACTGGGTGCTCATAGCTCACCCTCTCTTGCTGCTCCCTCCCAGCTGCTGTGACAAGATGTGACGCCTAGCCTCTGCTCTGTCATGCTTTCTGTGTCATGATGAAACTTCCTCTGGAGGCTGTAAACTGAAATTAAACCTTTCCCCCTCATCATCTGCTTTTGGTTGGCTGTTTTGTCCCAGCAATGAGAAAGTGACTGCAGCAGAAAAATTGGTACCGAGAGTGAGGCCATTGCTGCTTTTAGTCTTTTAGAACTGATTTGTGGGACGAATGTAGAAGGACTTGGAACTTAGGACTAAAGAGGCTTTGCGTTGCTCCGAGGAAGCTTGACGGGCTATCCTGGTGAGAGTTTGAAAGACCTAAATGCAGAGAGAACTGTGGACTATGAAGGAGGTTCAGCTTGTGGGGTCTCAGAGAGGAAGAAAGGACATGGTCAGGACTTGGCCAGAGGCAGATGGCATGATGTTCTGGCATAGAGGATAGCTGTTCTTCCTGTATCGTTGAACTTGAACAAAGTTAAATTTGAAAGCAATTGACTTGTGTATTTGGCAGAGGAAAATACAGAGAAGGATGTGAAAACTGTTAAGTGTGGCACAGGAAAAATATGAGCAGGTTTGGAGCCCAGACACAAAAACTACTGTCAGTTCATCTGCAATTGTTTAAGAGACATCTCTCCACTGAGGATGGGCCAGGCACTTGGCACTGGGGCAGTATGAGGAGCGATGACTCTAGAGAGCAGAGGGCCTGAAGGAAGAGTGTGGAATGTGTTTCCTGCTCCTCAAGGTCTCTTCCCCCTGGATTTAAAAAGTGGCAATGTAGTTCACCTGGTACTTGCTTTGGAAGCATGAAGATGCCAGAAAGAGGGTCATGAGGTGCATATAGTTCTGAAAATGTGAGCCAGGGTTTGAGATCCCAGCAAGGAGTCCCTTTGAGGCCATTGCACAGGGCTGTGGTGATGAACCATGGGTTGCAGTGGAGATTCCAGGATGTTGGAGGTGCCAGGGATGTGGGATAGCCACCAAGGCTGGAAGGGTAGAGTTGCTGAGAAGCCCTTTCATCACAAGTCCCAGGCGCCCAACATAAAGCTGCAGGGTTTGATGCCCTGCTTGTTTTCTGTCTTGCATTGGTCCATCTTTCATTGCTGTACCTTTTTGAAATGGGAATATTTACTCTGCCCCATTACGTGTTGGAAGTGTTTAACTTGTGTGGTGATTTTACTGGGCTCATAGTGAAGAGATTGTCTTGAGTTTCAGAAAAGACTTTGGATTTTTTTTTTTTTAAACAGGGTTTGGATCAGTAAAGACTATGGGGACTTTTTAAAATGAATACATTTTTTTTTATCATGAACTGGTCATAAGAGTACAGGAACCGGGGCGGAATGTGGTAGTTTGAATGCAAAGTGTTACCCATAGACTCATGTGCTTTGAAAGCTTGGTCCCCAGCAGCTCGAGAGGTGGAGCCTTGCCAAAGGAGATGAGCCATAGGGTGGACCTTGACGTTCACTAGCCCAGCCCTGCTGTGTGTTCCTAGCTCACTCCCTCGTGCTGCTACCTCCCAGCTGCTGTGATAAGGTGGGATGGCAGCTTTGCTCTGCCATGCATTCCCCACCATGATGAAACTTCCCCTTGAGACTAGAAGCTGAAATAAACCCTTTCTTCCCCACCAGCTGTGGTGAGTTGCGTGTTTTGTCCCAGCAACGAGAAGGTGATTACAGCAACTATCCTGTGCATATTATCAGGAGAAGCTCGACTTCTTTTTAAAAAATATTTTATTTACTTACTTGAGAGAGAGAGAAAGAGGCAGAGAGAGAGAGAGAATGGGCTCACCAGGGCTTCCAGCCACTGTAAATGAACTCCATATGCATGCACCCCCTTGTGCATCTGGCTTACGTGGGTCCTGGAGAATCGAAGTGGGATCCTTTGGCTTTGTAGGCACTTTAACTGCTAATCCATCTCTCCAGCCCTGAAGCTCTACTTCTTAAGAGGTGGAGGCAGGACTGGGGAGATGGCTCAGTTGGCAAAGCACTTGCTATGCAAGCAAGCATGAGGACCAGAGTTCAGATCCCCAGCACTCACTTAACTGCTGGGTGGGCATGATCGTGTGCCCCTGTAGTCCCAGATGGAGACAGGGAATCCCCAGAGCAAGCTAGATAGCTAAGGTAGCCAAATCTGAGAGCTGCAGGCTCAAATGAGAGAGCCTGCCACAGCAAAACACAGGGGAGGCTCTTGAGGACACCCGACATCAACCTCTGGCCTCTGTATGCGCGCACACACACAAACACGTGAGTCCACGGGCACACACACAGGCTCCTCCCAAAACAAGGCAGCAGTGTTTTACTGACATTAAACTTCAGTGGACATGCAGAAAAAGAAAAGAATGCATCAATAGAATGAACATATTCACAAAACATTAGTCCCATGACTTCTGGGCGTGGGCATATGAGCTGCCGAAGCAAGCACTGGCCATGCATCCTGACCCTCTGGCACAATGCATTTGTCTAGTTAGGTGTGGCCATGCCAGAGTTGTGGAGTAGAGGGACCCTGCAAGCAGACAACCTCCCACCTCCATTTTGAGAAGCTCTGCCATGTTGCTTTCATTGTGGTTTCCCCCATTTTATTTGCACATTCCTGAATATCAATCATTTACTTTTCATGTTCAATTTTAACACATCCATGTGCCACCTGTACTGTTAAGATTTCCCATCAGTTTGCTTTGTTTATTTTCATCCAGAGTAAAGTGCAAATTAGAATTTTTCTAGAACACTTAAAATCTATCATTTAACTCTTAAATATTTGACCAGGGTACCTCCTAAAGGCAGCTTGCAGCCATGGGTTAAAATCCCACACCTCTTAGGAGATGACTCAGTGGGTCAGAGTGCTTGCTGGGCAAGCATGAGGACCTGAGTTGGATCCTCTGTCTTCCTGTACAAAGCCACACATGGCTACACATGCCTGTAACCCCAGTGCCCAGGGAGCCAGAGACAGGGACATCACCAGTTCTCTCTGGTCAACCAGTCTAACCAAACAAACAGCAAGCTCCAGGTTCAGTAAGAGACTGTCCTGGATGAATACGGCAGAAGAATGATAGAGGAGGCCACCCAACATCTTCCTCTGGCTTCCATGTATGTGTGCATGGGGCATGCACATCTGCACCTTACATGCATGCACCACATGCACGAATACACCTATATGACATACACTGTGCACACATGCTCTCCCCCCACACACACAAAAAAATCCCATACCCTGGAAGGACAGACTGTCTAGAGTCTGCCCAAATCCTGTGACTATTTTAGACAAGAGATGTCAAAATAAATTGTAGCTGTCCAATTCACCTGCCGTCATAGCTTGCTCAAAAACAAACAAACAGCCGGGCGTGGTGGCTCACGCCTTTAATCCCAGCACTCCGGAGGCAGAGGTAGGAGGATCGCCGAGAGTTCGAGGCCACCCTGAGACTACATAGTTAATTCCAGGTCAGCCTGGACCACAGTGAGACCCTACCTCGCAAAACCAAAAAAAAAAAAAAAAAAGCCTCCCTTGCGAATAACTTGCTCAGTCAAATCCAATCAGAAATTCTGGTCTCTGTCCTGGTTTCCCTGTTGTGGCCCCAGTATTCTGTTCCGTTGCTGTCCCCCCCTTCCCCACTCCTCTCTGCTCCTATCAAGGGCCTAGCAAGGCACTCAGAATGCTTTCGGGACTATATTAATGAGAAGATTCCAGAAGGAAAGAGAGGCCAGCGGGATGCATTAGTTAAGAAGTTGCCTTCTGCCTGCTCTGTGGGGCTTCAGGAAAGGGTCTGCCTCACCCTTGACCTACAGCAGTACTCACTCAAGGGCCTCTGTTGGGCTTGGTTCTTCTGAGGTCCAAGGTCCACTCTACTCTGACCATGGCCAGTGACCTTAGGGCCATGGCTCCCAGGAAGCCTGCCTCATTGCAGGGTTCAAGATGTGCAAACTCCCTAAGAAGGGTTTGGGCCCACGGAAATACCAGTTTCTAGCATCTGAGAAATCAAATCCCCCAAGCTGGAGTGCAAAATACCAGTTTCATTCTTTTTTAAATTATTATGGACTAAACATTTGTCAAAATTCACATGCTGGCCAAGCGTGGTGGCGCACACCTTTTAATCTCAGCACTCAGGAGGCAGGGGCAGGAGGATTGCAATGAGTTCAAGGCCACCCTGAGACTGCATAGTGAATTCCAGGTCAGCCTGGGTTAGAGAGAGACCCTACCTCGAAAAACCAAAGGAAAAAAAATTCATATGCCGAACCCCCAATGAGGTGGTCATGGAGATAGCTGTCTTTGGGGGCGTCTGGGGTTAGATGAATTTAAGAGGGTAGGCACACATCATGATAACAGCACTCTCCTAAGCAAAGGGAAAGAAAATACCCCCACCTCCATGCCCACAGGGGGAAGGGCAGGTTAGGACACAGGGAGAGCAGACAGCTAGTCCTCACCACAGCCTGACCATGCCAACTCCCTAACCTCAGCCTCAGCCTCGAGAGAGACCATAACGTTCTGTTGTTTAAGCAACCCAGCCCTATGGCATTTTTGGCTGGCAGCCCCAACAGACCAAAACATCAATAGTGTCCCTGCCATTGTCAGGCTTCTATAAATCCCCTGTTCTCTGCAGAATCCCACAGAGCCAGTGAAGGAAGCCCGCCCTGCACACAGACGTCTCCTGGGCTATGGAAAGACTGCTGTCCACTGCAATGTCTGCTTTACCCTGTGCTGGGCACTTGGTGAACCTGGCCCTCCTGTCTCTGGCGGGGACAGCAAACCTTGCCCACAGGCCAGTATAAAGCTTGCCAGGGGCCGAGGCTCTGGGAAAGCTGGCTCTCAGGCAGGGTTCTTGCCCCAGCTCACCCCTCCCATGACTCACAACCTCTCCAATCGTGGAACCCATAGAAGAGTCTCGGCAAGCCCCACTGCAAGCTCAGGCATGGTGGCGCACGCCTTTAATCCTAGCACTCGGGAGGCAGAGGTAGGAGGATCACTGTGAGTTCGAGGCCAGCCTGAGAATACAGAGTGAATTCCAGGTCAGCCTGGGCTAGAGTGAGACCCTACCTTGAAAAAGAAAAGAAAAGAAAAGAAAGAGAGAGAGAGAAGGAAAAAGAAAAAGAAAAAAAGAAATGCAAGATTGACAGAATTGGTGGCTCAGGTTTGTGATCTCAACATGTGAGAAACTGAAGCAGGAGGCTGGTACAGATTTGAGGCCAGCCTGGGCTACATAGTGAGTTCCGGGCAAGCTTAGGCTACAGTGTGAGACCCAGAGGACACAGGTTCTCAACACGCCATCAGCCAGCCCCTGAGACAAGACACAGACTCTGCTCCAGTGATGGAGTGGTATGGAAGATTAAACAGGGTGGAAATGGGACTCATTCTTCAATTTATCTTCTCAAACTACACTTGATGTTTGTTTTTTTGTTTTTGTTTTTTGAAGTAGGGTCTCACTCTAGCCCAGGCTGACCTGGAATTCACTACTTAGTCTCAGGCTGACCTCAAACTCACAGCAATTCTCCTACCTCTGCCTCCAGCATGCTGGGATTAAAGATGTGTGCCTGGCTATACCTGATTTTTGTAGCAAGTATTCTATACATTTTATGATCCTTGTTTTTTTTTCTACACCAAAAAGTAAAATCCATTTAAATAAATGGAATATTGGTTTAACCACAAAGAGAGAAGGAAAAATAAAACAGCCTGGAGGAAGTTTATGGCTTGTCCACATGATGAGGCACATAATCTCCTCTTAATCCTCACACTGTCAGTGAATAGACAGAAGCTTCCAGAAGAGAAAGAGGCCAGGGGAGGGTACACTCATGTTTGGGATGAGGGGTAGGTTAGGACATTCCTTTGTGCTGGCTCTGCTGGGTCCTGAGAGAGAGGGCCAAGTCAGTCTCTGAGCTAAGTGAGGGACAGCGTCTACCCAGACACTCAAGGAGACCTGTCCCCTTTCCAAGTCTTGCCAGGGCACAGTGATGGGGCACCTCTCTCCTCATCCAATCTCAGGGTCCTGGACTTAGACATCAGAGGAAGGAGCAGACCCACCCCACAGGGGCATGAGACCACCTGGCCCTCTCTCTCACCACCGTTCACTAAGTGTGGGGGACATCTGTACCTGCCTGGAGCCCCTCCCCACTAAATTGCCCAGGGTTCCCGTTGGGAGTTTTCCTAGTGTGGAGGGAGGGGCTTGCTGAGCACATGTTACCTTCTTGTTACTGAGCTAAAACACCCAACCAGAAGCAGCTTGTGGGAGTTTGAATAGATGCCCTCCAATACATTCAGTGTTTTAGTTTATAGTTTGCATCTGCATCCACCTGGCTGGAGGCCCTGTCACTGGGCGGATCTTAAGGTGTGGTGGTGGGTTTAGGATTTCAATCTAAAGATATGCAAAGTGTGCCTAGCTGGAGTTCCTGAGGTGAGCTGTGCTGTGTGGCTTTTGGCTTGTGGCTTTGCTCTTGTGTTTGGTCCTGTGAGGAGCAGGCCAGCTTCTTCTGCCATTATGGAACTTCCCCTGGATCTGTAAGGTATAATAAATCCCTTCCTCCATAACTGTGCCTGGTCTGGAAGTTCATCTCAGCGAATCTAAAGCTGTCTGCTACACAGCTTATGGAGGAAAGGGGTTATTTCTGCTAAAGGCAGAAATACCATGGCAGGGAAAACATGGCTTACGTGGAGGAGGCCAGAGCATCACATCTCCACAGGAAGCAGCCAGGAGGCAGCTAGGGCAAGCCAGCTCTGAACCCAACGGGACTGGACTAAGGAGCTTCAAGGCCCGCCCGCAGCAAAGACTCCTCGGCTGGGGAATAAATATGAGGCTTAATCACAGACACACGAAGCTATGGGGGATTTTTTACAACCAACCCACCACAGCAGAGGAAGCTGGGCAGCCTGGTGGTCTCTGGCCATGTCCGCTCCTGTATTTGCTGCCTTTGACCTTTCTTTTTATGAGCACAGTCTCCTCTCCCTCCCCTGCGTGGCAGCAGTCCATTCCTCCTCTCTGGAACTTGGGCTCCGGTGCTGCCTCACCACAACCATATGAGCTTGGACACGTTACTTAAGTGGCTCTGAGCTTCACATGGAACCTCTAACAGCCCCTGCCACACACCCAGTCCCAGGCTGGCTTGAGGAGCAAAGGCATTTTCAGTGGAAAGTTCCAGCCTTGCTGCCCTCCAGGAGGTGGGAAGAATGCAGGGTCTGGATCTCAGTCCCTCCCCAGGAGGGATCTCAGTCACCATCTTCTGGATCATTGTCATTGTTCTCTAAGTCCACGACTGTGTCACAGGCGGGGGAAGGGAGATTAGTCAGTGCTGCGTGTGACAGGGCACTGGGGTCTTCTGGCTGGGGTCTGATCAGAGCACGCAGACCAACTTCAACAATACAGTCAATGCACATATCAACATGGCTGAATCACACAGGCCTAATGTTGAGACAGAAGCCAGGCATTGAAGAGCCTCTGAGAGCCCCTTGCATCGAGTCCCCAAATATACCCATCCATGCAGTTGGCAGTCACTCATCCTCGGGGACAGGAAGGGGGCGCCAGGAAGCTTTCTGGAGTGGCAGTCACAGACTCCTTTGGAATCTCACTCTGATTGCACACGCTTGTTCAGTTTGTAAACATCCAGCCATCTGGACGCTTAATATGAGCGCTTTCTGTATCCTCCTAAGGTTTGTTTTAGTGTTAGAAATAGGAAAGAGTTCCCTAGACTCTGCTGCTGCTTACTCCAGAATTGGTGAAAATCACGTGGGGAGGACCTAGGGCTCTCCCTCTTTCTCCAGACAGCAAACCTCTGGGGGTCTTTGCTCCTTGCCTGAAGAGGTTGCATGGATTCAACTACAGCTTCGAAGACGAGACCAAGCGGACTAATTAAAACCAGAGAGAAGAGGTTATGAGCCACACAGCTGAGGTGAACGCTCATTTTTGGTAAATCTTCTGCTCCCATTTTTGCTGCCTTATTTCCAGAGAAGGAGCTGCCTCATTCGACTACTAGGAGGGCATTTCTCAGAGCTCATCTTGGAGGGCAGCCCAGGAAGAAGGAGGGACCTGCTGCGCATGTGCTGTTCCAGTGCTGGGTGGGGGTGAGGGGAGCCCGAGGAAGAACGCGTGTCACCTGCCAAGGAATTTTCAGGGCATTGAACACCATGAAAGGTGGGGCTCTATTGCCAATCTACTTTTTTTTTTCAAAACTTTTTATTTTATTTTGTTGTATTTATTTAAGAGAGAGAAAAGAGGCAGATAGCAAGAGTGAGAATGGGCACACCAAAACCTTCAGCTGCTGCAAATAAACTCCAGACGGATGCACCACCTTGTGCATCTGGCTTACATGGATCCTGGGGAATCAAACCAAGGTTCTTTGGCTTTGCACTCAAATGACTTACTTGCTAAGCCATATCTCCAGCCCCAGATTTGCTTTTTTAAAGAGTACTTTATTTGAGCCGGGCATGGTGGCGCACGCCTTTAATCCCAGCACTTGGGAGGCAGAGGTAGGAGGATTGCCGTGAGTTCGAGGCCACCCTGAGACTACATAGTTAATTCCAGGTCAGCCTGGACCAGAGTGAAACCCTACCTCGAAAAACCAAAAAAAAACAAAAAAAAAACAAAAAAAAAACTTTATTATTTGAGAGAGAGAGAATAGGCCTCTAGCCACTGCTAATGAACTCCAGACACATGTGCTGCCCTGTGCATTAGGCTTTACGTGGGTACTGGGGAATTGAACCAGGGTCCTTAGGCTTTGCAGGCAAGTGCCTTAACCACTGAGCAATCTCTCTAGCCCTGGTTTGTTTTTTGAGACAGAGCCATGTAACCCAGGTTGGCCTACAATGAGCTTTGTAGCTGAGGACGACCTTGACTCCTGATCCTCCTGCCTCTACTTCTTAAGAGCAGAGATAACAGCCTCTATCACCATGCCCAGCTCAGATTGCTTTCTACGAAGGTCACATTGGTCCTGCAAAGCGAGAACGGCCCTTATCTTCCTTGGTCCACACAGACGAGCCACCTGAATGTGCTTACTTAGTGCCAAACAGTGACCAGACCACAGGGAAGATAGACCACTATGAACTCCTTTAAGATCTTCCCTGAATCAGACAGAGACCACTTGCAAGCCCTCCATGACAACAGAGAGACTGGAGGCCCTCAGGGAAAGCCACATGCCCCGCTCGCGCAGCCAGTGAGTGGTCAGACTGAGGTGACAGGCGCCCTGCCCGTCAATACCTGCACTGTGTCCTCACTGCTGTAACTCAAGACTTGGAAGTAGTAGATTCCTTCTCCAAATATTCTGTGGTTTGAAAAATGCCCCCCCTTTTTTTGGAGCTTATTTGTGGGAATTTATTTTGAGCATTTAAACTGATATTTTTCCCCAACTGTTAACCAATATTGTAAACTTCTGACATCCTCCCCTTTTAAAAAAATGACAGCTTTATTGACATTTTACAAAATTCATCTGTTTAGATGTATGGTTGAATAGTTTTTAGTGTATTCACGGAGTTGTTCAACCATCGCCCAAGCAAGTTTAGAACATTTTCTCATTTGCCTCAAAGAGATTCTGTACCCATCAGCAGCCACTCACTCCCCTTCCCATAGCCTTCCCAACCCCAGGCAACCACTCACCTACTTTGTCTCTGTGGATCCTCCTATCCCAGATGCCCCATCTAACTGCAATCATACAAGCTGTGGTCCTTTGTGAATGTGAATGGTTTGTCTCACGAACCAAAATGTTCTCAAGGTTCCTCATGTTTATAAAACATATCTATACTTGGACTAGAAAGATGGCTCAGCAGTTAAGGTACTTGCCTGCAAAGCCTAACAACCCAGGTTCAATTCTCCAGTACCCACATAAAGCCAGATGCACAAAGTGACACATGCACCTGAAGTTCCTTTGCAGTGGCTAGAGGCCCTGGCGTGTGTGCTCTCTCTCTCTTTTTTTCTCTGTCCCTCTCTCTCATTGCAAATAAATAAATAAAACATTTTTTAGAACAGAATATATACTAGATTTTCATAGTCAAATCGTATTTTACTGTATTGGACATACCACATTTTATTTTTCTATTCAAAAGTTGGTAGATATTTAGGGCATTTCCACTTTTTTATATTTTTATTTTTTATTTATTTATTTGAGAGCAACAGAGAAAGAAACAGGCAGACAGAGAGAGAGAGAATAGGTGTGCCAGGGCCTCCAGCCACTGCAAATGAACTCCAGATGCATGTGCCGCTTTGTGCATCTGGCTTATGTGGGTCCTGGGGAATCAACCCTCGAACCGGAGTCCTTAGGCTTCACAGGCAAGCGCTTAACTGCTAAACCATCTCTCCAGGCCTCCATTTCCATTTTTTGCCAATTATAACTGGTATAGCTATAAACATTCACATACAACTGGTGTGAATTAAAAAAATTTTTTTGAGTGCCAGGTGTGGTGGCACACGCCTTTAATCCCAGCACTTGGGATGCAGAGGTAGGAGGATTGCTGTGAGTTCAAGGCCACCCTGAAATTATATTGTGAATTCCAGGTCAGCCTGAGCTAGAGTGAGAGAGACCCTACCTCAAAAAATGAAGAAAAAAAAGTATTTGTTTTGGCTAGAGAAATGGCTTAGTGGTTAAGGTGCTTGCCTGCAAAGCCAAAGAACCTATTGGATTTCCCAGGACCCACATAAGCCAGATGCACAAGGTAGCACATGCATCTGGGGTTCGTTTGCAGTGGCTGGAGGCCCTGGCATGCCCATTCTCTCTCGATCTGCCTCTCTCTCTGCTTTTCTCTTCCTCTTAACTTAATAAATAAAAAATATTAGCCGGGCATGGTGGCACACACCTTTAATCCCAGCACTTGGGAGGCAGAGGTAGGAAGATCACCATGAGTTCAAAGCCACCCTGAGACTACATAGTTAATTCCAGATCAGCCTGGGCCAGAGTGAGACCCTACCTCGGAAAACCAAAAATAAAATAAAATAAAATAAAATAAAAAATATTTTTAAAAAAATTTTTTAAAGTACAAAAGAGGGCTGGAGAGATGGCTTAGCAGTTAAGGCGCCTGCCTGCTAAGCCTAAGAACGCTGGTTCCAATCTCCAGCGGTTCCAATCTCCAGATCCCACTTTTAGCCAGATGCAAAGTGAGGCAAGGGCACAATGCCGCACTTGCCCACAAGGGGGCGCACGCATCTGGATTTCATTCATAGCAGCTGAGAGACTGCTGGCGCGCCCATCTCTGTCTCCCTCTCCCTCTCTGTCTATCTCTCTCTGTGTCTCTCTCCAAAAAATAAATTAATAATAATAATAATGATAACAAATTTTAAAAATGTACAAAAGAGATCCAGGAAGATTCCAAAACATTTCACAGGGTAAACACAAGGCCAGAAAAGCATAGATTCTGTGTTTCCTTCAGTGTAAAGTGGGACATATATTCAAATTTATTTGCATGTGCCTAAAACCTCCTGGAAGCAGTTAGGAGAAGCTACTATCAATGGTTGCATGTATATTTTATTAGAGGAGAAATGGGGAAGATTCCTGAGGTAGGTGGAGAAGAAAGTTGGGAGGGAAGGATATTTTTTAAGTATGATTTTTGAATTATTTATTTATTTTATTTGAGAGAGAGGAAGAGACAGATAGAGAATGGCGCACCAGGACCTTCAACTGCTGCAAATGAACTCCAGACGCATGTGCCACTTTGTGCATCTGGCTTATGTGGGTTCTGGGGAATCGAATTTGGGTCTTTGGCTTTGTAGGCAAGAGCCTCAACTGTCCTTAAAGGGGACTTTGGGGGCCTAGTCTCTTCCTTGTTCTCTTTTCTTTTTCCTTTCTTTTTCTTTTCTTATCTCTTCTTTTTTTCTTCTTAATCCTGAGGTGAAAGGTCTTCCCACCCAATGAGCTACCACCATGAAGTGGCCTTCTGAACAGAAGCCTAAATGCAACCTGTCTCTCCGATCACCGACTGAAACCTCCAAAACTGTGAATCAAAGTAACCTTTTCTCTTTATAAGCTGACTCAGGCGTTTGTCACAGTACAGGAAAGCTGATGTAGTTCTACTCCTGGTTGTTTAAGCCTTGTGACAAGCCCATGAGTCTCCTGCCAAGGGTACAGGTGAGGCTGGGGATCCGGAAGCTTTCCCAGTCCTCCCCATGCTCTCCCTTCTCTAGTTTCATTGTCCAATCCCGCCTTGCTTGCCTTCTGTTCAACTGGCCCCCCACACTGAGACCTCCACTACAAACACATAGGCACTCCCCAGCCTCATGCTCAATGGCCTTCACTTCCCTGAAGAGCTAATTTTAAAAGTTCAGCACCTGGGGCTGGAGAGATGGCTTAGCGGTCAAGGCATGCCCATTCCTCCCTCTCTCTGTCTCTCTCTCTCAAATAAATAAATAAATTTAAAAAATATTTTTTAAGGTTCATCTGTTGCTTTTCTGTACATATAAAATTTATAGTTTATTTTTCAGAACGTTCTATTGTCTGAAGTTTCCTTACTGTGCTTTCTCCCAGCCAAGCCTGCAGACTTCCTCAGTCAGAGACCCTGTTCTGCTCCCCTCTCTCCTTCCTCCGTCACCCACAGCGGCACGATTCATTGTACTTAGACTGTGGCAGTTCCTGCTCCATTCACAGCCTTGTTTCCCCTTCACGTGTGTCATTGGCCACTTTCGTCAACTGGGGAATCCAGCTAGTCCCTTGCCTCTGGCTTTGCTTCTGCCAGGTCTCGTCACTGGCATCTCAAGTCTTTCTTTCAAACAGAAATCCTCCCACTTTTCCATACTACTGTCCAACTTCCAGATTTAGGATGGGAGGCAGAGACAAGAAAATCAGAAGCTCGCAGGCCAACTAGTCTGGTAAACACAGCAGCAAACAACAAGGGACCCCATTCAAAACAAGGTGGGAGACAAGGACACATGCACTTTTTATTATTATTAAAGAAAAGAAACTGTGTTTCAACAAGATCCTGAGTAATTTCTGCACTCGAAGGTCTGAACCAGACGCCTCCCTGGCCACCGTGCCACCCCACCACACCCCAGCAACTGGCCTCAGATGCCACAGCCAAGCCTGCAGCCAGCTCTTCTGCCCCTCCTAGCACCTTTCCACCAAGTGTCCTGACCTCCCAGGCGGCTGACTCACTCGGGAGGCCCCCAGGCTGGTGCAGAGCAGATGGCCACGCCTTGTCTCTGACTCACTCAGGTTTGTACACAGCCAGTGTTTAAGAGCGTCCTTGGACCACATCCCCCAACAATGACTCAGACAGATGGGGTGGGATCCTGGCCACACATTTACCAGCCATGTGGCCTTGGTCACATCACTTGTGCTGGGGGGCTGCAGCTTCCTAGCTACAAACGAGGTTGATCCCCCGCCCCCCCCCACCCCGTGTGGACCTCACACAGTGCTTGTGGGCTTGACTAAGGTCATTCACTTACCCACTCATTGTGGAAAGCTGCAGAGGTTTAGGGTCCACTGCTTTTTCCCAGGGGGCACAGCAGCAAACCAACTAGACCAAGTCCTGCCCTTAAGGAGCAGGGAACTGACAGAGATAAAGATGTGTGCTACCTTCTAGCAGTTTTGGGTAGGTACCCCAAGACCCATCTACTATGGGCTTGGTCTCGTCCTGTGGCAGTATTGGGTGATGGTAAATTATATTTATCTATTTGAGAACGACAGAGAAAGAGAGAAGCAAAGAGTGTGGGGGGTGGGCGGGGAGAGAATGGGTACACTAGGGCCTCCAGCCACTGCAAATGAACTCCAGATGCATGCACCCCCTTGTGCATCTGGCTTACGTGGGTCCTGGGGAATTGAACCTCGAACCAGGGTCCTTAGTCTTCACAGGCAAGCGCTTAACTGCTATGCCATCTCTCCAGCCCCTGTAAAACCTTTATGAAATGAAACCTAATGAAAGAAAGTTGGATCTTGGGTGGTCGCCCTTGAAGGAAGATGTCGGCATCCTGCCCCTTCCTGTCCTTCCCCCTTGGCTAATTAAATGCTCCCACCTTGGTGTGCTGTTTCACCACAGGCCCAGACTGGCAGAGACTAAAACCTGTGACACTACTAGCCAAAATGAACCTTCCCTTCTTTTAAATTCATTCATTCAATCATTCTTTCTTTCTTTCTTTCTTTCTTCCTTTCTTTCTTTTTCAAGGTAGGGTCTCACTCTAGCCCAGGCTGACCTGGAATTCACTTTGTAGTCTCAGGGTGGCCTTGAACTCACAGCAATTCTCCTACCTCTGCCTCTCAAGTGCTGGGATCAAAGGTGTGTACCACCATGCCCGGCTTAAATTCTTTTTTAAAAATATTTATCTATTTATTTGCAAGCAGAGAGAGAGAATAAGAGAGGGAATGGGTGCACCAGGCCTCGTGCCACTGCAAAGGAACTCCAGATACATGAGTCACTTTGTGCGTCTGGCTTTATGTGGGTACTCAGGCTCGAACCCAGGCCATCAGGCTTTGCAAGAAAGCGCCTTTAACTGATGAGGCATCTTCCCAGCCCTCTTCTTATAAGTTCTTGATCTCAGGTATTTTGTCACAGTAATGACAAGCTGACACACAAAAAAATAATGACAATAATCACCGTGAATGCCAAAATGTCCATGTTGGGGTTTTGGGGTCCTGCCTGGTTGGAACAGGAAGATGTCCTGCTGGGCAGAGTCAGCCAGCTCAATCACAGCTACAGACTTTCCTCTAGGGCAGTTCCTCAACCTGACACCCCAAAAACCAGTGTGCTGTACCCCAAAACTGACTCTGCCCCCACTTCCTTGTCAGTTGGCAGCCTCGGCATCACTCTGGCCCACCAGCAGCCAGGCTCCCTGCCAGCTGTCTCCTACACCACTGAGCTGCAATCCTGGATTTTCTGCATTCCTCGCCCCTCCCTACTTTTGTCTGGGTGCTCACCGACCACACCTGTGTGACACCTGCCACACCTCAGTATGGTCACTATGCCCCCAGACCTATTCCTCTAGGGCTTCCTGGAATCTTGTCACCAGCTCTCTCGGGTTCTTCAAGGGCAGGAGAGAAGCGATGGCAGGATCCAAGGATTCAGAGACCTTCCCAGGCGGGCTTCAACACACTGCCCCCTTCCTCCCGGAGACCCCTGTCCTTTACAGTCACAGACCCCGCTCTGAGCTGAAAACAGCCTCCACAGAAGAGTTAGGTCACGGTCGGAGGCAGGGTTGGCAGGGGGAGAAATGTCAGGGTAGGTGAGTAACCCTGAACCCTCCAATCTTAAAACCCTCACTCTCCTGTGGGGACGGGGCATTTCGCCTTTTTACAGCTGCTCCACCTGGGGACAGCTTGGGACTGCACAGGTTCTGCCTCACCCTGAGCTGTGATCTTCACTCCAGCCCTGCTTCCCTGGTCCCCAGAGGGTCTTGTTCCTCCTGAGTTCTCTCTGCCTGTCCCTGTGGGGCTTGCAGCAGGAAGGAAGGAGTGAGGGCAGGGGCCCCTGCTCATCTGGCCAGGACAGATGCCTCTCTTGCTGTTGGTCATTGCTAAACACGGGCTGGGACTGTGAGGAAGCTGGCCTGGGCTGTTGGACATGGCCGGGGACCTTGGGCTGTGGGGGTTGCAGCTGGCCTTATCGTCGGGAACCCACCCTGGCCTCAGAGCTGGCCCTCCCTTTTTGCAAGGTCATAGTGTGCCCCATCTTCGCTTAGAGGGGGCAGAACCGTTGGGCCCTCCTCCCTATCCCAAAGCACCTGGGCATTCCATAGTTTAAGTTTTGCCCCCTGCCCCCAGTTCCTGACCTTTGGCCGGCTGCCCAAGAGACCCTTATATGGTAGTAAACAGTCCCCCTGCAGCTGTAGCCATCCAATATGTGGCTGAAGTCACATAGCTTTTCCTGCCACTTCTGTTATCTCCCTTGCAGCTTCTCCCTTGCAACTTCTGCCTTCCAACACCGGCCAATTAGATAGCAACCCATAAACCTATGTATCCAGTCACCTTATAGTCTGTATGGGCCTTTTCAACCTTTCTCAAGTGTTTATAAACCCACTCCCCTTTTGAATAAACGAGAGCACTATCCATCAGACCATCTCCCGGGTGGTTCATTGCCCGCCACAATCACCCGCTCCAAGACCCTGCTCCCCCCAGCTCCTCCTGTGCCTGGAGCGTCAGTGGCCAACAACCCCAAAACAGCGAGGACCCACAGCTTGCTATCTCTTGTTCTCTGGCTTGGCTCAGAAACACTGCTGCTTTCAGTACAGCCCCTCCCCTGTTGATCAGGCTGAATTGACTGTGAGACACATCACTCTCATTGGGGCTGCATGATGTTTATGATAAGCATTGTCCTTCTGGGCACTCAGGGAGGGTTAATCGTCCAACCTCAGAATAGCCCCTTAGCCACTGCAACAACCCTGTGTGGCCACCAGAGTTAGCAGCATCGCTCTCAGCCAGATTAGAACTCGCGGATCCCAGAGCTTTCACCATCAGCAGACAGCAGCCTGCATGGACGTAGAGCCCCCAGGGCTCCAGACATTCCAGGGGTCTCTGCCACCCAGCTGGTGCTGCTCTGGAGCAGGCCTTTTCTCAGCACGCCTCTTCCTCCCAACCCCTTGCTCACTTCTGCTTGCTGTCTTCTCTGGGCAAGATCGTCTGTGGAATGGGAGGAAACCTGCAGGCTGGTCCTGTCACTGGAGAGCCCATTGCATCTGTGCCGCCTGAGGCTGGCTCTGGGAACCAGAGTGACCTTCAGGCCTCACGTTCTTGCCTTAGATGGACTGGGGAAACCTCACGTTCCTGACACCTCTGGCTGTCCTGCTGCCTGGATGTCAAGGTGTACAGCTAGGTTTGCCTGGTCTGGAGGGAGGGGCTGGATAAGAAAAGTGGTGTGTGCAGGGAAGAAAAGGAAGGTGTCCTGAGTGCAGCCACCAACTTTTCCCCTTTTACGGAAGAAGGCATGGAGCTGCTTCTTAAGTTGTCCTGAGTCTCTGAGCCAGAGAGCATGATGGGAGCTCTGGCCTGTAACCCAGACAACAGATCTGCTCCTGTACACACAGCCCGTACATGTCTTCTGCACCCCTGAAATGTGCATACCTTCCTGGAATCCAAGAGCTCAAACCCTCAGGTGGGTGAGGAGCCACAGAGAACTCTGGGCCGGCATCACTGTCCCACCAGCTTAGGGTCCACTGTGTTCCTCACCATCCCCTTCCTGGAAGGAGGCCTGTGTTGGGAGGGAGCTTGGTTTGCCTGCACAGTCCTGGGTGGCTCTATTGCACCCCTTTTTGCCTGTGTCAAGTGTCCTGGTTTGGATGCTATAATATACAGTCACCCCAGAGAGAGCTAGTCCCTCTGTGTCTTTAGCCCATGGGGACAGCAATGGGATGAGGCTCCTTACAGTCCCCAAGTATCACACAGTTTTCTCCGAGAGGCCACCAATCCACCAGCTACATTTCCTCAGCAGCTGATGGAAGAGCTTTGTCCTCAGGGGTTCAAGTTTGCTCAACCCTATGAGACGCACCACAAGCGACACCCGCCTGGTCCCCTGGCTCTTTCGGGGTCTATGCTGAATGTCTCTCCTGGGCTGCTTCTCGGAGTCTGCCAGTTTGGGTCCTCTTTTTTTGGCTAGAGTTATTCAGGAAATGTTTACTTGAAAGTTAGTTATACAAACCACTTGAAGCATTTCCCCAAAGCAATCCTGTGAATAGTATAAACAGACCTCAATTATAAGATGATACATTGAATGCAGCCAAATGAACGGTTACGCTGCAATTCTCATTGACAAGAGACGCCTCTGGCAGTCAGTACAGGCAGATTATACCAAATTCCCTTAGATCCGAACGGGAGTGAAATTTTGTATGCAGAATGGATTATTTAGTCCAGTGAATCTGACTGAAAATTGTTCTCTTTCTATTCTAAAGCCCTGAAAACTGATGAGGTGTGAGAGGTTACTGACCCCAGTCGTTTTCTAAGAAACCATTAAGAGTTATTGCCATGGAGACCAAGGACTCTGGAGATTTGGGAAAGCTCCGAAGGAAATCAGTGAGTGGTTCATGGAAAATCAATGATGACCCAGCCAGAATGAGGCCTGAGTTCCTTCCAGAAGATGAGGATACTCTCCAGGCTGACAAGGAAACCCAAGGCGAAGAACCCCACTACCACATCCCAATCCAGAGGAATTCCATCTTCAATCGCGCCGTGAGACACAGAAGCAAAGCGAAGGCCAGGGGCAAGCCAGAACAGAGCTCCGGCCGCCTGGCAGGTCAGTACAGAGACAACAGCCACGTGGTTGCTGGTGCTGAGTCACATTAAATGAGAACAAAAGGCACTGGGAATTAGCTGGGATGGGTCCAACAAGGTGGGTCGTTAGAAGTCATTATCTGAAGAACTCACCTTCTTCAGGAGACAGTGGATTGTATATGAATCAGGTCATATGCAGTAAGCCAGGCTTCTGTTACAGGGTGAACAAATTCAGTACAACCCATGTTTGGGGTCATTTGGGAACATGAATTTCCTAAGTGGTGACATCCTTATCCTAGCCTAGCCTAGCATATCCATCCTATCCTATCTTCTCTATGTCCCCATGACTACTGCTTTCTGTTGAAACTACATAGTTTCTGTTGCCCTGAACATAAATGAAATTACAGCCTTGGGATAACTTTACTGCATGACCCTTAATCTTTTAGACCAATTCCTATCAAGTTTTATCTGCTCAAAATATACTTGTAGACACCTTTGCCAATGGGGTGTTAGAATGTGGCAGCCCGCGGGCTCAGCAGTCAGTGTGATGGGACTGCAGAACGTGGAATGGTTTTCCAAGCTCTAGGACACACTGTCTGGAAAACTACTGGCCCCAGTGGGCTGAAAATGCTATCTTTTAAATTATTTTTTCTTCTTTAAAAAATTTTTATTTATTTATTTGCAAGTAGAGAGACAGAGAGAGAAAGAATGGGAATGGGTATGCCAGGGGCTAATGCCACTGCAAATGAATTCTAGACACATGCTCTGTTTTGGGCATCTGACCTTATATGGATACTGGGAAATCAAACCCAAGTCTTTTAGGCTGTGGTGGTTTGATTCAGGTGTCCCCCATAAACTTAGGTGTTCTGAATGCTGGGTCCCCAGCTGATGGCAATTGGAAATTAAAGCCTCCTGGAGGCAGTGTATTGTTGGGGGGGGCTTATGAGTGTTATAGCCAGTTTCCCCTTGCCAATGATGGGCACACTCTCCTGTTGCTATTGTCAACCTTATGTTGGCCAGGGGGTGATGTCCACCCTCTGCTCATGCTATCATTTTCCCCTGCCATCATGGAGCTTCCCTTTGAGTCTTTAAGCTAAAATAAGTCCTTTTTTCCTAAAAGCTGCTCTTGGTCGGGTGGTTTCTGCCAGCAATGTGAACCTGACTGCAACACAGGCTTTGCAAACAAGCACCCTTAACTGCTGAGCCAGTTCTCCTGACCCAAATATTTTTATTTATTTATTTGCAAGCAAGAGAGAGAAGAGAGATAGAGAGAAACAGACAGAGATCGAGAATGGGTGTATCAGGGCCTCTAGCCACTGCAAATGAACTCCAGGTGCTTGTACCAATTTGTGCATCTGGCTTTATGTAGGGAATTCGATCTGGGTCGTTAGGATTAACAACTGAGCAATCTCTCCAGACCAGCTACCTTTTAAAAAATATTTAATTTGTTTACTTAGGAGAGAGAGAGAGAGTAAGTATAGGAACACCAGGGCCTCCTCCTGCTGCAAACAAGGTACCACTTTGCATATCCAGGGTTACATGGGTATTGGGCGATCAAACCCAGGTGCTTAGGCTTTGCAAGCATCTCTAACCACTGAACAATCTCTCCAGCCATTGGAAGTGTCACTTTGCATCAGGCCCAAGGCCTTCAATGGCTATTCAATATATTCATTCAACCCTGTATCAGCTTTCAGACCTCAGTTAAACTACCCTCAACACAGAGACTTACAGCAAGATATCTTTTATTTTCTCTTGATTCTGGGCTTGGCTGAGCCACACTGGGCCAGTGTGTCTGCTGGTGGCTCACCAGGCTGGGAGGTAGGGACAGCCACACTCAGCACAGTCTGCCCACCGGGCTGGGACGTAGGGACGGCCACACTCAGCACAGTCTGCTCACCAGGCTGGGACGTAGGGACGGCCACACTCAGCACAGTCTGCCCACCAGCCTGGGAGGTAGGGACGGCCACACAGCACAGTCTGCCCACCAGCCTGGGAGGTAGGGACGGCCACACTCAGCACAGTCTGCCCACCAGCCTGGGAGGTAGGGACAGCCACACTCAGCGCAGTCTGCCCACCAGGCTGGGGGGTAGGGACGGCCACACTCAGCGCAGTCTGCCCACCAGGCTGGGGGGTAGGGACGGCCACACTCAGCGCAGTCTGCCCACCAGCCTGGGAGGTAGGGACGGCCACACTCAGCAGGTCTGCCCACCAGGCCCACCAGGGGAGGTAGGGACAGCCACACTCAGCGCAGTCTGCCCACCAGGCTGGGGGGGTAGGGACCCACCAGGCTGGGGGTAGGGACGGCCAGGGCTGGGAGGTAGGGACGGCCACACTCAGCGCAGTCTGCCCACCAGGCTGGGACGTAGGGACGGCCACACTCAGCACAGTCTGCCCACCAGGCTGGGAGGTAGGGACGGCCACACTCAGCACAGTCTGCCCACCAGGCTGGGACGTAGGGAGGCCACACTCAGCGCAGTCTGCCCACCAGGCTGGGGGGTAGGGACGGCCACACTCAGCACAGTCTGCCCACCAGGCTGGGAGGTAGGGACGGCCACACTCAGCACAGTCTGCCCACCAGGCTGGGAGGTAGGGATGGTCACACTCAGCACAGTCTGCTCACCAGGCTGGGACAGCACAGTCTGCCCACCAGGCTGGGAGGTAGGGACGGCCACACTCAGCACAGTCTGCCCACCAGGCTGGGACGTCCACACTCAGCACAGTCTGCCCACCAGGCTGGGAGGGGACAGCCACACTCAGGGTCTGCCCACCAGGCTGGGACGTAGGGACAGCACACACTCAGTCTACTCACCAGGCTGGGAGGTAGGGATGGTCACACTCAGCACAGTCTGCTCACCAGGCTGGGACGTAGGGACGGCCACACTCAGCACAGTCTGCCCACCAGGCTGGGAGGTAAGGACGGTCACACTCAGCACAGTCTGCCCACCAGGCTGGGAGGTAGGGACGGCCACACTCAGCACAGTCTGCCCACCAGGCTGGGAGGTAGGGACGGCCACACTCAGCACAGTCTGCTCACCAGGCTGGGACGCGGCCACACTCAGCACAGTCTGCCCACCAGGCTGGGACGTTCTGCCCACCAGGCTGGGGGTAGGGACGGCCACACTCAGCGCAGTCTGCCCACCAGGCTGGGAGGTAGGGACGGCCACACTCAGCACAGTCTGCCCACCAGGCTGGGACGGAACCAGCGCAGTCTGCCCACCAGGCTGGGAGGTGGGACGGCCACACAGCACAGTCTGCTCACCAGCCTGGGAGGTAGGGACGGCCACACTCAGCACAGTCTGCTCACCAGCCTGGGAGGTAGGGAAGGCCACACTCAGCACAGTCTGCTCACCAGGCTGGGACGTAGGGACGGCCACACTCAGCACAGTCTGCCCACCAGGCTGGGAGGTAGGGACGGCCACACTCAGCGCAGTCTGCTCACCAGGCTGGGACGTAGGGACGGCCACACTCAGCACAGTCTGCCCACCAGGCTGGGAGGTAGGGACGGTAACACTCAGCACAGTCTGCCCACCAGGCTGGGAGGTAGGGACGGCCACACTCAGCACAGTCTGCCCACCAGGCTGGGACGTAGGGACGGCCACACTCAGCGCAGTCTGCCCACCAGGCTGGGAGGTAGGGATGGTCACACTCAGCACAGTCTGCTCACCAGCGGCCCAAGGAAGCCTCAGCTGCTCTACAAGCCTTGGCTCCTCATGCATCTTCTCCCCAGCAGGCTGACGGGGGTATTCACTGAGCACAGAGTCCGGGAAGCCACAGTTGAAGTTTCTGGAACTCTGGAGGCCTAGACTAGAGTTTCATAGCCACCACGTACCACATTCATCACAGTTCACAGGGCCAGCTCCAGGAAAGTGATGGAACCCTGACTCTGCCACTTGAAGCTAGTACCATTTGTGTCTGCTCTCTACCACAAACACCACCAAATCGTGCGTCCATGTCAAATCAATGGAGAGATGTCAACCCAAAATGCCACAGGTGTGGAAGCTGGCCATCAGTGCTGGTATTACTCTCTCGACTACTGTGTGTCTGGAAGTTTCCATAACTGAAAATGAAAAGCACACTTTCACATACAGGAAGTTGGAGTCCCTGTCTTTGAGGAACTCGCAATATTGTCCCTTACATACATGTAGTTGAAGCCCCTGTCTGCGAGGAACCCACCATATGGTGACAATGTCCCCTTCCTGCAGTCTGTGGGTCAAAATGGTAAAGACAAGGAGCCATGCCCTTCTGGCGGGCTCAGAAAAAGTCACCCCAAGAAGAGAGCATCTCAGGTCTGCAGGATGAGCAAGGACTCAGCCAGAGAAAGGGCGGGGCTAACAGTAGCTGAGCTAGGCAGATGCTTCAAAGGTACTCTTACATGCCATTTCACAGTTTGAAAACATCCATGGGCCTGCGAGGTAGCTCAGTTGGTAAGGCACTTACCTTGCAGGCATGAGGACCTGAGTTCAAGCCCCAGAATCCACATAACAGTGCCAGGCTTGGTGGTGTGTGTTTATATCCCCAGCACTACCAAGGTGGAGACCGGAGGATCCCTGGGACTCACTGACCAACTAGTCTAGCCTAACTGTCAAGCTCCAGGCCAATGCATGACCTGTCTCTCTCATAAAAAAAGATGGATGGCAAGCTTGGGGTGGTGGTGCATGCCTTTAATCTCAGCATTCAGAAGGCAGAGGTAGGAGGATCACCATGAATTTGAGGCCACCCTGAGACTACATAGTGAATTCCAGGTCAGCCTGAGATAGTGTGAGACTCTACCTCAAAAAAACAAAAACATTTAAAAAAAAAAAAAAAGATGGATGGGGGCTATAGAGATGGCTTAGCAGTTAAGGCACTTGCCTGTGAAGCCTAAGGACCCAGGTTTGATTCCCCTGAATGCATGTAAACCAGATGCACATGGTGGCACATGTGTCTGGAATTTGTTTGCAGTGGCTACAGGCCCTGCTGTGCCGTTCTCTGTGTGTGTGTGTCTCTCTCTCTTTTTCTACCTCTCTCTCTCAAATAAATAAATAAATAAATAAACTTTTAAAAAAAGATGGATGGGGGGCTGGAGAGATGGTTTAGCAGTTAAGCGCTTGCCTGTGAAGCCTAAGGACCCCTGTTCAAGGCTCAATTCCCCAGAACCCATGTAAGCCAGATGCACAAGGTGGTGCATGTATCTGGAGTTTGTTTGCAGTGGCTGGAGGCCCTGGAGTGCCCATTCTCTCTCTCTCTCTGCCTCTTTCTCTGTCTGTCACTCTCAAATAAATAAAAATAAAATAAACAAAAAAATTTTTAAAAAGAGATGGATGGCATTCCCGAGGCATGGACCCACATAAGCCAGATGCACAAGGGGACGCATGCATCTGAAGTTCATTTGCAGAGGCTGGAAGCCTTGGCGTGCCCATTCTCTCTCTCTGCCTCTTTCCCTCTCTTAAATAAATAAGTAACAATAAAATCTTTTTTAAAAATTAGTTTATTTGCAAGCAGAGAGACAGAGAGAATTGGTGCACCAGGGCCTCCAACCACTGCAGATAAATGCCAGATGCATGTACCACCTTGTGCGTCTGGCTTTACGTGGGTGCTGGGGAATCGAACCTGAGCCGTTAGGCTTTGCAGGCAAATGGCTTTACCACTAAGCCATCTCTCCAGCCTGCTGTTAACCAAGTTTCTATGCATGTTTGCCATCTTACTTCCAGTATTCCCTTTTCACTGACCATGTGTGTGGGTACATGCACATATATGAAGTTGCTTGTGTCATAGTTAGAATCTACAGAGCAATGGCATCCCACCATGAAAAACGACCCCCCCAGAGAATGAGAAGAGGAACAGCCCACCTCATTCCGCCTCCGTCTTCTCCCAAGGTGACAGTCATGGGCAATCATGTCTCGTGCATATTTTCTAACTTGCTCTATTTGTTAAATGTCACAGATTCACAAGAAAGTGGAGACCCTGTAAACAAGCCCCTGGCCTCAAATCTGTCCCCAAATAGAACACCTCTCTGGAGACTACCAACACAGAGGGGCCCCGGAGCCCAGGAAGACAGGTGAGCAATGCAAGCCCCAAGACTTCACAGGGGCTACAGGGCTGTTGGGTGTGTGTGTGTGTGTGTGTGTGTGTGTGTGTGTGTGTGTTACATACAGTATACACACAGTACCTGTGTGGAAGTCAGAGGACAACTGTGAGGTGTCGGTTCTCTCCTTCCACCTTGCTTGAGACAGGGTCTTTCTTTGGTGTGTCTTGCTGCTGGGAGGGCCTACCTGGCCTGCAGGCTTCGCAATTCTCCTGGCTCTACTTCCCATTGCCAAAGAATCACTGGGCAGCTCATGGATGCGTGGACCACTTTGGGTCTGGCTGGGGATGGAACTCAGATTAGCAGGCTTATGGAGTAAATACTTTTAACAGCAGAGCCATTTCCCCAATCCCTGCTTTGGTTTTAATGTAACTTTGTTGCTTATGTTTTTTTCCTAAAATCCCATAATTTTCATTTTTAAAAGCAAATGGGAAATTTGGAAGACTATACATTGAGAAATAGAAAAGTTACTATACTGCCACCACTCACAGAGATTTATCATTTGCAAATGGTTTGGTCTTTTTCTGTGTGTTTATGCATCCCTTTCTCTTTGGAAGATGGGCCTCGTTACTCATCCTGCTTAATCGTTTATCAGACGTGTCTCTGAGCTGGCTCTTTTTTGGGGTTAGGAACAGCTAGCGCATATTCTGTAGTATGGCTGGATGTGTCTTCATTTGCTCCTACTGTTGAATGTCTGAGTATTAAATTAGTTAAGACTGAATTTATGTGCTTGTCAAAAGAATGATGACACAGCTTAATCATGCTGGAAGTCCTTTTGGCTCTTGAGTAAAAGAAGTGTGGAACTGGGTATAATAGCATGCTTCTTTAATATCAGAAATGGGGAGGCAGAGGTAGGAGGATCGCTGTGAGTTCGAGGCCACCGAGACTACATAGTCAACTCCAGGTCAGCCTGGGCTAGAGCAAGACCCTACCTTGAAAAACCAAAAACTGAAAAAAAAAAAAGTGTGGAGGGTTATGAGAGCAGGTCCTTCATGCCACCAGGGATCCAGGTTCCTTCTATTCTGCCATTCAAAATAACCACCAGACATCACAGCAGCAATTCAGGAAGGAAGAAGGCAAGCAGTGAAAGGCGCCTGCACTGCATCAGCCTTTCATTGAAGAAGTGGCTTTGGGGCCGTCCAACCAGTGTTGCTTACACTTCATTGGCCAAAACCATGACATATGACACTTCCACATGGGAAATGTGTCCTTCTCAAGCCAGATCTATTTATTTTTTTATTATTTATTATTTTTAATATTTATTTATTTATTTGACAGAGAAAGAGAGAAAGAGAGAGAATGGGCTCACCAGGGCCTCCAGCCATTGTAAACAAACTCCAAATGCATGCGCCCCCATGTGCATCTGGCTAATGTGGGACCTGGGTCCTTTGGCTTTGCAGGCAAATGCCTTATCCGCTAAGCCATCTCTCCAGCCCAAGCCAGGTCTATTTCTTTCTCCAATAAATTGGGTTGGGAAGGGTGAATGGATACAGGAAACAGCACACTCTGACCCAAGGTGGCTTCAAATGTTTGCTGCTTTATAAGCCTCGCTAAATATCATTGTGGCAAGACCCCAACACCCAGCCCTCATTATTTCTTTAAGTGAAATTCTTAGCAGCTAAGCTCTAAAGATATATATATTCTCCCCTCTTTGATCATCAACCGGACCAAACAGACAGCACGTCCATTGTCCCAGGGTACCAAATCCTCCCCACAGAACCAGCTGCTTACTATAACCACTAGATAAGTTTGCTGATTCTTGAATCTCATCAAGCTGGGATCACATGTGTGTGCCCCGTCATGCCTGACTTGTTTTACTCAACATGTCTGTGTCAGATTGCTCTTTCTATGGCTGGGAAGCACTTGCATGACTATCTTATGCATCCTCTTCTTGATGGATATTTGGGCTGCTTGTAGCTTCTCCTTCCTTCCTCCTCATCCTTCTTTTTCTTTCTATTATAAAAATCTTGATTGGCTGAATTTTCCCTTATAGGGCTGAGCAACAATTCATTCCACAGAAGTACAATAGGTGCTCCCCATTGTCCATGATTAGGAATCCAGCAGCCATGAATCTCCTTCAACAAGTCCTTGTTGTGAATATCTGCACTTATTTTCCTGGATGCCCCCACCCAGAAACAGTATTTCTGTGTGTCGGGGTAGATGTATGTTTAATTTTATTAGAAGCAGGGCTACACCAGTTTACCTTCCCACCTACAAGACACCAAGACTCAGTTGTTCCAAATCCTTGCCAACCCTGGGAACTGTGGGTCTCTGCACCTGTGCCAGCTGTATCCAAGCATTGTTGGGCTGGAGAGATGGCTTTGCAGTTAAGGCGCTAGCCTGCAAAGCCTAAGGACCCATGTTCTACTCTCCAGGACCCATGTAATCCAGATGCACAAAGCTGAGGCAAGTGCAAGGTCACACATGCCCACTAGGTGGTGCAAGCATCTGGAGTTTGACTGCAGTGACTGAGGCCCTGGTGCTCCAATTCTCTCTGTCCATCTCTCTCTCTCATTCTCATTCTCTCTAAAATAAAAATTTAAAAATAAAAACAATTAAAGCATTATTGCATAGTGTGGCTGTAACTTGTATTTCCCTGAGGGGCACTTTTAGATATTTGGTTTTTAACTTAACTTCTTTTGGGTTCTCTCTGTTCAAGTAATATCACATTATTTATCCATTTACTTATTTACTTTTAGATTTTGTAATTCTTTATATGCCAAATAAAAATTTCTCGGTCAGATATGTGCATTGCTAATCTTTTCCCATCAGTCTGTAGCTTATCTTCTTTCAAGTGAGCATAATTTTTTTTATTTTGATGAATGCTAATTTATCAGCCTCTTGTATTGTTTGTCATTCTCTATGCTCTCTAACAAGTATTTAAGTTCTTCCAAGAAGCGCCTACATTGAGCTTCACATGTACGTCTCTGTGGTCCATATGGCTGTCCAGCTGCTCTAGTGCCACTTACATAAAAGGCCTTCTGTTCCTGTCAATGAATTGCATTGGTGATTTTCCATTCAATTTTGAGATAGAGTCTCACTATGTAGCCCAGGCTGGTCTTGAACTCATGATACTCCTGCTTTAGCTCCTGTCTAAGTGCTGAGATTACAAGATTACAAATCAACCACCATGTCCAATTCACTGGTGCTTGATAAAAATAAAATAAAATAAAATAAAATAAAATAAAATAAAATAAAATAAAATAAAATAAGCCAGGCATGGCGGCACACACCTTTAATTCCAGCACTCAGGAGGCAGAGGTAGGAGGATTGCCATGAGTTTGAGGCCACCCTGAGAACAGAGTGAATTCTAAGTCATCCTGGGCTAAAGAAGCCCTACCTCAAAAAACAAAAACCAGAGCCGGGCGTGGTGGCGCACGCCTTTAATCCCAGCACTCAGGAAGTAGAGGTAGGAGGATCACTGTGAGTTCAAGGCCACCCTGAGATTGCATAGTGAATTCCAGGTCAGCCTAGGCTAGAGTGAGACCCTACCTCGAAAAACCAAAAAATAAAAATAAAAAAATAAATAAATAAATAAAATAAAATAAATGAAACCTCCAGGCCTGGGAGATGGCTTGTTGGGTAAAGTACTCACCACTTATGCATGAGGACCTCAAGTTGTATCCTCGGCATCTGCATGAAAGCCAAACATTGTGGTACATGTCTGGAATTTGGCACTGGGGAGGTGGAGGTAAGAGGGTCCCTCTTCAGAGAGTTCCTGGTTCAGTGAGAGACCTTGTCTCAAGAAACAAGGTGGAAGAGCAGTTGAGGAGATACCTGACACAGACTGGGCCCCCACACATGGGGATACACATATACATATGCATGCCATACACACAACATACGTATTTTAAAAAGCCACCAGTAGCTGCTGACAGGTGGGTCTGTTTCTAGACGTTCCGTTGTTTCATTGGTCTCGTTGTGTGCCCTTGCACCAGTGCCACACTGTCTTAGATTCTGTAGGGTTATGCTTGAAATCTAGTAGTGTAAACCCTCCTACTTGGTTCTTTTTAAAGACAGACTTGACTATTTTAAGTCCTTTTTGTTCTCATATAAATTTTAGAATCAGTATGTCAATTTCTACCCCCCCCCAAAAGTCTGTTAGGATTGCAATTGAAATTTTATTATCCTTACATTTAAATTGGGGATCCTTGGCTCCTTAAACTATTCAATATATGAATGTATACCAACTTTCCATTCATTTAGGTATTTTTTAAATTAATCCAAGCAATGATTTGTAGATGTTAGTGTAAATATTTTATGTATATTTTAATTAAATTTGTTTCTAGGTGTTTCATTCTTTTTTATCCTATACTAAATACCTGTGTTTCATAGTTTCATTTTTAATTATTTATTGATGAACAAAATACCTTGGCAGTATGTAAAAATGCAATTAACTTGATAATATGTGGGCATATAGTTAATTTTTACAAGTTCATTCTATGATCTTGACAGATTTGCTTTTAGCACTTATTGTTTCTGTATTCCTCTGGATTTTCTTCTTTAAATTTTATTTATTTATTTGAGAGAGAGTGAGGGAGAGAAAGAGGCAGATAGAGAGAAAGAGAGAATGGACGTGCCAGGGCTTTAGCCACTGCAAATGAACTCCTGATGCATGTCCCCCCTTGTGCATCTGGCTTACGTGGGTCCTGGGGAATCAAACTGGGGTCCTTAGGCTTCCCAGGCAAATGCCTTAACCACTAAGCCATCTCTCCAGCCCTTCCCCTAGACTTTCTATGAACAGAACCCCTCCTGCCATCTGTGAACAGACTTCCATTGCCTTCTTTGCGATCTTCATATCTTTCATTTGCTTTTCCTACCGTGTTCCACCAGCAAGGAAACGTTGAGTAGCTTTATGCCGGTGACAAGAAACATCTTTCTTTTGTTCCCTGGTCAAGGTAGCTTTGATGACAAAGGCCAGGGCCTATTGGAACTTGCTCAAGTAGACGAGGGATACCAGAAGGACGCTGGGATCCCAAAACCTAGTGGGAGACACTCATCCTCACAGGTGGCAAAGACGTCAGCACTAGAGTCATGTTCTCATTTTCTCTGGAGCCATTCCTCCCGGCTTCTCCTGCCAACAGCCTTGTTCTATTTCTCCACTCAGACCAGTTTCTTTTCCCTGCTTGCCTGCAACCCCAATGGCAGCCATTGCCAGTGTGACCTCTTAGCTTGGCTCCCTTTGTATTGCTTTAGATAAAAAGAATTTCCAAGAAGCCAGGCGTGGTGGCGCACGCCTTTAATCCCAGCACTCGGGAGGCAGAGGTAGGAGGATCGCTGAGAGTTCGAGGCCACCCTGATATTACATAGTTAATTCCAGGTCAGCCTGGACCACAGTGAGACCCTACCTCGCAAAACCAAAAAAAAAATAAAAATAAAATAAAATTAAATTAAATTAAAAAAGAATTTCCAAGAGAAAGACTTTGGTGAGTCTCCTTGGGTCATTAGACTTTGAATGTCACACACAAGAGACTGACAAAGGGGGCTTGCATGAAGTGAGAAGCCACAGATGGTAGTATGTACAGTAGGGGCTATAGATTTGAAGGCTGGGGTTTCCAGAGACTTGAGTTGCATGTGCCTGGGTGGTGCTGATATGGGACATGTGATTGCTTCTCAGTGGTCAGTGCCTGCCCCACAGGCTCTGGAATCATCCACAGCTCACCAAATGTGTTCTGCAAGCCCTCTTCCATATGCCATCAAGCAGCGGGAGCCACAATGCTGCCAGCTGGGCAAGGGAGCAGGAGGGAGGCAGTCTCAGAACAGGTGTTATTTACAGAGGAATGCGGGACGGAACTTGTATTTGGTCTGTGCTGTTTTACACACTCATAATACTATATAATTGTTATAATCTCTGTTACATTCCTTTTCCTGGGAATTCAGTTCCTATTCCCTAGGGTAAAGAGGGCAATGACAGTCTAGAAGGGTTCTAAGTCAGCCTTGGTGAACCACTGATTTTAGTGGAGTAGCTTATAGGAGCATGGGTGACAACGGCAGCTTGTGTGTGTGTGTGTGTGTGTGTGTGTGTGTGTGACCACTCACAAGAGTGTGACTAGAGTACCCTGTGTGGCTTGCAGGCAGCTGCACCACCAGTCTCTTCTCCCTCAGCACCTGTTTACTAGTTGTGCAACCTCCAGGTGGACCTCATGAGTCTTGCAAGTTTCTTGTGAGTTTCAGAGCCTCTCAGAGCCTCCCTCCTCGCTCTAGGAGGGACTAGTTCAATTCCCATGGAACAGCTAAACAATGATTTATCATTATCCCATTTCACAGATCAGTTAACTAAGACTCAGCACAAGATAGTGCCTAGCCTGAGGCAGCTAGTGAAGCCATGAATCTAGAATTGTTTTGAGGGGTTTTGTTGTCATTTGGATGTTTGAACCAGGGTCTCACTCTGTAGCCCAGGCTGGTCGTAACCCTATGATGATACTCCTGTCTTAGCCTCCTGAGTTCTGAGATTATAGACATGAGCCACCAGGTCCACATAAATCTAGAGACTTCTAACTCCACATTCCAGAATCTCCCACAGGCTGCTCAAAGGAGGTATGGCCTGAGTCATCTGGGATCTCCAGCTGTGTCCGACCTATGGTCTGTGGGCTAATTCTGCACAAGATATGAATAAAACTCTAGTATATGCTTTTTTTCTTTTAGTTTTTCGAGGTAGGGTCTCGCTCTAGCCCAGGCTGACCCTCAATTCACTCTGTAGTCTCAGGGTGGCCTTGAATGCACAGCGATCCTCCTACCTCTGCCTCTCAAGTGCTGAGATTAAAGGCGTGTGCCACCACACCCAGCAGTATATGCTTTAAAAAAAATATTTGTTTTTGAGAGAGAAAGAGGGAGGGAGAGAGAATAAGCATGCCAGGGCCTCCAGCCACTGCAAATTAACTCCAAGCCCAGTATATGCTTTTGATTTTGTTTGTTTGTTGGGTTTTTAGTTTTTCAAGGTAGAGTCTTAGTCTAGCCCAGGCTGACCTGGAATTCACTATGTAGTCTCAGGGTGGCCTCAAACCCACAGTGATCCTCCTACTTTTGCCTTCTGAATGCTGGGATTAAAGGTGTGTGCCACCAGGCCCAGCTCAGTATATGCTTTTATAAATTGACATTTAGTATACAAAACTGAGCTACATCATAACATTTTACATGGAGGAGTTGTTCTGCATTAACTGAGCTAGCATTGACCTTAAAATATGAGTCCATTGACCTTCTTACTTTCCTGGCAGTGTTCTGAGAAATTGCAGGAGTTCATTGTTCTGAGACCCATAAGCCTACACTGATCCATTGAGTCACCCCAGGGCTGTGCTCGGCAGGGGCTCTGGCAGCTCTGCTCTGCTGGCCTGAGCCACACTTCAAAGCTAATCAAACACAGTCACTGTAGTCCATGGGTCACAAGTGCTCATTGCCACGAGTCCCCTGTTGCCACCAAACACTTGTGTGTAGCACTGTGGGTCTTTGACTGCTGGTGGTGGGGCAAGGGCGATTTCCATATGGAAAACTCTTTGTTTCCATGGAAACATACCCAGAAAAATACATGGGGAAGTTTGTTCATCAATCCTAGTAGCTAGTAATCCTAGTTGCTATGAGGTCTTATAATAAGAGCGAAGGAGGGAAGCAAGGAAGAAAGAAAGGAAGGGAAGGAGGGAGGGAGGGGGAAAAGAATCCTTTAAAAAGACTAATAAGTAATATCAACCATTTGCAATATACAGACCCTAGTTGAATCCTTTTTAAAAAATAATTTTATTTATTTATTTGAGAGACAGAGAAAGAGGCAGATGAGAGAGACACACACACACAGAATGGGTGTGCCAGGCTCCAGTCACTGCAAATAAATTCCAGACATATGTGCTACCCTATGCATCTGGCTTACGTAGGTCCTGGGGAATCAAACCTGGTCCTTAGGCTTCGCAGGCAAACACCTTAACCACTAGGCCATCTCTCCAGCCCATGAATCCTTTTTCTTTTTTCTTTTCATATAAACACACCATGGATGGGAGAGTTTAAATGATAGGGAAATCTGAACACAGGTCAGATATTTGATGGTGGTAAGAAGTTTTTCCTTTGGACATTCTAATTATATTATAGTCATTCTTTTTAGTCATATATAAGTCTTTTTGCCTTTTAGAGAGAGAGAGAGAGCTTCTGAGTGATTCTTTGTTTCAAAATAATTTTGCATGAGATGATATGATGCTCCCATGTATATGTGTGTGGTTGTTTTCTGTGTCTCTTGAGTTCTGCCTGGTGTGCCTTCAGGCAGGATGACACTGGGGGCCTTCCTTGATTGCTGTCCTCTTTATTTACTGAGACAGGGTCTCTCACATGAACCCAGAGTTTACCAGTTCAGTTAGTCTACCTAGGCAGCTTGGCCCAGGGATCCCGGGTTCTGTCTCCTGAGTGCTGGGATCCAGGCATGCACCACCACCATGCCCAGCATGTATGTGGATTCTAGGGATCTGAACTCTGGTCCTCACACTTACATGGCAAGGGCTTTATCCACTGAGCCATTACCCCAGCCCTGGAGTAGAGTATTTGATTTCATCAGACTTTTCCATCTCCCTGAGAAGATGTTTGAAATTGTCTATTAAAAATTATTTTTGTTATGTTCATTTCCTAAAGTTAAAAAATTATATTTAAGCCGGGTATGGTGATGCATGCCTTTAATCCCAGCACTCAGGAGGCAGAGGTAGGTGGATTGGTGGGAGTCTGAGGCTACCCTGAGACTACAGAGTGAATTCTAGGTCACCCTGGGCTAGAGCTAGACCCTACCTCGAAAAAAATATATATATAATGCACTTATTTACTTACTGATCTATTTATTCAGTGGCCAAGATGGAACCCACAGCCTGGCACATACTAAGCAAATGCTTTGCCACCAAGCTACATCCCCCAAACCTAAAGCTTATTAATAAAATAAAAGGGGGCTGGAGAGATGGCTCAGCAGTTAAGGCACTTGACTGAAATGCCTAAAGACCCAGGTTCTATTCTCCAGTACCCATGTAAAACCAGATGCACAAAATGGTGCGTGCATCTGGAGTTCATTTTCTGTGGCTAGCGGCCCTGGTATGCCTTGCAAATAAACAAATAAAATATTTTTAAAAAATAAAAGGCAAAAAGCAGAGGCTTCAGCGAAGTGGCCCTGCTCCTGGATCCCTGAGACCATGTCTGATTTTCCAGAAGCTTGGCAGAGCCATCAGCTCTTACCTTTCACATTGGTGGCCCAGAGGGCACTGGGCTTGTCAGATTTCATTCCTTCATAAGCACCCAGCCCACGCCTGAGACATACCCATGGGCTCTGAACTCGCAAAGGCTTGATGAATGCGTGCCTGCAGGTGCCAAACAGAGGTTGGGATCTGGAAACTCTTGGCTATTGATTTCTCAAGGAGCATCTGTGTCGTGTGTGACCAGCAGTGACCCAGGACTACGCATGTCTCTTGCAAAGCAGGGTCATAATGTTCCCAGAACAGGTGAAGGCTCCTGTGGCTGCTACACGAATCCAGCATTCTGACACACAGGGGCTCACTGTCATTGGAACCATGTCCCTCAGCAAGGGACCAGAACAGAGCCATAAATCAATCTTCTCTCTGCCATGCTGTCATGCAGTGCTTGCTGATGTCCCCATCCTGTGGACTGCAAGAGAAGACCGCTAGGACATGGAAAGGACATCAGGCCCTTGGCCAGTCTTGAAAAGAGGCTTGGTTTCTATTTGATTTTGTTGTTTCTTTGGCTTTTCGAGGTAGGGTCTCACTCTAGCCCAGGCTGACCTGGAATTCACTATGTAGTCTCAGGGTGGCCTTGAACTGATGGCGATCCTCCTACCTCTGCCTCCTGAGTGCTGGGATTAAACCACTATGCCTGGCTGAAGCTATGTTTTCTATCTCAGAAATTATTCCTATTTTTACACTGTCTCAGAACACATGTAACTATGACTTCATGCAGCTAATTTCAGATATTTTTGACTGCTATAGCTTATTTCCAGTAGTTCTAAACCATTTGCCCCTTCCGGAAATTGAAGCGCTGTGAACGCGCCCTTCTACAAGGCCTCATAGAAGTGGGCCCCAGGGTAAGTAGGTATTTAGGTGTGGTCCTGGAGGTGAATGTGACTCTTCAGCTGTCTCTCCCCTCAGCCAGGCACAGCCTTGCTGGTTAGACATTGAAATCCAAAGGGAACCAGGCAGAGAAGCTTAGAACTCGCAAAGGCTCTGACAGGGAGGGCTGGAAGGCATTGCCGGAAGGGATCTGCTCCCTCCTCTGCCATTTACTAATAATATACAGGCTGGGCAGTGGCTCATTGGTGGGAAGCTTGCCTAGCAATGGGCTTGGAGAGGCCTAAGCTAGAAGCCTGGATTTTATTTTTCAATTAATTAATTAATTATTTTAATGAGAGAGAACAAGAGTGAGAGAGACAGCGAGAATTGGCACACCAGGGCCTCCAGCCACTGTAATTGAACTCCAGATGCGTGTGCCACCTTGTGCACATGGGCAACCTTACACATGCATCATCTTGTGCCTCTGGCTTATGTGGGATCTGGGGAGTCAAACGTGGGTCCTTAGGCTTCCCGACAAATGCTTTAACCACTAAACCATCTCTCCAGCCCAAGTCATGGATTTTTACTTCGTCATAATTTACCTACGCATAATTTTGTCTTTATGGTTTTGACTTACTGACATCTTCTCGCCTAAAGCATGTTTTGTTATTTATTTGGATGGTGTGCATGCCATGTTGCAATGTGGAGGCCAGAGGACAAGTTAAGGTGTCTGTGCTCCACCTTCCTTGAATCTGTTGACACTGCAAATGAAAAAGCGTCAGAGAAGCTGGCCAGTGAGCTCTGCTTTCCCCTAGCTCCATCTTCCATTGCTGTAGGTGTGCTGGGATCACAGATGCATGCACCACTTTGCAGTCTTGTATCATACTGGCTATATCTTTTTCTAATTCTTTTGAATTCTTCATTGAAATTTTACCTGATGGGCTAGTTCCAGAGAGTGTGTGGAAGCTACAGTATGTGAAATCAGATTCTCAGCTTCAGAATCTATCCTGCCCTCTCTTAAAGAACCCCAGCCACATCCTCACAGAAGCAAATCCCAGTACAGGCTGAAAGCAGAATGGGTCAAAAGAGAGCCCTGGATCTTCCCCATGCTGTGACCTAGCCCACTGTTGCAGCCAGGTTCGTGTTGCTGGCAGAAATCACCCAAACAAGAGCAGCTTTGGGGGGGGAGTGGAAAGGGTTTATTTTGGCTTATAGACTCGAAGGGAAGCTCCATGATGGCAGAGGAAAATGATGGCATGAGCAGAGGGTAGACAATAGCAACAGGAGAATGTGTCAAACACTGACAAGGGGACACTGTCTATAACACCCAGAAGCCCGCCCCCAACAATACACTGCCTCCAGGAGGCATGAAGTCCCAAATCTTCATCAGCTGGGAACCAAGCATTCAGAACACCTAAGTTTATGGGGGACACCTGAATCAAACCACCGCACCCATTTTCTGCTGCTGTAATAAAATATCTAGACTGGACTAGAGAAAAGAAATGTATATACTTCGTTGATCTACAGGCTCAGAAGTCCAGGGCAGGGCAGTGGCACTTGGCAAGGGTCTTTCTGCTGCAACAGGGCATGCTCAGGGCATCTCATAGCAAGATAGGGCAAGCATGCCAGCTCTGGTCTCTTTCCCTTCTTTTTATAAAGCCACTAATGTCATCCTGGGGGCCAACCTCAACTCACCAAAAAATTTCCACTCAAAGCCCCCACCTCCAGTTTGTTTGTTTTTGAGGTAGGGTCTCGCTCTAGCCCTGGCTGACCCAGAATTCACTATGGAGTTTCAGGGTAGCCTCTAACTCACAGCAATCCTCCTACCTCTGCCTCCCGAGTGCTAGGCTTAAAGGCGTATGCTGCCATGCCCAGCCAGTTATTCTTTTTTTTTTTTTTTTTTTTTTTTTTTTCGAGGTAGGGTTTCACTCTGGTCCAGGCTGACCTGGAATTAACTAGGTAGTCTCAGGGTGGCCTCGAACTCTCAGCGATCCTCCTACCTCTGCCTCCCGAGTGCTGGGATTAAAGGCGTGCGCCACCATGCCCGGCTTCAGCCAGTTATTCTTAACTGTGAGTTTTGGGAGTAAGTTTCCAACATGAGAGTGAACGTTTTGTGTCTGGAGAACACATTAAAATCATAGCCGTGGGCTGGTTTAGTGGTTAAAGGCACTTGCTTGCAAAGCTTGCCAGTCCTGGTTCAACTCCCCAGTACCACACAAAGCCAGATACACAAATTGGTGCATGCATATGGAGTTTATTTGCAGTGGTTAGATGCCTTGGCATGTTCATATATACACACATAGCCTCTCCTTCAAGTAAATAAATAAATAAAAATATGTTAAGCCATAGCATGCTACATGCTAGCATATAGCATATAGAGAGTAAATAACTCTCTCCCAGGCTTCCACTTAAAATGGGAGAGCTGAGCCAGCATCCAGAAAGTACATGGATAAGGCCCTATGTGTGGAAGCACAGGAGAAGTGCAGCTGACTTAGGGGAGGTTGTGAAAGACCAGGAATGGTTCCATCCTTATAAAAGTCAGAACGATGATGAGCTCAACAGGGCAGCCTGTCCCAAGTGTAAAACCTAAAATCAGAAAACATGAGAAGAGTCCAAACTGAGAAATAGTCTCCAAATAAGGGATTTGAAATCTCTCTGAGTGTCAAGGTTACCAGAGTCAACCAAAGATGGAGCCGCTGATGAAGGAAGAGAGATTGTTGGTGTGAGGGACCCTGGACTCTGTCATTTTACTAGAAAGGGCCTGGTTGGAACAATAGCCCACGTCTGAATGGAGTCTGAAGATTAGCTGGTGAGGGCGTATGACAGGCAGCTTTCTGTTTTTGATGGTTATTATTATTATTATTTTATCTTATTATTATCTGGTCTTTTGGGACAGGATCTCACACTGTAACCCTGACTGCTTTGGAACTTGCTATATACACCAGGCTGGCCTCATATTTGCAGTGATCCCCCTGCCTCTGAGTCCTGAGTGCTGGGATTTCAGGAGTAAGCCTCCATGCTTGGCTTATGGATGGCTGTGTTTTGGTGACATGGGAGCTAGTCCTGCATTATATAAATACACACTGAGGATTTGGGGATTAAGGGAATCCAGTCAGCAACTCACCTCCAATGACTCCAGAAAAGGAAGGAAAAATCTTAGTACTGTACAAGTGCCTACAAAGTTGAATGTTCTTTTAAATTGTCAACTATAATACTATCTTAAGGGGGAGAAGCACGGTGGGCTCTGGATCTAGACGCCTGGACTTGACCTTGTTGACCTTGTGCATCTGGCTTACATGGGTTCTAGGGAATCAAACCTGGGTCCTTTGGCTTTGCAGGCAAGTGCCTTAACTACTAAGCCATCTCTCCAGCCCTGGGCTTGACCTTAAGTAAGTTCCTTAGATTGTATTTGACTCAGTATCCCCATACTTATTATTTTATTCATTTGAGAGAGAAAGAGAATGGGCACACCAGGGCCTGCAGCCACTGCAAACGAACTCCAGATGCATGTGCCACCATGTGCATCTGGCTTATGTGGGTTATGGGGAGTCAAACCTGGGACCTTAGGCTTCACAGGCCAGTGTCTTAACTGCTAAGCCATCTCTCCAGCCCAGTTTTCCCATATTTAAGTCAGGGGTAGGGATGGACCCAGAGTTCCCCAGTAGCCATTTAAGCCAGATGCACAAGGTGGCACATGTACTTGGCAATGGCTGGAGGCTCTGGCACACCCATTCTCTCTCTCTCTCTGCCTTCCCCATAAAATAAGTAAATAAATTATTTATATATATATATATATATATTGTAATATATATATAATATCAGGGGATTATAAAAATAATAAACTCCAGTGGTTAGCCATTTAAAGCCAGATGCTGGAGAGATGGTGGCAAAGGCACCTGCCTGACTGGGGCAGCATTGTTTGCAATGGCTGGAGGCTCTGATGCACCCCATTCTCTGTCTCTCTCTCTCTCTGCCTCTCTCTGACCTCTCTCTCAAAAATTTTAAAAAAATAAGTAAATAAATTAAATATATATTTTACATATATATATGCTCAAGCCTGAAATTAAAGGCTCAGGAAATATATATGATAGGACTAATTATACTAGTGAGTTAAATGGCTCTCTAAAAATTAAAAAAAAAAAAACAATAAACCTGGACATTGTGGCCATTCATATAACATCTCCTAAGGAAATTAAGGCAGGAGGAGAGATGCAAGTTTGAATCAGCTTCATAGTGAGTTTGAGGCCAGTCTGAGCAATGTTGCAAAATTTTGACTCATGGGCTAGAGAAATGGCTCTCAATTAAAAACAAAAGCCTAAAGACATGGGCTTACCTGCAAAGCCAGATGAAAGACATGCCTGGTTTATTTGCAGTGAATTCTGGTGTGCCTATCTGCATCTCTCTCTCCCTCTCCAATAAATAAATAAATTTTTAAAAATTTTTTTAACTTTTGGAGAGAGACACAGAGAGAGAGAGACAGAGAGAGGGATAGGGAAACAGATGAGAATGGGAGTGCCAGCAGTCTTCAGCTGCTGTGAATGGATATGCGTGCCCCATTGTGGGCAAGTGCAGCATTGCTCTCTTGCATCACTCTGCATCTGGCTAAACGTGAGACCTGGAGATTGGAACCGCTGGAGATTGGAGCCAATAAGGCAGGCGCCTTAACTAAATTGCTCCAAATAAATAAAATATTTTTTAAAAAAGCAAAAGAAATTCAGTCTCAAAAATTCATATCTGTAAAGAGCAGAGATCAATGGTTAGTACCTGGCATGATTTGAAAGTGCTCCTGCCACAAGGCCTTGGCACCTGCTGCTCTCCTGCCCAACTGAAGCCTGCACACCTTCTGCTCACCTTTAGTCCTCACTCAGCTCCTTCCACAAAGACCCCCTGGTCTGTGCCCCCCCCCCGGTGCTTCCACATTAGGCTACATTAGAAGCCCCTCTCTTAGGTTCCCATATCAGTATATAACACCTCTATCAGGTATATGACTTTTTGGTAACTTTTCCTTCTTTTATGTAAGTTTTGCTTTTATTTATTTATTTATTTTTGTTTTTCGAGGTAGGGTCTCACTCTAGCTCAGGCTGACCTGGAATTCACTATGTAGTCTCAGGGTAGCCTTGAACTCATGGACATCCTCCTACCAATGCCTCCCAAGTGCTGGGATGAAAGGTGTATGCCACCATGGCACTTTTATTTATTTTTAACCTTAGAGAAATATTTGGGTTTTTGTTGTTGCTTTTTCTGTTGTTGTTGTTATTCGAGGTAGGGTCTTGCTGTAGCCCAGGCTGACCTGGAATTTGTCTCAGGCTGACCTCAAACTCACAGTGGTCATCCTACCTCAGCCAAGAGAGAGAGAGAGAGAGAAGAGAGAGAGACAGACAGAGAGAATAGGCACTTCAGGGCCTCCAGCTGCTGGAAATGAACTCCAGATGCACGTGCCACTCAGTGCATCTGGCTTTATGTGGGTAGTGGGGAAATCAGACCCAGGTCATTAGGCTTTGCAGGTGTAGCAGACAGTTTCAGGTTTGCTGAGATGAACTTCCAGACCAGGCATAGTTATGGAGGAAGGGCTATTTATTGAAGTTTATAGATACAGGGGAAGTTCTATAATGGCAGAAGAAACTGGCCTGCCTTCACAGGACCAAACAGAAAGAGAGAAGCCAAAAGCCACACAACACAGCACACCTCAGGAACTCCTATTAGGCACACTTTGCATATCTTTACAATGGAATCTCAAACCCACCACCACACCTTAAGATCCACCCTGTGACACAGCCTCCAGCCAGGTGGCTGCAGATGCAAACTACAGTCTAATAAAACCAGGTGGCTGCAGATGCAAACTACAGTCTAATAAAACACTAAATATATTAGGGGCATCTATTCAAACTACCAAACTCCCACAGCAGGCAAGAACCTTAATTGCTGAGCCATCTCTCCAGGCCCCTATCTTTCTTTTAAATTAGACCAGAATCCAAGAGCTGGACTGATTTCGTATTCATTCTCTCATTTTGAGGACTAAGACAATGAGTGGATGAATAAAGGCCCTGGATGTATGCATCTTCTTTCAGAGGGTATGTAATGAAGTTGTCGTACTACCCTCAAAGCTGAGGATATAACCCTCAAAGCCCAGCTCTCAAAGGCTGCATTCACACTGCCATATACGGAGACAGCCCTCTGGAAGCTGGGCGGTGCCCACAGCCTGAGCTGTCCTGCACTGCTGCCCTGTCCTCCAGAGAACGGTTGCCTCCCTGGACTCCCAGCTCTGTTGTCCACATGTCACCAGGAAGAGTAAATAGGTACGTAGTGAGCAGCTCTGAAATACAGATGATGGTGGTGGTAGTGATGATTTGAGATGGGGTCAAGGCTGTGCACCTCAGGCTGGCCTCCACTCACAATCCTCCTGCTTCAGCCCCCTGAGTGCTGGGATCACAGACGACCATCACCACACCCAGCCAGGAGCATCATTTTCATAAGCGGTTTCCCTTCTGCCAACATGAGGTAACTGTCTCTTTATAAGTTCGCCTACTGAATACTGCTGCTGTTCTGAGCTCTGGTTTCTACCAGAAAATCATTACTTGGTGACTCCGGAGGGCATTCAGCTTCCACCTCCCAGTAGCTTCCCAACAAGACCCTGTGACACAAAGCCGATGTTCCAGGATGACGTCCCTCACTGGGCTGCAGTGGGGTGGTTCTGGCACGCTCCTGCTCAGAAATGTTCCCCTGTATCCATCACATGCATGAAGAGGACTGCATATGCCCTGGCAAATCCTAAACTGATGTGAGGCAAAGACTCCAGCTCTGGCCAGATCACTTTGTAACAAGGCCTGGCAGCCCACTCATGCTTTGGAGACTCTGGGTCCTACCCCTGTGCTATTCCAGGATGTCCAGGCCCTGTGTGGGGGCCTAGCATTTGCCCTCTCCCTCTACTCTTCCCCCAAATTCTGGCAGAAATATTTCCACCAAACTGCACCTGAGATGTACTTCCTGGCCCTCTTTTTTTTTTTTTTTCTTTCTCTCTCTCTCTCTTTCTTTCTTTCCTTCCTTCCTTCCTTCTTCCCTCCCTCCCTTCCCTTCCTTCCTTCCCTTCCTCCTTCTTCCCTTTTTTCCTTCCTTCCTTCCTTCCTTCCTTCCTTCCTTTTCCTTTTTTCCCTGAGGTAGGGTTTCACTCTAGCCTAGGTGACTTGGAATTCACTATGTAGTCTCAGGGTGGCCTCGAACTCACAGTGATCCTCCTACCACTGCCTCCCAAGTGCTGGGATGAAAGGTGTGCACTACCACGCCCAGTGTCTGGCCCTTACACACAACAGCTGCCCCTGCAAAGAAGCCACCTCGGGTCATGCTCCCAGCCTGCAGTCAGACATGCTGCAGAATTTGGCCACCTACAGTGTCCCTGCTCTGCTGACTGCAGCAAGGAGAAGCCCAGCCCTCTCCCTGCAGCCCGAGAACCATGGGAGAACTGCTGTCTCACCCAGGAATAACATCCTGGGATTGTGACCATGTGGGGGGAGTGGAGGTCATATGCAACAGAGCCAGAAAAGAGCAAGGGATGTGGCCCTCGGCACCCTGGTGGCTCCTGAGTGTGGCCACACCCTGTGCCCTGAGAGGGAGCTGGACCCCCTCTCTCTTCTCTCTCTGACTTGGGTAATTGGCACTGTTGGTCCTGAGTCCTGATGCTGCCCATCATGCGCTGTCCAACCACCAAATTAAGATTTGTGCTCTGTGGTATAGCATAATAGTATGCTCTATTTTGGTTGATGATGTTTAATGACGATGCCAGGATTGGGGTCTTCCCAGGTTGTAAGCAGATCACATATGTACCAAGAAGCCTGCCCTGTCTTGGCCCATTGAGAGCTAAGAACTGTGTACGAACAAAAGAAATGAGACAGGGCTGGAAAGATAGTTCAGTGGTTAAGGCACAAGCCTGTGAAGCCTAAGGTCCCAGGTTTGATTCCCCAGCATAAGCCAGATGCACAAGGTGGTGCATGCGTCTGGAGCTCATTTACAGTGACTACACCCTGACCCATTCAGATCTGCCTCCTTTCTTTCTTTCTTTCTTTCACTTTCTGTCTATCTGCTCTCTCTCTCTCTCTCTCTCTCTCTCTCTCTCAAATAAATAAATAAAAATAAAATATAAAAAGAAAAGAAACGAGACAGGGCTCAGCTCAAGACAGATCAGGTAGCTCGTTTGCAGGGGCATCTGTTGTGTGTAAAAAGGGCCAGACACTGGGCATAGCGCACGCCTTTAATCCCAGCACTCAGGAGGCAGGATCACTGTGAGTTCCAGGCCACCCTGAGATTACATAGTGAATGTCAAGTCAGCCTGGGCCAGAGTGAAACCGTACCTGGAAAAAGAAAAAAGAAAAAAAGGAAGGAAAGAAGGGAGGGAGAGAGGGAAGAAGGAGGGAAGGTGGGAAGGAAGAGGAAGGAGAGGGAAGGAAGGAAGGAAGGGAGGGAAGGAAAGAAGGAAGGTGGGAAGGAGGAGGGAGAGAAGGAGGGAGGGAGGGAAGGAAGGAAGGAAGGAAGGAAGGAAGGAAGGAAGGAAGGAAGGAAGGAAGGAGGGAGAAGGGGAGAAGGAAGGAAAAGGAAGGAGGGAAGGAAGGAGGGAGGAGGGAGGAGAAGGAGGGAGGGAAGGAAGGAAGGAAGGAAGGAAGGAAGGAAGGAAGGAAGGAAGGAAGGAAGGAAGGAAGGAAGGAGGAAGGAGGAGAGAAGGAGGGAGGAGGAAAGGAAGGAAGGAAGGAAGGAAGGGAAGGGGAGAGGAGGGAGGAGGGAGGGAGGGAAGGAAGGAAGGAAGGAAGGAAGGAAAGGAAGGAAGGGGAGGAAGGAATATAAAGGGAAGGAAAGGGAAGGAAGGAAGGAAGGGGAAGGAAGGGGGAAGGAGGGGAGAAAGGAGGGAGGGAGGGAAGGAAGGAAGGAGGAAGGAAGGAAAGGAAGGAAGGAAGGAAGGAAGGAAGGAAGGAAGGAAGGGGAAGGAAGGAAGGAGGGGAGAAAAGGAGGAGGAGGAGGAGGAAGGAAGGAAGGAGGGAAGGAAGGAAGGAAGGAAGGGAAGAAGGGAGGGAGGAAAGGAAGGAAGGAAGAAAGGAAGGAAGGAAGGAAGGAAGGGAGGGAGGGAGGGAGGAGGAGGAAGGAAGGAAGGAAGGAAGGAAGGAGGAAGGGGAAGGAAGGAAGAAGGAAGGGAGGGAGGGGAAGGAAGGAAGGAAGGGAGGGAGGGAGGAGGGGAAGGAAGGAGGGAAGGGGAGGAGGAGGAAAAGGAAGGAAGGAAGGGGAGGAAAGGAAGGAAGGGGGAAGGAGGAGGAGAGAAGGAGGGAGGGAAGGAAGGAAGGAGGGAGGGGGGAGGGAGGAAGGAAGGAAGGGCGCCAGGAAGTGCATCTCAGGTCAGCTCACAGCACCCCTCCCCCCAACCACCACACACAGAACTAAAGGACAGCTGTTCCTACAGGGCCACTATGAAATGGGACCATGGAGCTAGTTGCCTTTATAACGTTTCTGGTTTAAAAAAATCGAACTGTTTAGGAGCCCACCTCAAGTTGGCACTCCCAGCCTAGTGTTCATACCTAAGAGCAGCCATCAATGAGTATGAATGGGGCTTAGTGCTAGTCGATCCTGGCAAGATCTGAACGATATCAACCCTGTGCAGACCCCTCACCCTGCAGAGGCAGCTACTGTGTGCTCCCATGGCACGCAACCTGTGCAGCCCGCCTGATGGTGAGGAAGGCTGAGGTGGCTGAAGCTTCCTGCCCACAAGCAGGCACATGAGCTTGGAAATGAAGCCTGTGGACCTGGCCAGCAGCTTGCCCACAGTTCAGAAAAGACTCAGAACCACAGGCTTCATGGCCCACAGAAGCTATAACAGAGGACAAATATTACTGTAGGCTGCTGTCTCTGGCCCTGTTTGTTATACAGCAATAGATAACTGATACATTGGAAGTATATTATATTTTATTTATCTATTTATTTACTTATTTATTTTGTTGGGTTTTTAAAATTTTTATTCAAGGTAAGATTTCACTCTCGCCCAGGCTAATCTAGAATTCACACTGTAGTCTCAGGGTGGCTTCAAACTCACGGCAATCCTGCCTCTGCCTCCCGAGTGCTGGGATTAAAGGTGTGCACCACCATGCCCAAGGGGAGTGTATTTTAGAAACTAGGAATAGAGGTGATTCCAAGTGTTCAGGCCAATTCCAGGCAAGAATGATGTCACTTTGGCTCTCTCCTGGCCCCCATGCCTGGGATTCCTGGACATTAACTACGTTATCTCCCCCTCCAATTCCTCTTAGCACTCAGGCAGTAATTAGCTTGCCATAGCATTAAGTTCTAGCTTCTTTGAAGTAAGTGGGGACAGACTCTGAAGGATATGTTCCCTGGGACCTCAAGGTAGCAGGTCGCTGACTTCTCCCTCACCCTGTCCTGCTTTTGCTGGCTTCTCCCGGAGCTCTGCCTTACTGAATCACTCGTGCTCAGACCTCACAGAAACCTGACTCCAGACACCTCTGTTGAAATTCGCTTCCTTCAAGCAAGAAAGCTACCAGGTTCTTTGTTTATTTGTTTTGTTTCTTGGGGTAGTGTATCACTCTAATTCAGGCTGACCTGGAATTCACCATGTAGTCTCAGGCTGGCCTTGAACTCACAGCAATCCTCCTACTTCTTCCTCCCAAGTGCTAGGATTAAAGGTGTGCACCATCACACCCAACTCATCTACCAGGTTCTTAATTTATTTTCTATTTAAGACAGAGAGGGAGATAGAAAGATAGCAAGTGAGAATGGGCATGCCAGGGCCTCCAGCCACTGCAAATGAACTCCAGACGCATGTGCCATCTTGTGCATCTGGCTTACGTGGGTCCTGGGGAATTGAACCTGGGTCCTTTGGCTTTGTAGGCAAATGTCTTAACTGCGAGGCCATCTATCCAGCTCCCTACCAGGTTCTTAAAGACATGCTTTCATTCCCAAAAGTAATGAAGATAGTTTTTCAGCAAAGACAATATAAACTTACAAGTTCAAGAAAGGTGTAATTTACCCAGTCATTTTTCAAAAATAAATTCTTTAGAGAATATGGAGATGAGATGATGTGCCAGTAAAGAATATGGTGTTTTTAGAACATGCCTGGATGTTCTGATGCTTTGGGCCTTTGATGTCAACAGCAGCCATCCAGGTGGACTAGGCCTGACCTTCTGCAGGGGGAGGCTCAACAGTCACTCTATAAGTAATGATTTGGGTCTTGAACACTTGGCAGTCACTATAAATTCATCAGATGTTTCTACTTTCATGTTTTTCTGAAGTCTACTCTGGTGGTTTGAGTGTAAAATGCCCCTCTATAGACTCGTGTTTGAATACGCAATCCCAGTTGGTGGTGCTGGTCAAGAAGGTTGTGGAACCTTCAGGAAGTGGAGCCCTGTTCAAGGACATGTGGCACTGGGGACAAGCCTTGAGGTTTTATAGTCTATCCCTGCTCTCTCTCTCTCTTTCTCTCTCTCTCTCCTTCCTCCCTGCTAGTGTGACAATATGATGTATCTTCCAGCTGCTGTCATGGTGGATTCCTCCCCTCCTAACTGTAAACCACCATCAACCCTTTTCCTTCTATAAGCTGCTTCTGGTCTGGTATTTGGTCCCACGGTGAGAAAGGCACTGACACCCCTGTGATGTCAATCACACATTAATGAGAAAGAAGCTGAACTGACAGATAGTGCGGGGGGAGGGGGTTCTGGTCTTGATGGTGATAGTTCAAATCACATTGCCTCTGACAGGGCTTGGGGGACAAGGCAAGCGGTGACAGGAGTTCCTGGAAGTGGTCTGCCATTACAGCATCTACTCAAGACTTCAGAGTCTCCCCCCACCCTCCAGCAGGACCTGTGATGGGGGTGGGATTCACTTGAGCTCTGACTTCTTTTGATCGACTGTTCTGGAAAATCGGAACTCCACTGTCTTGCCAGGAAGGAGGCAACGGCTGGACAGAAAGACCTGTGAGGTTCCTCTCTGCCTACCCTCGTCGCCAGGCTAAGTGAGGCTGATGGATGGGGTGGCGGGATGCAGCAGAGCTTCCCCACCCACACTCAGACCCCAAGTCCATTGCTGCTATTTTTCTTTTTTTTTAAACTTTTTATTTTTTACTTTTTATTATTTTTTTTGGAGAGAGACACAGAGAGAGACAGAGAGAGAAAGAGAGGGAGAGGAAGACAGAGATGGATGCGCCAGCAGTGTCTCAGCTGCTGGGAATGAAATCCAGATTGTCTTGCTGCCAAGTGCAGCATTGCCCATCTGGCTAAACGTGGGACCTGGAGATTGGAACAGCTGGAGATTGGAACCAGTGTTCTTAGACTTAGAAGGCAGGCGCCTTAACCCCTAAGCCATCTCCCCAGCCCCTATTTTTCTTTTGTGTAGTTTGGTTTGGTTTGTTCTGAAGTAGAGTCTACTGTGTAACCCAAGCTGCCTCAAGCTTATGATGCTCCTGCCTCGTGCGTCACCATACCCAGCCCCTCTTTGAGACACAACTCCTTAGAAGTTAGTTTCTTTCCCAGGAAGTGGTTTATGTTGAAAAAAAAGATATGTAAAATATTCATAGAAAGAGTATAGCATACTGTGTTTATAAACCAATTGGAAAAACATAAACATCCCAAAATTGCAACCAGCAGAAGACATGAAAAGACCATTCACAAAAGAAAGATATAACACAATGTAGAAGCCAGCTTCACATTGGGTCTGGTTCTGTGAAGAGTGCAGAGGAGACTCGGAGTGGGAGCTAGCTGAAAACAGGAGAAAAGCTAAATAAATACTAAACAAATCTAATCCACTCTTTGGTGAAGAGGCCATGCTACTGAAATGCTCAGAAACAAGACAGGGAGGGCAGTGGAGATAGCTCAGTGGTTAAAGGCATTTGCTTGCAAAGCCTTGTGGCCTAGATTTGATTCCCCAGTACCCATGTAAAGCCAGATACACAGAGTGGCACATGTGTCTGGAAAGCACTTACATTGGCAGGAGGCTGTGACGCGCCCATTCTCTTTCTCCCTCTTCCATTCTCTTTATCTCTCTCTCCCTCTCTCTCCTAAATAAATATTTCTTTTTCTAAAGATACTAGTTGGGGAGGATTGTCACTGAGCCGCAGCTGAGCACCCACTGTGATCTTGGCTGTGTCCCCGCCCTGGAGACTGAGCAGTGATTACAACGGGCAATAAGCCCTGCTTGGCCAGGGTTCACATTGCAACGGGTCCTGTTGTTGCCCCTAGCTCCCCAGCTTGGCAAGGAAGCTGGCTAGCCAACCTGGGATTACAGAGAGAGTTCCAGGTCAGCCTGGGCTAGAGTGAGAAAATCAAGAGCCACTTCATAATAAAGTGGACACCTTTACTAGAGAAAAGCATTTAAGAGCCAAGACCTGGGTTCTGGCAGGTCACTGCAGGACCTGCAGGGATCAGAGCTAGGGAAGTGGGACAGTGCTCACATCCAGTGCACATTCCTTCCCTCTGCTTTGTTTCATTGGTCTTTGAGACAGGATGTCACTACATAGCCCAGATTAGCCTGGAACTCAACATTTTCCTGCCTCAGCCTCCTGATTGCTGGGATTAAAGATGTGCACCACCACACCTGGCTCCTTCCTCTCCCTGTCCCCATTCCCTGTTGACACCTCACTTTCCTTTTTTTTTTTTTTTTTTTTTGGTTTTTTGAGGTAGGGTCTCATTGAGCTTGTAGGCTGACCTAAATTCACATACATACTGAAGAGTCTCAAGCTCCTCTGCCTGCACTAGGACCAATAGTCGACCTCACTTTCTTAACTGTTGGTCCCATTGCTATGTTGGGTTACTGTCACAAAATACATACAAACTCTAAAAACCAACTAACAACAGTCACACACACCCACACACACAAAGTACACAAACAAAAAAAAAAAACAAACAAACAAACAAAACGGGGCAGGCATGGTGGCGCATGCCTTTATTCCCAGCACTTGGGAGGCAAAGGTAGGAGGATCGCCGAGAATTCGAGGCCCCTAAGACTGCATAGTGAATTCCAGGTCAGCCTGAACTACAGGGAGACCCTACCTCAGAAAACCCAAACAAACAAACAAACAGGAATTGGTTCTTTCACTGTTTTGGAGACTAGAAGTCCAACACAAGGTGGTAGTGGCAGGGTTCTGCCCCTCTGGGGGGTTGTGGGGAGTCTCTTGGCTTCTGGTGGTGGCTGGTGACTTTGGGCATTCCTTGGCTGGTGGACGTCATTCCAAAGTCTGCTGCCATCTTCACGGAGTCCTTTCTGTTACTGACAAACAATCAGTGGAATGGGCCACTCTAGCCCAGGAAGACCTCATCTTAACTTCATCACCTTTGCCAAGACCCTATTTCCAACCAAGTCCTGTTCACAGGTGCCAGGGTAAGGACTCGTTTCTATCTTTTCAGGGACATAATTCAACCTGCTACTGAGCAAAGACTCCGTTGTCCTTTTACTTCCCAAATGTCTTTCAGTAATGGTGGGAAGATAGGATAGTGTGGGGGAGGGTGTTTTTATTCTTATTTATTTGTGTGCATGTGTGTGTAATATGTTTGATATGTGGTGTATGCATGTGTGTGTGTGCAAGTGTGCACCCCATCAGTGTGTGTGTGGAGGCAAGAGGAGAATTCTGGGCTTCCTTCACTTACCCGTCATGCGTTTCCTTGAGACAGAGCGTGTCCGCAAGCCAGAGCTGCTGTCTATCAGCAAGTTCCAGCAGTTCTCCAGTCTTTGTCCTCTCATACACTGGGTTTACAGATGTGGATGGCTATGCCTAGCTTTTGATGTGGGTACTGTGGAGTCGAACATGGGGGTCTCCAGCAGCCCGAGAAGCCCTCATGCTTAGGCAACAAGCACTTGTAACTGCTGAGCCATCTCCTCAGCCCTGTTTTAATTTTGTTGCTGTTGTTGGGTTTTCTGGTTTGGTTTGATTTGGTTTGGTTTTGAGACAGGGTCTTACTCTAGCCCAGGCAGACCTGGGACTCACTCTGTAGTCCAGGCTGGCCTCACACTCATAGCAAACCTCCTACCTCTGCCTCCTGAGCACTGGAGTTAAAGGTGTAAGTCACCATGCCTGACAAATACTGTGTTTAGAAAGTACTTGAATTTACATTATTTATTTATTTTGGTGCTGTGATGGAGCCCAGGACCTCATGCAGGCTAAGCATATGTTCTTCTGAGCTTCACCCCAGTACAACTTGAATTAATTTTTTCTGGGTGATTGTGTTATCAATTTGATAATTGCTTAGTTTAGTTTATCTCAGGTTTGTTTTCTCGTGCTCTTATTCTCATGCTTATGTCTCGTGCTTCATTATGGTTAAAATACATGCATAGTTTACAAGTCAAAACTATGAGGAAAGAAAGGTACACTCAGGAAAGTCTTGGTCTCCACCTGTACTCTGAAGTAGCTATTAAAAGTATAAGCTTCACTTTAGTCCTACGATTTTTTTTTTTTTTTTTTTGAGATAAGGATCTATGCATCTAAGAGTTTAACATCCCTTCCTTAGTTCACAATGGTAGTATACCACATACACTCTTTGCACTTTGCTTCTTCCTTGTAACACTGGAAATAGTTCCGTTTCAGGATGTCGGTCCCATGACTATTTCTGAGCCACATATTACGAGCTTGTGTAAAACTCCATCATTGTTTATCCAGCCAGTATCCTTACATGGGTACCTGGCTTGTTTCCCACATAAGGCTCTGAAAAGTAGTGTCACAGTGAGTTACATTGTGTCTTGTCTCTTGTTCCCAGTGTGTCTTCAGGGAACATTCCAGACATGGATGTGGAACTGCTGGGATCAAGGGCTGTAAATGCGCATGCTTGGAGAAGCTTTTGTTCCATCCCCTTCCATGAGAAGCTTGATTTTCCATCCCCTTCCATGACTACCCTGGCTTTTTTGATTTTGTTCTCCAGGCAACAGCAGGGTGGCCAGCTCTCACTACCTCTGCCTCCCGAGTGCTGGGATTAAAGGCGTGCGCCACCATGCCTGGCTACCCTGGCTTTTAAATGTATATATATAGATATAATTTATTTAAGAGAGAGAAAGAGGCAGAGAGAGATTGAGAGGTGGGGGAGAATGGGTGTGCCAGGACCTCTAGCTGCTGCAAACGAATTCCAAATGAATGCGCCCCCTTGTACATCTGGCTTACGTGGGTCCTGGAGAATCGAGCAGGGATCCTTTAGCTTTGCAGGCAAACGTCTTAACTGCTAAGCCATCTCTCCAGCCCTGCCCTGGCTTTTGGGTTGATAATCACAATTGATTTCAATGCAGAACATTTAGAGTGCAACATCTTTAAGATGGATGGAGAAGCACCCAGTGTTCAGTGCTGGATCTGAGGGCTTGGCTTGGGAAGGAACGGCCACGCTCCGAGGTGTTCCCAAGGGGAAGGATTTTTCCGTTCTGTGCTGTCCTGTTGCTGACTCACGTCTGTGGAGCAGACTCACCCCTCTCTTGATACTAATCCATCCCTTCTTACAGGAAACACTTAGCTGGTGACAGGTTAGAGCTGACATCAGTTTCACATAGAAGCCTGTGTATGCCTCAAGCCATACACCCTCCTCTGGAATCCTCCCCCCCCCCCAAAAAAAAAGGAAGGAAAGAGAAGCTTAAGAAGAACCATCTTTTTAAAAAATGTTTTCCTTATTTTTAAGATTTTATTTTTATTTATTTATTACAGTTAGAGAGAGAGGGAGAGAGAGAGTAAAAATGGGCTCGCTAGGGTTTCTAGCCAGTACAAACGAACTCCAGATGCATGCGCCACCATGTACATCTGGCTTACATGGGACCTGGAGAATTGAGCCTGGGTCCTTAGGCTTCGCAGGCATGAGCCTTAACTGCTAAGCCATCTCTCCAGCCCAAGAAGGACCATCATTTTACCCTGAGCTAAGCAGAGAAAGGGACCAGGAGGTCCGGCTGACTGTGACAAATAAAAACCACTCCAAGGGCTGAGCAACATTTTAGTATTATGAATAACTGAACACAATCTTCGCTGCATGATGGAAAAAATGAGGCACCGCTTTAAAATTAGAGCAAGCAGGAGACACTGATCGGTGCCGGGGAATGATAAAGATCAGAAGGCAGAAAAACAGCTAGCTGTGTGCTCCTTGGTAGGCAAAGGGATTGTCTCCCTGGAAAACAATGATGTGTGAGCTAATGAAGGTGCTAAAAGCCCTTCAAGGGAGCAGGAAGGGGAGGCTTCTACAGCCAAAAGGAAAACGATTTGTAACATGCTTCTGTGGCCGTGTTTTGCTGAGGACCACTGCGAGGAGGGTCCCCCTAGAATTGTTTCACTCACACAGAGCTTCAGGGGTACACCAGGCACCATGCTCAGCACAGGAGGGGGGACAGTAACAGTCAGCCTGTCCCATTCACATGGGCAGTCTGGTAGACCAGCAAGTGAACTCTCTAAGCAAGTCAGTCCTTTCGTTATGTTTTAATTTGTTTGAGAAAGACAGAGAGAGATTGAGAAGGTGTGGCAGGGTTTCTTGCTGCTACAAACAAACTGCCACTTTGTGCACATGGTTTTACGTGGCTACTGGGGAATTGAACCATGGGCCAGCTGAGACATCTCCCCAGCCCTAGCTGGTCATCTTGAGAGAGGCTCTGTGACTGGGCTGGAGGGGGAAGCGTCTGCAGTGCTGGTGACATGGCGCTGAGCAGAGGAGCTGGGGAGGCCAGTCTTTGACTACAGGTAATGTGTGGTCTTAGGGGACCATGGCTTCAGCTGAAACAGAAGAGGCTTTCTGGTTAGGACTCCTACATGTGCATTTTTGGAAGGAAAAGGGAAATTTCTTGGGGGGGGGGCTATTTTCTTACCAGGCAGATTAAACTATTGGGTAAGTGCCTTAATGTTTATGATGATGCCAGGAAATAACTTGTTGCAAAATGTGGATTCATAATTCTCTGGAAATTGGAGTTTTTTTTTTCCCAGCGGTTGATGGATGTAACAAATGGAAATAATTTTTTTTTCTCAGGTAAATTGAGAGAATGCAAAACAGCCCTGCCCACTCCCCAAGTTCATCAGGCTCTCCCACAGTTACCGGAACACTTTCAATTCCTGCTCTAAATTTATGCACACTGAAGGATGTTGTTTTCAAAGTAACTTTTTCCTCATATTACGTAAGTGACGTGTTTACTGTAGAAAAAGTTCAGGCACGTCAGTGAAAAGAGGAAATTTCCTTCAGAATCCAGCCAATCAGCTATGAGTATGATGTGATCATTTTGGTAATTGTTCTGTCAGTCCCCTTAAAAGTATATGTGCATATTTAAAATTCCATGCATGAAACTCTACTTATAAACAAAATTAAGTTGGTGTGGTTGTTTATGCTTGTAAGACCAGCCCTTGGAGGGCCAAGGCAGGAGGATTGCTGTAAGTGCAAAGTCAACCTGGGTTATAGAATGACAGACCTTCTCAGAAATAAGCAAACAAAAAGCTATACTACCATTCAGTCTGGGAATCTGCTTTTTTTAAATCTTACATATAGGGACATCTTCTCAGATTATAAAGGATACTTCTAAAGTCATTTCATCCTACAGGTAAGTATTCCATAGGAGAGCTGTGTCGCCGTTTAAACAGTCTTCTGTAACTGGATAGTCATGGCTCCAAGTTCCTGTGAGATATACAGATCACTGGCCACCGTGCTATCTTTGCAGACATGATGGTTCACTAAGATACAGTTCCAGAAGCAGAATCTCTGCTCTGCAGTGCACTCATGGATGTGATGGTGTGAATCAGACGCCCCCATAAACTCATGGGTTAGGAATGCTTGGTTCAGCTGATGGCAGTTTAGGAGGCGGAGCCTTTTTGGAGGAGGTGTGTCCCAAAATAAACACCTTTCCTCCCCTCAGCTGCTTTTGGTCAGGTGCTTTGTCCAGCAACTTGAAGGTAACTGCAACAAGGGATGCAGTCCATGAAGTCAGGCTGCCTTCCAGAAGGTTGGCTGTAGTCACACTCTCACCCTTGGAGGCACATGACAGAGTCCACACACTAGTGACCAATGGATGGACATTTTAAAGCTCCCTGATTGCTGAGTTTAAAATTCTCTGATTGCTGAGTTTGTTTCTAAAACGTGTTTGAAATGCCATGCTTCACTTTTGTGCACTTATATATAATATATATATATTTCTATATTTTTTATTATTTTATTTTTTTTATTTGAAAGAGAAAGAGAGAGAATGGGCACACCAGGGACCTCTAGCCATGGCAAACAAACTCCAGATGCATGCACCACTCTGTCTATCAGGCTTACTGGGTTTGGGGGAATTGAACCTCCGTCTTTAGGCTTTGTAGGCGAGTGCCTTAACTGCTAGGCCATCTCTCCAGCCCTACATCTGGGTATTTCTTGCTAGCTCCTATGTTGTTGTGACCAATTTCCTTACCAGACTTCCAAATAAGAATACCAGGGCTGGAGAGATGGCTCAGCAGTTCAGGTGCTTGTCTGTAAGGCCTAGCAACCAGAGTTCAATACCTCTCTCTCTTTCTCTCTCTGTTCAAATAACTAAATATTAAAAAAAAAAAAAAAAAAGAATACCAATAACAGCCACAAGCCTAGAATTCTAGGGAAGAAAATGATTTTGTCAACGTGCTGACCTGGAATGTCACATTTTAGTGGCATGCTGCCCTGTCTCTAATGTGACTCGTCTCCATCAAAAACATCAATGTGTGTGTGAGTGTATGTGTGTGTGTGTATGCGCACATGTGTGCACAGGTGTGCCACGGCGCATGTGAAGGTCAGAGGACAACTTGGGGTGTCAGTCCTCACCTTCCACTTTGTTCGAGACAGTCTCTTGTTGCTTGCCAGTGCAAAGGCCAGCCTAGCTGGTTCCACGGGGACTCCTGCTATCGGGCTGTATGTGGGTTTTGGAGATCCAAACTCTGGCTGTCAGGCTTGTGCAGCAAGTGCTTTGAGTCACAGGACGTCTCCCCAACAATGATCTTTGTACAGTCCTTGAGCAGCCGGCACTGGTCACTCAACAAAGAACAGTCTTTCCATAGGCTGTTAAGGGCAAGCGGTCGCAATCTTTAAGGAAGAATTTGTTATTCTCATTTCATACCTTGAAGACTTTTGCTGTATTTGGGGAATGGTTAAGAAAATATGGTTTCTTTTACAATCTCGGACGTGTTCCCACTAATGACAACAGTAACGTCGCTTCTATGGTGTGGAGAATTATACTTGCAAAGTGTTCTCAGCACTGTAGGTTACTGGATAATTTCTACTCAATCAATATGCTGTGGTTTGAATGTAAAATGTCCCCTGTGGGGTCATATGTTTGAACATTTGATTCCCCAGCTGCTGGGAAAGGAGGGCCTTTAGGAAGTGGACACTTGTTGAGGAAGTGCGTCACTAGGGGCAGTTCCTGGGGATTTATAGCCCCACCTCCTTTTTCTTCTGCTCCTTCCTGCCTCTGGCTTAAACATTACAAGCTAGCCTGCCACGTATTTCCCACCAAAATTATATTATTATATGGATTATGTGGGCTTGAAAAGTTACTTGAAAAAAACCTTTTCTTCCTTATGTTGCTTCTGGTCAAGTATTCGTGCACAGCAACTACTGGACACTGAAAATGGAAGGAAGTAACGATTCCTTACTTTCTGGTTTGAGTTTACCTCTCACAGTCTTAAACTAGAGCATTCACTATTACATGCACATAGACAGATCCTACATCTCATCCTCAACTCATCTTGGGCATTATAGTGCTAACCCACTCCTTACCCCTTTGAGCAAAAGCCCATGACACAGATGCACAAGATGGCGCATGTGTCTGGAGTTCGTTTGCAGTGACTAGAGGCCCTGGCGTGCGCCCATTCTCCCTCCCTCCTCTCTATCTCTCTCTCTTTCTCCCTCTCTCTCGAATAAATAAAATAAAACAAAAGCCCATAACATAACCCACAGACAAACTCCAGGCTTTTTGGTTAGGAATATTCCAGAAAAACCCCTATTTCCAGCCCTTCCTTGTTTCCCGCAGTGTCAGATAAACACACAACGCTATGTTTGGTGGGGGGTAGGGAAGCTTATTCAGTGAACATCTCCTTGAAGGCTGCTTCTCATGATGGAAGCTAGGGGCCCCATTGGCCCAAGCCATGTCAGGACAAGAAAGACACGTGTGCCATCAAAATGCTGTGGAAAATCCAGCATTTTTCCAGCCAAGCAACATCCTTCACACTGCCTCTCATGCTTGGGAGTGAAGCAGAACTCTTGGCCACTTCCCCTTGGCTCAGAAAATGCACTCACCATGGCAGTGTGCAGTCTTCAGCAAATGACCCCCTAAGACGAACGGCCAGCTTCCGGTGGTCACAGTGCTTGCAGACCTCCCCCTAGCCAGACAAAGGGTTATTTGCATATCCTCCTTCCCAGGGCCTTTTCCCTATTTAGCCAAAAGCACAACCTTCCACCATAGCAACCAAGCCAAAGACAGACAAAAACAAAACAAGCCTTTCCTCACTTCACCAAAACACCAAGTCCAGGTAGAATGGGTCTGAGGCTCATCACAGCAAATCACCACTCCCAGAAGCCACCCCCGGCTCACGTCAGCGAGCACAGCTGAGGAGGTCCTTGGACAAAGAAGGCCCGGATGCAATGCCCAGGGTCTCTACTGCTACACCACAGAAGAAGAAAGCACAGGGCCTGGCTTGTAGCCTGCAGCTGACCACTTTCCCTGTGTTTACTGACTCTGCTCTCTGTGCCTCCCAGGTGTGCTGCAGGCTGGGGCTGCAGAGGTGAATGACATGTGCATAGCTCACCACAGTCCCCAAGAAGCACGAGGACAACAGAGTAATGCTAACGGAGTTAAGAGCCTGCAAAGCCTAACGACTCTAGTTCGATTCCCTGGTACCTGTGTAAAGCCAGATGCACAAGGTGGCGGCGCATGTATATGGAATTCTTTTGCAGTGGCTGGAGGCCATGGCGTGCCCATTCTATCTCTTTTCTATCTCTCTCAGCTTGCAAATAAATAAATAATTTTTTAAAAAGAGCCTGACTATGGGCTCTCAGAAGTGACCCCCACTTTCATCAGTCTTGGTGGGCATTGACACTAACAAGCTATAAATCGCCAGCAAGGCAGTGGGGAGCCTTAACTAAGGATGACGAATGTGTGGGACAGGTGAGGTGGAGGAACACTTACCTGGTGATTACGTGGTGTTTAGGGCAGAGGGAAGGAAGGAGAGGAGAAGGGCTGGGTCAGGGAATCTCACAGACCATAGCTGCCTGAGCTCTACCTCACTGCAAGGGTAGTCCACAAGCCCACCCTCACTTCTGACATCAACTGCAGAGTCCAGGGGGCTGCAAGTCCACCCTCACTTTCCATACTTGGCACACTTACAGAACCAGGGACGTCTGTTCTTCTCACATTATGATGGCCACGGTGAAGGGGCATGTTTAAAATCAGTCAAGGGAGAGACGCTGGGCAGAGCCCAGGAGAGTTCCCCACACAGCCGCCCACAGCTTGTCTCCACGGTCTCCAGAATAGCGCTCACTTTCTGAGGCAGTAAGTGACGACCAACATTAAGTACTGTCACCTGAGCCTCACTGTCCAGTTTTCTGGGGGGCAAAGGGGACACCTGAACTTGAGAGCTGCTCAGGCAGCTAACCTCGGTCTCCAGGCCTCTGGAGATTGAACCTACACTGTGTGGCGCCCAACACCCCCTCTTTATCTGATGTGGCCTGAGACCCGCCCCCAGGTTAAGCAAACACACCCTTTAGCCAACAGCTCAGAGCTCACTTCCAAGGAGTCCCAGAGCAAGGCCAGACCTCTCTTAGGAGAAGATGAATTCTTTATACCAACCTAGACTTTGTTTTTACGGCACCCCACAGTCCCACGTTTACAAATTATCTGCATGATGAGAAGCAAGAGTAGATCTTGCACCTCCAGACCACAGCCATATAAGAAGACAAGGGAGACTTCTGGAAAGTTCTGTGGGGTGACATCTTTCTATCCATCAAGTGGCGTTCTGTGTCTCCTCCTGAACAGGCATTCTGCCCCTTCCCTTGCTCCCTAGATGTTAGAGTTCTGAGGGGCTCTTGAGGCCGAAGCCCTCTGTACATTGACACTGCTGCTATCTGGGTGAATTGAATTTGTTGATTTTTGAAGCCAGTAAAAGAGTCTTTTGAGAGCAACAAAAATAAGCTATGGTGTTTATAGGTTAAGGATACAGATAATTAAAACCTATTACGAGACTATTTTTGAGAAGTTTACAATATGTATTTAAGGAATCTCTTCTTTTTAAAAAAAAAAAAAGGCATTTTTGAGCTGTCGAGATGGCTTAGAGATTAAGGCACTTGCCTGCAAAGACAAAAGACCCAGGTTCGATTCCTCAGGACCCATGTAAGCCAGAGGCATAAGGTATCACACTTGTCCAGAGTTCTTTTTCAGTGGCTAGTGGCCCTGGAGCGTCCATTCTCCCCCCCCCCATAAATAAATAAATAAAATATTTTTAAAGGGCATTTTCCTATAAGGTAGAATAAGAATAGTCTAGTAGCTTACTACACAACCCTGAAAATAGGATAAGTGAAAAGATCGCAGCTCCTAGCACTGGAGCTGTAGGTCAACGGTAGAGTGCGCTGTGCCACTTTGACCCCTACGGAAACTTGCAGTTCCTTTTCTGCAAAGTCATCTTGACTTACTATGATGATATGCTTCCAAATATGCCACTAGCCAGCTACAAGACCTTGGGCTTGGCATTCAACTTTCTGTTCTATTTCTGTACGGAGAAAAGGGTGGACCCCATCATCTCTGAGCTTCCTGCTTCTTCCAGAAATTCTCTCTCAGGATCAGAAAAATGTTTATCCATACAAACAAGGACTCATGAAGGCTGAGGTTACTACATAAATAAAAAGCCAGTACAGGGCCTGGAGAGATGGCTTAATGGTTAAGTGCTTGCCTGTGAAGCCTAAGGACCCCGGTTAGAGGCTCAATTCCCCAAGACCCACATAAGCTTGATGCACAAGGTGGTGCATGCATCTGGAGTTCGTTTGCAGTGGCTGGAGGCCCTGGCATGCCCATTCTCTCTCTATCTATTTGCCTCTTTCTCTCTCTGTCTGTCACTCTCAAATAAATAATTTTTTAAAAAAGCCAGTACATATTACCCAAAGAAAAATAACCTTGAAAAAGTACCTAAGCTAACCATATATATATGTATATATATATATTATTTTTATTTATTTGAAAGACAGAAAAAGAGATGAGAATTGGCACCCCAGGGCTTCTTGCCACTGCAAACGAATTCCACACACATGTGCCATTTTGTGTATCTAGCTTTACATGGGTACTGGGGAATTGAACCCAGCCATCTCTCCAGCACCCCTAAATATTTCTTTTAAAAGCATATTGTTAATTTATTCACAAATATTTTTGGAGCACCTACTATGTGCAGGCCAAGTATTTGAAATATTTCTCAAAACTTTATTTTGTGAATGATTCAGAATGAAATGTCAGTGAGGTGGAGATTTTAATAATAGCCTGCCTAATAAGCACTAAATATGATAGAAAATAGAACGTGGGGAATTTAGCTTAAGGTTACATGCCTCAGAACTCAGTGACTTTCTAAACTGATTTTGTCATTAGGAAGATATTTTTAGCTTATTTTGCAACTGGAAGATTTTATTATATTCATGTTAATGTATGTAATTTCGCTTTGGTATTTTTGGATTTTTTTTTTTAAGAAAAGTTGAATCTTTTCTCTTTGGTGCAGCAGACTGTGAAGGTGACAGTGTCTGTTTAGGGTCACATCAGGTTTAAGGGGTAAAGCCATGCTCATGGTCTCGCTCACTGCCCAACAAGTTCTCGTCCCCGGGGACACCCGGTTCACGGGGCATCACAATGCCAGGTGGCCACTGGTGTTCATAAAGGGGAAGGAATCTGGTAGGGTCAACCTTGCAGGGGGAGGGTGTCACCAGGGATAGGGTCCTAAGGGAAGAACACGTCTTAAAGAAGCCCAGCACCTAGAAAAGCATGAACAGGCCTGAGCCTCAAAAGAGAGAGAGGTGGGCTGGAGAGATGGCTTAGCGGTTAGGCGTCCACCTGCCAAACCTAAGAATGCCCGTTGCATTCTCCAGGTCCCCTGTTTAGCCATACATAGTGACGCAAGGCCAGAATGCCGCACTTCCACACAAGGGGCTCATAGGTCTGGAGTTCGTTCGCAGTGGCTAAGAGGCTGCTGGAACGCCCATTCTATCTCAAGAAAAAAAAAGAGAGAGAGAGAGAGAGAGAGAGAGAAGAGAGGTGCTCACCCTGCCCCAGGGATGGCTGGTGACAACCCTGAGACAGCATGAGAAAGCTAGCTTTACCCTCAGGTGCTGGAATTCCAACAGTAGTATTTGAAGCTCAGGAGAGGACAGAGAGAAAGAGAGAAAGTTTGGGGAGAGGAGAGATTCCTAACAGTTGGGTACCAAAGAAAGAAAACTCAGAGGGGCTTTGGCTACTAAGAGACCCGAGCTGAGTGAGCCCTTAGCACATGGACTGAAAGGAGACTAGCCCTCTGGCTCTCCATGGCCTTCTGGCGGGTGCCAGGGCAGAATGCCTCAGATGGGGACAGGGCTGCCTACACTTCCATCTCTAAGGACTCACCACACTCTCATGGAAGCCCTGTGGCATGGATCACACAGAGAACCCTTGGGGGCATATGTAAGGAACATGTAGAGTCATAGTGTGGGCTGACCCCACCAAGCAGTAAGGGTGACACTGCTCACATGTTGGCCTGAAGTGGGACCACTTCTCCAGCGGGTCTGTGTTGTAGTTCCCTTCTCATTGCTGGGACAAAGCACCTGGCCAGAAGCAGCCTATGGAAAAGAAAGGGTTTATTTCAGGCTTGCAGATTCCAGGGGAAGGTTCATCACGGTGGAGAGAGAATGGCAGAGCCGAGGCTGGGCATCATGTCTTGCCATGGCAGTGGGAAGGTGGCAGCAGGAGTGAGCTGAGCTCTGGCAAGGGGGCTGTAACACACCAAAGCCCCCACCCAGCAACACACCTCCTCCATCAAGGCACCACCTTCTAAACTGCCACCAACTGTGACCCAAATGTTCCAAACACAGGAAGCAATGCAGCAAACCAGAGAGGATTTTGCCCAAGCCTTAAGATCTCATGAGGTTTGCCTGACAAGGTTTGTTATTCTTGTTGCTGAGGCAAAATATCTGACAAAAGAAATTTAAGGGAGGAAGGACTGAGTCAGGCTCATGGTTAGAGGCACAGCCTGTCACAGCAGGAAAGACATAGTGTCAGGAGCCTCAGGCAGCTGGTCCCACTGCATTCTTTGTCAGGAAAAAGAGAGAAAGGAATGCTGGCGCTTGGATTTCTTTCTCTTTTTTATTCAGTCTCAGACCCCAGCCCATGGATGGTGCTGCCCACATTCCTTTATTCCTCAGTTAACCCTCTCTGGAAATGCCTGCACTGACACATCCAGAAGAGTGTTTCCATGGTGATTCTAAGTCCTGTCAATTTGACAGTGAAGAACCATCCACTAGTTCTCTTACCTACTTAGCAGTGTCTATCATCCAGCCCAGGCTGACCTGGAATTCACTCTGTAGTCTCATGGTGGCCTCAAACTCACGGTGATCCCCCTACCTCTACCTCCCAAGTGTTGGGATTAAAGGCATGCGCCACCACGCCCGGCTCTGTCATCCCTTTCTTATTCCTAGTTTTCCCTTTCGGAATGTGAACATGGACCCTTGCCTGTCCCACCTTGTATTTTATTTTATTTAAATATTTATTTATATTACAGAGAGAGAAAGGGGGAGGAAGAGGGAGAGAGAGAGGAGGAGAGAGAAAGAATATGGACACATTAGAACCAGCTGCCTCTGTAAATGAACTTCAGATGCATGTGCCATTTTGTGCATCTGGTTTTATGTGGGTCCTGGGGAACTGAACCTTGGTCTGCAGGCTTTGCAAGCAAGAATCTTTAACTGCTGAGCCATCTCTCCAGCCCTCCACCACTGTATTTTACAAGGACATACCTTGTTTGGTTTCAGAGATTCACAGCTCGAGAGCAGTATTGTCTTAAGATAAATCAGACCTTGAGTCTCACCTATACTGAATTTACTGTTGGTTTTTCTTTTTCTCCAGTACTGGGAAAACAACCCAGGGCCTTGTGTGTGTCAAGCAAGTACTGTGCTCCTGAGCTACCCACCCCACCACTCTGATTTAGAACACATGAGATGAGAATTTGGACTTTAGAGTTGGTGCTGAGACACATTAAGACTTGTGGATTGTTTGGATGGATTGAATGTATTTTGCTTGTGAAGACATGACTTTAAGGGGAGCCAGTGGCATAATACTATGGACTAAACATGTGTATTCCCCAAAATTCATATGTTGAAATGCTAACCCAATGTGATGGCATTGAGACAAGGCCTATGGGAAGTTTCTACCCATGAGGGCAGATCTTTCATAGATGAGATTAAGCCTTTTTCGGGGTGACCCTGGAGAGCTCCCTCCTCCCTTTCTGCCAAGATGCAGTGCTAAGTCGGCTATCTGAAACCCAAAGAGGCCTCCCCAGAACATGCCTTGCCGCTTGACTGCAGACATCTAGCCTTCAGACCATGAGGGAGAAATCCCCATCATGCACAAGTCACCTCCTCTCTGGCAGTTCGTTTTAGCAGCCTGAGCAGAGTCAGGGACCATCAGTGTGGAGGTGGTCAGAGACCAGACAGAAGTGTAGCGGGGAAGGAGGATGAGTGAAGGACAGGGTCCAGGCAGGGTCAAAGGAGGCAGGAGCAGTGCTGGAGAAGAAAGGACCAGATGACTATCTCACAACCACTGCGAGGCCTTGAGAGAACCGTCTGGTGAGAGGCAACTTCCAGATTCACCTGGCTGCCAGCCACCTCCAGCACCTAGTATCTGTAGTGGCAGAGAGGTTGGGACCAGCTTCACCACTGCAGATCCCTTCCCAGCAAAATAACAGACTTGCCTAAAACTTCCCAGTGGCTAAGGATGAGCAAAGCCAACAAAAGAACACCCTGCCTCGAACACCCAGGCACGTGTTCGTTTAAAGCAAGGCTGAGGGTGGTGTGTGAGCAGAGAGAAAGACTGTACCTCCGCCTCCAGATTACACTTAAGTGGCTGCTGTCTGCATGGGAGCAGGCTGGCCTCCAGAACAGGACCCTGGCAGCGCGCCGGCTGCTCTAGATTTCCTGCCACACCCGAGCTGGCAGCGTGATAGCTCCCTGTTCCAGGCTTAGTGCCTGGGTCAGCACAAGCTCCATGACATGCGGGCTTGCTTCCCCCTCGGCCCACTGCCCTCGCCGGCTTCTCTCACTTAACCTAGAGCAACCTGAACTAGCGACAAGTACATGCAGATTCCCAGGGTCAGTGGTACCAAGCAGGGACGACATGGGACAGAAGTACAGAGATTGCAGCGGAAATCTGCGTCTCTTCAAACTCCAAGCCCATCCTGGGCCTACCACGGTGTCCAGTCCTTAGGACAGACTGACTGGTCCCACTCTCAGACCCTCCTCGGAGAGGTCTCCAGGCTGGAATCTTCCTCACGGTGTGTGTCAAGATCAGATGCGCAGGGGGCCTCTGCCGCCAGGTCCTGTCTCTCTTGGACTGAGGGTCTGAGAGAAGTTCCTCCTGGGGAAGTATTCCCAGGAGACCGGCTTAGGAGACACAGGAGGGATCCACCAGCACTGGCTGTGCTGGGGACCGCGCAAAGTGCACGTAGGGTGCCATGGGGACTGCAAAGGGGCACGGTGTGTGTCGTGGGGACTGCGAAGGGGCACGGTGTGGGCCATGGGGACTGCGAAGGGGCACGGTGTGGGCCAGGCGCAGCTGGAGGGACAAGGCAGAGGGTCGTCTTAACCTTGCCTTCCAGGACCTCGGGGTGAAGGTGCGACCACCCGCCCCCTGCACGGAGGTGGCAGTCCCGGTGTCCCCCACTCCGCACGGGCCGGAGGAGAGGCGCCCCGGGGCGCTTGGTGCGATGCACGTGGGGATGGAGCGCCCCCCCCCCACCGCTGGTCCCGGCACGCCGAACCCCGGCGCCCCCGCCGCTGCCGCCGCCGCCGGGCCTCGCCCCCGCCGCGCGCACCCGTCCCGCCTCCCCCGTTGCCGTGGCAACCGCGGGAGCCTCCGGGGCGCGCGCATCCTGGGCTGCGCTCCACGGCGGCAGCAGCGGCGGCGGCGGCTCGGGCTCCAGCCGCGCGCGCTGCGACCTTGCTCCGGAGCCCGCGTGTCGCCCCCGGCCGGGCCCTCGGGCCCCCCGCCAACCCCAGCACGGCCCCCCACCGTCCCCGGCTCCCGCCCCGCCGCCGGTCCCCATGGAGCTGCTGGCTGCAGCCTTCAGTGCCGCCTGCGCCGTGGACCACGACAGCTCCACCTCGGAGAGCGACACGCGCGACTCGGCGGCGGGACACCTGCCCGGCAGGTGAGGACCGGTGGCCGGCCCGGGTCCCCCTGGCGCCACCTCCCCCGCGCGCTTGCTGCCCAGTCACCCCCACCCCCACCCCGGGGCGGCGGTCTGCGACCCCCTGGGGCCTATCCCCCAGGGCTCCCGCCGTCCCCACGAACTGTGGACCCTTCGGTCCCCGCGCGCCATCCCCCGAAGTGATGCGCCCAGCCCGCGGCCGGGGGTCTCCGAGCGCCCCCGGGCGCGCGCCCCTGTCCTGTGCCCCCTTCTCCGCTCCCTGCGGCTTCAGGATAGGCCGTTCGGAGCTGCCTGGGGTTGGGGGCGCGCACGACGGCCAGGGGAGCAGGGTGGCCGGCGGTTGGCGGGAGCCGTCGGGGCGGCCTTTGGTGGAGCGGGCAGGGCGCGCCAAGTTTCCGACGCCTGCCCGCGAGCTCGCAGAAAACACGAAGGTTTGGGCGGGCTGGTGTGTGGGAGTGAATCACCCCGTCAGGTGACAGAAAGGGTTCGTGGAACCCGCCCGGCCCCGAGGGGCGGCGGCCACTGTGGCCACTGTCGGCTTGTACTACTGGCATGGAGGGTAGGGAGGGGGTGTCAGTGCCCCTGGCCGGTCCTGGACCGACCGACCTCCCTCGAGGGGTGTCCTTGCTTAATATAACCAGCCCGCGCCCTCTTCTCTCTGTGGCAGCGAATCGTCCCCCACGCCGGGAAATGTGACCACACCCGAGGAGTGCCCGGCCCTCGACAGCCCCACCACGCTCACCGAGGCCCTGCAGATGATCCATCCCATTCCTGCCGACTCCTGGAGACTCCTTATCGAGCAAATAGGTGGGTCCCCCGAGCGACACAGTGCTTCCTTTGGGATCTGTGCTAATCCGATGAACTCAGGGACTGGCGAGATGTGACTTTGACATTCGGCCTTGTGACCCTGTTCCATAGACAAAACTGCCTCATTCAATTAGTGCTGCAACACTGGGCTGATTTAGCAGTGATTTTTTTTTTTTTTTTTTTTTGAGACAAGGTCTCACACTGTAGCCTGGACTGACCTGAATTTCAATATGTATCTCCAGATAGCTTGGAACACCTAGAGTCCTCCTTCCTCAGCCTCTCCAGTGCTGGCATGAGTGGCATGAGCCACCTCTTGAGGCTTCAGCAGTGTATTTCCACTCTGCTTTCACTGGAGAGCTCTGCCAGCCCAACCCTTCTCTGTCCCCTGTCACTTCTGCCAGCAAGACAGGGCAGCCTGTCTGGAGGACCAGGAGGGAGCCCTCCTTGACCTAAGTAGGCAGAAGCTCCGAGGATCTGGAAGACAGCCCAGAGTTGTAGCTGAAGAGAGAGAACCTGCTGCTGGGGAGTCTGGGCACAGCCAGGCTGCCCAGTCACTTTGCATGCGTGGGAAAGAGAGGCAGGAGTCACAGAGGCCCTGGAGGAGAAACAGCCTCTTCTCCTGAATAAGGGCCAGGAAAGATGGCAGGAAATGGTTCTGGACTCCTGTGGAGCTTCCGGGAAGCTCCGTCACTACTCAAGAGGTTGAAAAGGTGCTCCAAGAACACTAGCCCTTGCATGTGAAAAAAAAGCTACTGACATCACAGTTGTGCTCATGTCATCACCGGAGTCACCTGTGAACGGCTTCTGCTCATGTGAGAATTGGGCTGGCCGCTTAGAAAATATTCTTGGATGTTGTCAGCGTCACCTACAGTCTGTTCATTTAAATTTAAATTCTAGATTTTCCCCTAAATAAATAGTGCCAAATGCTGGGAAGGACACTGGCTTCAGGGGGAAAGCAGAGAAAACCAGCAGGAGAGGGACTTCTCAGGGTGGCCCCTCTTCCCTGCAGGGTTGAGAGCTCGATGCCTCAGCCCTGGCAGGAGTCTGTTGAGTGCTGAGGGGGGCAGAACGCTGCCAGAAGCTAAGCTGCGCATCGGACTCCCAATTTTGTGGACTCTTACCAGTCAGGCTGGGCGTGCTGGTGACTTTTCATGTGGTTTGCTACGGGAAGGGAAGGGGGCTGGTCTGAAACTGACACCAGTTAAGAAATCCCCATTTTATTTATTTATTTATTTACTTATTTATTTACAAGCAGACAGAGGGAGGGAGTGAGAAGAGAGAGACATACAAAGAGAGAATGGGCACACCAGAACCTCTAGCCACCGCAAATGAACTCCAGATACATGTGCCCCCTTGTGCATCTGGCTCACATGGGTACTGGGGAATCAAACCTGGGTCCTTTGGCTTCTCAGGGAAGTGCCTTAACCACTAAGCCATCTCTCCAGCACCTCCCCCATTTTAAAACACAGACTCCTGAAACCCGCTGCTCCCACTTCCCTATAACCCTTCTTCACTTCCTTGCAAGGGTCCATTACCCCCACACACACACACCTAAAAGTAGGGCGGAAACTGACCTGTGCATGATATTGAAAAGACTCCTAGGTAACTAAGTTTAGGGTGGCTAGGAAGGAACTCGCAGTGAGAAGAGGATCCTAGCTGCATTTTGGGAACATGGACTGAGGGGCTCCCCAGTAAGCCAGCAGTGTGAACTCAGGACTCTGGGAGTCAGAGCCCCGAGGCTGCGGCTTGCCAGTCATGAGTCCTGTCTGGCAGACAGTGGAGTCTCTGCTGTTTGGTCTCTCCCTGCTAGTACACACATATCAGAGAGATTCTTCCTGTCCTTCACAGGTCTCCACACGTGCAAATGACAGCACAGTGTGGAGCTGTCAATGTCCCGCCATAGCTGCTTTTTGCCCTAAAGGAAGTAATTATTTGCCCAGTGTCAGAGAAGGACGGAGTCTCGAGAATATGCTGCAACAAAGAGGACAGAAACCAATAGTTCTTGGGCATTTGTTGTGTACCACTGTCTTGCGTTTTAAAGAACCTGCCTGCAAAGCCAGACAGAAGTATGTCAGGACTATTTGTGGTATGGTATTTGGCTGTCATCACAGGCGGCTGTGGTCCTGAGAGCCTGTATGGGCACACTTGCAAGTGTGTGTGTGTGTGTGTGTGTGTGTGTGTGTGTGTGCTGTCTTGAGCACCTTGTGTGCTGTTGGCACACAGAAGTTGCTCATTAAATAATAATGCCTTTTATAAGTAGGCTTGAAAGAGTTAACTAAGAAACTCTGTCTTCAGGAAGACAGATTCCGAATGGCTGGGAAGGGGCTTTGGTCAAAGGAGCAGAGGGCTCCCTGCCTCCACAGAGTACAGCCCACCTGGCAGTGTTGTTTCTGGGAGTGATGGGAAGGAGCTGACCCTTCTAGCTCCGATTGCCCAGCATGCACATGCAAGCTTCTACAGGGAAAGGAACCTTCACATAAGGCTGTGTTTACTGATCATACAAGTTATGAAATAACAAACCATGATATGTGAACAGGACATTGATTGCAGACATTTCACCAGATAACATACAGTTCCTCAGAGAAATCTACTCTATTTGCATGGCAAATAAATGTTATGAAAAGCGGTTTTACTGTGGATGAGGTAACTGTAATCTCCAGGGAAAGTGGAGCTTAATCCATGTTCTAAATATGAAAACTTAGAAAAAGTATGAGGCCTCCTTCTCAAGAGATCTAAAATAACTGAGTTGAGCATCTTTAGTAGTAACAGAATATCCAGTGAAAAGGGATCTTCACCAATGGAAGTAGTTCATCTCAATTAAAGAGTCAAGAGGGGGTAGCTGGGTGTGGTGGCGAACGCCTTTAATCCCAGCACTCGGGAGGCAGAGGTAGGAGGATCACAGAAAGTTCAAGGCCACCTGAGCATACAGAGTGAATTCCAGGTCAGCCTGGGCTAGAGTGAGACCCTATCTTGAAAAAAAAAAAAAAAGTCAAGAGGGGGCAGGACAGATGGCTTAGCAGTTAAGGCACTTGCCTGCAAAGCCTAAGACCCAGGTTCAATTCCCCAGGACCCACATAAACCAGATACACAAGGTGGTGCATGCATCCTGAGTTCTTTGCTATGGCTGGAGGCCCTGATATGCCTATTCTCTCTGTTTTCTCTTCTCTTCTCTTCTCTTCTCTTCTCTTCTCTTCTCTTCTATCGCTGCTTACAAATAAATAAATAAACAAATAAATAGTGTAAGGTCACTTTTTGCCCCCGTGGGAATCACTTCCCAAAAGACTCCACCTCCTAACACGGGCACACTAGGTCTTAGATTCCAGCACAGGAAATTGGGGAGGCTGGGGGACACCAGCATTCAGACCTTAGCCACCAAGTGGTGTCCCATGAGAGTGCTGAGACCCACGCTAGTGAAGAGAAGGGAACTGCTGAGGTAGGCACCACCAGTCCACACTGACTTCCCTAAGCCCAGAATGGACCAGGTCCACACCCACCCTTCCTCCCCACTGGGAAGCAGGGACCCAGAAGAGGTGTCTGTCAGCCCATGTGCTTTCAGAAATATCATTTCCAACCCAGCTACCCACGATGCTGCTATTTTGGTCTCCTTTCAGTATATGCAACAGTGAGGAGCGCGAGATAGTATTTGCCTGCGCTTTGCTGACTGTGACATGCATTTTACATGTTTGAACCTTCAAAACATGCTAAGTGAGGAACTTCCAAGAAGCTTGTAAACCCAGTTTAAATGAAAGGCCTTCAACCACGTCTGAGCATCGGCTGGGTGGGAGGCGAGGCAGAGCCCAGGTCAGCCCTAGGAGGTCTTTGTGAACAGGAGCAGAGTCTCCCAATAATAATTGGCTTGGAGACAATAGGTGTTACATCTGATTCTCATGACTACACTGATGTGTGTGGCAACACCAGACTGGCCTAGAAGCTTCCTCTCGAGCATAGATTTTAGTGTTCTTTCTCATTCCTTTGACCAACCAGCCCGGGTTGTGTCTAGTGGATAGGAGCATTGTAACAACGCAGGCTGTCCGTCTGAAGGCAGGCCTGTGCTGTGGTCTTATCATCAAGCCTTCCTGATGTAGAGCTATGAAACGTCCAAAGCAAACTGATTTAATCCACAGGGTGGATGTATGTGGTTCCTGCTCATGAATGTAATTTGTCCAGCCACTGTCAGGATTTCCACGGTGGTTCTCCCCCCCCACCCCCCACCCCCCGCTTTTTCTGCTCAGACATACTTAACAGCTGCATAACAAAGGACTGCCTTAAGAGTGAGGACTCTGCAGGTAGCCTGCTTAGTGTTACTAGAACTTCCTGAGAGAAACATCTTTGCTTTGTACATCAATGGACAAATCCAGGGCCCAGGCTCCAGACCAGTGTGTCCAGCAACCCAGTGATGCTTCCATCTGGACCTCACACACACCTCCATCTCTCCATTGTCCCATCCCTGTGCTCCAAGGCTCCACCAGTGGCATCAATTAGACAGACTGTTGTCAGCAGGGTTACCTAGGTATTATTCATGTCCCACCACCATTAGCTGTCAGGGCCTGTCCTCTACCTTGTACCTGTGCCATGAGTCACAGACTCAGCTCTGCCCTGCCCCTGTTTCAGTGATGCCGGCATCCTTGGAATATTCCCTGGAATAGCCATGGCCTCTTTCTTCCCAACTGTCCTCATTGGCACATCAGGCCTGCCTGTGTGAGGTCTCCCCAAGCCCTCAGGGCAGAGTCCTGTCTCTGTGGCATGGGCAATCCCTTTCCACCAGCTTCATAGCAGGCAAGATGACATTTCCCTATCACTGACAGTCGGTGCAGAGGGACAGTTCTTCTGTCCCGTGGCCAGCACATCCCAAATGGATTTTTCTTCTCTGTGAGGTGTTTCGTCTGCACTGATGCATCTGCACCCCTAACGGCCTGTGGTAGTCATTTCCACGTTGCTGGGACCAACATCCAACCAGACACAATTTAGGGGAGGAAGGGGTTTATTTCCAGCTTACAGATCCAAGAGAAGCTCCATGATGGGTGAAGAAGCTGGCTCCCTTTCACAGACCCAAGCAGAGACAAACCACCACCAGGCAGCGCCACAAGCAAGTGAGAATCCCCAGAGCTCAAAGTGCTCCCCACATGCTTTTCAGCTGGAGTTCAAGATGTGCCCCAAACACACCTTAGGACTGGACCCCAGGATCCACCTCCTGCAGCAGGCTACTGGAGATGCATGCAGGAAGTTTAATCAAAAATGCCTGCCAGGCATGGTGGCCTTTAATCCCAGCACTAAGTAGGCAGAGGTAGGAGAATCACCATGAGTTCAAGGCCACCCTGAGACTACTGAGTGAATTCCAGGACAGCCTGGGCTAGAGCAAGACCCTACCTCAAAAAAATAAAAAGAAAAAGAAAAGAAATAGAAAAAGAAAAAGAAAAGGCCAGAGTCTATGTGGGACATTCACATTCAAACCACCACACCGCCCCTGACGCTTGGGTCACATTTGTTTTGAACACAACTGGTCAGAGAATAAGATCAAAAGCAAGAGTGACAAAGGCATTGATCTCTCCTGGACTCTTGATGATGGAGGAGACAATGATTCAACATGAAAACTCACAACTGCTCCCAGCTCACAAGTGCACAGACTTGTATTTGCACATGGAAGCATTCAGAGCTGCTGAAAGGACCCCATTGGGATCTTGAAACATAACTGGGACATTTCCATCAGTTGTGTATTAACACATCAAGTTCTAGTTCTTGTTTTTTCCCAGTACGTGTGGGAAAAGCAATTTTGAATGTACTTGGGGGTTTCTTATTTTCCAGAAGAATCTTATACATGCTGATGTTCCCCAGCAATTAAGACAGTGGCCATCTATTCCGAGGAAAGCGTTGAGGAAGGCTGGCTTTCTCTGTGTGTGCATGAGGACTTAGAAGGACCTGCATCTGACATCTCATTCTTATCTCTGTCACATTCCTTTATTTCAGGGCTCCTGTACCAGGAGTACAGAGATAAGTCAACTCTCCAAGAAATAGAAACCCGCAGGCAACAGGATGCTGAAATACAAGGCAATGCCGATGAGTCTCCAGGCGGGGATGACACCCCAGAGGAGGAGGAGGAGGAAGAGGAGGAGCCAGCCAGTCCCCCTCAGAGGAGAGCACTGCCCCAGATCTGTCTGCTCAGCAACCCCCACTCAAGGTTCAACCTGTGGCAGGACCTGCCCGAGATCCGGAGCAGTGGCGTGTTAGACATCCTCCAGCCCGAGGAGGTCAAGCTGCAGGAGGTGAGTGACGGGGAGGCTGCCGGAGGGGCCTCAGGCACGGGGGGCAGGCGTCTGGCCTGACTGGCGGGGGCTGGTTGACCAGAGCAATCACTGGCAACACTGACCATCTTGGGCATGGGCAAGAAAATACGCATTATTTCACAGGTGACAAAACACCCAGCCACCTTCTAGGACAGCTCACCTGCAGTTCCAAGGGTCGAAGGTGTTGCTGTTTTGTTAGATATGAAGGATAATTTCTGTTACATGTGACATCTACCAAACTTAAGTGACTATGACATGACTCCATCCATGTTGTTATGCTGCAGCTGTGTGTAGGAACCATTTGAACTTTGGATGGGTCCATGAGGAAAGAAAATGCTTCCCCTCATGGAGCGTGTGTCTCTTGCCTCTTTGGGTGAGGAGTCCAGGCCACTCACCGAGGTCGGGGAGGCGGAGGCATAGTCAGTGAGCAGCCTGCTGGTTTCTGCTAGCAGGGAGAACCAATGGAAAATTAAACAAGTTCAGTGGAGCAAAGATCTCCTAAGTATCCGGAAAATGTGGTAGAGACAAGACGATAGTCAGTGGTAGAGGAAAAGTGTGGTCAACAGAAAGTGTGGGTATGCAAACACTGTGTGTGTGCGTGTATGTGTATGTGTGTGTGTGTGTGTGTGTGTGTGTGTTGTGTTGTGTTGTGTTATGTTGTGCTGTATGATATGCTGGGCAGGACATATCCGGGCTCCTGTGCATGCCAGGCCAGTGTTCCACCACTAAGTCACACCCCAGCCCCAGCCCTTAACTCTGATATTTTAGAATTGGAAGTGAAAGAAAGTAGTGAAGAGACCGGTATTTCCAGCACTTTGTAGCAGTCTTCCCCAGCCCCTCACACCTGCACAGAGTCAGGCAGCGGGAATAACTGAGGCTTGCTCCTCTGTTTGAGCCGAAGCTGAGGCCCTGCCTTTCCTTAACCCTATCACTTTTCACCAGATGCTCCAAAACTCTTTGCTCATATTTTTATCTAAAAGGCAAAATTGTCCATAATGCCACCACTTGGGAGAAAGACAGGGAGTCTGTTTAAAGATATCCTCAGCTATGTCACAAGTATTAGGCCAGCCTGGGCTATGTGAGATCAAATATAAATAAAAAATAAAAATAAAATAAAACAAATTTAAAAATCAAAATGGCCCAGCCACCCTTGTAGCTGCACTGGGTCTTTTGAGCCCAGAATTCAAAGTCAGCATGGACAAATAATGAGACCCCATCTCTTAAAAAAAAAAAAAGAAACGAAAACATAAAACAAAACCAAAAAAGCAGAAAAGCAGGCTCTATACATAATTAATGACCAGGCTAGCCCCTGCCTTAGTCACCTACCTCAGACTCAGGCTTCCAGTAGCTAGTGCAGAGGGCTGTGCCTGTGAAGGCCCACCTGGGACCACCTATGTTCTGCTGGTAGAATCAGGAAAAATGTGTTCAAACTTTTTAAAAATTACTTTATTTTTATTTATTTGAGAGAGAGAGAGAGATACAGAATTAGGCAGAGAGAGAAAGAGAGAATGGGCACACCAGGGCCTCTAGCCACTGCAAATGAACTCCATTGCATGCGCCCCCTTGTGCATCTGGCATACATGGGTCCTGGGGAGTCAAACCTGGGTCTTTGGCTTTGCAGGCAAATGCCTTAACTGCTAAGCCATCTCTCCAGCTCATGTTCAAACTTTATTATTATTATTGTTTTTTGGTTCTTTTGAGGTAGAGTCTCACTGTAGCCCAGGCAGACCTGGAATTCACTATATAGTCTCAGGGTGGCCTCAAACTCACAGTGATCCTCCTACCTCTGCCTCCCAAGTGCTGGGATTAAAGGTATGCGCCATCATGCCCAGCCCATGTTCAAACTTTGACAGCCCTAATTTCAAGTGATTAGAAAACAGCCACATCAAGAATTTAAGTTGTTTTTTTTTTTTTTGAGAAAGAGACAGAGAGAAAAACAGAGAGAGAAAGGAAGAGGCAGAGCGAGAATGGGCATGCCAGGGCCTTTCAGCCACTATGAATGAACTCCACACATGTGCACCCCCTTGAGAGCATGTGCAGCATTGCACGCTTGCGTCACTTTTGCGTCTGGCTATATAAGGGACCTGGAGATTCAAACGAGCGTTCTTAGGCTTCACAAACAAGCACCTTAACCACTAAGCCATCTCTCCAGCCCTAAGTTGTTATTTTTAAATGACTCTTCTGCTATAAAACTTAGAAATCCCATTCTTTAAAACTTAAAAGTAGACCTAGGTGTGGTGGTACAAGCCTTTAATCCCAGTACTCGGGAGGCAAAGGTAGGAGGATTACTGTGAGTTCAAGGTCACCCTGAGATTACATAGTGAATTCCAGATTAGCCTGGGTTAGAGTGAGACCCTACTTCAAAAAACAAACAACAACAACAAAAAAAAAAAAACCTTAAAAGCAAGACTGGGGAGACGGATCCATAGTCAAAGGTGGTTGTTTGTCAAGCCTGCTGGCCCAAGTCAGACTCCCCAGCACCCACATAAAGCCAGATGCAAAGTAGCCTATGTGTCTGTGATCCCAGTGTGCTACATACAGCAATGGGAGGCAGAGGCAGGAGAATCTGGGAGCTCAAGGGCCAGCTAGCACACATGAAGTGAACAGGCAAAAACAAAGTTACGGGGAGACCCTGTCTTCAGCAAGATAGATGGAGAAGACAGACACCACAAGGCTGTTCTCAGACCTGCACACATGTACTGTGGAGTGCACACCTATACACACACATGCACACGCACACAGAAGCACATTTTGTAAAACCCTTAAAAGCATAGTGTAACCCTTTCAGAAAATAAGTGGAGCTCACGATCATGACAGACAGCATGGTGGCTCCCACCTGTCATCCCAGCACTTGGGAGGTAGAGGCCGGAAGATCAGAAGTTTAAGGTCATCCTCGGCTACATAGTAAATTCAAGATTAGCCTGGGCTGCATGAGATCCTGTCTTGAAAACAAAACCAAAAATACAGCAAAGAAGCATAATAAACCAATAGCATGAAATAAGGTAGCTGAATTCATACACACATTGCGGAATGTTCTAGAGTACATTAGAAAATGAAGCCACCGTAGGATCCCAGTATTACAGGACAAAGGCATGAATATGGTGAACAGTCATGGTGTACTTATAAGTCACCCTTCATGTGAATAAAGGTACCACTTTATTTTTAAATTCTTAAAACTTCCATAAACAGCCAGCTATAGTGGGTGGGGCACACCTTTAATCCCAGCACTAAGGAGGCAGAGGCAGGAGGATCACCATGAGTCTGAGGCCAGCCTGGGACTACAGAGTGAGTTCCTGGTCAGCCTAGGCTAGAATGAAACATTACCACATAAAAAAATAATAAACGCTGGGCATGGTGGCACACGCCTTTAATCCCAGCACTCGGGAGGCAGAGGTAGGAGGATCACCATGAGTTCAAGGCCACCCTGAGACTACATAGTGAATTCTAAGTCAGCCTGAGCTAGAGTGAAATCCTACCTCAAAAAACCAAATAATAATAATAATAATAATAAATAAATAAATAAGGGACTAGAGGGATGGCTCAGCAGTTAAAGGTGCTTGTTTACATAGCCTGACAGCCTGGGTTTGATTCCCCAGTACTCATATAAAGCCACATGCGTGGAATTTGCAGTGGCAAGAGACCCTGATTTGCCCATATTCATTCATCTTCTCTCTGTCCTTGCCTTTACTTCTCTGTCTGTCTCTCTCAAATAAAAATATTTTTAAAATAAAATAATAAAATAAAAATTTCATAAGCAATCCAACTAATACATTTTCATTATTTGAAAAAATGCAAACCAATAAAGTTCATTTTCTGAGCCCTTTGGAGCTGTGAGCTGCATTTTTGTGCTCTGATGGTGGTGCACACCAGTAATGCTTGCACTGAGAAGGTGGACCTCAGGGCCTGCCTGGGCTCCATAGCCAAACCTCATCTCAAAACGAGCAACCAATTCCCTGGTATTGGAAATGAATTGGTTTTTTTTAGCATGAAGTGATACAATTGTGTCACAGTATGAGTGGCTTGACTGAGTTGAAGAACACAGAGATGGTAAGGGGGTAGTGGTGAGCTTGGAGGGTTGCTCAAGGATCTCTGTGGCCCTGTGCAGTGCAGGGGTGGGGGAAGCAACGCAGGGCGCAGGGAGGAAGAGCGCAGGTGGACTCAGTGCGCTGAGTGTGGGCTGATCAGAATAGCCTGGGAGGTCATGGCAACAGGATGGACCCAAGCAGGAGCTGCTGGTGCTGCATCGTTAACTGGGCCCCACCAAATGACCACTCAAAGGACAGTGCAGGCTGCGCAGCCCTCACCTGAAAACCTTGAATCTGAGATGTTCAAAACATTGGAGACTTGTTGAGCGTTGATATCATGCCCCAATTGGAAATGTCTACAGCACTGGGCTTTGTTCATGGGGAAATGGCCTGAAACATTTCAAAAACCATTACAGAAGATTTATATAAAACACTAGCGAGGGGACAGAGAGATGGAGAGATGGGTCAGTGGTTAAGGCACATGCCTGCAAAGCCTAACGACCTGGGTTCGACTCCCCCAGTACCCACATAAAGCTAGATGCACAAAGTGGCACATGTATCTGGAGGCCCTGGCATTCCCATTCTCTCCCTGTCTCTCTTCTCTCTATCTGTGTCTGCTTGCAAATAAACAAAACATAAGTGAATTCCATAGTTAGACTGGGTCCCACCTTCGAGATTTCTCATTATGTATATGGAAATATTCCCAAACTTGAGGAATTCTGAAATCTGAGGTTTCTGGTAGCAGGTAATGGTGGAGAGGACACAGGAATCTCACCCTGCTACCAGCTGTGGGACAGGCCATTGTTGTCCATGTTCCTAGCTCTAGACTCAGGCTTCCTCAGCTCTGGCCTCTCAGATGAGTGTCGCGTCTCCTTTTAACCGCTGCTCCTGGTGACTTACAGACCACAGCGTGTTTTCAAACACTTACTTCCTGCTTCTGCGTCTTTACCATGTGGCTGTCTATTTTGCCTTTTTTTGTTTGCTTTTTTAAAATTGCTGTCCTTGATTGAAGAGCATTTTTATACATTCTGGATATTATTATTTTTTGTTTTGTTTTGTTTTGTTTTTGAGGTAGGGTCTTACTCTGGCCCAGACTGACCTAGAATTCACTATGTCATTTCAGGGTGGCCTTGAACTCACAGCGATCCTCCTACCTCTGCCTCCCGAGTGCTGGGATTAAAGGTGTGCGCCACCACGCCCGGCACATTCTGGATATTTACTCTTTCTGGACCGTGTTAGGCATTTTCTCCCACAGTATAGCAAAGGGGAAGTGACGGTGTCGTCATGGTCGTTCTCCCAGGCACACTCAGCTCTGCTGCTTCTTCGCTGTGTGTCCTCGCTCAGCGACTTCTCTGTGCCTCAGCTGCCTTATCTGTAAAACAGAAGTGCCTTAGTTCACTTCTATGACACACAGTACCCGAGACTGGGTAATTGATGAAGAAAAGAGGTGTATTTAGCTCACGGTTCTGGAGACTGCCAAGTTCAAGACGATGAGGCTGTGTCTGGTGAGGGACCCTTGCTGTTTCAACTTGTGGTGGGATGCCTAAGGACAAGCAGGCCCCGCGGCAGATCTCCTACTCCTGAAACCAAAGCACCCATTCATGAGGGCCGCCGTCTGTAGATCCCTGGTCGAGAGGGTGGAAAGAGGGAAATACAGTAATTATTTGAACATAGTATAGTATTTTTAGCCAAGTAGGATAATTTCAGCACAAATATGTGTGTGTGTGTGTGTATTTTTTAATTCACAATTACACTTGCAGACACATATGTGTGTAAATAGTCACACACTCATCAGTAATCAGTGGAACTGGGAAACATGCAATCAGCAAGGGTCTAGAAGAATTAGCCTCCATCCAGCAACTAAAACTAACACTTTTCTGGAACACTTCTACCCAGAAATAGCAGAATTCACATTTTTTCAAGTCCACATCAAGATAGACCACAGCACACTTACACAACCATCTTAAGAATTAAATTATGCAACATGTGTCTTCTAACCTTCATAAAATTCAACTAGAAATCTGTAACAGGGAACAGGAACATAGGCCTGGGGAGATGGCTAGCAGGAAAAGGCTTACCATACAAGCATGGGGACCTGAGCTGGAATCCCCACCACCCATGTGAAAAAAAAATTCAGGTGTGACATCACATATTATAATCTCAGTGCTGGGGAGGCAAAGACAGGAGAATGCCTAGGGCTGGCTGGCTAGCTAGTCTAGTTGAATGTGTGAGCTCTGGCTAGTCTAGATGAATGTGTGAGCTCTACGTAGTCTAGATGAATGTGTGAGCTCTGGCTAGTCTAGATGAATGTGTGAGCTCTGGCTAGTCTAGATGAATGTGTGAGCTCTACGTAGTCTAGATGAATGTGTGAGCTCTGGCTAGTCTAGATGAATGTGTGAGCTCTACGTAGTCTAGATGAATGTGTGAGCTCTACGTAGTCTAGATGAATGTGTGAGCTCTGGCTAGTCTAGATGAATGTGTGAGCTCTATGTAGTCTAGATGAATGTGTGAGCTCTATGTAGTCTAGATGAATGTGTGAGCTCTGAATGTCTGGCTGGTCTAGAGTGTGTGAGCTAGATGAATGTGTGAGCTCTATGTAGTCTAGATGAATGTGTGAGCTCTATGTAGTCTAGATGAATGTGTGAGCTCTACGTGAGCTCTGGCTAGTCTAGATGAATGTGTGAGCTCTACGTAGTCTAGTTGAATGTGTGAGCTCTACGTAGTCTAGATGAATGTGTGAGCTCTATGTAGTCTAGATGAATGTGTGAGCTCTATGTAGTCTAGATGAATGTGTGAGCTCTACGTAGTCTAGTTGAATGTGTGAGATCTGGCTAGTCTAGATGAATGTGTGAGCTCTGGCTAGTCTAGATGAATGTGTGAGCTGTACGTAGTCTAGATGAATGTGTGAACTCTGGCTAGTCTAGATGAATGTGTGAGCTCTGGCTAGTCTAGATGAATGTGTGAGCTCTACATAGTCTAGATGAATGTGTGAGCTCTATGTAGTCTAGATGAATGTGTGAGCTCTGGCTAGTCTAGATGAATGTGTGAGCTCTGGCTAGTCTAGATGAATGTGTGAGCTCTACGTAGTCTAGATGAATGTGTGAGCTCTATGTAGTCTAGATGAATGTGTGAGCTCTGGCTAGTCTAGATGAATGTGTGAGCTCTGGCTAGTCTAGATGAATGTGTGAGCTGTACGTAGTCTAGATGAATGTGTGAACTCTGGCTAGTCTAGATGAATGTGTGAGCTCTGGCTAGTCTAGATGAATGTGTGAGCTCTACGTAGTCTAGATGAATGTGTGAGCTCTATGTAGTCTAGATGAATGTGTGAGCTCTGGCTAGTCTAGATGAATGTGTGAGCTCTACGTAGTCTAGATGAATGTGTGAGCTCTGGCTAGTCTAGATGAATGTGTGAGCTCTGGCTAGTCTAGATGAATGTGAATGTGTCTAGATGAATGTGTGAGCTCTAGATGAATGAATGAGCTCTGGCTAGTCTAGAAGAATGTGTGAGCTCTACGTAGTCTAGATGAATGTGTGAGCTCTGGCTAGTCTAGATGAATGTGTGAGCTCTAGCTCTGGCTAGTGAATGTGTGAGTTGAATGTGTGAGCTCTGGCTAGTCTAGATGAATGTGAATGTGTGAGCTCTACGATGAATGTGTGAGTCTAGATGAATGTGTGAGCTCTGTGTGAGCTCTGGCTAGTCTAGATGAATGTGTGAGCTCTATGTAGTCTAGATGAATGTGTGAGCTCTCTCTAGATGAATGTGTGAGCTCTGGCTAGTCTAGTTGAATGTGTGAGCTCTGGCTAGTCTAGATGAATGTGTGAGCTCTGGCTAGTCTAGATGAATGTGTGAGCTCTGGCTAGTCTAGATGAATGTGTGAGCTCTGGCTAGTCTAGTTGAATGTGTGAGCTCTGGCTAGTCTAGATGAATGTGTGAGTCTGGCTAGAGATGAATGTGTGAGCTGTGTGAGCTCTGGCTAGTCTAGATGAATGTGTGAGCTCTAGTTGATGAATGTGTGAGCTCTGGCTGTAGTCTAGATGAATGTGTGAGCTCTGGCGTCTAGTCTAGTTGAATGTGTGAGCTCTGAATGTGTGAGCTCTGGCTAGTCTAGATGAATGTGTGAGTCTAGATGAAATGTGTGAGCTCTACGATGAATGTGTGAGCTCTACTCTAGTTGAATGTGTGAGCTCTGGCTAGTCTAGATGAATGTGTGAACTCTGGCTAGTCTAGATGAATGTGTGAGCTCTGGCTAGTCTAGATGAATGTGTGAGCTCTCTAGTCTAGATGAATGTCTAGATGAATGTGTGAGCTCTGGCTAGTCTAGATGAATGTGTGAGCTCTGGCTAGTCTAGATGAATGTGTGAGCTCTCTAGATGAATGTGTGAGCTCTAGTTGAAATGTGTGAGCTCTGGTTAGTCTAGATGAATGTGTGAGCTCTGGCTAGTCTAGATGAATGTGTGAGCTCTGGCTACGATGAATGTGTGAGTCTAGATGAATGTGTGAGCTCTGGCTAGTCTAGTCTAGATGAATGTGTGAGCTCTGGCTAGTCTAGATGAATGTGTGAGCTCTGGCTAGTCTAGATGAATGTGTGAGCTCTACATAGTCTAGATGAATGTGTGAGCTCTGGCTGTAGTCTAGATGAATGTGTGAGCTCTGATGAATAGTCTAGATGAATGTGTGAGCTCTGGCTAGTCTAGATGAATGTGTGAGCTCTGGCTAGTCTAGATGAATGTGTGAGCTCTATGTAGTCTAGATGAATGTGTGAGCTCTGGCTAGTCTAGATGAATGTGTGAGCTCTGGCTTGAGATGTGAATGTGTGAGCTCTGGCTAGTCTAGATGAATGTGTCTAGAGCTCTGGCTAGTCTAGATGAATGTGTGAGCTCTGTCTAGATGAATGTAGTCTAGAGCTCTTGAATGTGTGAGCTCTGGCTAGTCTAGATGAATGTCTAGATGAATGTGTGAGCTCTGGCTTCTAGATGAATGTGTGAGCTCTCGAATGTCTAGTTGAATGAATGTGAGCTCTGGCTGCTCTTGAATGTGTGAGCTCTGGCTAGTCTAGATGAATGTGTGAGCTCTGGATGAATGTAGATGAGATGAATGTGTGAGCTCTGGCTAGTCTAGATGAATGTGTGAGCTCTGGCTAGTCTAGATGAATGTGTCTAGATGAGCTCTGGCTAGTCTAGATGAATGTGTGAGCTCTGGCTAGATGAATGTGTGAGCTCTCTAGATGAATGTGTGAGTCTAGATGAATGTGTGAGCTCTGGCTAGTCTAGATGAATGTGTGAGCTCTCTGGTCTAGATGAATGTCTGAGATGAATGTGTGAGCTCTGGTCTAGATGAGTCTAGATGAATGTGTGAGCTCTGGCTAGTCTAGATGAATGTGTGAGCTCTGGCTAGTCTAGATGAATGTGTGAGCTCTGGCTAGTCTAGATGAATGTGTGAGCTCTGGCTAGTCTAGATGAATGTGTGAGCTCTACGTAGTCTAGATGAATGTGTGAGCTCTGGCTAGTCTAGATGAATGTGTGAGCTCTGGCTAGTCTAGATGAATGTGTGAGCTCTGGCTAGTCTAGATGAATGTGTGAGCTCTGGCTAGTCTAGATGAATGTGTGAGCTCTGGCTAGTCTAGATGAATGTGTGAGCTCTGGCTAGTCTAGATGAATGTGTGAGCTCTGGCTAGTCTAGATGAATGTGTGAGATGAATGTGTGAGCTCTGGCTAGTGAATGTGTGAGCTCTAAGCTAGAATGAATGTGTGAGCTCTGTGTGAGCTAGTCTAGATGAATGTGTGAGCTCTGGCTAGTCTGAATGTGTGAGCTCTGGCTAGTCTAGAATGAATGTGTGAGCTCTGAGCTCTGGCTAGTCTAGATGAATGTCTAGAATGTGTGAGCTCTGGTAGTCTATGATGAATCTGGCTGTGAATGAGCTCTGGCTAGTCTAGATGAATGTGTGAGCTCTACGTTAGTCTAGATGAATGTGTGAGCTCTGGCTACTAGTCTAGATGAATGTGTGAGCTCTGGGTAGTCTAGATGAATGTGTGAGCTCTGGCTAGTCTAGATGAATGTGTGAGCTCTGGCTAGTCTAGATGAATGAGTCTAGATGAATGTGTGAGTGAGATGAATCTGGCTAGTCTAGATGAATGTGTGAGCTCTGGCTAGTCTAGATGAATGTGTGAGCTCTAGATGAATGTGTGAGTCTAGATGAATGTGTGAGCTCTGGCTAGTCTAGATGAATGTGTGAGCTAGTTGATGAATGTGTGAGCTCTGGCTAGTCTAGATGAATGTGTGAGCTCTGGCTAGTCTAGATGAATGTCTAGATGAATGTGTGAGCTCTGGCTAGTCTAGATGAATGTCTAGATGAATGTGTGAGCTCTATGAATGTGTGAGTCTAGTTGATGAATGTGTGAGCTCTGGCTAGTCTAGATGAATGTGTGAGCTCTGGCTAGTCTAGATGAATGTGTGAGCTCTGGCTAGTCTAGATGAATGTGTGAGCTCTGGCTAGTCTAGATGAATGTGTGAGCTCTGGATGAATGTGTCTAGATGAATGTGTGAGCTCTGGCTAGTCTAGATGAATGTGTGAGCTCTGGCTAGTCTAGATGAATGTGTGAGCTCTGGCTAGTCTAGATGAATGTGTGAGCTCTGGCTAGTCTAGATGAATGTGTGAGCTCTGGTCTAGATGAATGTGTGAGCTCTGGCTAGTCTAGATGAATGTGAGCTCTGGCTAGTCTAGATGAGCTCTGGCTAGATGAGTCTAGATGAATGTGTGAGCTCTGGCTAGTCTAGATGAATGTGTGAGCTCTGGAGCTCTGGAATGTGAGCTCTGGCTAGAGATGAATGTGTGAGCTCTGGCTAGTCTAGATGAATCTGAGATGAGATGAATGTGTGAGCTCTGGCTAGTCTAGATGAGTCTAGATGAATGTGTGAGCTCTGGCTAGTCTAGTCTAGATGAATGTGTGAGCTCTGGCTAGTCTAGATGAATGTGTGAGCTCTGGCTGTGTGAGTCTAGATGAATGTGTGAGCTCTGGCTATGATGAATGTGAGAGCTCTGAGCTCTGGCTAGTCTAGATGAATGTGTGAGCTCTGGCTAGTCTAGATGAATGTGAGCTCTCTAGTCTGATGAATGTGTGAGCTAGATGAATGTGTGAGCTCTGCTAGTCTAGATGAATTGTGAGCTCTGGCTAGTCTAGATGAATGTGTGAGCTCTGGCTAGTCTAGATGAATGTGTGAGCTCTGGCTAGTCTCTCACGTAGTCTAGATGAATGTGTGAGCTCTGGCTAGTCTAGATGAATGTGTGAGCTCTGGCTAGATGAGTCTCTGGCTAGAGATGAATGTGTGAGCTGTGAGTTCTAATGTGTGAGTCTAGTCTGAATGTGTGAGCTCTGTGAGCTCTGGCTAGTCTAGATGAGTCTAGATGAAGCTCTGGCTAGTCTAGATGAGCTCTGGCTAGTCTAGATGAATGTGTGAGCTCTGGCTAGTCTAGATGAATGTGTGAGCTCTGGTGAGTCTAGATGAATGTGTGAGCTCTGGCTAGTCTAGATGAATGTGTGAGATGAATGAATGTGAGCTCTGGCTAGTCTAGATGAATGTGTGAGCTCTATGTAGTCTAGATGAATGTGTGAGCTCTGCTCTAGATGAATGTCTCTGGCTAGTCTAGATGATGAATGTGTGTGAGCTCTGGCTAGTCTAGATGAATGTGTGAGCTCTGGCTAGTCTAGATGAATGTGTGAGCTCTGGCTAGTCTAGATGAATGTGTGAGCTCTGGCTAGTCTAGATGAATGTGTGAGCTCTGGCTAGTCTAGATGAATGTGTGAGCTCTGGCTAGTCTAGATGAATGTGTGAGCTCTGGCTAGTCTAGATGAATGTCTCTAGATGAATGTGTGAGCTCTGGATGAATGTGTGAGCTCTGCTCTAGATGAATGTCTAGATGAATGTGTGAATGCTCTGGCTAGTCTAGATGAATGTGTGAGCTCTGGCTAGTCTAGATGTAGTCTCTAGATGAATGAATGTGAGCTCTGGCTAGTCTAGATGAATGTGAGTCTAGATGAATGTGTGAGTTCTATGTAGTCTAGATGAATGTGTGAGCTCTGGCTAGTCTAGATGAATGTGTGAGCTCTCTGGCTAGTCTAGTTGAATGTGTGAGCTCTGGCTAGTCTAGATGAATGTGTGAGCTCTGGCTAGATGAATGTCTAGATGAATGATGAATGAGCTCTGGCTAGTCTAGAGTCTAGAGATGAATGTGTGAGCTCTGGCTAGTCTAGATGAATGTGTGAGCTCTGGCTAGATGAATGTGAGCTCTCTATGAATGTGAGATGAATGTGTGAGCTCTGAATGTGTGAGCTCTGGCTGTCTAGATGAATGTGTGAGCTGAATGAATGTGAGAGCTCTACGTAGTCTAGATGAATGTGTGAGCTCTAGATGAATGTGTGAGCTCTGGCTAGTCTAGATGAATGTGTGAGCTCTGGCTAGTCTAGATGAATGTGTGAGCTCTGGCTAGTCTAGATGAATGTCTAGTTGAATGTGTGAGCTCTGGCTAGTCTAGATGAATGTGTGAGCTCTGGCTCTAGATGAATGTGTGAGTCTACTTGAATGTGTGAGCTCTGAGCTCTCTAGTAGTCTAGATGAATGTGTGAGCTCTACGTAGTCTAGATGAATGTGTGAGCTCTCTCTAGATGAATGTGAGCTCTCTCTAGTCTAGATGAATGTGTGAGCTCTCTAGATGAATGAATGTGAGCTCTCTCGTAGTCTAGATGAATGTGTGAGCTCTGGCTAGTCTAGATGAATGTGTGAGCTCTGATGAATGTGAGCTCTGGCGTAGTCTAGTTGAATGTGTGAGCTCTGGCTTGTCTAGATGAATGTGTGAGCTCTGGCTAGTCTAGATGAATGTGAATGTGTGAGCTCTGGCTAGATGAATGTCTAGATGAATGAATGTGAGCTCTGGCTAGTCTAGATGAATGTGTGAGCTCTGGCTAGTCTAGTTGAATGTGTGAGCTCTGGTCTAGATGAATGTGTCTAGTTGAATGTGTGAGCTCTCGTAGTCTAGATGAATGTGTGAGCTCTGGCTAGTCTAGATGAATGTGTGAGGTCTACGTAGTCTAGATGAATGTGTGAGCTCTGGCTAGTCTAGTTGAATGTGTGAGCTGTACGTAGTCTAGATGAATGTGTGAGCTCTGGCTAGTCTAGATGAATGTGTGAGCTCTGGCTAGTCTAGTTGAATGTGTGAGCTCTACGTAGTCTAGTTGAATGTGTGAGCTCTACGTAGTCTAGATGAATGTGTGAGCTCTGGCTAGTCTAGATGAATGTGTGAGGTCTACGTAGTCTAGATGAATGTGTGAGCTCTGGCTAGTCTAGTTGAATGTGTGAGCTCTGGCTAGTCTAGTGTGAATAGATGAATGAGCTCTATGTAGTCTAGATGAATGTGTGAGCTCTGGCTAGTCTATGAATGTGAGCTCTGGCTGTGAATGAGCTCTGGCTAGTCTAGATGAATGTGTGAGCTAGATCTAATGTGTGTGAGCTCTGGCTAGTCTAGATGAATGTGTGAGCTCTGGCTAAGATCTAGCTGAATGTGTGAGCTCTCTGGTAGTCTAGATGAATGTGTGAGCTCTGGAATAGTCTAGATGAATGTGTGAGCTCTGGCTAGTCTAGTTGAATGTGTGAGCTCTCTAGATGAATGTCTCTCATTAGTGATGAATGTGTGAGCTCTGGCTAGTCTAGATGAGTCTAGTCTAGATGAATGTGTGAGCTCTAGTCTAGATGAATGTGTGAGCTCTCGTAGTCTAGATGAATGTGTGAGCTCTGGCTAGTCTAGATGAATGTGTGAGCTCTAGTCTCTAGAGCTCTAAGAATGTCTGGCTAGTCTAGATGAATGTGTGAGCTCTGGCTAGTCTAGATGAATGTCTAGATGAATGAATGTGTGAGCTCTGGCTAGTCTAGATGAATGTGTGAGCTCTGGCTGTGAGTCTAGATGAATGTGTGAGCTCTGGCTAGTCTAGATGAATGTGTGAGCTCTGGCTAGTCTAGTTGAATGTGTGAGCTCTGGCTAGTCTAGATGAATGTGTGAGCTCTGGCTAGTCTAGTTGAATGTGTGAGCTCTGGCTAGTCTAGATGAATGTGTGAGCTCTGGCTAGTCTAGATGAATGTGTGAGCTCTGGCTAGTCTAGATGAATGTGTGAGCTCTGGCTAGTCTAGATGAATGTGAGCTGAATGTGTGAGCTCTAGTCTAGATGAATGTGTGAGCTCTGGCTAGTCTAGATGAATGTGTGAGCTCTACGTAGTCTAGATGAATGTGTGAGCTCTGATGAATGTGTGAGCTCTGGCTAGTCTAGATGAATGTGTGAGCTCTGGCTAGTCTAGATGAATGTGTGAGTCTAGTTGAATGTGTGAGCTCTGGCTAGTCTAGTGAATGTGTGAGCTAGTTGAATGTGTGAGCTCTCTAGTCTAGATGAATGTCTAGATGAATGTGTGAGCTCTACTAGTCTAGATGAATGTAGTCTAGATGAATGTGTGAGCTCTATGAATGTGAGTCTAGTTGAATGTGTGAGCTCTACGCTAGTCTAGATGAATGTGTGAGCTCTGGCTGATGAAATGTGTGAGCTCTGGCTAGTCTAGATGAATGTGTGAGCTCTGGCTAGTCTAGTTGAATGTGTGAGCTCTGGCTGTCTAGTCTGAGTTGAATGTGTGAGCTCTAGTCTAGTTGAATGTGTGAGCTCTGGTCTAGATGAATGTGTGAGCTCTGGCTAGTCTAGATGAATGTGTGAGTCTAGATGAATGTGTGAGCTCTGGCTAGTCTAGTTGAATGTGTGAGCTCTGGCACGTTGCTCTGGAGTGTGAGCTCTGGCTAGTCTAGTGAATGTGTGAGCTGAATGTGTGAGCTCTCGTAGTCTAGTTGAATGTGTGAGCTCTGGCTAGTCTAGATGAATGTGTGAGCTCTCTACGATGAGTCTAGATGAATGTGTGAGCTCTGGCTAGTCTAGTTGAATGTGTGAGCTCTGGCTAGTCTAGTTGAATGTGTGAGCTCTGAATGTGTCTAGAGATGAATGTGTGAGCTCTGGCTAGTCTAGATGAATGTGTGAGCTCTGGCTAGTCTAGTTGAAATATGAGCTCTGGGTTCAGTGAAAGACCCTGCGTCAATAAATTAGGTAGAGAGCAACTGAGGGAGATGCCTAATATCTACCTCTGTCCTCTACTTACATGCATGGACACATACATATCACACACATGTACACATACAAAAACCAGAAAAGACAGGAGGATCTGGGGAGGTTGTCCAGTGGTTAAAGGTGCTTGCTTGCAAAGCTTGCTGGCCCAGGTTTGATTCTCCAGTACCCACATAAAGCCAAACACAAAAATTGATGCATGTGTCTGGCATTTTTTTTGCAACAGCAAGAAGCCCTAGTGTGTGCACACATACAGGCAAATAATTTGAATATATATGTATATTTTTTAAGAAGAACATGAAAATGGCTGAAAGCATTACTCCATGGTAGCAAATGAGAGGCCCTGGGCTTGATCCTCAGTACTACTGAAGAAGTTTAAAAAAGATAATGGGGGGGTGGAGAGATGGCTTAGCACTTAAGGCATTTGCCTGCAAAGCCAAAGGATCCTGGTTCAACTCTCTAGGACCCACATAAGCCAGATGTACAAGGGGGTGCATGCATCTGGAGTTCGTTTGCAGTGGCTGGAGGCCCTTGAGTGCCCATTCTCTCTCTCTCCTCCCTCTTTCTATGTCTCAAATAAATAAATAAAATACATTTTAAATGAGGGAAAAAAGATAATGGGAAATTATCCAAATGCTTGGAAAATAAACCACACAATTCTAAATAATCCCTAAGTCAAAGAATTCTCGATAAAAGTTACAACTATTCTGAACTGATGGAAAATGAATTCGCAACGTACCAAAAGTGTTGGGATGTGTAAACAGTACTCACAAGGAAAGTGACAGCTCATCCTTATTTAAGAAAGAACAAAGTTCTCAAATCAGTAATCTCAGCTCTCATGTTAAGAAGTTAGCAGAAGGCTGGGGAGCTGCATGGTGGAGAGCTTGCTTAGCTGGGTTCAAACCCCAGCAGCGCATAAACTGGGCATGGTAGCACATGCCCATGTGGGTCTTTACCATTCCATCCCCTGGAGTGGTTGGCCACCAACGTCACGGGCGAGGGAGGGAGGAGTTGGGGGAAAGCAGCAGGGTCCTGGAGCAGCAGGTGGACAGCACTCATTTATTCAAAAGGGGGGTGGGTTTATAAACACTTGGGGAAGGTTGAGATGGCACGTACAGACTATATGGGGATTGGATGCATAGTTGATGGGTTGCTATCTAAGTGGCGGAAGAACTAGTAACTTCAAAGCTGTGAGGCAGGAGCTGAGGGATAGCTACTGTGACTTCAGAGCTGTGCAGGGAGGAGCTGCGAGAGAGATAAGGGAAATGGCGGAAAGCTGTGACTTTAGAGCTGTGGGGGAGAGAGAAGGCAGAAAGGCTACATGACTTCAGTCACTTAAGGGTCTCTTGGGCAGCTAGCCACAAGGTCAGGGGGGCAGAGGCTGACTTATGGAATTGATCAGAGCCTTTGGGGGTCCAGGAGGAGGGCCTCACCAGTTCTGCCCACTCTGGGCGATGACAGGGCACGCTACAACCTACAACGTAGGGAAGGCCAGTCACCGTCGCCAGGGTTGGTTCCTGATGATAGGGCCAGCTGCAACCCCATAGCTCAATGTTCCTGGCCATGTCCAACAGTTCAGGCCAGCCTCCTCACAGTCCCAGCCCATTTTTAGCAATGTCCAACATGCCTGCAATCTCCAATCCCAGCACCAGGGAGGTGGGGGCAAGAAGAGCAGAAGTTCAAAGCCATCCTCAGCTACATAGTGAGTTCAAGGCCAGCCTGGGAGACAAGAGGTGGAAGGAAGAAGGAAGCAACGCAGGGAGGGGGGAAAGGAGGAAGAGACCAGTGGTGCAAACCAAGCGCAGGCATCAGTGCAGTTGAATATCAACAAGTATTTATTGAGACACCGGCTGGCTGCTGATATGGCTGGTGTGTCACAGGAGTGGCTACAGAGAACAGGCTCCACCTGGGGATCCTGAGGCTGTGTTTTGCGTGATGTAGACTCCATGCGGCCATCCAGGGCCGAGACTGCAGACGCAGTACTGAGAAAGCTGCATGAGTGCATCAGAAGTGCAAGTTCATGGAGTCAGCCTTGCTCAAAAGAAAAGGAGGCTTATAGGCCACATTCTGGAAATTAAGCAGATTTTGGAAGTTCTAAAGTAGAAGACAAAAGGAGTCCACCATTCCAATGGGGACAAGACTCTTCCTGGCAGACATCGCACTGCGGTGCCTCGGCTCCTCTGCCGATGCTTTCTGTGGTCCAGGGGTAGTGAGACGCTCCAGTGAGACACTGATGAAGCCCAGGCATTGTTGGAAAAGAACTTAGCAGTGGCTGTAAAGACTCTTGATTCTCTGGAGGAAGACCTTGGTTGTTTTCACCATCAGTTTACTTACAGAAATCAGTATGGCTAGGGTTTCTAACTGGGATGTAAAAAGGAGAAACAAATGATTCTACCACGAGCAAAGCACAATGAGGACATGGTATTTGAAATGGCCCAGTGTTTATCTATAAAAATTTATATAACGTTGATGAATTTTTTACAATAAGAATTATTACAGTGTTACAAGCTCACCAGCTTTTTTAACTTTTTAAATTTAATTATTTATTTGAGAGAGAGAGAGAGAGAGGCAGATACAGAGAGAGAGAATGGGTGCTCCAGGGCCTCCAGCCACTGCAGACAAACTCCAGATGCATGTGCCACCTTGTGCATCTGGCTCACGCGGGTCCTGGAGAATTAAACCTGGGTCCTTAGGCTTCTCAGGCAAGTGTCTTAACCACTAAGCCATCTTTCCAGCCCTCACCATCTTATTTAATTATTAAAAACAAAATGAATTTCAAATATTTTATAAAATGTACAGTAACAGAACCAATGCTGCTTTAATTTTTTTGTTTATTTGAGACAGGATGTTATGCAGGCCCTGAACGCTGACCCTCTTGTCTCTGACTCTATGCGGGGATTACAAGCGTGCACCACCATGCCCAGCTTTCTCATTTCTTGTGTTGTCTGACCTTTCTTCCCTCCCTTCCTTCCTTCTCTCTCCCTCCTTTCCTCCCTTAAAAAAAAAATCTTCTTAGTTGACTCCAACTAAAATCACCACAAATTCTGAGGTGTGTTGTGGCAGCTAAATGCTGGGCCCCAGCAGTTTCCTTTTCTTTTATTGATTGATGTCAATCCCACTTGATCTGGGAAACATTTTAGTGCTAGGCAAGGTGGACAGTCTTGGTGTTTATGACCTTGATTTTCCTCAATGTGTGGGGACATTGTGGACCTTTGTTGTTGCCGTCTGCTGTAAATGAGGTTCTATACTTAACCAGTTTAGTACTTAACTATCATGATATTTTTGACTTTCCAGGCAATGGTAACTGAAGTGGTTGAAAGGAGTGAAAGGAGTTGTAGGGAGGGTGTGTGTGTGTGTGTGTGTGTGTGTGTGTGTGTGTGTGTGTACGGGCATGTGCTTGCCATGGCACGTGTGTGGTGGTCAGAGGACAACCTCAGATGCTGGGCCTCACTTTCTATCTTATTTTGAGGCAGGCTCTCTTTTTGTTTGCTGCTGCGTTCTGTGGGCTAGCTGACCTACAAGCTTCCTGTATTCTGGCTCCACCATAAGTACCCTGGGATTACAGACACCTGCACCATTGAATGTGGCTTTTTCATGGATCCTGGGGACCTAAACTCCAGTCATCAGGGCTTACACAGCAAGCACTTATAACCACTGAGCAATCCAGCCTGTGAGCTTTTTTATTCATGATGTAAACTGCCTAGTGAAAGGCATCAGTACTGTGGCATAAGTACTTAGGATTGTAGATTCTGCTAGAACATGGCTGTGTTATTCTGTCTGCGTGTAGTGAAAAGTGTACTTATATGTCATGCTGTCTATGCACAATTTAAGAGAGAAAATCAATGAAACAAAAATGAATGTTTATGAAAAGATAATAAAATTAACAAATTTCTGCTAAGACTGACAAAGGAGAGAAATAAGGAACCAATATTATACATGAAAAAGGAAACATGTCAAACCTCACAGACATTGCAAAGGATAGAGTAATAAAGAAATAATGGGAACATTTATTAACTCTTATGAAACAGGCCAGTTCCTCAAACTACCAAAACTAACCCAGAATGAAACCTGAGTCCTGTTACTATTTTAAAAACTGAGTTCAAGAGCCCAAGGTAGTGGCACACACCTCTAGTCCCAGAAACATGGGAAACTGAGGCAAGAGGAACACCTGAGCTCCAGAGTTGGAGCAACATAGCAAGATGCTATATTCAAAAATTGAATTGATTCAAAAATTCAATCTCTATGCCTACATGGTTTCATTAGTGATTCTACTATTTAGAGTAGAAAAAATGTCAATTATACTCAGCTTTTTCTTTTTTAAAAAAAATAGAAGACTACTTCATAATTCTGTAAGGCTAGCATCACTTGATAAAAAGATTTTAAAAACACAGGCTAGAGTAGTGGCACATGCCAGTAACCTCAACATCCTGGGAGGTGGAAGCAGGAGAATTAAGAGTTCAGGTCAGCTATATAAGGAGACCCAGCTAGCCTGGGATAATTAGTGAGATCCTATCTAAAAAAAGCAGAGAAAAGAGTTCAAAAATAGAAAACTTATTGACCAATGGTTCTTATAAAAAGATATACATATATACATTGATAAGTTTTCAACAAAATATTAGCAGTTCAACTCAAGCAATATATAAGAATAATTTACTACAACTAAATGGATTCATCCTGAAAATGCAAAATTAATAGAATCTCTGAAACACTAATGTCACCCATTACAGTGACAGTATAAAGGGGAAAGCTCCATGATGGACAGTTGTTGATGCAGAACAAGCATTTGAACAACTTAACAGCTAGTCATGATTAAAACTTTCAAAGACTGGAGAAATGGCTCAGTGGATAAATGTGCTTTCTGTATAAGCATGAGAGCCTGAGGGGGTTCAAATGTCCAGAACCCACATTAAACACCTGATCGTGGCTACACATGCTATAACCTCAGTCCTGTGGAGGAACAGAGACCCAGGAATCACTTGCAAAAAAAAAAAAAAAAAAGGAGGAGGAGACTAGAGAGATGGCTTAGCAATTAAGGTGCTTGCCTGCAAAGCTAAAGGACCCAGGTTCAGTTCCCCAGGACCCACATAAGCCAGATGCACAGGGGGCGTATGCATGTGGAGTTCATTTGCAGCAGCTGGAGGCCCTGGCATGCCCATTTTCTCTCTCTCTCTCTCTCTCTCTCTCTCTCTCTCTCTCTTTCTCCCTCTCTCTCCCCACGTGTCTCTTCTTCTCTCTCAAATAAATAAATAAAAATAAAATATTTTAAATTTTAAAAAAGGCTAGCTCTGAGATCAGTAAGAAACCCCAGCCAAGATGCTACACAAAACATCCACAGGAACTTCTCATTTTTGAATTGTTCACAAATGTTTTCTACATTATTTAATACAAAACAGAAAAATAGAACATTTTTATTTCATTTTGCATACAATGGAAAAACATGTATATAATTTTTATAAAGTTTAACTAATAAACACTAGCAACTTGACAGTTTAAGTCTGTAAGTCAGAAATTACCTAACAAATATAATCAGAATTGGGGCTGAAGAGATGGCTCAGCAGTTAAGGTGCTTGCCTGCAAAGCCAAAGGACCCATGTTCAATCCCCAGTACACACATAAATCCAGATGCACAAAGTGGCGCATGCATCTGGAGTTCATTTGCAGTGGCTGGAGGCCCTGGCATGCCTATTCTCATATTCTCTCTCTCTCTCTCCCTCCCTCCCTCTCTCCTTGCAAATAAGTAAAAATGTTTTAAAAAATAATTATCAAGGGCTGGAGAGATGGCTTAGCAGTTAAGGTGCTGCCTGCTAAGCCTAAGAACACCTGTTCGATTCTCCAGGTCCCACATTTAGCCAGACATAGTGACGCAAGGGTGCAATGCCACACTTGCCCACAAGGGGGTGCACACATCTGGAATTCGTTCACAGTGCATTCTCTCTTTCTGTCTCAAAATAATAATTATCAAAATTTATTTCGCATCAGCCACTTCTATAACCACATGTTATTCTGATCAAACTTGCTGTCCATCAGACTTCTGATGTTACTAATGTTGTTACCATTGCAGGACTGCTGCTCACACCTTGATTCCTCACAACACAGAACTCGAGGAGGGGCAAACAATGAAAACACAAACATCCTTGGGGCTCATTATCTGTAGGAGGAAGTGTGCTGGCACTCCTTCCCAAACAGCTAGAAATCCCCAAGCTGGATCTGCCACTACACTTTGCCAATACCCAAGAGGAGCACTTTTGCCAACAGAGGAACTCAAACTCAAGGGTTTAGTTTAAGGGTGTTGGGAAATTCAACCTCCACTGAAAATTGCCTTTTTAAAAAAAAGACCACCAAAAATAGATTCACTAAATTGATTTTTAAAATCATAAAACAGGCTAGAGGGATGCTTAGTGGTTAAGGCATCTGCCTGCAAAGCCAAAGGACCCAGGCTGTTCTCCAGGACCCACGTTAGCCAGTTGCACAAGAGGGCGCATATGTCTGGAGTTTGTTTGCAGTAGCTGGAGGCCCTAGCACACCCATTCTCGCTCTCTCTTGTTCTCCCTCTCTCTCTGTCAAATACATAAATTAATAAAAATAAAATATTTTTTAAAAATCATAAAACGTTTCTTACAAAAGAGCATTTCATTCTGCACACTGCTCTAAACAAATGCCAGGGACAAGTGACTATTACTCCCCGGCCCTCCCCCACCAGAAGTTTACAGTGACAACAAGCAAGGTGTTCACAATAATTACACTGGAGGAAATATTTTTTAAGCCATCAACAATAAACAAAAGTAAAATTCATTTACTTGGCTGCTGTTTCAAAATCTCAATGTTAGTTTTTGCATGCCCTCCCCAACCTTGTTTGTAAGGAACTAAAACATTACAAGGGTGAACAGCAAAGATTTCACTACACCTCGTGCAGAACACCCTGAAGCAGAAGAATGGCCACTTTTTAAACAGAAGCAGATTTTAAAAGAAGAAGCAAGACTCCTTCAGTTCTTCACTAGTCTTAGAAAAGCTTTCCAGAATACTGCTTCACACTATAAAAAAGAAAACTTATCTTGCATTAGAGTCTTTCAGCATCTCACACTGCTTCACACTGTTCTGCAGCAAATGCTGTGCATTCTGTATTGGTCCTGTGTTCCTGCAACAGAATGATCTTGTCTTTAGTTCATCAGTTTTGATGGAAGCTCCCGACTCATGACAGATGTGCTTAATTTCCTGGCCATGTTTGCCAATAATAAATCCAGCCAAATCACTGGGAATAGTTAGTTGTGTAGTAATAACAGGTGCACCAAGATCACCGTATGAGCCATGACTGCCCCCCAGCATGGGAATCATCACATCCTGAGCCATCGCAGCTGGAATTCTTATGCCTTGCTGATGGCATTACATAACAGTGGACTTGCGCTGGAGAAGTGGGCAGTTTCCTCTAAACTTAAACACACAGTATGAGACTCCAGCAGCCCCACTCATAGCTGTTTCCCTATAGCACAGTGAGCCTCCGGGTAGAATAATTCTTTGCTGCAGAGACTGTCAAGTGCATCTCAAGATGTCTGGCAGTGTCCTCGGATGCTGCCTCTGGATGCCAGGGATGCCCTACAGTCAGGACAACCAAAGTCGTCTCTAAACCTAGCTGAATGGCTCCCGAAGGCCAGAATAGCTCCTGATGGGGAACCACTGCCCTATTGAAAGAAAAAATTAGGCACAGAAACTTCCACATAGATGTTTATGCAGAATTGGACGTAGCCCGAGTGCCCTTTAACAGAGGGATAAACACCCCCACATGGTGTACCAGCAATAGAAGGAGACAACAGTGGGTGTGGGTGACAACATGGCCGAATCTCAGTGACATTGTGCTGAGTGAAAGAGATCAGAATGTTACCTCCTGCACGATTTCACTTCTGTGATGTTCTGGAAAAGTCTATCGTGACAGAAAACAGATCATGATTGCCAGAGGTTAGGGAAGGAGATGAGTGTGACAAGATCAGGTTAGCACGGGCTTTTGGTCTTGACTTTGTATCTATATTAAAATTCACAGAACCATACACCCTAGCCAAAGTCTAAGTTAAAAAGTAAACCGTTGTCAAAGGATTGAATGTCTCCGGTTTTATTTTCTCAGCTTCACAAAACAAGTTACCCCCTCCCAACAACATTAAAACAGATATATTTCACTGAATTGAGGTAAAAGTTTACATAGAATATAAACAGATAAAATCTGAAAGATATTCATTGAGCAAGTATGAATGAGTGCAAAGATGATGTCATATTGAGAAACTTGGAACCAAAGTTTATCTTCCTGGTAGACAAGAGGGAAAAATACACTGATTGCCAGAGGCTGAAAAGTAATGCATTCTGCCTGTTACCAGCTCAATGAAACTCAGAATCCTATAAAGAATTGAATCCTGTAAAGAATATCTTGCAGGGTGTGATAGCACAAGCCTTTTAATCCCAGCACTCAGGATGCAGAGGTAGAAGGATTGCCCTGAGGTTGAGGCCACCCTGAGACTATATAGTGAATTCCAGATCAGTCTGAGCAAGACCCTACCTCAGAAAACCAAAAAAATAAAAAAAATAATATCTCAGGCTGGAGAGATGGCTCAGCAGTTAAGGTGCCTGCTTGCAAAAGCCTTACAGCCTGGGATCAATTCCCCAGTGCCCACGGAAAGCCACATGCACACAGTGGTACATCTGGAGGCCGTTTGCAGTGGCTGGAGGCACTAGTGCACCCATTCTCTCACCTCTCTGTTTGCGTGCAAATAAATAAATAAAAATATTTTGGGGGGCTGCAGAGATGTCTTAGCAGTTAAGGAGCTTGCCTACAAAGTCTTACGACAGATTCTATTCCCCAGTATCCACATGAAGCCAGATGCAGTGGGACTTGCATCTGGGCTTTGCATCTGGCTTCATTTGCAGCAGTTGGAAGCCCTGGCAAGTCCATTCTCTCTCCCTCTCTCTCTCTCTCTCTCTCTCTCTCTCTCTTTGTGTGTGTGTCTCTTCTCTCTATCTCTGTGCTTGAAAATAAATACATTAATTTTTTAATATTTAAAATATATATATCTTGCCAGGTGTGGTGGCGCACGCCTTTAATCCCAGCTCTCAGGGGGCAGAGGAAGGAGGATCAAGGCCACCCTGAGGCTACATAGTGAATTCCAGATCAGCCTGAGCTAGAATGATGCCTTACCTAGAAAAACCCAAAAACAACAACAACAACAAAATCTTTAGCTCTTTTCCAGAAAGTCTAACCCCAAATACCTGATGTCAAGAGTAGGCTGGCTAAACCAGCTGCCCATCCATGGGGCTAAACAAACCCAACCTGAGTATTGAAGTGGGCTTCTCAAACCTCCTACCTACTTGCTTCCCTGGGCAAGAGCTCTGCCTTGTTTCCTTTTCTGGCCTTCCCAAGCCCTTTCTCTTTCTTCGCTTAAGCTCCCCTTCTCTTGAAGCTCCAAGCTGTAATAAGCTGCCAAAGGTGGGGCAGGGGGTCCATGGATGAGAGTGCTGGCTGTGCACACATGAGGACCTGGGATGCTCTATATGGCCTGAATTCAATCTCCAGAAACTATGCAAAAATACGTGCTGGGCGTGGCTACTCTCACCTGTAAGCCGAGGTGGGGAGGGGGTGGCGGGGACAGAGACAGGAAGAGACACCTACTGTGCTGGTCAGCAAATCTGACTGAAAACAGCTCTGAGTTCAGTGAGAGACTACATGAAGAGTGACAGAGGAGGACACCAGCTGTTCTTCTCTGGCCTCCGCATGTGCGCACAGTGCCCTAGGCATGCACATCCACACACACGTGTTCATACATCACACACACCACTGCTACAACGATGAGATGAGGAGCACGCTAGCCTTCTTTCGTCGTTAGGGACCCAGGCCCAGCAGAACTTAGACAGCAGCCTGCCCTGGCGAGACTAAAAGAATTCCAGTCTGGGGGGCTGGAGAAATGGCTCAATGGTTAATGCCCTTGCCTGCTTGTCTGGAAAGCTTAAGGACATGAGTTCAATTCTCCAGTACCCATTAAAGCCAGATGCACAAGGGGGTGCATACGTCTGGAGTTCATTTGCAGTGGCTGGAGGCTCTGACGCACCCATTCTCTTTCTTTCTCTATCTGCCTCTTTCTCTCACTGCCTCCAAACATAATATTAAAAGAAAGAATTCCAGTCTGAACCTTAACTTGAGTCATCACAATGACAATCAGGGGAAGCCTTCTGTTTTGCTTCTTGGTGTGTCCTCCTTCTAGAACTGTCTGCGGGCCCCCCACACTGCTGGGCTCTCTTGGTGTGTCCTCCTTCTAGAACTGTCTGCGGGCCCCCCACACTGCTGGGCTCTCTCGGTGTGTCCTCCTTCTAGGAACTGTCTGTGGGCCCCCCACACTGCTGGGCTCTCTTGGTGTGTCCTCCTTCTAGGAACTGTCTGCAGGCCCCCCACACTGCTGGGCTCTCTCGGTGTGTCCTCCTTCTAGGAACTGTCTGCAGGCCCCCCACACTGCTGGGCTCTCTTGGAGTCTGTGCTCTTCTCCCACCCACCAGCCAAGCCAGGTCCTCCACATACATCGAACCCTAAGCACCTTTGAAAAAAAGAATGAAGGACTGGAGAGATGGCTTAGCGGTTAAGGCGCCTGCCTCCTAAGCCTAAGAATGCTGGTTCTAATCTCCAGCGGTTCCAATCTCCAGGTCCCACGTTTAGCCAGGTGCAAAGTGATGCAAGGGTGCAATGCCACACTTGACCAAAAGGGGGTGCACACATCTGGATTTCATTCACAGCAGCTGAGAGGCAGCTGGTGCACCCATCTCTATCTGTCTTCCTCTCCCTCTCTCTGTCTCTCTCCAAAAAAAAAAAGAAAAAGAAAAAAAAAGGAATGAAAAGTCTTTCTCTCTCCATTGTAAGTAGAAGTTAGCTGCCTGCAGTCGGAAAGTGCCACTGTGAGGGAATTTCTTCATTGAGTTTTGTTTGCTCATTTGCTCTGAAGTGCTTGGGTTTTGAGTCACTAAAAACAGGACAGATTGAAAAGAATAATTAGAATATATTCCAGTTAAACGGTTCAGAGGAAGGCAAGTGTAATAAGTGTAGGGTGCTCCAGTAAGAAGGGGAGGGGAGCTTTCCCAGAAGGTGGTGGGAAGGGAGCACAGGATTGTGCCAAAAGGAAGACCAAGAGTAACGGATGGGAGGGATGTGATGGGGGAGAAGGGGTCCACCAGCAACAAGCCCCCGGACTACTTGATTCTGCATGTCTAACACCTGGCATGAGCGAGAAGCCAGAGGTCTCTGGAGCCAATCCTTCAGCTGTGTCAGGCTGTATGTCTGTATCTGCACGTCCCTCTCTGCAGAGGGGCCAGAGAGCCAGCTCTTCCTCCTCTCCCCTCCCCTTGCAGGCAGGATGAGTAGAAGTGGAAAAGTGAGCAGGGAGTGATGTTTGAGCACCCTCAGGACAGCACAGACCCACAGGTACACTCAGGGCAGCCTGCCAGCCCGGCACGAAGGTGGTGGCAAGACCCCAGCATGTCCAGGCAGGAATGGGAGAACGCGGTGGGAGGGGAGCTAGCAGTTGCCTGCACACACAGTCTGCTCAGCCGCTGACATCAGAGCTGTTTTCTGTGGGGTGTTTTTAGCCTCTTTCCACAACTTAGAGGATAGATTTCCAACCTTCCAACCCAGCCCCCCCCCCACGAAGAAAAGCATTTTAGAATGACAAGACTGAGGTGAGGGGCTTTCAGGATGGAACTCTATCAGAAACTTAAATTGCAGGCTGGGGAGATAAAACACTTGAAACACACAAGCCTGAGTACCTCACTTCAGAACCCCGGACACCATGTAAAAGCCAGGTGTAGACAGGGAGATGGAAGGTGAAGACACAGAAGGGGTTTTTGTTTGTTTATTATTTATTTATTTATTTATTCATTTATTTGAGAGAGAGAGAGGCAGACAGAGAGAGACACAGAGAGAGAATGGCATGCCGGGCCTCCAGCCACTGCAAATGAACTCTAGATGCATGCGCCCCCTTGTGCATCTGGTTTATGTGGGTCCTGGGGAATTGAACCTGGGTCCTTTGGCTTTGCAGGCAAGTGCCTTAACCACTAAGCCATCTCTTCAGCCCTGACACAGAAGTTTTGAGGCTCCCGGCCCAGCTAGCGGGAACAGTGAGGATGAAAGCTCTGCCTCCGACGAGGTGGAAGGCAGGACTGAGTCTGGCAGGTTGTCTTCGGACCTTCACAAGCACACAATGGTACGTGCACACACACACACACACACACACCCTTGAAATTGTGTTATATGATTTACTAGTGCTCACTGAATCATGTGTTTGTCTCTTTAGACAAGCTTTGAGCACTAATAACTTGGCACATGAGTCCTAGATGGAGAGAGCAGGGAGTCTTGCCTGGGCTTTAAGTTGGGCAGGAGCCATCACCTACAACTTCACATACTTCCTGCCCCACTTGGTGTAGAAAGAAAGCACTAATAATAATTTCACCAAAGCAGCAGCATTAGCATAGTTCATATTTGAAATTAATCTTTAATTTTTATTAATATAATAATTTCATATACCTGGTGTAAAATTCAAAAGGGGCAAAAACATTTGCAATGGAAACAAGTGTTTCCTGCCCTGTCCCGAGGTGCCCGGTTCCTTCTCAGGATGAGAGTGTGGCAGCAAGGGTGTTTCGTAAATGACAGGCTGCTGCACAAAATACCAGACGAAAGCAACTGAAGGGAAGAAGAGTTCGTCTGGGCTCACAGTTTGGGAATACAGTCCTCACGGTGGGGAAAGCGTGGTGTCAGAAGCATGGGGCAGCGGTTCACACTGCATCCATGGTCAGGAAGCAGAGAGGTTCTGCTACTCAGCTCACTTTCTCCTTTTATACGGGCTGAGAACCCCAGCCTATGGGATGGTCCATTCACAGTTCCAGTGGATCTTCCTAACCTCGGTACCCAATCTAAAGACTCCCACAGACATGCCTAGATGATTCTAGATCCATCAAGTTGACATCTGGAATTGAGTACCACAGTTATGCACACTCTTCTGTGCCTCTTTTTTTTCCACTTAGTAAGATGTCTGTCATCTTTCTCTGTTTTTCTTGCAGTTTTGTGGGGCTCTGGTGACTAGGTGCTCCATCATTAGGCACTCCCTGTTTGTTGATGGACAGTTGCAGTGAATCAAATGTGCTCCTTGCAGCACTATTTATAATCATGAAAGGTTGGCCATGTGCACAGTGGAATATGGGGATTATCTTTGGGCATTTCTGTGGTATCCAGAAGAGTGTGGTACTGGCTTGGGACCATCCCCTCACTGGAGGGCAAAGCTGCTTTGGAGGAAAATCTCAACGTAGGAAGACGAATCTAAGCCCATGCTTCCTGCGAAGGGCCTGTGGGAGATAGCGGTAGCTGCTCCTCGTAGGCTGGTCTGGAAGTCAAGGCAGAACCGGGCAGCCACCCTCCCCATGTTCCTGAAACCAAGGCTGAGATTCTGACCACTGGGGTCTATCCCCACATGGGAGTCAGAAGGGATGGAGCTGACAACAAGAACAGGATCCTCATGGGCCTCACTGGATCCCTCCTGGCACACAGAGGCACCGCCAGCTCCCCATGGTCTGCCCTTGTCTGGCTGCTACCCCACAAGCCCTTCCTCTGAATAGCCATTGGCACTCTGGAGAATGGGTTTTCTTGCCATCTTCTTTTACCACTCAGCCCTAATGTCACCTCCTGGAACAAACCCACCTTCCCCCTCTGGCAGGAGTGCCTTCCCACCATTAGTGAAGGCCATGCTCACATAGTGGACAGTCATGCCAGGATGTCTGCCTTAGGTTTTGCCACATGCCAGGCCCCAGGCTGAGTGGTTTGTACTTTACTTCCTGACCACCTGTGCTGCTACTCTCACTGAGCGGGGACAAACCAATCGTCAGTTAAGGCAGACGTTCTGGCCAACTCCCAAGGCCAATGCCGGCAGTTCACAGCAGACACATATGCCACAGTCCTCACCAATGACAAAGCCACCGGGACTGGCCTGCCAGGAAGCATTCAGAGCTGACCGGATTTTTGCCTGTGAAAGAATTCAGGCGGGACAGGCTTAGCTGCCATAGGGCTAATGATTATGGATTATTAACGATCATTGTCAAGTATCAAACAGAATAGTCAGAGATTAGAGCGCCATTTGGAGACAGAACCAGGCTGGGATTCATAAAATTTGGACCAATTTAGTTGCGTGTTCCCTGAGGACAACATCCAGCAGCCCCGCTCACAACTCAGCCATGGGAGGAGGGAACCCCAGGCAGTGCCCAGAGCGGCCAGGACATGGACTGTGGTCGGCAGCCGCTTAGAATGAGCTCTCTGTAGTAGTGACATGCACTCACACCTCCACGCCCACCCTTGGGCACATATGCGCTCACAATCATTCACACAGTCATGTATATAAACACCCTCTTACTTCTGCAGGCACACTCATATGCACACACATATCCACTCTCATTCATGCATACTCACCCTTGGACTCCTCACTCACACACCCTCGGTCACATACAAACGCATTCATACACCCATTCCCACTCTCACTCATACTCACTCTTGGATAGATGTGCATACATTTGCACACCCACACTCACATACACCTGTACATGTACACTCTCACATACATCGTATGAGTCACTTTTTCCCTAATGTAACAAAATAACTGAGAAAAACAACTTAAAGGAGGAAAGCTTTGCTTTCGCTCACTGTTTCGGAGGATACCATCGTGATTGGCTGGGTCTGTTGCTGTGAGTCTGAGGTGAGGTTGAACAAAGCCCGTCACAGGAGGCACAGGGGGGAGAGGAAGAGGGAGAGGCCTGCGCACAGGAGCCACCTCCAGTGACCTCTTTCCCTCCAGGTAGGCCTCTCATGTCCTAAAGATTCCAGCAGCTCCCCATACAGTACAGATGAGCAGACTTTCAGCACATGAGCCTGTGAGAACATTGACTATTCAAACCATACCAGCATGCCCTCACACACACTCTTCAGCCTGCTCCTTGATGCCCCTCACCACCTGACATTACCTGGGCCATGTCACTCAGCGTGTCCTTCTCTGCTCCCCTTGGGATATAGCCCTGTGGTAGTGACCGAGACTGCGCTGTGGTCACCACTAGCGCTCAGTGCCTAGACTCAGTAAGCTGTTGCGGTTCCAATGGATGAGTGGATGCTCGCATGAAGAGCCAGCCACTCCTCAGCTCCATGTCGCCACACAGAGGCCTGAGCCACGAACAGTAAAAGCAATGTGGGTGAGGCAAAGACAACTGCATTGGTGTGGAAACGCCCTGGCAAAGGAAAATTCACAGGTGACTAATGCCTATAAAGGGATAAAGAGGGGAGAATATTGGGTGAATGGGCTCAGCAGTGATTCAGGCACAAGTCTGCTGTGTGCCAGCCATTGCAAGGCCGAGTCCAGTTGCATTAGACCCCCGTGTCCTCCTCATAGATATCAGGACAAAGATGCCATCATTCCAGGGAGCTTGGGTGGAGCCGAGCCAGGGTGGCACTTGCCAGGCTAGTCACATCTCTGACAGCATCCTTCTGAGTGGTGCCATCTGGCAGACGTGTCTCATACGTTACAGTTAGGGCGTGGTGGGTCCCCAGTAACTGGCGGTCACCTGTCTTCAGTTGGTTTAGTGACGTGTGCTTGGAGGATGGGAGCTGAGTTGTCTTGGCGTTCTCTTGAGGAATGTAAACTTGGCAGCAGGCAGGTCAGTTCCTGACAGGATTTGTAGCAGACAATGTTTTAGAAGACTTTGTGCTCAGTGAGGCCTCCTCGTCTGGGCCTGACACAGAAAGCACTGGAGCTGCACATCTGCGGCCTGTGCAGCCAGGCCCATGACTCCTTCCAGCATCTCAGCTCTGGCTGCCGCCGTCTCAAGCAGCCCCGAGGCCTGGGGTCTGCAATTGGTGATAGGCATGCCCAGCTTTAAAACAGTCTTCATCTCAAAGGGCCTTGAGGAGCTGGCCCACTGGCGGAGCTTCACAGGGAGGAAGTGACTGTGAACCCCCAGGTACCCCTGCTTTGCTGTGGTCTTGTGTGGAAGAGGTCATGGCAAAGCCAGAACGTGGAAAAGCCTGGCGCTGGATCTGGGTTCCATCAGCTCTGTAAGCAGGTAACGATGCTGATGCAAGGCGCCTCAGATTGTGAATCTCTTTCAAAATGAAAATGGCTTTATTGTTAACATTGTAAAATCAGACCCAAAAAGGAATAACTGAGGTTCAGTTTTTTTTTTTTTTTTTTTTTTTTTTTGGTTTTTCGAGGTAGGGTCTCACTCTGGTCCAGGCCGACCTGGAATTCACTATGTAGTTTCAGGGTGGCCTTGAACTCTCGGCAATCCTCCTACCTCTGCCTCCCGAGTGCTGGGATTAAAGGCATGCGCCACCACGCCCGGCTGAGGCTCAGTTTTTAAATACATTTTGTAGCATTTTTATTTATTTAATGACATATTTGTGTGTGAGTTCATGCACCAGAGTGTCTTGCTTCTGTAAGTAAACACTAGATGCTTGCGTCTTCTTTTGCATGTGGCTTTGTGTGGATGCTACGGAATTGAACCTAGGTCTGTAGGCCTTGCAAGCAAGCTCTTTTAACCACTGAGCCATCTTTCCATCCCCAGAAGCTAATTTTTCACCATTCTCAGTTAATATCCTGGTCTTTTTCCTGTAGAATTGGTGGCAGGTAGTGGGGGCATGGGGTGTCCTTTCCCCCTGCCAACTTCCCTGCCCGTCTCTCAACCAGTGTGTGGACCTTTGCTGCCATCTGGTTCCTTTGTGTGAGTGGAACTCCAATGCAGTTGCAGGCTCTAAAAGCATGCTTCCTCTTTGCATAAGGATGGGTTGGCTCTGTGGGACTCAGCAGAACAACCAGTGACCACACACTTGCCAAAGCAGGCTTCAGCACCTCTGTGTCTGAGAACATTCGGGCCTTCCTGGGAGTAACCGAAGAGTCTTCTGTGTCACCACAGGCCATGTTTGAGCTGGTCACCTCCGAGGCCTCCTACTACAAGAGCCTGAACCTGTTGGTGTCCCACTTCATGGAGAACGAGCGGTTGAAGAAGATCCTGCACCCATCTGAGGCCCACATCCTCTTCTCCAACGTCCTGGATGTCATGGCTGTCAGCGAGCGGTGAGCATGGGGTGGCCGTCTCTCTCTGTCCCTTCTCCAATGCCAGGACATGGCTGAACCCAGTGACAAATCCTCATCATTTGAGTTTATCCACTTTTGAATGTTTGGAATTTTCCAGAATTGAATACTGTTGATAAAAATGTAAATTCCATCCAACAGGACAGCCAGTGGTTTTCCCCGGGTCCCTTCCCATCCCTTCCCTGTCCCCTGCATATCTCCATGGCACTAGGAGCTGGAGGACCTGCCCAGCCTAGAAGGAATGGTGTTAAGTTGAACCTTAGGCATGAAACCCACAGTCCATCCATGAGACAGGCCCATAGCAGATCTTATGACAGGGCCCAAGGCTGTCTGGAGCAGCGGGACCCCCTGTGATCACAAAGCCCGACTTGATGTGTGCGAGCCCAAGACTACCTGAGGGCCAGGGTCAGTGAAAGTAGCCTGGCTCCTGGTTTTCCCACTCCTCTCAGATGGGCTGCCCACGGACTGAGGGAGTAGAAGAGAATGAGACAGTATTGAGTCTTTGCAAGAACGATAAAGGTCTCACCACCCCTGCAAGTTGCGAGCAGCTGTGCCAATATCTGAAGTTTATGTGAGATAGTCTGTGGCAGAGGGAGCCATTCCTGGTAGTGGAGGTCCATGCGACATCATACATGACACCTCAAGTTCCCTTTGCTGATCTATGGACCCTCACTGCACTGTCTCCCTGCTCTCTGTTTGTCCCTGCACCTCCTTGTGTAGGTTCTGGAGGTGATGGCTCACCAAAGCCTCTTGGCTTCTGCCAGTACACTTGCTAGTTATGTGTGGATTCACATTTTACTATGGAAGATTCCAGACTTGCAGAAGTATGTAACAAGCCTCATGTGTTGGTGTCCAGTTTGAGCAGTGATGGGCAAAGAAGTCAGTCTAGGTCACCTTGTTCCTTCCCCTCCTACCACCCAGCTACTGTCCTGAACTATATCCCACTGTCTCTTTGCTACACCACACACCAGTGCATATCCAAGACATCAAGATGAGTCTCCTGCCCTCTACGTCTCTCTCATTGTGTACTCCTGATGTCCACCTGAACACAGCTATTCCTTTTTAAAATATATTTTTTAATTTTTGTTTATTTTTATTTGTTTATTTGAGAGCAACAGACAAAGAAAGAGACAGAGAAAGAGAGAGAGAATGGGCACAACAGGGCCTCCAGCCACTGCAAATGAACTCCAGATGCATGTGCCACCTTGTGCATCTGACTTAAGTGGGTACTGGGGAATCGAGCCTTGAACCAGAGTCCTTAGGCTTCATAAGCAAGCATTTAACCACTAAGCCATCTCTCCAGCCCTTTTTAAAAATATTTTTATTGACTGACTGACTTATTCAGTTACTTGTTTATTTATTTATTTATTTATTTATTTATTTATTTATTTATTTATTTGAGAGAAACAGAGAGAAAGAGGCAGACAGAAAGAGAGTGAATATTGGTGCACCAGGACTTCCCACCACCACAAATGAACTCCAGATGCATGCACCACCTTGTGCATCTAGATTTATATGTTCATATGAACGCTGGGGATTCAAACCCAGGCCATCAGGCTTTGCAAACAAGTGCCTTTGGCTGAATACAGTTATTTCTTGCTGTGTCCCCACCCACCTTGTAAGTGAGCACGCTGGTTCATCCCAGCCAGGGACACCAGTTCTCCACTTGAACACCTTCAACCAGCCACGGCCTCTTGCAGGTTTCTGCTGGAGCTGGAGCACCGCATGGAGGAGAACGTTGTCATCTCTGACGTGTGTGACATTGTGTACCACTATGCGGCTGACCACTTCTCAGTTTATATCACATACGTCAGCAACCAGACCTACCAGGAAAGGACATACAAGCAACTGCTGTGAGTGTGCCCTCTGAGGCTCAGCTGTCCTTCACCTCACCATTCCTGAGGTCCTACTAAGCCACAGTATTTGGCCAGGCTGGTGACAGTATCCAAACCTGGCATGTTCCCAGGGCATTTTGGCATACCAGGAAACCATTGACCCAACTGACCCCAAAGGAGTCAGCTACAGCCCCCACCTTGTGTCCAGAGCAGGTGGAATTTTGTGAGCTTAGGAAGGAGTGTGTGGCCATGAGGACAGTGGGTTTGAACCAGAGACAAGGGCAAGCCTGGGAAGGAAGGAGTCTGCTGGCCACCCAGGGATGCCCATGAGCTGGGTCCTAATCTCCCCATTTCATAAATTTTCTTTGCTCCACTTGGAATATTAAAGGGGTTTCCTAGTGGCATTGTCCATGCAAAAGAAGTACCAAAGACTTTCCAATAAAGGAATCATTATTATTATTATTATTATTATTATTATTATTATTATTATTTTTATCAGAGAGAGAAAGTCAGCCTGCCAGGACCTCGGCCACTGCAGTCAAACTCCAGACACTTGCAGCACCTAGTGAGCATGTGTGACCTTGCACTTGCCTCACCTTTGTGTGTCTGACGGCTTACGTGGGATCTGGAGAGTAGAACATGGGTCCTTAGGCTTTGCAGGCAAGTCCCTTAACTGCTAAGCCATCTCTCCAGCCCAACAGAGGACATTTTATTTGGGAAGGAAAACAGGTTTGTAATCAGGGACACAGCACAGGCCCAGTGGTCTCTGGTGTATCCTCAGAACAAAGGTAAGGTCGAGCGTCCAGTAGGACAGAGAAATTCCCACAAGTTGTTGAAGGAAGCAGACCCTACCTGGCACGTGGCAGCAGTGACCACGTGTGTCAAGCTGCTCGGGGGTGGCTGGGGGACAGCCACTGAGAAGAATCACGTGTGGAGCTGAGGTGAGGGCTGTCCTGATGGATGGGCCTTCAGGGTCCGTTTCTAGAGCAGTCCCTTGCAACTGGAGCGCGTTCCCCGCAGCTTCTCAGCTCTGTTGTAGGCTGTGTGTCGGCAGCTTTCTGTCTATATGTTCCTGGTCCACTTAGTGTCTGAGCATTATACTTCTTTGGCTTCTCTATAAAGCCACTAAAGGTCAAGTATCTGGGCATCTGAGTATTTTTCAGTAACTAGACATTGGAGGGAATCAGGATGCTATTTTTGAGATTAAATAATAATAATAATAAGCAACTGACAGAAGAGGTGCCTGTACCTTGCAGCACCCAAGACTCCCTGGGTGGCAAGTCACCATGTCACTGCCTGGTGAGCGCAGAGTATCTGATCCCAGTAGCAGCAGGTTTAGCCCAGCTGACTGTGACGTGAGCCGCCAGGCGCTGCAGCACAGCTCTGGCAGTCTTCCCAGCCCTCAACAGCTCCATGCTGCACAGCCTGCAGCTGACCCCACCTGCCAGGAGCAGCGCAGGTGCAGCTCTGTCACTGTGTGGGTTTACCTTGCTCTGGCTTCCTGCTGCATGAAGTCATCTAATTGTGCATCTGACTCATAGACTTGAACATGCATGGGATTCTGGCCTCCCACACACAGCATGTTTTGCTAAGTCTTCATGGGCCGGGCCTGCAAAGCCACTATTGTTGTTTGACTTGTACCCGAACAGTTTATTTTCCATTTTAAAAAATAGAAGAGAGAGGTGGGGAGAGAAAACTAGTAGCACACGGTGCCTGGGAGTTGTCTAGTCTCCGGGAGGCCGTGAGTAGGGGAGCACCTCGCATATCCACACCCCCAGGAGCGGAGAGATTGAGTCCACAGTGTCTGTGTCCCCAGCCAGGAGAAGGCAGCTTTTCGGGAGCTGATCACGCAGCTGGAGCTGGACCCCAAGTGCAAGGGCCTGCCCTTCTCTTCCTTCCTCATCCTGCCCTTCCAGAGGATCACGCGCCTCAAGCTCCTGGTCCAGGTACAGCCTCCTTCGGCGGTGCCCTGGGCAACACGGGCTTCTCCTACCCAGACGGCTCCATATCTCTGCTGGAAATCCATTTGTTCAAGAAATTGAGGTTCCACTGGGGTCTAAGCGTGTGCCTGAGCAGTAAGGGCTCAGCTACATTTCTAAAGGAGAGAATGGCAGGCCCAGCAGGGAAGTGGCCAACACTCTGAGGATGATAGATGGGCCCCCCCGCCCCGTGGAGTCACTGGCTATTGGAGGGGACAAAAAAGACAAAGTAACATTTAAGCTGAGACTGGGCTTAGGAGGAGTCAGCCGGGTGACCATCTGGAAGAAAGATCATTGTATATAGAACTTGAGTGTGCAAGGCCTCTGGGGAAGAAAGGTTCATAGCAGAAGGGCCAACAGTGAGCTCCCGGGGCATGATGAGGAGTGTGGAGAAGTGGGCAGAGGCAGACCTGCGGGCTCTCTCCTCACTTGACCTGGCTGACCATTGTCAGGACTCACTGGCTGCTGAAGAGGTGAGTGTAAGACTCCAAAAATCACTGAGGAAAGACCCCAGAGGCAAATAGTATGTGAAAGCATAGAGTGTTTATTCTGCAGAATTACCAGCATGCTTGTACAAAACCACTTGTACAAAATGGTGACCCCAGAGGAGCACGCAGGCCCCTTTTAAACACAGCTGGGGGAATTCCTGCTTGGTTTTGTCTAGTTGGCCCATTACAGGATTATTTTGGGATAGTATGGTTTTTCCAGTAACTACAAAGTGCTACATCAGTAACTTGGGCCCTGCAGGAAGACAGAAACTTAGGGAAACAGAAACCTAGGCCTATTAACGTTTTTAAAGCCTGTCATGGCGTCACTTTGGTTTGGGCTCTTCAGTGAAGGCTAGAGAGCAAAGTGGAAAAGGGAAGGTTACACTTGGCCTTGGGAAAAACATGAGGGTGGTGACCCTGCAGGGAAATAAATCGGTGAACTAAAAGCAGTAACTTGTCAGGAGGGAGGACAAGGAGCAGCTTGGAACATGGAACATGCAGCACCCACCCAGTGGGAAGGAGGTCGGATATTCAGTGTGGAGTAGAGTTATCCAAGTGCAGGTTCACAGAAAAAGTCAGGACAGGAGCTCTTGCCCGGGACACAGTGAGGGGAGATGACCAGTAGCGCTTCAGTCACAGAGCCAGGGGAAGTGAGATGTCCCCATTTCCCCACAAGAGACCCAACAGATGGAAGGGGCATGTGGAGTCTACGCCAAAGCTCTGAACTGGGACTGGGATGCCGGAAGTCAGGCAGTGTGGAAGAGGAAGGGCCGAGCACAGGTGGGCTGCGAAGTGCAGGGTCCAGGAAGCAGGTGTGGGAAGCCTGCCCTGAGGACTAGGACAAAGAGCAGTGTGGGAACGCAGACCATGAGATGCTGGCATACAAAGGAGGCTGAAGCTGTTTGTCTAGTTTCTATTCATTCATTTCATTCATTCATTTATTTTATTAGAGAGAGAGAGACAGACAGACAGAAAAAGGATGGCCATGCCAGGGCCTCAAGCCACTGCAGATTCCAGATGCATGCGACACCAAGTGCATCTGGCTTACTTGGGTTCTGGGGACTCGAACCTGGGTCCTTAGGCTTCACAGGCAAGGGCCTTAACCACCAAGCCATCTTTCCATCCCAGGTTTGTCTAGTTAAAGGGAGGAAAAATATGTTAAATGAATTATATAGAGAAGTAGCATATGCAGATATATAAAAATCTTAACTTTTGTAAGACAAACCAACACAACTACCATTAAAGCCCACCTGAGTGTTGTTAAGAGTGAGATGGGCAGAAAGTATGTTTGGAGACAAAGCCAGCCTGGAACTGTGAGTCACTGCATCAGGGACACCAGGGACACCCCAAGTGAGAGTGGTGTGAAAGAAGTGCACGCAGGCTAAAGATCCCCACAGCTGGAGCTGGGGAAGTGGCTCATGGGTAAAGTGCTTGCTGTGCAGGCATAAGCAACCTGAGTTGTCCCCAGCACCCACATGAAGTGCCAGGCATGTGGCTACTCCCGTAATTTCAGTGCTGGGGAGGCGGGGGTGGGATTCCTGGGAGCTTGCTGGCTGGCTTGTCTAGCCAAATCAGCGAGCTCTGAATTTAGTGAGAGACCCTGTCTCAAAAAATAAGGTTGAGCCGGGCGTGGTGGTGCACGCCTTTAATCCAGCTCTCGGGAGGCAGAGGTAGGAGGATCTCCATGAGTTAGAGGCCACCCTGAGAATACAGAGTGAATTCCAGGTCAGCCTGGGCTACAGTGAGACCCTACCTCGAAAAACCGAAAGTAATAAATAATAATAAGGTTGAGAAGAAGAAAGACACTGACATCTAGCTCTTGCCTCCACACACACATGCAGCCCCACATATACAGACATACACAAACATGCAAAAGAAGGAGGAACCTTACTTCCCCACTGTCCTCCGTTTCCGGCCACCAGTGTGACCTGGTCACATAGAACTTTTATTCCAATGAGAACGATAGAATGTGAACGGAACTGTTCGATTTGGAGATAGCTTTGGGAGTAAGACACCACTGTTGACAGGATTTAGTGTCTGGCTGGGCCCCATGGGAAGGAGGCACCTTGCCCGGCCACTGGGAGAAGTTAGGGTGAGTCACTGCAGAGAAAAGTGGCTTAATCCAACATCAAGGCCATGCCCCATGTAGCCGAAGATGTGGATACAGCTGTTGTCCATGGAAGCTGGGAGAACTGAGGGATGGTGCTCGTGACCCCCGTAAGCCCTCCTTATGGGACGAAAACAGATCAAGATCTGTGGGCACAGTGAAGATTGACAGGCAGAAACCAGGAACAGAGCAAAACTCAGAACAGAGGTGAACAACAATCCCAGAAGACGAGGGAGCCCCAGGTGTCCGTGTAAGCATTTAGCTCCCCTTGGGGACAGGCTGCCCTGACTCAGTGTGTTGGGGCCCTCCCTGCTGGACACTTGCTCATGTGTTTTTATCTTTGTGGGATGGCAGCTCAGGATGAGACATGGCACAGCATGCATCAGCCCTCGGGGTCAATCCCACTGAGGCTTGGGCTCCTCCTTGCCATCCTGTAGCCTGGCAAGGCATTGGCTGGCTGAGGGTCCCCTGCCCTCTGTTGATGGAAGACTGTGTGTGCTATATACCCAGGGGCACTGCCACTGCCAGGGAAGTGGGGGAGGGCAGGAGAAATGAATGGGACTAACAGGACCTGTCCTGTGCTTAGAACATCCTGAAGCGGGTGGAGGAGAGGTCTGAGCGCGAAGGCACCGCCTTGGATGCCCACAAGGAGCTGGAAATGGTGAGTTGCTACCTCCTCCTGTGTGTCCCAGAGAGTCATTTCTCCCATGTGACCACCTTCCCCACAGGCCCCTGGGGCCCTGTGTCCTCTGAGACTGGCTTTTGAGTCAGCAAAAGTGAATGGGGCTAAAACTCATGCCCAGGGTTGCTTGGGCAGAGCCTTCGACACACCTGCAAGCTCCCTCAGTACCTCCCTCTGATAATGTGCCCAGGATGACGTGGAGGTACCTGTGCGAGGGCATTCTTGCTGGCATGTAGCTCGGCTTTCTTCTGCAGCCCCCATGTCCAGTGCTGCTCATTGCTCCAAGCCCGCCCACTAGCATCACGGCTTCTCTGTCTGGGTTCAGTCCTGCCCCAGAGCTCTGCCCTCTAAGGGAGCTCAGCCTCCTGGTCCTCTGAGGACTCCTGCTGGGCCTTTCCTCCAGCAGGGATGGGGTATGTGGAAGCACCAGCAGCTCTGTCTGGCCTCAGGTACCCTTCAAGTGCTGCCGGTGCACTCGGCTCCTGCCATTGGTAGAGCTGAGTGCCAGCTGATTGCCACTGTGCCAGGGTGACTCCACCATGTTGCCATAATGGTGGAGAACAGTCCAGGAGCTATTTCTTTGATTCCTGTGTTCCTGGTGAAAAAACTGTGGTCCACGGGCAGCAGTGGAGGCTCTGAGCCATGTTGAACCACGCTTGGCCACAGCCCATGTGGACTGCTCCCGAGAAATCTTTGAGCTTTGGCAAGGATGGTGCCCCTGGCAAGCCTGTCAGAGAGGCTGCAGGGGATGCAGAGACCACTCGGGGACAGCCAGAAACCTGTGAGCTGGGCAGGAGCTTTCAGGACATCCCGCCCACCCCTTAGGCAGAGCCTCCCCTGTGCCTGATCAGTGTGACTTCCTTCCAGCCTCCACTGGGCAGCAGGGCCCGGGGTCAGAAGGCAGGTCCAGCTGCCTGGCCTGTGAGAGGTCCTCAGACCCCAGAGGTCCCTGAGGTCCACCTGGGGCCAAGGTACATTTCTGTTATGAGTTCTCTTCTGCCGCTGCTGTCTGCCTTTTCCCCTTGATGAAAGCTAGTCTCTGTTTCCCTAGCTTAGTTTTTAAAAAAATGAAAAGAAAAGAAAGGTCTTTTTTTCTCATTGGTAAAAGTAACTGGTAATCAATACATGAAAATACAGAAAATGCTTCTAAGCAAACGGAGGGCAAAGATGTCTGACTACCCATAATCCCCTGCTGCAAGTGCAGCCAGAGCTCCAGATACCGGCATGTACGTGCATATGACCGCATGCGCATGTGCACAAGCGCACACACACAGAGTGCACAACTGTGCTCTGTGCAAACAGGGATTCTGTCCTCTGAACCACAGGCTTAGCTCTCCAGTCCAGTGCTCGCAGGCTTCACTGCAGTTGTCATGGGTTCACCGCACTCAGTTACGTGGATAGATTGTCCTCATGTCCATCCCACTTAGGGGACGTTAGGTTGCAGACAGGTTTTGCTGATTGTAAACATCTCAGGGAATGTCCTTATAGTCACTTCGGGCCTTCCACTCATTCACAAGTACCGACCTGTCTGCATCAAGCCAGGCTCTGTTCCGGACCCATCACCTCCCTGAGCCATTTTGAACCACTTGGACAAGGTGCTCTGAAGTCCTGAAAGGGCAACATTTTCGGCCTTTTGGTCCCAGTTGCCTCCCCAGAGGCTGAAGAGGCTGACGTTGCCCAGCCCAGCCCACCAGGAAAAGCCTCATCTTGCTGGGAAACCTGCTTCCTAGCAAGAGCAGGTGGCTAACGTCAGTCTTCAGGCCCCGCAGGTGTTCCCTTGCCTCGCTCCCAAACCACGCTGAGAATGAGCTCTGGCCCACCCGAGACTGGTCAGCATCAGCTGTCAGGCATGTGGCCCTGTCACAGTGGTGGCTGGGGACGACCTGGCAGCTGGCGTAACGTGCCCTCCCCATCCCAGGTGGTGAAGGCGTGTAATGAGGGTGTCCGGAAGATGAGCCGCACCGAGCAGATGATCGGCATCCAGAAGAAACTGGAGTTCAAGATCAAAGTGAGTCTGTGAGGCCCACTCAGTGCCAGCCAGGAGCCAGACCCGACCCCATGCATGGGTGCTCCAGCCTGCAGTGCCCGCAGGAGCTCTCCCACTGGCAGAAGCCAGTCATCATGCTGTGTTCCCTTGCCTTGCCTAAGCTTACTGTGAGACCTAAGGTGCAGGGACCAGTGCCTGCCTTTATGCCTCCTGCCCTGCTCCTGGCTGGGTGACCCCGAGCGGTCAGTCTGTAGGGACAGGGACTATTCTATGGACTCTCAAAGCTGTAAGCTACCAACTTTCTCCCCAGATTCAAACTTCAACGTTACTGAGCAGGTAATACCCCTGGGCCTGGGTTCCCGGCGATTTGGGCACCAGGACCTGGTGCCCATCAGGGTCCCAGAAAGTACTTGTCTAGTATTGCAAGGCCCTGGGTTTGATACCTGGTACCCCAAAATAAAGGAGGTCCCAGAGGTCAGGTGCTGGAAGCTGGGCCCTAATCAAGGATGTGAGTGTTCTGCATCTCCCGGAGCTCCACCCACTGGGCCGACCACAGGGCGCCTGGCTTCCACCCCTAAGTCACATGTTCAAAGTGGCTATCCAGCTGCAGCCTGAACGCCTTGTTCCTAAGTGTTTCTGTTCTGTTCTTTCCCATGAACTTGGCCACTCCTCTGACTCTACATCAAGTATGTTGAGGCTGGTAGAGTGACGATTGCATGCACACACTTGCATGTAAAGAGACACAAATGCACATGGACAGGCCCCCAAAACAGGTGCAAACACATATACTGAGAATGTCACATGTGAATATATATATGGTGACACATATACAGAAACATAAAACACACTCATGCAGGGACACACATATTCACATGCAAACTCATACCCACTGCCATTTTGCTGCTTCTGTCCCAGACCCTGGCCGGTGACAGAGAGTACAGTTACCCCCACACAGCCCCCACACACTGTCTCACGGTGTTACACTAGCGAAAGAGCTGCCGCCTGACACCTCCTTCCCTCCAGTCAGTGCCCATCATCTCGCACTCCCGCTGGCTGCTGAAGCAGGGCGAGCTGCAGCAGATGTCTGGCCCCAAGACCTCCCGCACCCTGCGGACCAAGAAGCTCTTCCGAGAAATTTACCTCTTCCTCTTCAATGACCTGCTGGTGATCTGCCGGCAGATCCCGGGGTGAGCTTGGCACTGACGGGCACACGAGTGAACCCGTCCTGGGCTTGACCATGACCTGGGGTGGAGGGGCAGCCTGAGGACAGAGTTCCAGCTTTAGGGTCAGGTCAGAGGTCTGGTCTGCTCTTGACCAGCTGATGGCAACTGACAGTGAACAGGTGCTCAGCGGAGTGTCCCCTGCCCCTCCAGACCCAGGGATGGGAGCTCTGCTAGGAGCAAGGGCACGGGCATGAGGGGCTTTCCAAAGAAGGCAAAGCGTGACTAGGACTGTGTGCCAGTACTGCCAGCCAGCCAAGGTGTTCTCGTGAAGCCAACATGCCTCCTCTGCCTCCCTTGGTCCCCAGAGACAAGTACCAGGTATTTGACTCAGCCCCAAGGGGCCTACTGCGTGTGGAGGAGCTGGAGGACCAGGGCCAGACACTGGCCAATGTGTTCATCCTGCGACTGCTAGAGAACGCAGATGACCGGGAAGCCACCTACATGCTGAAGGCGTCCTCACAGTGAGTGCCTGGGCCACAGGCCCCACCCAGTGATGCCCACTGGCCACCCTTTCCCAAGTGAAACAGGCCTCAGTACACACCTGCAGGAGGCCAAGCTGTCATCACCCAGGCCCCATTCTTGCCGCTGGAGACCCTGTGGGAGGGCTTCTGCAGGTCCTTCGTGTTGCATGTGGGTGGCAGGGGTGGCTGCATGTTCCTGGGCATATATATATATATATATGTGAATGTTCCCTCAGACTTTTGATAAGGCCTCCTTGGGAAGCAAGCCCTTCTCCGAAAAGGAAGCCTCACTGGCTACCGCCTAGTTTTCCAGTCCTGCTTTAAATGGAGCCACCACCCCTCCTTCACTGCCAGCTTACTCTTTGTGACCTCCAGTCCGTCTCTTCCCCGTCTGAGTAGCAAAGACAGCCCCAGGCTCTCCACAGATGCACAAGACTAATAGATGCGTCATGGGCCATAGAGCCCTCACTCGCCATGGCCTCCCCCCACCTCCTGTGGTCAGCTGCCCCTCACCAAAGCCCTAGTTCACAAGGTCCATGTGCAAGGGACATTACTCTTTCCCAGCTCTGCGCCAGCTGAGAAGTTATGGCGTCAGTGAACTGGCTCTGACATGCATCTGTGGGAACTACTTTGAGGGCGTCGGGAAGGGTCCCTTATACATCCAAACTTCACTTAAGAACCTCCTAGAAGAGCCTGCTCTCCTATGCTGCTGGCCAGGCCTGGGATGCCACTAGCCTGGGGCCATGGGCCAGCCGCATGGGGGCGGGGGGCTTGCTGGCACTCTGCAGTGAGGGCACGGTCCTCTCCCTTGTGCAGGAGTGAGATGAAGCGCTGGATGACCTCACTGGCCCCAAACAGGAGGACCAAGTTCGTTTCCTTCACGTCCCGGCTGCTGGGTAAGTCAGGAGCTCTTGTGGCCACTTTACCTGAGACGCGCCAGGCACAGCTTTGGGACTCCTTGGTTGCCTGCGTGGTGGTGCTTCTGAGACCACAGGCCTATGGGGGCCACTTTCACCAGACCCTGCCCAGCGAACGCTGCCTGCCCCAGCTTTATCAGCATTGTCCCTGGATCTTATGTGCCAGGTATCGTATAGCACCAGCAGGACACTGGGCCCAGACACCAGTGTTACCTCAAGGTTGCCAGTTGTCTAGAAACATTACAAGACCCAAAGGGGCACACGTGCCGCTGCCACACTGAAGCTGCTTCCCTGGCCAGCCTGTTTGTCCTGAGCCCAGGCTGTTCAAAGAACCACGCACTCATGGGTGCAAGAGGTTCCTTCTAAGATCTGTGCTGAGTGTCGCCTTGCAGCTGGAGAGTCCCTTCCTCCCTTTTCTCACAGTTCCTGTTAGTCTGATAAGGCCTTCCTGGGAAGCAAGCCCTTCCCCAAAGAGGAGGCCTCACTGGCTACTGCCTAGTTTTCCAGTCTTGCTTCAAATGGAGTTCAGCCACCCACATCTAGGGGCACTGTCCCTGATGCTGCTTGTGCCTACTGTCCAAGGCTGGCCTGGGTGTGGGGCAGGACAGGTCCCGTGATGGAGACCTGAGATCAAGACATGTGCCATGCCCCTCTGCCCTCCTGCAGACTGCCCCCAGGTCCAGTGTGTGCACCCATATGTGGCCCAGCAGCCAGATGAGCTGACGTTGGAACTGGCCGACATCCTGAACATCCTGGAGAAGACGGAGGATGGTGAGGTCCTCAGGGGATTGTGCCCTGCTACGGAGAGGAGGGGCCTCAGCCAGGGGATAGGAGCAGATGGCCCAGTGGAAGGGGGTCATGTGGAGCCCAGCTCCCCGGCGGGCATTGGTGCTTCCCAGGACAGAGGCCTGAGCACCAGGCCCATCTTCCCTTGGCCTTTTCCAGACCTTGGCTTCCCTCTTCTAAGCTCTGAGGGACCTTTCACTTCAAGCCTACTGCAGGCTAGCCAAGCAGAAGCTCCCTTCCTTCCAAACACTGACTCTGACCTCAGCCTGCTTGGCTACAAGCTGTGGGGACATCTGGGACCATCAGGCTCAGAGCCCTATAGGCTGAGAGGTGCTCCTCAACCTGCCTGCCCTGCAGATGGCAGATGGCATTACAGCCAAATGGGGGCTTTGTTTTCAGCCCCTGCTGAATTTAGCACCGGTCCTCTTTCTGGTTTAGCCCCTTTGTGATTATTATTATTATTATTTATTATATTTATATTATATTTATTATTAATAGATTTGTACATTAATTGTTCCTGGTCACAATACCTGAACTAGCTGGACCCTCAGATTATGACCTGGTTGGATGTCAGCATTTTAGCCACAAGCCTGGCAAAGACCTCTAAAAGGAGAGACAGAAAACAGGGAAATGTCACCAGTTTATGGTGGCCACCCTCAGCCAACCTTCAGGAGAATGAGACCCTGGGAGAATCTGTCAACTGCCCTTCCCCTCTGGACCCTTGGCCTTTGGGGTATCCTGGCCTGTTAGGTAGGGTTCAAAAAAAACCACCCTGAGCGAGCAGAGACCTGGGAGAAGCTGCAGCATGGTCCTGAGCACTGGCCAGTGTGCTGAGATTGCAAGCTGAGTGTGGACAGGGGGTGCAGAGCCACTTCCTTTTGGGACTCCCAAGTATGGCTCAACATGGTCCCCACAGAGGGGAACCCTGGCTGGGAGTCCCCAGGGCTGTCCTACCCCCTTCCCACCCTTGCCCATGACCCTACCCTGCTCCTACTTCACAGGGTGGATCTTTGGTGAGCGCCTGCATGATCAGGAAAGAGGCTGGTTCCCCAGCTCCATGACGGAGGAGATCATGAACCCCAAGATCCGCTCCCAGAACCTCAAGGAGTGTTTCCGAGTCCACAAGATGGAGGACCCTCAGCGCAGTCAGAACAAGGACCGCAGGAAGCTGGGCAGCAGAAATCGGCAATGACCCCCAGCCTGGGCACCAGCCAGAGGAGGGATGGGGCAGGAGGAACAGGGCCGACACAGACCCGACCCGGACAGACAGACACAGAGGGCCCTGGGAAGGGTCACCCAGTGCCTTCCCAGGTAACAGGAGAATGGTTCACACCTAGCCTGTCCCTGCCCACCTTGTGAGGGCTCTCCTGTCTTGATTCTTCTCATTCACGCTCCCACTGGAGAAGGAGGAGAACCATTTGAGCAGTATTATACCGCCTCTTCTGCATCTCAGAGCCAGGAGGGGGGCCAGGCTTGCTCCCAAAGTCTTCCAGCAACTGGAAGAAACTCAGACGCGCGTCTCTGGCAAGAGGTAGGCAGGCGGTGATGACTGTTGGGCTCCCCTGCATTGCACGTACTCTTCCCCACCTCGGAAGCCAGGCGATAGCCTGCCAGGCACGGGATGGGTTGCCCTCGCTGGGGGCTTGACGACTCGCTGGGCAGAGCTCCTGCCTCCGCCACCCTTCCCCATGCCTCCACCAGCCTCTACTGCACGGCCGGGCCCTGCCCGTGGCTGAGGGCTCATGTCACCTCTGGCTCCTCGAAGGGCTGGATGTCATTCGTGTTCCCTTGCCCTTGAAGGAGCCCAGGTGTTTTGCAGAATGAATTGGTCACTGCATCCTGTACGGTCATGGTTCTGAGACAAGCAAATATCATTTTTGGCTGCATTAAAAAGAAGCATATGTATAAAATAAGCAGTGAAGGCTTATTCTTCGTGACCCTGATGTTGGGGCTTAGGGGGAGGGTCTTTTTCCAAGGAAAGACTCTGGAGGCTTCCAGAGGAGGACGCAGACGCAGACGCTGTGAAGACTCTAAGTGGAAGAGGGTTGGGGTTGGTTGCAAGACTCAAGAGAGGGCTGAGGGAGTTGGGAACGTTTCTGCTGCACTGTGAGGACACGTTTAGGCCACAAGGGCATGAGGTGTTAGTGGATAGTGGCCCCTCAGGGTATCTGACATCAGACCTGGGGCTGGCACTTCCTGCTTGGCCCAGACACCGGCCTTCAACATTCCTTTGTGCCTTCAGTGGCAACTCATTACCCAAGAGCTGCCACTCCCAGCCCGGGCCTGCCCAGCCCGTCATCCTCACCCCTGGTTTCATCTCAGAGGATTGTTGATTGTCTGGGCCACCTTGTGCCCATCAGAACCCACTCTGCTCCCCAGCAGAGCCGGCCTTTGTTTTGTTTCTTGACAGAGGGTCTCACTTACTAAGTAACCCATACTGGCCTTGTGCTCACAAGCCTGCCTCAGCCTCCTAACACTTGGGACTCCAGGCATGTGCCACCGTGCCCTGCCCAGAACAAGCCATGAGTGGCAGCCACAGCTTTGTAGCATCTTCTCACAGGCCTCAGCGGAGCATTCCCGGAAGGATATATCACCCTCTGCACTGGGGAACAGTCCAGGGGGACACATGTGGAGGGACCCAGGAGGGAGGGTATTTCTGAGCCTTGGAGGAGAGATAACAGTAGGTGGCCCTGGTCCAGGCTTGGAGCTGGACCTGTGTGCCAGTGAGGACTTTAGCTACATGAAGTTATAGAAGGTAACAGCTGCGTGAAAAGTGGTCAGTTTTTAACACTCCTCTATAAGCAAGAACTCCCAACCGTGGTGCCTCGGGGAGGCTGCTGGAGTGAGAAGCTGTTAGCAGGACTTGGATGGAGCCAGCCTCAGAGGTGTGTAAGAGATGTCAGCACCGCCAGGGGGCCCTGGAGTGTTCCAAGAAACCGGTCTGTGCAGGACAGTGGTGAAGTGGGGTAGAGGTGACATGGATCCCACGAAACCAAGATAGGTGTGAGGGGGGGTTTAAAGGCTCAGGTTAGAGTGGAGCCGTCTTGTGTGGAGGCTGTCAGCTCCAGTGTCTCTGCCAAGCCCCAAGTGTTAAATACAGCTTGATCTCTCGCCAGGCCTGGAGTGAGGGTGCAGAGGGGACAGGAGACAGAATTCATGCACTTGTCCCACCCTGGGGCTCCAGGGTAGTAAAGAGGTCCCTCTGGGGTATCCTGGGGTGTCCTGGAGTATCCTGGGGCACTCTGAGGATTTGAGGCTCTAAAACAAAATATGGCCCATCCTGTTTGAGCCACCGACCCCCCCAAAATGATTTAGCCTCTGGTTGGGTGCCCCCTCCCCAACCAATCCTTCACTATCTCCCAAGGGCATCTCAAGGAGCAGAAGGACCAGTACTGGCCAGGTCGCAGGGCCTCCTTCCCCCAACCTCCACCTCTGCAGCCAAAAGCAGGAGAGGCCAGGAGTTCCTGGCAGATGCACACGCAGGCTGTGGGCTTGCACTCCCCCACACATCACACCCATACATATCCCAGAGAGGGCATGTGCTGGGCACCTGGAGCCCTCCACCCACGTCAGCAGACACCCGCGGGCCACCCCCCCACCCAGCTCTTCCCTGGCACTAGGTCACACTAACACTGCCACAAGCTTGCTCTCATGCCCCACTCACAGACACCTGCATGCTGATCACACTGGCACACCTGCAAGCACACTACCATGCTCACTCACACTGGTACAACTGCACATGCGCTCCCTCAAGCTCACTCACACTGGTACACCCAAAAGCATGCTTGCTCACACTAGCACACCTGCATGTGTGCTCCTCTGAGCTCACTCACACTGTCACACCTGTATGTGCACTCGCTCACACTGGCACACCCACACACTTGCGCTCCCCCATACTCGCCTGCACTGGCACATCCACATGCACACGCTCCCCTGAATTTGCCACACTGGCACACCCGCACGTGAGCTCATTCACACTGGCACACCCGCACGTGCATTCACTCACACTGGCATATCCACACGCGCACTCCTCACACTGGCACACTTGCATGCGTGCTCACACACACCCACACGCGCACTCCCCCGCACTCGCTCACATGCGCACCGCACGCGTGCTCACACTGGCACACTGCTCACACACTCCTCCACACTGGCACACCTGCACGGGCACTCTCCCGGGCTCACTCACACTGGCACACCTGCACAGGCACCCACACTGGCACACCGCACGCTCCCTCCCCCATACTGGCACACCTGCACGGGCACTCTCCCCGGCTCGCTCACACCGGCACACTGCACGCGCACTCTCGCTCCCACACGCAGACACAGGAGGAGCGCAGTCCAGTGGCCGCGGGCAGGTGGGCGCGGCTACTTTATTGGCTTCAGGAAGCGGAGAACTTTCTCAGTGCGACAACCACCAGTGCCAGCACCACGCAGGTGGCCAGCAGGGCAGCGATCACGATGGCAGCAATGGCGCCGGGCCCCAGAGAGCCTGCGGAAGACAGAAGGCCTGGTCACCCCTGGGGTCTCCAACGCAGGCCTGCCCTTCAAGCACCATCCCCTCCCCCTTTCTTTCCTCCCTCCCCCTCTGTGTCCCTGCCCCACCCTCACCCAACCCGTCCCGCCCAGATCATCCTATGCTTACCGCTGCCAGGGTCCAGCCGCTCCTGCATGGTGCTGTCCTCCAGGCCCGGCACGGACGTGGGGACAGGCGGGCCGGTGGCCTCAGGTTCCTGGCCAAGACTAGTGCTCTCCATGGGGCCTTCACCAGACAGCAGCTCGATGGGCTCGTTCCACAGGGTGGGATCAGGCTCCTGAGGACCGTCTGCTGCAAGGCCAAGCACTTGCTGTGGGGCCCAGATGGCCTGGCGATAAGGGTTCCACCCCCAGCCCCTCCTACACCAAGGCCAACCTAGGGGTGCCTTGTGTAGGACTGGACCAGCACACCTGTCCCACAAGGGGAGGCCACCCTTGTGTGTCCCCGGTTCCCCACTGCAGCTAGGCTGCCCCACCTAAGGACAGATTGCTTGGAAAGAGGCAGCAGAAGAGACTCAGAAGAGACCTTGGCTAGCAGTTTGCCCCTCTCATCTGAACCAAAGGCTCTGAGGGCACTTGTGTGGGTCCCTTGTTCCCACAGGGCAGACACAGGTCAGCTTTCACTGGGGCAAATGTTGGGAGGCAAGGACCCCCCCCCCAACAGGACTGCTCCAGCAGCCACAGGTCAGAACAGAAGCCTGCAAGAAAGGGAGGTGGGGGCTGGAGAGATGGCTTAGTGGTTAAGGCACTTGCCTGCAAAGCCAAAGGACCCAGGTTCCATTCCCCAGGACCCACATAAGCCAGATGCACAAGGTGACGTAGGCATCGGAAGTTTGTTTGCAGTGGCTGGAGGCCCGGCACACCTGTTCACTCTCCCTCGTTCTCTCTCTGTCTTTCTCTCTCTCCCTCTCTCAAATAAATAAATACAAATAAAATAGTTTTCTAAAAAAGAAGGGGAGGTTGGCAGAGGCAGTATGACCCAACCACACAGGTCGCTGGGCAGTCTTTTCAGCCAGACCCTTTGCTCCTGGGACTGGGAATCTGCATGGTTTGAGGACCCAGGAGCATGAAGAAGACGGGGCTCACAGGATGGATGCACCCAGCCCTGTGCCCACTCACTGCAAGGAGCTTGGCCTGTGAAACCCATGGTACTCCTTATCCACCCTTGGTCTGGCCATCCTCCCAGTCTGTACTGCACTTGACAGATGATACTTGAAGCTCAAGGCCGAGGTGGACAGCAAGCTCCAGCTCTCCCCTCAGCCTGACCCTCTTACATCTTGGCTGCCACAAGGCAGGGCCTGTCCCGTCCCTGACCTCAGCTGGCAAAGGAACTGATTCAGGGACACTCAGCCCTCAAGCAGTTCCCTCAGATGGACTCAGCAGCTACTATCTCATGCACTCCAGTTGCTTGTGGCCTGAGGACCATTTTGTCCCTAGCTAGAGCGAAGAAAGCGGGGACCGCAGGTTAAGCTGAGGCAGCCATGGTGATAAGAGGAGTCCTGAAGCCGGGGTTTCTTGAGAAATCGCCAAGGAAGCTGCAGTTCCCTTACCAGCCAAGCCACGGTCCAGAGGTCCCTAGGGCCCTTTTAAGCTAAGATCTCTCCATCCTTGGGTAGTATTCTCACCCCCAGCCCCCACGCACAGGGCGTGCCCATTAGCTCTGACAGGGATGCTTAAGGCAGGCAGAAGGGACTCGCAGGGTGTTCTCGTAGCCAGTGCCCACCTGAGGCAAACAGGACACCCAGCCAAACTCAGACTCAGGTCAGCCTCAAAATAACTGAGCACTGCAAAACTGCCAAGGTCAAAAAAGGCAAAGGAACAGTGAGGGTTTGTTCCTGAACAGCAGCGAATGAAGGTATGTCTCTGGACAGAAGAGGGGCCAGGCCCACCATCAAAGATGTGGGACCAGTGGGTGACATGTGGATTGGGCTGTCCTCTGGCTCTGCATTAGAATTCTTGATACCACACTCTGGTTAGGGAAGAGGATCCCTGAGCCTAAGCAGAAAAACTCAGGGCAAGTGATGCCTGCAAATTCTCAGTGGTCTGCACTCAGCAGTGGGGGCTGGTCCGCAAAATGCTGACACTCTGTAACTGGAGTTCAGTAGACAATTCATGTGTCTTTCCCGTAAAGTTTGAATCTTTTCACCACACTCAAAAAAATTTTTATCAGATTCTTGGCTCAATAGGCCCTACCTCTGAAGACTCTCCCAAACCTGGGTCATTCCTGCAAGCAGGCAGGAAGCACTGTCCTATTCTCAGGCCTTCTCCAAACCAGACCCCTTTATAGGAAAGACTCATGGCAAAGAGGCCCCAGAAGGCCATTGGCATCCACTCAGGGCTGGAGGAAGGCTTCCCTTTCATAAGGCTCAGGCTGGCCCTTGGGCTAGCCTCTAACTATGAAGACCATGCTGTAAGGAAGGGAAAGAGACCCAGCCATGGAGGGCAAGGGTCTGCAGCCTCAAAGAGTGGATGAGAGGCCCCAGGCAGGCTGAACTCGGGGTCCCAGGGCTGAGAAAAGCCCTGAGCATACCCACCACTTGGCAGGGCCATGGCCTGGATTTTCCAGAAAGCCTGTCTGCCCTGAGACATGAGCTGACTGTTGATCTCCTGCTTGCTGGCCACACACCCAAGACCGGCAGGCAAGCCGGCTCCTCTCTGTCCTGCCACTGCTGGCCAAAGCTCACCTCCAAGGCTGGGCATCTGTCCAGGGAGGTTGTCCAGGGCTTCTGGGCACAAGCCCTAGACAACCTAGGTGGTGCCTGCCACTTGGCCTTGGGCTGAACTCACCCCAGCCCACCAGGGAAGGATGGCCGCTGTGCACTGGCCCAGGTGTTATCATATTTTCTGCTATAAGTGCTCTTTTCCAACTTGGCTGTGGGAAGGAGGGTCAATCCATGCTCCTTCAAATCCTCAAAAAGTCAGGGCCAGTTTGCCAGCAGAATAAGGTGAAGATGAGGGAAGGAGGGTGTGGAGGGAGTGAGCACAGGGAATGAGAGGTAGCAGAAGACCCCAGAGAAGGTTGTCTTACGCCTGGGCCACAACGGTAGTGAGCAATGGTGTGGGACTTCCTGTTCTGGCTGAGGGGCCTAGTGGCACTGCCACAAGCCTGGACACCTCGAGCTGTCCCCCAACCCCACCACCCCACACTGCCTTGCCTTTTGGTAAATAAGTTTGTTCAACGGTCGGTCTGACCACAGGCCCTGAGGCCAGGCGCCCATGCTCACAGACTGTCTTTGTGTGGCCATGAAGGGCCTTTTCATCCCCACCCTGGCCTCCTGCCCACTCAACCTGGTCTGCTCCCCCACCTCAGGGGCTGTGGCCACCAGCTGAGGCAGAGAAGGTGGCAGGCCAGCCTGGGCCTCCGCTCCAGGGGTGCACCTACTTCTCCTGCCTGCTACAGGACACCAGCCCAGGAGAGAGACAGTCTGCAGGCCTTGCACATACCTGCTCAGCTGCTGGTCCAGGGCTAGTTCCGAGAGCCCCCAGAACAGCCATAACCCACCCCCACCCTCCACCAAGAAAGACAGAATTGGCATGTTCGGGCCTGCTGTGGACCTGGCTGCTCTTGGGAGGAACCCACAGCAGAAAGAAGGAGGTGAAGCCAGCCGATGTCCTGGTTCTCCCCAAAGTGTCCTGCAGGGGTGGAAAGCCCACTCACCCACATTGTGTGTGCACAGCCTGATGGGGGTGCTGGCCAGGGGCCTGGGCTGGAAGAAGTAGCAGAAACCTGGACAAGAGTCAGCAGGAGGCCCAGACTACAGGGCCCGTTGTGCAGTGGCTTCACTGAGGTCACTCAGTGGACGCTACTCCAATGCCCCAGAGGCTGGGTGGACATTACTCAACCTGAGGCAGAGGGTAGGTCTGCCTAAGACCCTCTACTCCTGGACTCGGCTGAGGGGGGACATACTGCTCATGCCCCACCCCAACACTGAATGGGCATTGAAACTAAGCGCTTGGCCATCCACCCCAAGAGTTCTGCATGCCTGGGGGCTGGGAGCCCTGTCCACATCTGTGAGGGAGGCTGGGTGGTGAGTGTGAGCTCCTAACAGATACGGACAGGGTTAGGAGAGACGTGACAGCCGGGCAGGGCACAGGCAGGATCCCAGCTGCTTCCTCGGGCTGCTATCACCACTCAAGTCTCTGGGTTGTGGCCCAGGGTTCGCAAGCCTCACGCTCACAACAGTAGCCACGTGACCCCTTCAGAAATCCAGATTCCCCCAGAGTCCAGAGACACTGTGGAGACAGAGGCAGGGCCACTTTCTTCCGAGAGCAAAAACCCACTTTGACCATCTATGTCTTTCTCCCAGGCTCCAAAGCCCACCAGGGATAGCCTAGCCATGTAGCATCTCAGGAGCCTGCTGGAGCCACCCTCTCATCATACTGCAGATGCAGCCACATGGGCTACCATGCACAGCCTCACTGTTCCTCAGAGGACGTTGGGACCAGTGTCCTTTCTAAACAATGTTCCCATGATGGCAACTTCAACCATCAGGGAAGGGTTTGCAGTTTGAAAAGCAGTTCATGAAGCTCTGTGCTCTTCTACCCAGAGGCAGGGGCTCGGGCCCCTGGGCAGTCAGCCTTGTGCCTGGTGCACCCTTCTGCCTCCCAAGTCTGAACGCTTTCCAGATATTCTTGTGCTAAAGTAAGTACTCCCAGCTCTGAGACCACTGCCCCCTTCCTCAGATTGTCCTCCTACTTCAGAAGCTATTGCCCCAGCTGCTAACAGGTTCCTGACACATCATCATCTCAAGCAGCTCCCCCAAGATCACCCCAGCTGGCCATTCCACCTCCTGTGAGGCACTTGCCCAGGGGGCACTGGGCAATCTGGCCCCTGACGTGTCCTTAGCCCTGGGAAGCTGGTGGCAGCAGAGCCTGCACCTCTTACCTGTGAGCACCGCAGGAGCCAGGACCCCGGAGACCAGCAGCAGCGCCATGCGCAGGGCCAGACAAGACGCCATCCTGGCAGCCAGTGAACGGGCGCGGGACGAAGAGGACTGGGTCGCTGGGCTCAGGCAGTAGGAAAGAGGCTTCAAAGAGCTGGGAAGGGTTTTCATCAATGCAAACCTCTGTCCTCCTGGGACACCGTGCCCGCCCCCCACACGCGCCTGCACACACATGCACACACACACACACACACACACACACACACACAGCAAATGCTCAGAACAGACTAGCTGTCCTACACTCAGGAGCGGCCCCACCCTTGGAGAGGGACAGAGGTACTTGCTTTTTTTCACTTCTCTCTCTTTTCCTGTTTCTTTTCAACTCTCCCTCTTTCTTCTCTCTTCTCTCTCTCCATTTCTCTCTTCCTCTCTCTCTCTCTTTTTTTCTCCTCCTCTTTCTCTTCTGCCTGTTTCTTACACACACACACACACACACACACACGGATACACACCTCACATATATTCCTAGGCTACTGAAAATGAGAAGTTTCCAAACTCCCCAATGCAGAAGAATTGCCCAGAGACCTAGAAAGACACAGATGCCTTAAGCTACCATGTCCAGGACTCCTGGGTGAGTCCAGGACCGTGTGTGGACATTGCAACCCAAATAGTCAGCAGGGGCTGGGCCTTCCTTCCACCAGGGTCCTCCCTACCCAGCCAAGAGCAGACATGCTGTAGAGCATGCTAAGAAGCACTTATGAGACTGGAGAGATGGTTTAGTTGTTAAGGTGCCTTCCTGCGAAGCCTAAGGGCCCAGGTTCAATTCCTCAGAACCCACAAAAACCAGATGCAGATGGTGGCTCATGTGTCTGGAGTTGGCTAGAGGCCTTTGTGTGCCCATTCTCTTTCTCTCTCTAACAAATAAATTAAAACTTTTTTAAAAAGAAGCACTTCATACAGGAGCGGTGCCGCACACCTTTAATCCCAGCACTCGGGAGGCAGAAGTAGGAGGATCACCATGAGTTCCAGGCCACCCTGAGACTACATAGTGAATTCCAGGTCAGCCTGAGCTAGAGTGAAACCCTACCTTAAAAAATCAAAAGAAGAAGAAGAAGAGGAGGAGGAGGAAGGAGGAGGAGAAGAGAAGGAGAAGGAAAAGGAGGAGGAGGAGGAGGAGGAGAAGGAGAAGGAGGAGAAGGAGGAGGAGGAGAAGGAGGAGGAGAAGGAGAAGAAGAAGAAGAAGAAGAAGAAGGGGCAGCAGCAGCATTTCTGGGAACTAGAGAGATGGCTTAGCTGTTAAGGTGCTTGGCTGCAAAGCCTAAAGACCCAGGTTTGATTCCTCAGTACCCATGGAAAGCCAGATGCACAAGGTGGTGCATGCGTCTGGAGTTCATTTGCAGTGGCTAGAGGCCCTAGCATGCCCATTCTGTCTATTTGACTTTGTCTCTCTCAAGTAAATAAATAAAATATATTTACACAAGAAGCATTTCTGGTGCTGGGGATATGGCTCAGATGTTAAAGGTACTGTTCACAAAGCCTGCCAGGTTCAATTTTCCCAGGTCAGATGTAAAGTCATTTGTGTTAAGAGGCACATGCATCTAGAGTTTGTTTGCAGGGTCAAGAGAGCTTAGTAATCCATTCTCTCTCTCTCTTTTCTCTCTCTTTCCATGCAAATAAATATTTATCAAAAAGAAGAAGAGGAGGAGGAAGCAGCAGCAGAAGAAGAAGAAGCAGGAGGGCTGGAGAGATGGCTTAGTGGTTAAGGTGTTTACCTGCAGAGCCTAAAGACCCAGGTTCAATTCCCCAGGACCCATGTAAACCAGATGCACAAGGTGGTGCATGCGTCTGGAGTTCATTTTCAATGGCTAAAGGCCCTGGCACGCTCATTCTTTCTGAAAGAAAGAAAGAATGAAGAAGAAAGAAGAAAGAGGAAGGAAGGAAGAAAGGGAAAGGAAAGGAAATGAAAGGAAAGAGAAAAGAAAAGAAAAAAGAAAAAAGAAAAGAAATACCTCTAACTCTAAGGCACTTTCCTAGGCTCTTTCCAGAGGCATCCAATGCACACTTTCTCTCTCGAGCTCTCTGCTCTTGCAGGCACTCTCCTGAGGTCCTGAGACTCAGTCTCACCTTCTGTTCATGTCTTCATCATCACTTTCAGTCCAGGCCTGAACCAGAGCTCAGCCCATAGCCTCAGCAACAGTCCACGCACGTCCACTTGTTATAAGCAAGCACCAGGCCTGCACAGACTTCCAACCCTGCGTGTGGAAGAGCCCAGGTCCCCACCTCCCAGGGGTGCGCACCACCCAATTCATTGAAGACCTGTTTCCCTCAGTCCAAGCCCCCTGGAAGGCCTGATACTTCTTGCTCTTCACAGATTCCCACTGCTCTTAGAACAAAAAGCCAGACTTGTGATGAGTGGAGCACTTATACACCAGATACCCCTGATATAGCATGCTGTATCGGCCTACGGCCAAAAGCAGGGGCCCAAGTGACCACAAAATAAGCATTTCCTTTTTTTTTTTTTTTTTTTTTTTGGTTTTTCTGAGGCAGGGTCTCAGTCTAGCTCAGGCTGACCTGGAATTCACTATGTAGTCTTAGGGTGGCCTTGAACTCATGGCGATTTTCCTACCTCTGCTTCTCAAGCACTGGGATTAAAGGCGTGCGCCACCACGCCCAGCTAACATTTACTCTTTTTAAGTGTATTAACTGATATTAACTGATATCAACATTGGACACTGCAAGCCTTAAATTTGGCCAGCCAGGCTAAATGAGCCATGGGTGCAATACTGGCATGTCTGTTACGGGGGAAACCAACTGCTCTCTAATTGGACTGGAGGTCAAATCTCTCTCTTTTCTTTCTCGCTCGCTCTTTCTCACACAAATATCAGCTTTATTTGTAAAAGCAAGACACTGTGTAAGGATGCGCACTGATTATTTTCTATAAGCCCCCATCAACGAGTTGTGATGGGCACTATACGCACCTCTTTATATTTGCTATTTTAATTACTGCCAAATTGACTTGTGTCTTCCACTAGTCTGGCTGTTAAATTTCCATAGCAAATAAGAATGACCTTTTTAGGGGACAGAAAGATTGTAAGAGCCACAGGTTGAGACATCATGCCTAGGGCATTCCCTCTCCCCAAAAATAACTGACTGCTGCTCCCACAATGCATAAACCACAACCCCACGGGGAATACCTGCAACCCCCCTGAGGAGCGTCCCCAACGGAATGGGGGCAGGGACGAGGGAAAAGAGGGTACCAACACATGATGTATCCATATGAAACATCTTGTTAATAATAATAAAACATTAAAATATAAAGAAAAAGGAGAAAAATGAATGACTTTTTAAATTTTATTTAATTTTTTAATTTTTTAATTTTTTTTATTGACAACTTCCATAATTGTAGACAATATCCCATGGTACTTCCCTCCCTCCCCCCACTTTCCCCTTTGAAACTTCACTCTCCATCATATCCCCTCACCCCTCAATCAGTCTCTCTTTTATTTTGATGTCATGATCTTTTCCTCCTATTATAATGGTCTTGTGTAGGTAGTGTCAGGCACTGTGAGGTCATGCATATCCAGGCCATTTTGTGTCTGGAGGAGCACGATGTAAGGAGTCCTACCCTTCCTTTGGCTCTTACATTCTTTCTGCCACCTCTTCCGCAATGGACCCTGAGCCTTGGAAGGTGTGTTAGAAATATTTTAGTGCTGAGCACTCCTCTGTCACTTCTTCTCAGCACCATGGTGCCTTCTGAGTCACCCCAAGGTCACCACCATCTGAAAAGAGAAGCTTCTCTAACCAAAAGTGAGAGTAGCATTAATATATGGGTGTGAACATTAAGAGAAGTGCTTACCAGACAGTTTAGTGAGCATAGATATACATTTAGCTAGACACGAGCAGAGGTTACACCCCTAGGGCTCATGACTACCCCTGTCGTAGGTTTTCAGTATCAGGGATGTATTCCCTCCCATGGAGCAGGCCTCCAGTCCAATTAGAGAGCAGTTGGTTTCCCTCATAACAGACATGCCAGTATTGCACCCATGGCTCATTTAGCCTGGCTGGCCAAATTTAAGGCTTGCAGTGTCCAATGTTGAGTGTCTTCACTGGTGATTTCTCCCTCTGCCATTGAACTGCATGCAACGTGGCTTTTTCCAGCTTTCTGTCAGCTGGTCTACATGGAGGAGGCTTTCAGCTCAGCTTCAGCAGGATTTTTTGGTGACCTTGCAGCCTAAGTATGTGGAGTCTTCAGCAATAGGGTCTTACCATCTATTCCTGGTGGGAAACCAAGGGCCTTGGCAATGGCCTGTAATGTTTTGGGGGTGTCAGGGACCTCCCTGGCCAACAACTCACTGGAAGGTATCTGTGGTGGTTTGATTCAGGTGTCCCCCATAAACTTAAGTGTTCTGAATGCTAGGATCCCAGCTGATGGCAATTTGGGAATTAACACCTCCTGGAGGCAGAGTATTGTTGGGGGCAGGCTTATGGGTATTATAGCCAGCTTCCTCTTGCCAGTGTTTGGCACACTCTCCGGTTGCTGTTGTCCACCTTATGTTGGCTGGGGGTGATGTCCACCCTCTGCTCATGTCATCATTTTCCCTGCCATCATGGAGCTTCCCCTCAAGCCTGTAAGCCAAAATAAACCTCTTTTTCCCCCATAAGCTGCTCTTGGTCTGGTGTTTTCTGCCAGCAATGCAAACCTGACTGCAACAGTAAAGTGGTACCTAGGAGTGGGATTGCTGCTAGACACCTGACTGTGTGGCTTTGGCCTTTTGGAGCTGATTTACAAGAGGAATGTGGAAGGATTTGAAATCTTGACCTAAGAGACACCTTGCAGTGCTGTAAGTACAGCTCTATGGATTATCCTGGTTAGAGTTGAAAGACCTGAATGCAGTAAGAACTATAGTCTGTGAGGTTTGGCTTACGAGGGTGAGAAAGAGCTTTCCTTGGACTGGGCTAGCAGTTTGTGTGAGAAGTTTGCTGTTATGCCCGTGTCCTGAGAAGATGTGCAGGGTTGCTTTGCGTAGAAATGAACTGGTGTGAGCAGAAGGATATGGCACAGAAAAAATGAAATCTTTGGGTAAACTCTACCCATTCAGCTGCAGTTGAGAGATTACAACCTTTGAGATAGAGCCAGCTGAACTGCAATGGGGCAACAGGAAGAATGCGGACTCTTTTGAAGGGGCCTGAATGCTGAAGGAGTGTCCTGTTCTTCAAAGTCTGATTTATTCACCCCTGGATTAACAAATTGGCACCCTACCTGGTATTATGGAGTATAACAAATGCAGGAAGGAGAGGGTCATTGAGTTTGTAACACGGTCTTGTGTTTTGGAAATGGCCATGGGCAGTGTGAAGCAGGTTTGCTGGATGCCTGCATGGAGATCCCATGGGACCATGAGGATGGACCTTGGGTTGCAGTGGAGATGCCAGGACCACGAGATGGCTGCCAAGGAGAGCTGCCGGCTGTGGATGAAGTTTTCCAGGACTGTGAGTAGCCTAGCTGGAGGGGCGGAATTGGAACTCCAGAGACTTGTTGCTGGTTAGAGTTATCGGACTTGGAGATTTGTCATTGACTAGAGTTGTTGGACTTGGAGCTACAGAGTTTGATGTTTGCCCTGGTTGTTTTAAATCTTGTATTGGTTGAATATTTCTTTGCTTTGCCCAATGCCATCCTTTGCAGTGGGAATGTTTATTCTGTGCCATTATGGGTTTAGGGAGGACTTTATTTATTTTTTATTTTTTTGGTATTATGGCTCAGTTAAAAGACCTTGGATGTATGAACATCATTAGGATTGATAAAAACTATGGGGAGCCGGGTGTGGTGGCGCACGCCTTTAATCCCAGCACTCGGGAGGCAGAGGTAGGAGGATCGCTGAGAGTTCGAGGCCACCCTGAGACTACATAGTGAATTCCAGGTCAGCCTGGACCAGAGTGAGACCCTACCTCGCAAAACCAAAAAAAAAAAAAAAAACTATGGGGGTTTTGAAAGTTGCATGAATAAATTGCATTTTACATCATGTATGGTTATCAGTTTATGGGGGCCAGGGGCAGAATGTGGTGGTTTGATTCAGGTGTCCCCATAAACTTAAGTGTTCTGAATGCTAGGTTCCCAGCTGATGGCAATTTGGGAATTAACACCTCCTGGAGGCAGAGTATTGTTGGGGGTGGGCTTATGGGTGTTATAACCAGCTCCCCTTGCCAGTGTTTGGCATATTCTCCTGTTGCTGTTGTCCACCTTATGGTGACCAGAGAGTGATGTCCACCCTCTGCTCATGCCATCGTTTTTCCTGCCATCATGGAGCTTCCCCCTCAAGCCTGTAGGCCAAAATAAACCTCTTTTTTCCCACAAGCTGCTCTTAGTTGGGTGATTTCTGCCAGCAATGCGAACCTGACTGCAACAGTATCCCATCCCAACACTGAAAATTTTCTAGTAATAATCTATGGCTTCTGAGTGTTCCATTGTCCATAAAAGTAGGTTAACATATGACTTTATTTATATCCTCTTAGATTTAAAAAAAAATTTTTTTTTTTGAGGTAGGGTCTCACTCTAGCCCAGGCTGACCTGGAATTCACTCTGTATTCTCAGGGTGGCCTTGAACTCATGGCAATCCTCCTACCTCTGCCTCCCAAGTGCTGGGATTAAAGGCGTGCACCACCATGCCTGGTGATTTTTAAGAAAATATTTTATTTTTATTTGTTTATTTGAGAGAGGGAAAGAGGCAGAGAGAGAGAGAGAATGGGGGAGCCAGGGCTTCCAGCCACTGCAAACAAACTCCAGGTGCATGCGCCACCTTGTGCGTCTGGCTTCCGTGGGTCCTGGAGAATCGAACCTGGGTCCTTTGGCTTTGCAGGAAAGAGCCTTAACCACTAAGCCACCTCTCCAGCTCTCCTCTTAGATTTTGATTAGCCCTCCCTCCACCTTTCCTTTACTCAATCTCTTCCCCTGACCTCACTTAGGCCTTTTCACTTCCATTAATCTGTTCTTCTACTTACATATATACAATACCATCCTTTTAAGGTCCCCCCCCCTTTCTATTCCCTTTATATCCCATTTCTAGCTTACTGGCTTCTGCTACTCACATAGAAGTCCAATCATTTGTAGCTAGGTAAGTATTTTATTTATTTATTTATTTAACATATAGAAAGAGGGAGAGAGAGAGAGAGAAAGAATGGGCATGCCAGGGCCTCTAGCCACTGCAAACAAACTCCAGATGCATGTACCCCCTTGTGCATCTGGCTAACATGGGTCCTGGGGAATGGAACCTGGGTCTTTTGGCTCTGCAGGCAAACGTCTTAAATGCTAAGCAATCCCTCCAGCCCTGAATGACCTTTTAAATAAATATTTGCCTAATGAATGAGAAAGAAAAAAAAAAAAGCCAAACTAAGGGCTTTCTCTGAGCCTGCTCATCTCCCAACCCCCGCTGTCTACATTCCCATCTTCTGGGCCTGACCAGGCTCCTCCATCACACTAAACTGAATCCTGCCTCGGTGCCTTTGCACTCACTGGTCCCTCTCCCAGAAAGTAGTTCCTACACTCATGTAGGTATTATATCAGTTACCTTCTCATAGCTGGGGCAAAACTCCCAACCAGAAACAGCTTACAGATTTGTGGGGCAGCTTGGCAGGAACAGAGAGCTGGGCCTCACGTCACCACTGCAGCAGGGAGGAAGTAGCAGGGAGGAAGCACATTAAGTACTGCAAGTGGGGCTGAGCTGTAACACCCCCAAGGCCTGACCCCAGTGACATACCTCCTTCAACAAGGCTCCAACCAGTTGGGGATTAAGTATGAGGCTGCCTCACAAACACATGAGATTATGGGTGACATTCTTACATTCAAACCACCTCAGGTATCTACCCTGTTTCCTTTAGGGTTCTCTTTCTTTCTTTCATTCTTTCTTTCTTTCTTTCTTCTTCTTTTTTTCTTTTCTTTTTTTTTTCATTTCAGAGAAAAAGAGAGAGACAGAATTGGTGCACCAGGGCCTTGGCCACTGCAATTGAACTCGGGACACTTCTGCTACATTGTGGGCATGTGCAACCTTGTGCTTGCCTCACCTTTGTGTGTCTGGCTAATGTGGGATCTGGAGAGTCAAACATGGGTCCTTAGGCTTCGCAGGCAAGCGCCTTAACTGCTGAGCCATCTCTCCAGTCCGAGGTTTCAACTCCATCAGTCAGCCCCCATCCATCTAGCACATCACTTTTCATTTCTTCTTAGTACTTATGTTTTTATGAAATTTTCTTATTCCTTTTTCTGGTTGATTTTCAGGGGGAAACATATATATAGTGTGTTAAACAGCTTTTCTTCATCCTGACAAAATACCTGAAAAAAAAATTTTTAAGGAGCACAAGTTTATTTTGGCTCATGGTTTCAGTCCTGATCCTTGTGGCCCATGGCCATGAGTCTGCAGAGGGGTAGACTACCAGGGTAGAGACAGTGTGTGGTCAAGGGAGCTCACTCAGAGAGGGAGGAAGAAAGGGAGAAGGGTCTGGGGACAAGATAGACCCTTCAAAGTCGTCCCCTACCCTATGACCTTCTGCCCACTAGGTCCCCACTTCGTTGAGCTGTGAACTCATCAGTGTAATAACCCACTGATGATGTTAGTACCTTCATAATCCACTCATATCTCAATAGCACACCAGGTAGGGACCAAGTCTCAAACACATGAGCCTTTGGGGGGGATGTAGCAGCTATTTTCTCATTGCTGGACCAAGATACCCAACCAGAAACAGCTTAAAGTTTTGAGGAAGTTTCCTCATGGCAGAGGAAGCATAGCAGGAGCAGATCACAGTGTGTCCCGTCTCCACAGAAGCAGGGAGGAAATGAGCGTGAGCTGAATGCAGCAAGCAGGGCTGGGCTATAACATCCCAGGACCAAGCCCCAGCCACACACCTACTCCAGGAAGGCTCCACCATTTAGGGATTAAATATGAGGCTTAATCACAAACACATGAAGCTACGGGGACATTTACATTTGACCATGACAGGGGACACTTCTTATTCACACCAGGATCCTTACAAATGCATAAACACAGGGTGACAAGCTTTCATATTATGTAGACCTACATGAACAGAGACCATTTCCAGCACAACAGCAGGACTCCTGGTGCCTCGGCCATCCAACACTCCCAGAATACCATTCTGTCTCCATCATCACTGATTTGTGTCACTGTACATGGAATTGTGCTGTGGCGTCTTCAGTTCAGCCTGGAGGCTGACCCATATTGCTGCAGGTCACAGAGGTGGAGGACATCCAGCAGGGCACCAACCCCTCCTCCCTCCTGTCCATTTGTCAACCCGTTTCCAGGCTGGGGCTTTGATGAATACAGCCACTTGTACCACATTCTCTTCTAGCTTAGCATCCATAGAGCTTGCTTATGTCTAAAGCTAGAATGTCCTGGTCCCAGGGTTTGTATGTGCTTGGATTCTACATGCCGTGTGTCATAACAGAGGATGGGGGGCTGCCACAATGAGTGTTCTGGTTTACACGCTCAGAGGCAGAGTGAGGTGTCAATCTCTCCATGTCCTCACTGACACGTGGAATTGCCAGTCTTCCCCCTTCTGGTCCCTCTGGGAGTTTGCAGCCTTCCCATGACTCGAAGGCTGAGTTCCTTTCCATATTAACTAACCACAAGGTACTGGATGTTTTTGCTTACATATTCCTCAGGATGGCCTATCCTTTTAAATCTATTTTTAGGATATGGTGTGTTTTCCAGATAAAAATCCTCTGACATATGTGACAGTATCTTTGATGGAATGTGTACTGGATTAATTTTCCTGTAAGCCCCAAGTCATTAGGAGCTGGTTAGGTTCCCCAACACCTCCCAGAATCCAGTACCATGCCCAGCCCACAGGAAGAACTTAGTGTATGAACCCAGTAGTTTGGACTTCTAGGCCGGATGAATGCAGAATTTTTCCCACCTGTTCATTCAGCTGCCTGCTCGCTGGGTCTCAGCTCCCATGCTCTCCCTTGGTGCCCTGCAATGTGGGCCTCGCCACGTTCCTGGCACAACTGTCAGCTGACTTTCCTGTTGGGATCTGCCAGTGGAGGGCCTTGGTGGGATAAGGGTGGGCAAAGTGACTGCCCCAACTTCTTGTCAGCGTCTTGTACGTGGTATCAATGACCAGAGGGCAGGTAGTGCAGCCACCGATGTCAGGCTACAAAAACCCATTCAGGTATCTGCAGCAGCAGGATTCTTGGTATATTTGTTACTTTTCTCATTGCTGTGATAAAAACACATGAAAGAACCCATCTAAGGGAGGGGAGGCTTGATTGTGGCTCACAGTTTGACAGGGATATGGTCCACCATGAGGGAGAGGCATGGTGGTGGACACCTCGGTGCTGGTGGGAGCTGGTTGCTCACACCAGGAAGCAGAGTCAGGACAGGGAGCAGACGTTGGCTATCCACCTCGAGGCCCTCCCTGAGATCCACCTTGAGCATCATTAGCACAAACCTGTATCGCCATCTCCTCTGCCTGACCTGTCTAGACTGGTCTGTTTCCCAGTCAGGCTCTGTCAAGTCAGTACTTGGCACCTAGGCTGGTCGCAGAAATGGACCTCAGGGATCTGTCTCTGGGTTGGTTTGCTGCCCTGTTTGAAATGAATGTGGCAAACACCTCCCTGCCTGTGAGAAAGGAGATGCTGGTCATATACGGGTGCCACAGAAGGAACGTGGCGTGTCTATTGCAGCCATGGTTATGGCGGTGTTTGCGTGTTTTGAAACAGGTGCTCACTATGGAACCCAGGCTGGCCTCAAACTGACGGCAATCCTCTTGCCTCAGCCTCCCAAGTGTTGGGATTAGGACCATGAACTAGCACACTCAATTGAAGTTAAGGTTGACTTTTAAAAATATTTTATTTGTGTACTTATCTGAGAGAGACAGACAGACAGACAGACAGACAGACAGACAGACAGAATGGGCATGCCACGACCTCCTGTTGCTGCAAATGAACTCCAGAAGCATGTGCCATGTTGTGCATCTGGCTTTATTGTAGGTACTGAGGAATCTAACCCAGGCAGTCAAGGCGTTTAAACAAGTGCCTTTAACCACTGAGCCATCTTGCCAGCCCTGAAGACAAGGTTTAAAGAACCAGGTAGATACATCCATTTATCACGGGGATTATGGTCAAAATGACAAAGAAGCCAGATGTGGTGGCACATGCCTTTAATCCCAGCCCTTGGGAGACTGAGGTAGGAGGATCATCATGAGTTCAAAACCAGCCTGGAGCTACAGAGTGAGGTCCAGGTCAGACTGAGTTGAAGTGAGGCCCTGCCTCAAAAAAGACAAAAACTAGTTTTGTTTTTTGTTGTTGTTGTTTTCTTTTTGTTTCTGTTTTATGAGGTAGGGTCTCACTCTAGCCCAGGTTGAGCTGAAAATCACTACATTGTCTCAGGGTGGCCTCAAACTCACAGTGATCCTCCTACCTCTGCCTCCCGAGTGCTGGGATTAAAGGTGTGCGCCACCACGCCCAGCTCAAACTTTTTTTTTTTTTTTTTAACTACCATAGGTATTCACAGAAAGTGACAAGCAGGTCTGGGAAGATGGCTCAGTGTTTAAAGGCACTTGCTTACAAAGCCTGATAGCCTGGGTTTGATTCCTCAGTACCTATGCAAAGCCAGATGCACAAAGTGGCACATGTGTTTATTGTTTGTTTTTGGTGGCAGGAGGCCCTGGTGCTCTTATTTCCTCTCATTCTTTCTCTTCTCTATCTGCTTACAAATAAATAAATAAATAAATAAATAAATAAATAAATAAATATATTAGAAAGAAATAATTTTTAAAGCTGAGCGTGGTGGCACACACCTTTATAATAAATAATAAAAAAAGGAAATTTTGGGCTGGGGGATTGGCTTAACGGTTAAGGTGTTTGCCTGCGAAGCCTAAAGATCCCGGTTTGATTCCCCAGGACTCACATAAGCCAGATGTACAAGGTGGTGCATGTGTCTGGAATTCGTTTGTAGTGGCTAGAGGCTTTGGCACACCCATTCTCTCTTCCTCACTCTCAAATAAATAAATTAAATATTTAAAAAAATTTTAAATATGTTAAAAATAATTTTTTGGGGGGGGATTTTTGAAGTAGGGTCTCACTCTAGCCCAGGCTGACCTGGAATTCACTATGTAGTTTCAGGGTGGCCTGGAACTCAACGATCCTCCTACCTCTGCCTCCCGAGTGCTGGGATTAAAGATGTGTGCCACCACACCCAGCTCTAAAAAGAAATAATTTTTTTTAAAGAAAGTGATAAGCACAGTACTTTAAATTCTAAGGCCAAGGGATATCAAAGAACCAGAGATTTGGAATAAGAATCTTGTACTTCTTACAGCTATAAGGACATAAATGAGTACAAATCAGATCCCACAATAAATGGTGCAAGTTGCAGAATTATGACATTGTTGAAGTCACAGCTTTGTCCATTCTCTTAATCACAGAAGCCTTGAGATTTGGATGGGGATATGTGGGTAGATCAGATAAGTCTGAGAGTGTCCTACCCACAAGTGTGCAGGCCTCCTGGGTAAAGGCAGTGGCCTATTCTGGTTTATAAAATAACTTCATCTGCTAAGTCGCCTTTCAAGAGGAGGTCCTTTCTTTCTTTCTTTTTTTATTTTATTTTTATTTATTTATTTATTAGCGACAGAGAGGGGAAGAGACATAGGAAGAGAGGGACAGAAGGGGTACACCAGGGCCTCTAGCCACTGCAAATGAACTCCAGATGCATGTGCCACCATGTGCATATGGCTTACATGGGACCTGGAGAATCAAACTGGGGTCCCTAGGTTTTGCAGGCATGTGCCTTAACTGCTGAGCCATCTTTCCAGCCCAAAGGATGTCCTTTCTCAAGACTCAGCCTGGGCACCCCTCGTTCCTCTACATCCACAGGAGTCAGACACCAACATTCCCACCAAGAGCAAGCCTTGGGTCTACCAGAGCAAGAAGGAGTCAAGTGCAAAACACCACTACTATTGAGGGAACTAGCAAAGAATTATCTTCTAGTCATATGTCCGATGTTAAGAAAACCTTGCTCATTAAATTATGAGAGACCTGGAGAAGGTGTGAGAGTGGATGCTGAGATGGTAGATTAAGTGATGAGAGTGGATTCTGAGATGGTAGATTAAGTGGTGAGAGCGGATTCTGAGATGGTAGATTAAGTGGTGAGAGCGGATTCTGAGATGGTAGACTAAGTGGTGAGAGCGGATTCTGAGATGGTAGATTAAGTGGTGAGGGGATGCTGAGATGGTAGACTGAGTGGTGAGAGCGGATTCTGAGATGGTAGACTAAGTGGTGAGAGCGGATTCTGAGATGGTAGACTAAGTGGTGAGAGCGGATTCTGAGATGGTAGATTAAGTGGTGAGAGCGGATGCTGAGATGGTAGACTAAGTGGTGAGAGCGGATTCTGAGATGGTAGACTAAGAGGTGAGAGTGGATTCTGAGATGGTAGACTAAGTGGTGACAGCGGATTCTGAGATGGTAGATTAAGTGGTGAGAGCGGATTCTGAGATGGTAGATTAAGTGGTGAGAGCGGATTCTGAGATGGTAGATTAAGTGGTGAGAGCGGATTCTGAGATGGTAGACTAAGTGGTGAGAGCGGATTCTGAGATGGTAGACTAAGTGGTGAGAGTGGATTCTGAGATGGTAGACTAAGTGGTGAGAGCGGATTCTGAGATGGTAGACTAAGAGGTGAGAGCGGATTCTGAGATGGTAGACTAAGAGGTGAGAGTGGATTCTGAGATGGTAGACTCAGTGGTGAGAGTGGATGCTGAGATGGTAGATTAAGTGGTGAGAGCGGATTCTGAGATGGTAGATTAAGTGGTGAGAGTGGATTCTGAGATGGTAGACTCAGTGGTGAGAGCGGATTCTGAGATGGTAGACTAAGTGGTGAGAGCGGATTCTGAGATGGTAGATTAAGTGGTGAGAGTGGATTCTGAGATGGTAGATTAAGTGGTGAGAGTGGATTCTGAGATGGTAGACTAAGTGGTGAGATTCTGAGATGGTAGACTAAGTGGTGAGAGTTTCTGAGATGGTAGACTAAGTGGTGAGAGCGGATTCTGAGATGGTAGACTAAGTGGTGAGAGCGGATGCTGAGATGGTAGACTAAGTGGTGAGAGCGGATTCTGAGATGGTAGACTAAGTGGTGAGAGCGGATTCTGAGATGGTAGATTAAGTGGTGAGGGGATGCTGAGATGGTAGACTAAGTGGTGAGGTGAGATGGTAGACTAAGTGGTGAGAGCTGAGATGGTAGACTAAGTGGTGAGAGCGGATTCTGAGATGGTAGACTAAGAGGTGAGTTCTGAGATGGTAGACTAAGTGGTGAGAGCGGATTCTGAGATGGTAGACTAAGTGGTGAGAGCGGATTCTGAGATGGTAGACTAAGTGGTGAGAGCGGATGCTGAGATGGTAGACTAAGTGGTGAGAGCGGATTCTGAGATGGTAGACTAAGAGGTGAGAGTGGATTCTGAGATGGTAGACTAAGTGGTGACAGCGGATTCTGAGATGGTAGATTAAGTGGTGAGACGGATTCTGAGATGGTAGATTAAGTGGTGAGAGGATTCTGAGATGGTAGACTTCCTGAGCGGGTAGATTAAGAGAGTGGATTCTGAGATGGTAGATTAAGTGGTGAGAGGAGATGGTAGACTAAGTGGTGATGGTTCTGAGATGGTAGACTAAGTGGTGAGAGCGGATTCTGAGATGGTAGATTAAGTGGTGAGAGTGGATTCTGAGATGGTAGACTAATGGTGAAGAGATGGTGAGACTAAGAGGTGAGAGCGGATTCTGAGATGGTAGACTAAGAGGTGAGAGTGGATTCTGAGATGGTAGACTCAGTGGTGACTGAGATGGTAGATTAAGTGGTGAGAGCGGATTCTGAGATGGTAGACTAAGTGGTGAGAGCGATTCTGAGATGGTAGACTAAGTGGTGAGAGCGGATTCTGAGATGGTAGATTAAGTGGTGAGAGCGGATTCTGAGATGGTAGACTAAGTGGTGAGAGTGGATTCTGAGATGGTAGACTAAGTGGTGAGAGCGGATTCTGAGATGGTAGATTAAGTGGTGAGAGCGGATTCTGAGATGGTAGACTAAGTGGTGAGAGCGGATTCTGAGATGGTAGACTAAGAGGTGAGAGCGGATTCTGAGATGGTAGACTAAGAGGTGAGAGTGGATTCTGAGATGGTAGACTAAGTGGTGAGAGCGGATTCTGAGATGGTAGATTAAGTGGTGAGGGGATGCTGAGATGGTAGACTAAGTGGTGAGAGCGGATTCTGAGATGGTAGATTAAGTGGTGAGAGCGGATTCTGAGATGGTAGATTAAGTGGTGAGAGCTTCTGAGATGGTAGATTAGATGGTGAGAGCGGATTCTGAGATGGTGATTAAGTGGTGAGAGCGGATTCTGAGATGGTAGATTAAGTGGTGAGAGCGGATTCTGAGATGGTAGACTAAGTGGTGAGAGCGGTGGATGGTAGACTAAGTGGTGAGAGCTTCTGAGATGGTAAGAGATTAAAGTAGATTCTGAGATGGTAGACTCAGGGTGAGAGTGGATGCTGAGATGGTAGATTAAGTGGATTCTGAGATGTGGTGAGAGCGGATTCTGAGATGGTAGATTAAGTGGTGAGAGCGGATTCTGAGATGGTAGACTAAGTGGTGAGAGTGGATTCTGAGATGGTAGATTAAGTAGAAAGGCAGTGGATGTGCTTGGATCGAGCTAATGCATTGGGACAGGGCATGTTAAGGGCTTTAGCTCAAATAGCAACAGCTGCTCTGACAGTTCAGTTGTTGGCTAAAACCCCAACTTATTACTAGCTCAGATGTGATGAAGCCTAAGTTAAAGATGAGGAGAGAAGGGCTGGAGAAATGGTTTAGTGGCTAAAGCACTTGTCTGCAAAGCCAAAAGATCCAGGTTTGATTCCCCAAGACCCATGTATAGCCAGATACACAAGTGGTGCATGAATCTGAATTTTGTTTGCAACAGCTGGAGGCCCTGGTCTGCCCATTCTCTTTGCCTGTTTGCAAATAAAAAATGGAAAAAAAAAAAAAAAAAAAAAAGCAACCAAAAGAGGTAGAGACAAATACTGACACAAACACAATACACACTGTGGTAGTTTGAATAGATGGTTCCCAGTATATTCAGTGTTTTATTAGTTTATAGTTTGCATCTGCAGCCACCTTGCTGGAGGCAATGTCACTGGGCGGATCTTAAGGTGTGGTGGTGGGTTTAGGACTTCAATCTAAAGATGTGCAAAGTGTGCCTAATTGGAGTTCCTGAGGTGTGCTGTGCTGTGTGGCTTTTGGCTTGTGGCTTTGCTCTTGTGTTTGGTCCTGTGAAGGAGGGCCAGCTTTTTCTACGATTATGGGACTTCCCCTGGATCTGTAAGCTTCAATAAATAATATCACTTCCTCCATAACTGTGTCTGGTCTGGAAGTTCATCTCAGTGAACCTGAAGCTGTCTGTTACACACACAAAAATTAGAAAGAAAAAAAAATAGAAAGAAGGGCTGGAGAGATGGCTTAGTGGTTAAGGCACCTGCCTGCGAGGTCTAAAAATGCCCATTCGAATCTCCAAGTCCCATGTTTAGCCAGACACAAAAGTGACACAAGTGTGCAATGTTGCACATGTGCACAAGGGGGCACATGCAGCTGGAGTTCGTTCACAGCAGCTGAGAGGCCACTGGTGCACCCATTCTCTTTCTGTCTCTGTCTCTCTCTCTATCTATCTAATTAAAAAAAAGGCCTGGTGAGATGGCTTAACCCTTAAGGTGCTTGCCTGTGAAGCCTAAGGACCCAGGTTCAATTCTCCAGTACCAGTAAATCAGAGGCACAAGGTGACACATGCATCTCAAGTTTGTTTGCAGTGGTTGGACGTCCTGGCATGCCCATTATTTCTCTTTGTCTAACAAACAAATAAAAAAAATAAAATATAAAAAAAGAAGAGGCTTGGCAGACAAGAGTAAGTGGCAGGAGTGGGGGAGCATTTCTCTTAGATGATTTACACGTTCACCAGCCCCGGTAGATTCATAGGTACCAAAGCCTACTCTTCCCAGAGGCATTGAGAGATCCTTAGAGCCAGGTGCTGTTCTCAGAAGGCTGGGGTACACAATGGAATCAGACTCCCTAAGAGCAGAACCAAGCAGAGGACCAAAGTGCCAGAGGCCATGTGGATGACAAAGACGGAGGGAATACCAGCATGCTTGACCCCCTGGATGAAAGAGACAGTTAGCTCCTAATGTAATACTTTATAAGCAAAACTGGATGGGTGAGCAGAAGTCTAATTTACTGCAATGGAGTCACATGCTTCTCTACCAATTCCCACACCTAAAAGCTTTTGACAGAAACGAGGATGACTTATCTTCAAGGAAGGCCCTGCAAGATGGCCACAGGTGTGAATGTGAAGCCTTGCTCTAACCCCTCCCCAAAGGTGGTGGCAGTGCCCAGGAAAGGGAGAGGTATTCATTTTTAAAAATTTTTTAAAATTTAGAGAGAGTGAGAGAGAGAGGTAATTGTCACACCAGGGCCTCAGCCACTGTAATTGTACTCCAGGTGCTTACACCACCTAGTGAGCATGTGCAGCATTGTGCTTGCCTCACCTGTGTGCGCTTGGCTGGAGAGTCAAACGTCGGTCCTTAGGTTTCACAGGCTAGCGCCCCAACCACTAAACCATCTCTCCAGCCCACAGGGAGTTATTCATTGTTTTCAGGGCTCATTCGATACTGTCTCTGTCTTGACATGAATCCTAAAATGCTACTGTGTCTGCCAAAGTGAGAGTTCATAGGAGAATCCCAATGATTTGAAGTAGGAAGGGAGTTGTCCTGGGCTATATGGGTAGCAGAGAACCCATCAAAAGGCAGCAGGACATGGCACATGCTTCCTTCATCCATAGGTTTTACTTACAGAGCACAGAAAATTCTAGATATAAGAATTTTAAGGTACTGGAGATATAACTGTGCAAGGCATTGGTCAATCCCTGGCACACAGAAAAAAGAATTAACCCCATATTTTGGAAAGGACAAGTAGAAAGTGCACATAGAATATTCTGTAGCAAAATAAGAAAGTACTCAAAGAATGATGGTGCTGTGGGAGAACAGAAGCCAGCTGTAAATGAATAATTTGTGTGCAAAAGCTCGTACCACATTATAGCCAATTTAGTGTGTGCATGCATGAGTGTGTGTGTGAAGCTCTCCTTTACTGTGAAATAAATAACACATATAATAGGGACATTGGCAATATAATGAGCTCAGTAGTGCTCAAACCAGTGGCCAAAACGCTGAGTTATTCTCGGTATTTACAGAATCACCTATAAAGATGAGAAACTGCTCCTTTACAAGGGAGAATCCCCAGCACACACCATTTTGAATAAGTCAGTAGTGGCTGACACCCACATCATATGTCCTTTCATCTGCAGCACTGAGGACACACCATCTTTGGTAAGCATCCCCCCAAAGTTGCACAGTCGCTGTCAAGGTCACACAGAAGCACCAGGTAAGGCAAGTGGGCATGCTACAGAAGCCCTGCCCTGTGCCTCTGAGACACGTCAGTGTTCAAAACAGACAGACAGTAACTGCTCCACAGTGAAAGAGTCCTGAGACCTGACATTTCCATCCATCCCCCATGGACGGATGACATCCTATCACTTCTTTGTTTGTCCTTAGAGAAGACATTAGTGGGACAACTGGTACAATGTGGACAAAGCCTTAATCTTACAGTAGTGCTAACCCTTACTTTGGGTGCGGGCACTTAGGTTATGTCTGAGAATGTTCCTATTTCAAGGAAACACCAGAAGCGTTTAGAGGACAGGAACCTTAGATATACAACCCGCTCTCAACTGGTTCATTAAAAATCTTAAGTGCAGCCACTGAGAGAAGATGGTGCTGAGACAGCAAAATGTTGGGACTTGAGGGAAGGTAATTCAGAGGTCCTTGGGACCGTCCTTATAGCTGCTCTCTAAATCTGAAGTTACTTTAAACTAAAAGGTGCCCCATGGGCTGGAGAGATGACTTAGCAGTTAAGGCGCATGCCTGCGAAGCCTAAGGACCCCGGTTCCCATGTAAGCCAGATGCACATGGTGGCACATGCGTCTGGAGTTCGTCTGCAGTGGCTAGAGGCCCTGGCTTGCCCATTCTCACTCTCTCTCTCTCTCCCCCCCTCTCTATCTCTAATAAATAAACAAATAAAATCTTTTTTAAAAAAGTGCCCCATCCCAAACCACTATTTTTTTTCAGTGACTAAGACTAGACATAGGCACTGACCACCAGTGAGACCATGAAAGAGCAGTGGACTCATCCTGCTCAGTGACAGAACCGAGCTGTCACTCTGACCCAGATGAAGATGGGAATGTGACTCAGCAGGAAGGCTGCTGCACCAACAGTCTCCTGTGGGTGACAGGGCATGCCTGAGCTGTCAGAAAGTAAATGAAAGCAACACAGAAAAGATGGGCCCATGAAGAAACTAACATCATAAGGACACTTGCTGTCGACTCCTGAATACAGATGGTTTTTCAACTTTGTGTGCATGAAGAAACTTAAGACTAAAAGACACTTCAAGCATATAAACCAGATTCAATGAACATCATTTTGCTTTTAGTTCAAATTCTGTAAAGCAATACTTTTGAGATGAGCTGACAAAGCCATATATGGTCTGGGGGTAAATGTCAATATGATAAGGCATTATAGTTAAGGTGCGTTCTCTTACCATGTATATTAAATATTTATAACATAATACTTGGGATTTGTTTTAAACTATTCCAAAGGGGAGAAGGTGTGCTAAATAAGACAAACAGCAGAAAGTCAAAGACTTTTTTTTTTTTTTTGAGATAGACAGAGAGAGAGGGAGAGGAAGACAGATAGAGATGGGCGCGCCAGCAGTCTCTCAGCTGCTACAAACGAAATCCAGATGCATGCGCCCCCTTGTGTTCAAGTGCAGCATTGCACCCTTGCATCACTTTGCATCTGGCTAAACGTGGGACCTGGAGATTGGAACTGCTGGAGATTGGAACCAGCGTTCTTAGGCTTAGGAGGCAAGCACCTTAACCACTAAGCCATCTCTCCAGCCCAGATAAAGTAAAAAGTATTTTATTTATTTATTTATTTATTTATTTATTTATTTATTTATTTATTGAGAGAGGAAAGGGCAGATAGAATGGGCACACTAGGGCCTCTAGCCACTGCAAACAAACTTCAGATGTACGTATCACCTTATTCATCTGGCTTACATGGGTACTGGGGAATAGAACCTGGGTCCTTAGGCTTCGCAGGCAAGTGCCTTAACTGCTAAACCATCTCTCCAGCCCGTCAACAACTTCTGAAGCTAGTTGTATCAGGGAGGGGTACTATACTAGTCTACTGTCCAAATGTTCGACTTTCTCATTAAGGAGATCGAACTTGAGAGAAAAGGAATTAAACATGACAGCCACCTCCAGTGCAGATGGACCTCTTGGGAACGAAGGTTTGGGTCACTCCACAGTGGAGCGGCTGGCAGGGAGGAGCGGCAAAGAGGTCAACGAACATCACCTCCCGACAAGACCAGACCAGACCAGACAGGGAGAGGACTACAGTGGCTCTGGTGCATTCTTCCTTCCTACACATACATACTTGTGTTTGCAGGTATAAGCCCATTTTCCTCCTTTCCTCTGGGTGTCACACAGAGTACAAGTTGGTCTTTAGGACATTGATACCCAGAAGTACGTGGAAAGGAGCTGGAGTCAAGGGTGCCTGGGAAAGCACATAGTGGAGGGACTAAAGGCTTCCTGGGACCTCTTCTCTCAGCAAATTCACCCTCCTCCACTTTGATCCCAACCACCTAACACAAGTTTCCCTTCATTTTTATATTGCTTTTGACTACTCAGAATGACTTCTATTTCACAAGGAGACACTGACCTGCTGCAAGACCTATTAGGCAGCCCCAGTCAGAAAACCCACTCAACAGTATGTCCCCTACATGAGGCCCACCATGCCTGCATTTCAACTCAGGTCTCCTTCCAGTGCCAGCAGTCCCTAGCTGTTCACACAACTCACTCAGACTGGGATGTTAGTGCCAAAGGGAAGCTCTGAGATTAACTACCATTGCCCCCTGCCCCCATCTTGGGCTGTTATGCAGAATCTCTAAGGTACTGAAACCCATCTTTGAGTGCTATGTCCCAGAGTTCTATTAAGAGTTGATCTCCACATACAGAAACTCATGGAGACTAAACAGCACTTTATTGAATGATGTATGGGTCATTGAAGAAATTAAAAAGGAAATCAAGAAATTCGTAGAATCAAATGATGATGAGAATACAACATACCAAAACCTTTGGGACACAATGAAGGCAGTCCTACGAGGGAAATTTATAGCCCTAAGTGCATATATTAAGAAATTGGAGAGTTCACAACTAAACAATTTAATGCTTCACCTTAAGGCCTTGGAAAAAGAAGAACAAGGCAAACCAAAAATTAGTAGACGGGAAGAAATAATAAAGGTTAGGGCAGAAATTAATGAAATGGAAACCAAAAAAACAATCAAAAAGATCAATGAAACAAAGAGTTGGTTCTTTGAAAGGATAAACAAGATTGACAAACCCTTAGCAAATCTGACCAAAAGAAAGAGAAGAGACAAAAATCGATAAAATTAGAGATGAAAAAGGCAACATTACAACAGATACCAAAGAAATTCAGAAAATCATACGGACATACTTTAAGAATATATATGGCTCTAAGTTTGAAAACCTGAAAGAAATGGATGAATTCCTTGATTCATATGACCTACCAAAATTAAATCAAGAAGAGATAAACCATTTAAATAGAACTATAACAACCACAGAGATTCAAGCAGTTATAAAAAGTCTCCCAACTAAAAAAGCCCAGGCCCAGATGGATTCACTGCTGAATTTTACCAGACATTCCTGGAGGATCTAACGCCAATGCTTCTCAAACTTTTCCATAAAATAGAAAAGGAAGGAACTCTACCAAAATCCTTCTATGAAGCCAGCATCACCCTGATACCCAAACCGGACAAAGACAGATCAAAAAAGAAAATTATAGACCAATCTCCCTCATGAACATGGATGCAAAAATTCTCAACAAAATACTGGCAAACAGAATACAAGAATTTATCAGAAAGATTATTCACCCTGACCAAGTAGGCTTTATCCCAGAGATGCAGGGATGGTTCAACATACGCAAATCCATAAATGTAATACACCATATAAATGGTCTGAAGGACAAAAATCATATGGTCATCTCAATAGATGCAGAAAAGGCATTTGACAAAATCCAACACCCCTTCATGGTGAAAGTATTACAGAAACTGGGAATAGAAGGAGCATATCTCAACATAATAAAAGCTATTTATGACAAACCTACAGCCAACATAATACTAAATGGGGAAAAACTTGAAGCTTTTCCTCTAAATTCAGGAACAAGACAAGGGTGTCCACTTTCCCCACTACTATTTAATATAGTACTGGAAGTCTTAGCCACAGCAATAAGGCAAGAGACACTCATAAAGGGGATACAATTTGGAAGGGAAGAGATCAAATTATCATTATTTGCAGACGATATGATTCTATACCTAACAGACCCTAAAGTCTCTACCTGCAAACTGTTAGAGCTGATAAACACTTTTAGCAATGTAGCAGGATACAAAATAAACACACAGAAATCAGTAGCTTTTCTATATACTAACAACAAACGTGCAGAGGATGAAATCAGGGAATCTCTCCCATTCACAATTGCCTCAAAAAAATAAAATACCTTGGAATAAACTTAACCAAGGAAGTGAAGGATCTCTACAATGAGAACTTTAAAAAACTCGGCGACAAATTACAGAAGACACAAGGAAATGGAAAGACATCCCATGCTCCTGGATTGGAAGAATCAATATTGTGAAAATGTCAATCTTACCAAAAGCAATCTATACATTTAATGCGATCCCTATTAAAATCCCAATAGCTTTCTTCACGGAAATAGAAAAAACAATCCTAAAATTCATCTGGAAACACAAAAAACCTCGAATAGCCAAAACAATTTTGCGAAACAAAAATCAGGCAGGTGGTATAACCATACCCGATTTTAAGTTATATTACAAAGCCATAGTAACAAAAACAGCATGGTACTGGCACAAGGACAGACAGGTAGATCAATGGAACAGAATAGAAGACCCAAATATTAATCCAAGCAGCTACAGCCACCTGATTTTTGACAAAAATGCCAAAAATATTAATTGGAGAAAAGATAGCCTCTTTAACAAGTGGTGTTGGGAAAACTGGACATCGGTATGTAAAAGGATAAACATAGATCCTTGTCTTTCTCCATGCACAAGAGTCAAATCCAAATGGATCAGGGACCTTGATATCAGACCTGAAACTCTGAACCTGCTAGAGGAAAAAGTAGGGGAAACCCTTCAACATATTGGCATAGGTAAGGACTTTCTGAATATAACCCCAATTGCTCAGCGAATAAAATCACTAATCAACCAATGGGACCTTATGAAATTACAAAGCTTTTGTACAGCAAAGGACACTGTGAGTAGAGCAAAAAGACAACCTACAGAATGGGAGAAAATCTTTGCCAGCTATACATCTGACAGAGGATTAATATCCAGAATATACAAAGAACTCAAAAAACAGAATAATAAAATTCAAACAACCCAGTTAAAAAATGGGCTATGGAACTAAATAGAGAATTCACAGAAGATGAAATTCAGATGGCATATAAACATCTGAAAAAGTGTTCCACATCCTTAGCCATCAGGGAGATGCAAATTAAAACCACTTTGAGATTCCATTTCACTCCTGTCAGAATGGCTTCCATCAAGAAAACAAATGACAATAAGTGTTGGCGTGGATGCGGAAAAAGGGGAACACTTCTACACTGTTGGTGGGAATGTAACCTGGTCCAACCATTGTGGAAATCAGTGTGGAGGTTTTGAGACAGCTAGAAATAGATTTACCATATGATCCAGCTATAGCACTCCTAGGCATATATCCAGAAGACTCTTCTCACTTCCTTAGAGATACTTGCAAAACCATGTTTATTGCCGCTCTATTCACAATAGCTAGCAAATGGAAGCAGCCTAGATGTCCCACCACAAATGAATGGATAATAAAGATGTGGTACATTTACACAATGGAGTTCTACTCAGCGATAAAGAAAAATGAAATTATGAAATTTGCAGGAAATGGATGGATCTGGAAAGGATTATACTAAGTGAGGTAACCCAGGCTCAGAAAGCCAAACGTCACATGTTCTCTCTCATATGTGGATCCTAGCTACAAATAGACAGACTTGTGTGTGAACTGGAACCAAAAATTGGTACCAGAAACCAGTAAGCTGGTAAAAGGCTATAAGGGATGGAGGAAAGGAAGGACTGAAGTGTATGGTATTGCACATATGTAAGTGGAAGGACTGATTACAAGGAGGAATGGCCTAACCAAGGCCATGGGTAGAAATGCATAAAAAGAAGGGCAAGGGGAGGGTCAATCTAATTTCAAAAGATTGTGAATAAGACTTATGTAAAACTACTTTTTGAATAATGGTACATCTAGAAGCTGTAGACTGTTACTAGAAAATTTTCAGTACCTGGGATGGGATACCTTCCAGTGAGTTGTTGGCCAAGGAGGTCCCGGTAGCCTCCAAAACATTAAAGGCTTTTGCCAAAGCCCTTGGTTTCCCCTGAGAAACAGATAGTAAGACCCTATTGCTGAAGACATCTCTTGCCTGAGAGGCAAGGTCACTGAAAAAGCAAGCTGGTGCTGAGCAGAAAACCTTTTCCCTGTAGACCAGCCAACTGAAAGCTGGAAAAAGCTGCACTGCATGCAGAGTATGGGAGACAGAAGTCATCAGCAGTGAAAACAGTGGACTGAATATTCAAATTTGGCCAGACAGGCCCAAAGACTGAACAGGTGCAATAGTGGCATGTCTACTCGTGGGGTAACCAACTGCTCTATAATTGGACTGAAGGCCCTCTCTACGGGAGGGAATACATGCCTGGTACTGAAAAACCTAAGCAAAGTCTATGGTAGGTAAGGTCATAAACCTTAGGGGTATAAAGCATGCCCTTATCTAAATGTATATACTATTCCCACCAAGCTGCCCGGAAAATACTTCACTTAATGCTCATATTCACATATTAATGCTACTCTCACTTCTGGTTAGAGAAGCTTCTCTTTTCAGATGGCGATGACCACTGGGATGATCAAGAGGCAACATAGTGCTGAGAAGAAGGGATGGAGAAGTGCCAAGCACTGAAACATCTCTGTCACACCCTCAAGGCTCAGGGATCATTGCGGAAGAGGCGGATAGAATGGAAGAGCCAAAGGAAGAGTGCGACTCCTACAATGCAACTGCCCAGACAGAAATTGGCCTTGATATCCATGACCTTGCTGTGCCTAGCAATACCTCCATAAGACCCTCATAGTAGAAGTAAAAGAGGAGGATGACATCATATTAAAAATATGAGACTAATGGAGAGAGGAGGGGATATGATGGATGTAGTGGTTTTGTTCTAAAAAAAAAAAAAAAGAGGAAGGGGAGGGTGTGGGGCAAAAATCCCAGCACCCGCACCTTTGGTATGAGAGTTGAGGGCTGGAGAGATGGCTTAGTGGTTAAGACCTTTGCCTGCAAAGCCAAAGGACCCAGGTTCGATTCCCCAGGACTCACAGATGTAGCCAGATGTACAAGAGGGCACATGCATCTGGAGTTCATTTGCAGTGGCTGGAGGCCCTGGCGTGCCCATTCTCTTTCTCTCTGCCTCTTTGTCAAATAAATAAATATTTAAAGAGTTGATACCCATTTCAAGTTCCTCACTTGGCTTCTCATCTGCTCCCATCTGACAGGCAAGAAAACCAAGGCCCAGAGACAGGACAGGAAGTGAGGACTGACGATGAGGCTGGTGCCAGGAGCCTCCTGGATGCCATAGCACACTGATTTGGAGATGGCTGTACTTCCTCACGCCAAATTTAAGACAATGTCACCCTACTTAGTATGCTCTGCCACACCTATGTACCCACAGTCGGCCTGTCACTTGTAGACTGGCCTGCAAGGTAGTGTTTACCGAGCAAAGACGTGCTTGGAACTGTCCTGTGAAATTACCTTGGAATAGTGATATAAGGACTTGACAGTCCTCATCCATAGGTGAAATCAATCAAGAGTTGTGGCCCTCATGCATCCTCTCCCTCAATTGGTGACAGGACCAACATTCAACTAATAGCAGATTCTCAGAACCAATTCACAAAACAATCCCAAGTTCATTCTACAGGGTACTTAGTCAAACTCTAGATTCTGTGCAGAACTGGATATTTACACACAGCCAACCTGAGTCACTTGGAACCTGCTCCAGTCCACAGATCTGGAAAAGGACAGAAACCAGAGCCTATTTGAATCCCCCCACGTCCCCCACCCCTGGAAGACTAAGGTCCTTGGTCCACAGGCCAAACTGGAGAACCAATTTCTTCTCAAGGTCAGTGTACATAAATGACATTCACACAGACCATCCCATTTCTGTGGTACAGATTGCAACACCACACCCACTCTTATTTCTTTTTTAAAAATTTTTATTTATTTTATTTATTTTATTTATTTATTTTATTTATTTATTTATAGAGGACAGAGAGGGAGGAGACAGATAGAGAATGGGCGCGCAGCAGCCTCTCAGCTGCTGCGAACGAAATCCAGATACGTGCACCCCCTCGTGGTCAAGTGTGGCATTGTGCCCTTGCGTCACTTTGCATCTGGCTAAACATGGGACCTGGAGATTGGAACCGGCGTTGTTAGGCTTAGCAGGCAGGCACCTTAACCGCTAAGCTATCTCTCCAGCCCCCCACTCTATTTCTTAGTACCAGAATCCCATTTGAGATGGCAAGAGCTCAGTTAAAAAGCCCCCAAATGTCCCTTTCTTACAACTAATGATAGTTACGATAAACAGTGTGCCTGGTGAAATGGAAAATGGAATAGGGCTCCCAATAAAGTTGCTTCAAAGGGGCTAGTCTTTATCCGTTCCATGGAAGATGGGTGTGGATTGGAACTCCAGTAGTCACTCTGGACCAGGAATGACCTTTGAATATGGAAGCCATAGTCAGATGGCTTAAACAGAAAGAACCAGAGCCCTGAACCACTGTGAGCCAAGCTTGGACCAATGACGTCTAATTCCACTTGTGAAACAAATCCTGTTTTAAAAAAGTCATTGTTAGGCCGGGCGTGGTGGCACACGCCTTTAATCCCAACACTTGGGAGGCAGAGGTAAGAGGATCACCAAGAGTTCAAGGCAACCCTGAGACTACACAGTGAATTACAGGTCAGCCTGAGCTAGAGTGAAACCCTACCTTGGAAAACCAAAAAAATTCACTGTTGCCAGGTGGGGTAGCACATGCCTTTAATCCCAGCAATAGGGAGGCAGAGGTAAGAGGATCAACGTGAGTTCAGCCAGGGTATAGAGTTAAACCCTGCCTTGAAAAAACAAAGTCACTGCAAGGCTGGAGAGATGGCTTAGCAGTTAAGGCGCTTGCCTGTGAAGCCTAAGGACCCAAGCTCAATTCTCCAGGCCCCTTCTAAGCCAGATGCACAAAGTGGTGCATGCGTCTGGGGTTTGTTTGCAGTGGCTGGAGGCCCTGGCGTGCCCATTGTCTGTCTCAAATAAATGATATAAAAATAATTCTTTTTTAAAAAAGTCATTGCAGGGCTAAAGAGATGGCTTAATGGTTAAGGCGTTTGCCTGAGAAGTCTAAAAACCTAGCTTAGATTTCCCAGTACCCACATAAGCCAGATGCACAAGGTGGCACATATGTCCACTGGAGTTTGCTTGGAGGCCCTGGTGTGCCAATTCTCATTCTCTCCTCTCTCAAATAAATAAATAAAGTATGAAAAGTGTGGTGGGCCTTGACTGTGCCCATTAGCGAGGTGCACAGCATCTGCTCTTTAGACAAAGAGCTTCTTAACGCCCAGGAGAGACAGCTCGCTACACATCCCCTCAAAGAACCACTGTCTTATCAGATTCACACATGGACCTTTTGTCTTTACCAATAGTGAGGGGCATTTTATATAAAACTAATGATTTCATCACCACCAAATCCATTCCCAAACAGGAGAGTACTCTATGTATATGTTACAGTGAACACGCATAAATAAAATGGGTACATTATCTTGAAATTTAAAAAGCTACCTGCATCCTCACATCAAACCAACCAAGGATAAAAAATAGTTAGGGGAAATGTACCTGGACTGAATATAGTACTTTTCAGGTCATTATTCATTACCTAAATTTGCATTAGACATTGTATCAAAGCCAGGTGTGGTGGTGCACACCTTTAATCCCAGCAATTGGGAGGCAGAGGCAGGAGGATCGCCGTGAGTTCGAGGCCACCCTGAGACTACAGAGTGAGTTCCAGGTCAGCCTGACCTAGAGTGAGACCCTACCTCGAAAAACCAAAAAAAAAAAAAAATTTTTTTATATCTACAGATGATTCAAAGTATACCAAAGCGTGTATAGAGATCATATGTAGCAAGCTCACCACTTTGCACTAGAGGTATTGAGCACCTGAAGATGTTATGTTCAAGGACCTTGGATCCAATCCCTTGTGATGTCAAGGAACAAACATTAAAATTCAGAAAAAGCGCTTGGTTGCCCACCAGAGCTGGGGGGTGGGGGTGGGGGAAGACCCTATTGCTGAAAGACAACGATTTGGCAGCAGGACACTGAACTCAAGTTAGAAGCTTCCTCCTCCCTGGGGAAGGTGGTGTGCAAGAAGTACATAACCGACCAGGTAGGCAAGATGTGCCCACTGATGTGACAGTGGCATGACTGCTGTAAGCAACTGCCCTCTGATTGGACAGGAAGCCTGCTCCATGGGGAGGAATTCATGCTTGGTACTGAAAACCTACTTGAAAGCCTATGGCTGGGGTGGTCATAGGCCTAGGTGGGAAACCTACCACTGCCGAGTGACTAACGTGGGTATGTTGCCTCTACACATGGGCGTTTTTGCCCATAGCACTGTTCTCACCTTTGGTCAGAGAAACTTCTTTTTCTCAGTAGTAGTAACTGCTGGGAGGCTCAAAACGTGTTACAAGTAACATTGTGGAAGGGGAGGCCCAAGGAATGTAAGAGCTGGAGAGTGGGGGAAGCATTCTGGAACCCTGTGACTGGACAGGACACAGCATGGCACTCTTGACCTCAGAGCAGCAGAACTACACAAGATCAGGCCAGCTAACGTTCCTTCATGGATGCTCGCTCATGGCAGTCCACTGGTGCTGAGGGCAGCGAGAGCCATTCTCTTCAGCAGTGTAGCCACTGGAAAGGGGTGGGAAGAAGGGGTTCTGTTCAAGTCGGAGGAGAAAAGATGATGGGGATATAGATAATGGAAATACAATACAAACATTATAATTAAAAGAAGAGAGGGGATAGAGAGATGGCTTAGCGGTTAAAGCATTTGCCTGTGAAGCCAAAGACCCAGGTTCGATTCCCCAAGACCCACATATGCCAGATGCACAAGTTGGCACATGTGTCTGGAGTTTGTTTACAGTGGCTGAAGGCCCTGGCATGCCCTTCTTATTCTCTCTCTCCTCTCTCGCTCTCAAATAAATACCAGTCCTGTAAGGGAGCAGAGATCTGAGAATCACCAGAGCTTGAGGGGGAAAACTAGCAAGCATCGGGATCAAGAGACCACAGCTCAAAAAAATAAAAATAGAGAGATGGCTGAGTACTAGCATTCATTACTTGCTTCCTAGCTGTAGAGTGGAATTGTAAACTCAAACTATAAACTGAAATAAATACTACCTGTTAAAAAAAAAAACACACCACGTCAGGAAGGGGCCAGAAATGCAGTCCTATGGTAGAGTTCAAGCTCAACATGCACTGGCACACCAGGTCCTGGGTTCCATTCCTGTAACTCCCTTGTTCCCAGCACCCCCCCAACACATACCCCAGAAAAACTAATAAAGAAGAGTAAGGGAAGCGGGGTGTGGTGGCGCACGCCTTTAATCCCAGCACTCAGGAGGCAGAGGTAGGAGGATCGCAGTGAATTCAAGGCCAGTCTGAGAGTACATAGTGAATTCCATGTCAGCTTGAGGTTAGAGTGAGACCCTACCTCAAAAAAACAACAACAAAAAAAAGAGTAAGGGAAGTGGGAGGTTTATAGGTGGTGAGTAGTAAGTAGAAGAGTGGGCAAAAAGGAATGAGAGAATTGAAAGAAACATTCCCGGGGAAGTCTTTCTATTAATGGGTAATCTGTCAGCTAGAAGAAATGCTCCTGGTAAAGCAGATAGAATGTTACATGCCTAAAATGACTTTGTTCTCCTAATATGCCCATTTTACTCCCAATTCTTGATTTATTTTTTCCAGAATAAACAGCAGAGTCTACAATAGGTGAGCAGGCTCTGGTAGCATGCTGAGGCACTGGCGGGTGCTATCTGTGGCACCAAGTCCCATTGATCTCACTTACCAACGACTGTCTTAACAGCTACACCACAACAGACCCAGCCAGTCTCAGCAGCATTGATGGAATGCACCACGGCTGCCTCCGTATCTTGGGTGCCTGCTGTACTCAGAACTCTGTGGCACAAGATGGAGAATTTTGTGTAAAACAGTCACAACAGAGGTGAGTACAAGAGAAGCACTCAAAGAAGACAACCACACTTTATTTAAGTTCTTTTTTTATTTTCCTCCACACTGGCAAAAGTTCCGAGGGAGCTTAAAGTTTTGTAAACATTTTAACTATCCCTCTTCCCCACCCCCCACTTTTGAATTTACAAAGCAAAGGAGAGGAGTCCCAAATCCGAATGGTCTCCCATCTCCTCATGCTATTTGATCCAAAAACTATATACAAGTTTGTAGCAGTCTCTGTATAGTTATTGTACATGTTTAGGAGGGAGGGAGGCAAGAAGGGATAGGGAGAATGGTGATTCCAAAATAAAAATAGAAACCAAATATAATCCTCCAAAAACCAAACTGCTCTCAGAGCAACTCCAGCCTTCCTTCCCCAGGTACTGATGACAGAAAGGAGAGGGGCTTCTCCTAGGAGCTGCCAACCACAGTGCCTCTTGCACAGGCACAACCGGCCCACAGCTCCCATGGACGTATAACTGGCCATTCCAGGTGATGTTCTGTGGGCATTTGGTGGAGGCAGTTAAGTGTACTTGTTTATAAATAGAGCTTGAGTACATTTCTACTTGACTGAAAGGGTAGGAGGTGCCACAACCAGAAGCCAGGGCAGGCTTCTTACCTTCATCTTGCCCCTCCCTTCCCCCCATACTGCATCCTCCTGCATAGTGATTTCCACCGATGAAGGTCTTAAAGATGGTCAGGTTTTATATATTCTCTTTCAGAAAAGTCAATCAACTTGCCACCCAGAATCTTAACAAAACCTTTTTGGGGCCATAGCGCAACACACACACAATGCTCTAGGGAACCAGATGAAATTCCGAGTTTTTATCGGAAGCAAAAGTTTATCCCTATCCAAAATGATAATTATACAAATTCATACATATGGTAAAGATCCTAGCTGCCTCTTAAACGAGACAAATTTTCACAGAAGGGCCCAAAACAAACTGGTCCTAGTCCTTTGAAGTAAAAATGTTTATGGGGAAAATCAGTTTTCGTAAGAAAGGAAAACTAAGAATAAGTCTCTCTCCCAGGCCATAGGTTTTCCTTTGTCCAATAAGGTTGGAGTATGCCAGGGGAGAAGTCAGCTTGCTAAGAAGTCACTAGATGAAGAAAACATGAAAAACGGGAATCGTTTCTCAGAAAAGACATTCAGAAAGAATAAGCAAGAGGTCTGCAACACCAACCCACCCCAACCTACACTCCACCTGCTAAGGCCTCTGATGCAATCCAAAGTTAGCAGTGGCAATGCAGCCTCCGGATGGAAGCCCGGCTGCCTCTGGCAACAGCGGAATCACTGCACATGGGGCACTTTGTTGTTGACCCACATCGATGAACCACTACCTCTCTTCATGATTGCACCAGTGAGGCCTAGTGCCCATATGCAAGGGGACAGAAGACGAAAACAACAAAACAAATGGGAAAAAGCAACAAGAAAAAGTAAGCTGCTATTGGCAGATCTCAACACACTTTTGGGAGACAGTAGATGAAATCATGGCAGAGTGGACATGTGCTGCCAACATCAGCCCTGCTGGGGAGCGATCCCAACTGCCACACCCATGACAAAAGGTCTGGTCCACATGTGTACAGCCTGAGATGCTCACTACCAACAGCAGTTTAAAGAATCTTGGACACAAAGAGTAGAAGAAAAAAGCCTGAGATGACTGGTTCTGTGTTTGTTGTAGAGTAATAGAGAGCAAATGGTGAGTGCGTGTTGTGTCCAAGGTAGAGAATCCATGGTCAGCAGCAGAAGAGGAGAGGGGAGGGGAGGCCGGCACAGTGGCAGATACTCAGTAATCATCCAGAGTCTCAATCTCACCCATGTTGAGTCGCTCTGATGACGCGTTGACTGAAAACCCTACAAGAAAAGAAATGTGGTAAGTGGCTAAATCCAGACAACCAGAGAAGCTCAACTTCTAAGCAAGGAGCTAGAGTGAGTCTCAGAACTATGCAATACTAGATTAACCTAACCAGAACCTGGCTTAGAAAAAGCAGCACTGGGCTGGAGAGAGACGGCTTAGCAGTTAAGCCATTTGCCTGCAAAGCCAAAGGACCCAGGTTTAATTTCCCAGAGCCCACATAAGCCAGATGCACAAGGTGGTGCATGTGTTTGGAGTTCATTTTCAGTGGCTGAAGGCCCTGGTGCACCCATTCTCTCTCTCTCTCTGCCTCTATCTCTCTCTCAAATAAATAAAATTATTAAGAAAAAAAAAAGACTAGTCTGGGGCTGGAGAGATGGCTTGGTAGTTAAGGCACTTGCACGCAAAGGACCCAGATTCAATTCCCCAGGACCCATGTAAACCAGATGCACATGGGACACGCATCTGGAATTCGTTTACAGTGGCTGGATGCCCTGGTGTACTCATCCCCGCTCTGCCTCTTTCTCTGTCTCAAATAAAGATTTTTTTTTTTTAAAGACCAGTCTGTTGGGCTTGCCTCAAATAAAATAAATAAATAAAAAAAGTGGCACTAACACCCAACTGACAGCCACAAACAGTGCTCAATGTCACTACTTGACATTGGAAGACCTAATACCAGTGGTCACTTATATGTACTTTTTCAATAAAACCCACAGTCAGAAACTGATCAAAATTATAATAAGCAGCACCAGTTTACAGTAGCAATTCCTACAAAGCTTTCCAGTTCCTGTACAGACAAAATCCTGAGCTGTTTCAGCAAAGCAACAACAAACAGCAAACAAGCAATGCTATCCATTCCAAAAACAGTTGTTGGTATTGGGTGGGATTTTTGTACTTCAATGTTTTTCAAACAAATATACATTTTGAAATGCTCCAATAACAAGAATGCCTTAAACATAGTAAGACAGCTCAATTAACAGACTCAAAACACCGTAATTTGAAAAGGCAAGCATGCCTATTTACTAACCAAGGTAACTATGGTGTAAATAGCTAACAAGGCCGAACACAGGGAGAGCAAAGACTCCAAACCTCATGCAGAGTTCCACCCATCAACTGTGCAACCACAACCCACAACATCTGTTTTTCCCTTGGAAATAACGAAAGGCTCAGTGTTTGTATTTTTGAAGAAATGGTTTAATCTGGGAAGTACAGGCCCCCAAGAACTGTCTACCAAACGAGTTACCACTCTACTCTGAAGCAGTGCTGTCTTTGATTTTACATGACTCGAGAACATGAGATGTGAAAGAAAGCAATGAGCTATGCACAACAGAAGTAGAAATTAATTTCAATGCTTCTTTAAAACATCTATTTATTTGCGGGGGAGGGAGACAGAATGGGTGCACGAGGGCCTCTAGCCACTACAAACAAACTCCAGATGCATGTGCCACCTTGTGCATCTGGCTTAAGTGGGTACTGGGGAATTGAACCTGGGCCTTCAGGCTTCGCAGGCAAGCGCCTTAACCACTAAGCCCTCTCTCCAGCCCCCAAAATTAATTTTAAAATAAACTAATTTTAATCAGACAAGGACAGGAAGAAAGAAGTCTGGCAAGGAAAAAAAAAAGGTTGAAGCCGGGCGTGGTGGCACACACCTTTAATCCCAGCACTTGGGAGGCAGAGGTAGGAGGATCACTGAGAGTCCAAGGCCACCCTGAGACTACACAGTTAATACCAAAAAAAAAAAAAAAGGTTGAATGTTCGATGCCATGATGCTCTGATTTCTATCGAGGCTTTCAGCACAGTCCTCACTGAGTCAGGTGTGCACTGCCCACTGAAAGAAGGGAAAACTAGGATGCCATGACAGCCACAGCATAGACGGGCTGTGCCCATCCTGCCTGCTCTGCAGACCACATGCCACTTGCTTCTTTAGGCTGACGAGACTATCTTTATAGGAGACTGTGACAGGAGAAGACTTCATTGTATGCATATATTTATCATATCCAACTGTTAGCTGCTGGTTGTCACTGGCAACCTGCAATCTCTACAAAAATGTAGGGCCAGAGTGGAGGCAGAGAAAATACTGGAAAGCAAAATGAGCCAAGGGCTCCCTCTGCTGGTTTGTTTCAGAAGTAAATTCTCTAGCACTGTGCAGTGGATACTTTTAGATAAAACGGAAATCTGTTTTCGCAGTTTGTAATTGGGAAATTTATGACTCATAAAGTTTTGTCAATCTGTAAAACTACAGGAGATATATACAGTGACAAATAATAAATGGAAATGTATAGGCATGAGACAGAAAAATGACTACATAGTGAATTCCAGATCAGCCTGAGCTAATGAGGCCCTACCTCAGAAAACCAAAACAAAACAAAACAAAAAAGCCTCGTTTATAACAGCTTACTTCATGTTGACAAACCATTTTATTTCATCACTGTCTGTGGGGTAGAGGGGTCAATTTAAGAAATAGGCATCTTGGGCTGGAGAGATGGCTTAGCAGTTAAGGCTCCTGCCTCCTAAGCCTAAGAACACTGGTTCCAATCTCCAGGTCCCACGTTTAGCCAGATGCAAAGTGATGCAAGGGTGCAATGCCATACTTGACCACAAGGGGGCGTATGCACCTGGATTTCGTTCACAGCAGCTGAGACGCTGCTGGCACGCCACCCATCTCTGTCTTCCTCTCCCTCTCTCTCTTTCTCTCTCTCCAAAAGAAAGAAAAGAAGAGAAAAGAAAAGAAAGAAAAGGAAAAAGAGAAAAAGAGAAAGTAAAAGAAAAGAACAAAGAAAAGAAGAAAAGAACAAAGAAAAGAAGAAAAGAAAAGAAAAGAAAAGAAAAGAAAAGAAAAGAAAAGAAAAGAAAAGAGAAATAGGCATCTTATGGAACTGAAACATCTCAAACACACCTTCCAAGGCTCAGGTTCCATTGTGGAAGAGGGGACATAAAGAATGTAAGAGCCAAAGGAAGAGTAGGACTCCTTACAATGTGCTCCTCCAGACACAAAATGGCCTGGATATCCATGACCTCGCAGTGCCTGACACTACCTACACAAGACCATCATAAGAGGAGGAAAAGATCATGACATCAAAATTGGTTAATACCAAAAAAAAAAAAAAAAAAAAAAAAGGTTGAATGTTCGATGCCATGATGCTCTGATTTCTATCGAGGCTTTCAGCACAGTCCTCACTGAGTCAGGTGTGCACTGCCCACTGAAAGAAGGGAAAACTAGGATGCCATGACAGCCACAGCATAGACGGGCTGTGCCCATCCTGCCTGCTCTGCAGACCACATGCCACTTGCTTCTTTAGGCTGACGAGACTATCTTTATAGGAGACTGTGACAGGAGAAGACTTCATTGTATGCATATATTTATCATATCCAACTGTTAGCTGCTGGTTGTCACTGGCAACCTGCAATCTCTACAAAAATGTAGGGCCAGAGTGGAGGCAGAGAAAATACTGGAAAGCAAAATGAGCCAAGGGCTCCTCTGCTGGTTTGTTTCAGAAGTAAATTCTCTAGCACTGTGCAGTGGATACTTTTAGATAAAACGAAATCTGTTTTGCAGTTTGTAATTGGGAAATTTATGACTCATAAAGTTTTGTCAATCTGTAAAACTACAGGAGATATATACAGTGACAAATAATAAATGGAAATGTATAGGCATGAGACAGAAAAATGACTACATAGTGAATTCCAGATCAGCCTGAGCTAATGAGGCCCTACCTCAGAAAACCAAAACAAAACAAAACAAAAAAGCCTCGTTTATAACAGCTTACTTCATGTTGACAAACCATTTTATTTCATCACTGTCTGTGGGGTAGAGGGGTCAATTTAAGAAATAGGCATCTTGGGCTGGAGAGATGGCTTAGCAGTTAAGGCTCCTGCCTCCTAAGCCTAAGAACACTGGTTCCAATCTCCAGGTCCCACGTTTAGCCAGATGCAAAGTGATGCAAGGGTGCAATGCCATACTTGACCACAAGGGGCGTATGCACTGGATTTAGTTCACAGCAGCTGAGACGCTGCTGGCACGCCACCCCATCTCTGTCTTCCTCTCCCTCTCTCTCTTTCTCTCTCTCAAAAGAAAGAAAAAGAAGAAAAAGAAAAGAAAGAAAAGGAAAAGAAAAAAGAGAAAGTAAAAGAAAAGAACAAAGAAAAGAAGAAAAGAACAAAGAAAAGAAGAAAAGAAAAGAAAAGAAAAGAAAAGAAAAGAAAAGAAAAGAAAAGAAAAGAAAAGAGAAATAGGCATCTTATGGAACTGAAACATCTCAAACACACCTTCCAAGGCTCAGGTTCCATTGTGGAAGAGGGGACATAAAGAATGTAAGAGCCAAAGGAAGAGTAGGACTCCTTACAATGTGCTCCTCCAGACACAAAATGGCCTGGATATCCATGACCTCGCAGTGCCTGACACTACCTACACAAGACCATCATAAGAGGAGGAAAAGATCATGACATCAAAATTGAAAGAGAAGCCGGGCGTGGTGGCGCACGCCTTTAATCCCAGCACTTGGGAGGCAGAGGTAGGAGGATCGCCAGGAGTTCAAGGCCACCCTGAGACTACATAGTAAATTCCAGGTCAGCCTGGGCTAGAGTAAAACCCTACCTCGAAAAACCAAAAAATAAATAAATAAATAAATTAATTAATTAATTAAATTAAAAGAGAGACTGACTGAAAGCAGGAGGGGATACGATGGAGAGTGAAGTTTCAAAGGGGAAAGTAAGGGGAGGGAGGGAAGTACCGTGGGATATTGTCTACAATTAAAGAAGATGTCAATTAAAAAAAGAAAGAAATAGGCAGCTTATAAAGCACTCATCCCAATGCTAGACAACAAGAGTTATGTAAAACACAGAAGGCAAATCAGACTGGTAGGCTCTAAAATCCCAGCTCCAATACTGAGGGCTGACACAGAAATGTTTCAGTGTACAGCCACACCACCCAGAACATGCCCAATCTTGTCTGGTCTTGGAAGGTAAGCAGGGTCGGGCCTGGTTAGTACCGGGAAGAGACAGATGTTCCAAACCCCAAAGCCTACTCACTGGGAAAACTGGGACATCAGTGTACAATACAGTCAATATTATATGACATAGATAAAGGACCTAAACAAGTACTGGTCCTTTGAACACCCACTAAGCCTACTTCCAATGCAAATCAAAACTTAAGTTTCTGAACTATTTTTACTCTGTTCCATTATCTTTAGTTTCCAACTTAATTGAATACCCTCTAGAAAAGATTGCATGATGCTGGGTGTGATGGCACATGCATTTAATCCCAACACTTGGGAGGCAGAAGTAGAAGGATCACTATGAGTTTGAGGCCAGCCTGAGAATTTCAGGTCAGCCTGGGCTATAGTAAGACCCTAACCTGAAAACTGGAATAAAAAATGCATACAATAATAATGCTTTAAAGTTTAAAGCACCATATAATGTATTACTTTCTTATCCCAACAGCATATGAAGGACAGCTCCTATACTGGGATGCCTCAAAAATACTGGCTACTTATTTTCAACCAGTTAATAAAATGAACAGTCATACAGAAAACTATAGAAACTCCCATGTGATTACTGCCATCTCTACACCCCCACTCCCAGCTGAGACTCAGGCCTAATCTTACCTAGTAAGCTGGGATCTGCTCGGACCATCTTCTGCTTTTTCTTCTTCTTACCACTTTGCACAGCCTCAAAACTAGATTGTTGGTTGTTGCTTTGATTGGTCTGAAATACTGAATGGAGTGTACTGTGGTTCATCCCCCATACAGAATCCTATGAAAAAAGACAGCAAAAGTGAGATTACACAGTAGATGCAGATGTGGCCTGTTCAAGAGAATGGCCAACTTGCCCTGGGCCTTACCAAGCACATATCAAGAGTCTGAACATATACTGAGAGAAGACCACTGCGTCCCCAAGTCCCTCATTTACATTACAATAACCCAAGTTAAGCTTGATGCCTCCACAAATCTGTCCTTCACTATGTCTGTGCCAGCGTGGCTGTTTCTGTCAGGGGTTCTCTGGTAGATATGGAGGCTGTGCTAGTAGGAAGTGAAATGTGCAGCACATACTCAGAACAGACCTTTTGCAAAGCACATCCTCACCAACCCAAAACAGGCCTCTTCCTTCTATGGATGCAGGAAAGGCTAAAAACCAGCTGGCAGCATATTGCCAAGAACTACAGTCATTCATGTTATTTCCATCAGCAGTCCCAGGAGAGTTGTGGCCCCAAAATACTGCCATACACATCCTGTTAGATGGTGATATGGTCCACCAAACCTTAGCTCTTACTGTTCTTTGTAGAGCAATTCACTGTAAACCAGGTCAGTATCAAGAAGTGGTAACAATAGGGGAGGATGGGAGAAAGCACCATAAAGAATAAGCACGGCATGCTGGCTGCCCCCTTTCTATTTCCAGATCCCCTGGTGCCCTGACATGTGTTCCACTGTGTTCTGATTGACACCTACCATCTCTTCTAAATTTACCCAATAGTCCAATCCACACAGCTAGACAAACTTTGTATGTCACTGGATCTTCCACATCTCTACAAATGACCTGTAACAACTATTATCTCTAGTATGAGAATAATAGAAGTCGGGGATATGAATATTTTTATGCCTCTCTTAATGAACCTTGTCATTTTCTCTTTCAGAAAACTTAAACCACCAATCCTCAAAGATTCCCTATTTATGAATTCAGGGACTTGTTAAAATTTATCTGTAGCACCAAAATCAATACTCTGTCTTTTATGGTTATGCCAAACATGCATATGCTGAGAACAGGAAGGAAAAACAATCACACACTCCCAGGTTCAAGTAGGACAATGAAATGTCCTACCTCTTGCTTCAAATCTCACCCTGTAAACAAGTATTTTCTTCTGTCTCTATTTACTATAATGTTTTCATATTTTTGTGCTTTCGTAAAAAGGGTGATTTTACTGTTTACAATGCTTTGAAACAAAGCAGTGCTTAACCACCACCCCATGTTCCTTAGTGCAGGAGGCTGTGCTGCCTGCAGCACAAGAAGAAAGTGTGGGTAAGCTGTGTTCAAGCAGGACTCACAGCTCTACTGGCAGAGTTCAATGTTAGTGAATTTTGATTCATATTAAATAGTGTCTTTAAAATAGAAACATGACACAATTATGTACTGATTAGAAAATAAAAATGTTGGGCTGGAAGGATGGCTTAGTGGTTAAGGCATTTGCCTGCAAAGCCAAAGGACCCAGGTTCGATTCCCCAGGACCCATGTTAGCCAGATGTACAAGGGGCGCACACGTCTGGAGTTGGTTTGCAGTGACTGCAGGCCCTGATGTACCCATTTTCTCTCTCTCCTCCTCTCTCTCTCTAGCAAATAAAAATAAAATATTTTTTTTAAAAAAAGAAAAATTACAGGCTCACAGAAATTAACCCTGTATTTTCTTTAGAAGCAATGAGTCATTTTTTTTTATAATTCAGTGTTCACAGGGATAAAAGAATCAACTGTACCTGTGTAACCCCATCAACAGTACATGAAATAACTGGCCTGCCAGACATCAGGCATTTTGGCACGGCTGTCAGTATAGAGAACAGGGGGTTCTAAGCAAGGGGAAAAAAAAATCAAATTTATGGGTCTATGACACACTGAAATCTGAATGGCTAGAACACATTCATCAACAAGAAAATGGGAACTAGGATATAGTAGAGAATAAATGGCTATATTTGTTATTTGACACATAATTAGAAAATATGAAATCTATACATACTGAAAAGCTCTGGTCACTGGATACATAAAAAGGAAATCTTTGTTTTAATTTTTCAGACTACTCAAAGATTTACAGGCATTAACACCACTGAGGTATTGCACAACTGCACTGTATTACTTTATACCTGCTGCTGCTGCTGCTGCTGCTGCTGCTGCTGCTGCTGCCGCTGCTGGTTGGCTTTCTGTTTGGCACGGCGCTCAAGGAACTGCTTGGCAAACTCCTTGGCCTCAGAAGTATCTCCTAAATAGGCCCTGATGTAATCATGAACCTCATAAGGAGATTCTACTTCTTTCAGGAAAGAAACAAATGTGGGAACTGCAATATGAGAAGGGAGAAAAACACAAGACAGTAACAATAATTAAATACCACATATAAAAAAGCTCAGCTTCAGGCTCTAATGTAACCTCACATTTGATATAGATATTAACAGCAGAAACTTAAAAGCTATGCAGTTGCATTAGGTAATCTTTAATCTACCTTATACAAATGAAAAGGCACTATCATCACAATGCCCAAAAGTATCTGAAATAGCAGTCTACAAGAGATCATAAATATTTACTTTCACTAAACGTGCTTGTTGTTGAAACTATGCTGACTGAAACAGTTCCTTGCTTAGAACTACAACAATTTTGGCATTTAATCCTTCTTTCCTTTAACTTAATCAATAGTTTATTAAGTACTATGATGTGCACCAAACATCATGGCAGTTAATACAGATACAGGTATAACCTCCTAGAACTTGTAATTACTGAGGTATCGTTATATGTTTAGAGAAAAATCAAGTAGAAAATGTGAATAGTGTGGTTTTGGACAAAATATTAGAATTAGACAGGCATGGGTTCTAAAGTCTGCTGGCTGTGTGACCTTGATGAGTTACTTAACCATTCTGAGCCTCTGTTTCCTAAGTTATAAAATGGGGATAATGTCATCACCTATCTTTAAGACTTATTGTAAAAATTGAATAACTGGGATAACATGTTAGCCCCAGTAGTGCCTAGCACATAGTAGGTGCTTAATGAATGGTAGCCATTACTATTATTCACAATTGCTTTCTCTGTAGGCTTTCAGACTATTAGATGATGTTATAATGCTGCAAAAGAGCTTTTTGATCTTACACTGCTCTGTTTTTAACAGATTCCTAGACTTAAGCTAGACAGCAGAGGTGGACTAGGCCAATTGAGTCTATCAGTTACAGGATCCTTTCTACAGCATGCTGACCAGTCGCTGTGCAAAAACTTCAGAGTTAGAAAGGGGCCTCACTTCCATCCAGAGAGACAGTTCTCTAGAAACAGCTCATTGCATGCAAGCAAGTTTTTCTTTAAATTGTGCTGAAATCTTTTCATTTCTGCACAAAGTTTTGTCCCACACAAAATGAATCTACTCACTCTACCACAATTTCTACCACCTCCCAAAGGTAGGTAGGAAGGGAATGATCTTGGTTCACCATGACTATTAGCTTTCTCTTAACATGACAATGAAGCCAACAGCATTCCCCATCAAATGGGCACTGGGGAAACTATGGCCTCCTTTATCCTGTACATAATAAGGTAGCCTGAGATGGCATTTCCTTTTGGGACTACCCATAATTTATGTGGACACAATATCACAAGCCTTTTTTCCCAAGTAAGACTATTAGTCAAGTTTTTATGACATGTATAGGACTTGATCCCTAGATTTCATGTCCTGAGTTTTGGCCCACTGTTCCATTCTGCTAAATCTCCTTGTCAGCCCTGTTCTGTCCTTTCACATGCTAGGGTTCCCTCCCCAAATCTTACCATCCAAGTTATTTGCCGTATTAAGGGCATGAAGCATCTGTTCACACCACTGGGTAAATCCATCTTGGGCTTTATTTACTCCCTGAAAGAGCTTCAGCAATTTTTCTTCTTCTTCTACTTTCTTATTCTGCCGGTTAGACACACCTACAGATTTACTAGAGCAAAACAATAGGGTAATATTTTATTCCCAAGAACTGTTACTGTGTGATTACAACACCATAAATCCTGTCTTGGCAATACTGGGTGGCTGTCTAATCATCCAATTCTTGGCTCCATAAAAGAAAAAAAAATCAAAATATTCGGATTAGATACTCTGCTTCAAATCTAGCCTCAGCTAAAATATCCTAATTTGTAAATACAGAGCTTCTATTCATAACAAAAATGATAAAATTCTTAAGTGTCTTGAACTAAGTTAATTTACCAAACCTCAGTTTCCTCGTCTGTAAAATGATACCAATAGTTAAGTTAACAAGGAATACAGACAACTGTATGTATGCAAAGGCCTAGAGCACAGAGCCTGGCAAGGGAATTTGACACACTAACAGTTGTGTTTTTAGGCCCTGAGATGGAATCTGACAACACTACCATTTATCAAGTATGACTATGTGCCAGGCCCTTTACTCTTTCATGTATATTCATTTCGTTGGTACAACTGCTCTCTCAGGAGTTGTTACTACTGCCTTCATTTTACTGATGAGGGAACTGAGGCCCAAAGAGGTTTTCCCTTGCCAAGGTCACACAGCTAATAAGCGGTAGTGCTGAGATTTGAGTTCATGCTAACATTGAACCCATGATCATTCAAAAGCATTGTTTACTGAGGAAAGAATGCTGAAGATGAAATACAATTAATTTGTCATAAAAAATAAGAAAGTTTAAGGTCATTACTGAAGTGTTGTAAGCTAAAAATATACATTTTTTTAAAGGCTAGGATATCTAGAAAATATCTTAGAGAAATGTTCACCAACAATATTAATATTATTCCTAGTATTTGTCAGGTGGTTACCATGTGATATGTGGTAGGTAATAGTGCAAAAAACAACTCAAATGTGTTTTAGTTGGAAAGAAAGCAATTGCCATAATGATGACCTATGTGCCCGGGCATGGATGAAAACTATAAATAAAAAAATGACACTATTCCACTTCCTATAGGCCCTACCTGAGACTGGCGGTGTTTTTATTTTTATTTGTTGAATTCCTAGGTCCCATCTCTTTCACTGCATCATCCCAGAATCCCATGTTGGAGTTTTTAGTGTCAGCATTACTCCAGATACTACTGACAAGGTCAGACGCCCACTGGTTAGGAGGACCGGTATTTATAGAGCCCCAAACAGAATTCCCAATGCTGGTGTGCAGGTTGGAATGCTGTTGAGGGAAAAGACAAAGATGATTGTGGTTAACAATACTAAAAATACAGTTCACAATGTCAGAAAAAATAACCTAATGGCAGTCCCCTACGTTTCCTAAGAACACCTGAGGATAAAGAACCCACTGTGTTATTCCGGGCTCTGTTTGTTTGCTGCTGCTGCTGCTGCTGCTGTTGCTGCTTCTGCATCTGCCTGGCCTCTTCCTGCTGGATCTCCAGAAGAGACTTTGTGGTTCCTGCAGGTTTGCTGATGTTCCCCCAACCTGAGAGTTTCTGCTGCTGCTGCTGCTGCTGCTGCTGTTGCTGCTGGAGCGCTTTCATCAGTTCCCTCTGCTGGCGTCTTTGCTGCTGGATGACCACAAGAATCATGGGCTCAGGGGTTCAGGAAATGAAATAGAATGCTTAAACACAGCAGATAAAGAAAATCTGCACAGGGTTAATTTTTTAATAAGTATGTAAATTGCTAGAGTTAAGGACTGGGAAAACGGCTCAGCAGTTAAAGGCACTTGCTTGCAAAGTGTGCTGGTCCAGGTTCAATTCCCCAGCCACCTACATAAAATCAGACATGAGAAGTGGCACAAGCTTCTGGTGTATGTTTGCAGCTTTAAGATGCGTTGGTACATGCACACAAGTGAAGAAAAAAATAAAATAAAATAAAATAAAATAAAATAAAATAAAATAAAATAAAATAAAATAAAATAAAATAAAATAAAATAAAATAAAATAAAATAAAATAAAAATGGCCAGAAGTGATTATAGATCAGAAAGACTAAATCCAGAGTTACTTCTTACACTTAAAAGTAGACTTAAAGAAGGCTTTTACTTCTTGCTACAAGTTTTAATATTAAGAGTCCAGGGGCTGGAGAGATGGCTCAGTGGCCAAAGGTGCTTCTTTGCAAAGCCTGATGGCCTGGACTTGATCCCCTGGTACCTATATTCCCTGGTACCAAGTACTGCATACATCTGGAGTTCATTTGCTGTAACAGGAAGCCTGGTGACCATACTCACTCTGTCTGTCTCTCATTCATTCATTCATCCACTCATAGGTGGGTGGATAGATGGATAGATAGACAGATAGATAGTGTGTCCAATTCAGATAGACAGGCAGGCAGGCAGACAGAAAAATGGGGTGTCTAGTGTCTAATTCAGACACAGAGCAATTTTAACAATAACCATCATCTTCAGGAACCATAAGCCCATAATGCACACTAAACCCTTATAGAACACTGTTTAACCAGAGCACTCATACTTTATAATTTACCTCTTCTCGAAGCTGACGTTCTCGTTCTTCTTCCAGTTTTTGGATTTCAGCCAGTGATAGTGTGGCCTGGGATTGACATGTTGTTGTATTAGACTGTTGGCCCCATGTTGAAGAAGAGGGAAGCTATCAAAACATGGCCAGACAGGAGGAGTTTGTGAGGAAATGTGAACAGGAGACATGGAGTCTAACAGTATGTACAGACAGAACCTCTACTTTCCCCCTCAACATTTGCAAGATTCATTGCAAAATTGCTTTTCCACATTATACTCTTAGCAGGCTTGCTTCCATTGCTCAAATTTTTGTCACTTCCCAAAACCCAAGTATGTTTTAAAACAACTAAAAATAAACACACATGCATTAATATTTGCTCTACCTTTTGGGTGTCAAATTCACTATACCTGACATTCACAGCAAAACAAAGAATGACTAAATTGGTTTAAAGGTAACAAAGTCCATGATCTGCTCTCACCCACTGAGTGGGTCAGAACACAAGATTTCTGAAGGGAGAGCTGACATAGGATGCTACAGGACAAGATTAGGCTATTTTTTGTCAGTTTTTCATCAAACTTTGACTGCTAACTGGACTGTATGCTACTCTTGAAAATTACGCTGTTTCAATCAACAATTACTTTTTCTATCTTTAAAATTAATGAATAAAGTAATATAAATGTGATATGCTAAAAACTTGAATTTTTAAAGCCCAGTTATCCTGAGATAATATCTTGCTCTTCTTGGACACAAGGGCATCTTATGACTCTGAAACAAAAAAACAAGACAGATAGATAATTTTAAGAACCTACTAGTTCTAACCAGACTTAAATATATTTAGTAAAAGAAATATATATGCATGAATCAAAATACACAAAATGCCAAAAAGAATGTTCTACATCAGAAATCACTAAAGATAAGCCAGGCGTGGTAGCCCATGCCTTTAATCCCAGCACTCAGGAGGAAAGGTAGGAGGATTGCCATGAGTTCGAGGCCACCCTGAGACTACAGAGTGAATTCCAGGTCAGCCTGGGCTAGACTGAGACTCTACCTTTAAAAAAAAAGAAGAAGAAGAAGGAAGAAAGAAGAAGGAGGAGGAAGAAAGAAGAAGGAGGAGGAGGAGAAAAGAAATAGCTAAAGATGCACCACTTGAAGCTCATCAACACTGACAAACTGCAAATGAATGTACTCAGCACTGCTCTGTTCACATCATCAACCCGAAACAAGTTTGCCCAATAGGGAATCACAAACAAGGCATTTTTCTCAAAATGCCCCTGTGCTGGGCTGAAGAAGGATCTAGAGGGAAGCTAACACGGAAAAGGATGTAGGCAAAATTGAGGGGGAAAAATGAGTTCTCCACAGGAAATAATAAAATTAGAAAGCATTATTATTATCACTATCAGAGCAGGAAACGGTAGGTCCCTGAGGTTTGAGGCTAGTCTTAGCTACATAGTGGGTCTGCGGTCTCTCTGAGCTACATGGGATCTTGCCTCCAAAAGGGGGGGAGGAGCCTGGAAAGATGGCTCAGCAGTTAAAGGAGCTTGCTTGCAAACTCCTGACAACCTGGGGTTCAACTTCCCAGTACCCACATAAAGCCATATGCACAAAGCAGCATGTGTGTCTAGAGTTTGCTTAAATGGCAAAAGGCCCTGGCAAAACCATTCTCATTCATTCTCTCTTTGTTTGCAAATAAATAATCAATAAGAATATTGTGTTAAAAAAGAAAGCTGGGTGTGGTGGCGCACGCCTTTAATCCCAGCACTCGGGAGGCAGAGGTAGGAGGGTTGCCATGAGTTCGAGGTCACCCTGAGAATACAGAGTGAATTCCAGGTCAGCCTGGCCTAGAGTGAGACCCTACTTCAAAAAACAAAACAAGAAATTTAGTGTTACCGCTGCTCTCACAACTCATAACCTACAACCTCATGGTGAATACCAGCAATCCCAGTGAGGAGAGCCCTCATTGGAATGGGGGCAGGGAGGAGGGAAATGGTACCAATACATGATGTGTCAATACTAAGTATCTCCTAAAGGAAAGGGAAATGGAAGAAGAAGGGAAAGGGAAAAGGAAAAGAAAGGAGGGGAGGAGGAGTCAGACAGCAGATCCTAAATTTGGCAGCATCAATTGAGGGGGTTTACAAAAACATAGATACCCTGTTTACACCCAAGAGGAATGAAAGCACAAATCCATATAGAAGCTGATAAGACATTTATAGCAGCATGTCTATGATAACCAAAAGGAGGACATCTCAAATGGCCAGCTAATGAATGGATGCACAAAATGTGATATAGCCTTACAATGGCATATTTACACTTAGTCACTCATAAGGAACAAAGCACTGATGCATGCTACCACAAGTTAACCTGGGAAACATCACAGCAAATGAAAGAAGCTACAAAGAAACAAATAGCACATGACTGCACTTACATGGAAATGCATAATTTCATGTATATGAAGTACCCAGAAGAAGCAAATCTATAGTGTTAGAAAGTAAATTAGGAATGACATGAGGCTAGGGAAACTAGAGGCCAGAATGCAACCACACAGGGTTTCTTAAAGGGGGGGGGGGAGGAAAATTGATGAAGTTTTGTAAACTCAACTATGGTAATGGCTGGCCATGTCTGTGAATTTACTACAGACACTGAATTTAACACTGTAGCTTACTGAATTTATGGTATGTGAAGTATCTCAGTAAAGTTATTCCTAAAAATGGCCTGTTTCTCTTTATGAGATCCTTTCTCAATGACTCATAACCATCCTGAAATCTTTACATTCATTGAGGAATATTTCCCTGTAAAATATTTCTGATCTTTATTGAAAAATAAGGAACACACACACAAGATCTAAAAATTATCCATGGCTTTGTCTTCCCCACCCCTTATGTTAATATCAGTTATAACATCCTGTGATATGGCCTCTTAAGACAGTCTTTATTTATTTATTTTTATTTTTTATTTTTTTTAGAGAGAGACACAGAGAGAGAGGGAGAGGAAGACAGATAGAGATGGGCGCGCCAGCAGCCTCTCAGCTGCTGTGAACGAACGCCAGATGCGTGCACCCCCTTGTGGTCAAGTGCGGCATTGTGCCTTTGTGTCACTTTGCATCTGGCTAAACGTGGGACCTGGAGATTGGAACCACTGGAGATTGGAACTGGTGTTCTTAGGCTTAGGAGGCAAGCGCCTTAACTGCTAAGCCATCTCTCCAGCCCTTAAGACAGTCTTTTGGTTGGCTGGCCAGGTGGCACAGTTTTGGTAAAGTGCTTGCCACACAAGCATGAAGACTGGAATTCAGATTCCTAGCACCCACGTAAATGCAAGGCAGGTGTGTTGGCCACCTGTGATTCCAGAGCATATCTAGCTGAATCTGTGAACCATTGAGGAAGACATCTAATGTCAACCTTTAGCCTCCATATGCACACATATGTGCATCCACACACATGTACCCACACATGCATACCACATACCCATGCAAAAAAAAACGTCTAGAGCTGGAGAGATGGCTTAGCAGCTACAGCTAAGACACCACCTGCAAAGCCTAAGGACCCTGGTTAGATTCCCCAGTATCCACATAAGCCAGATACACAAGGTGGCACATGTGTCTGGAGTTCATTTACAGAGGCTGGAGGTCCTGATATGTTCATTTTCTCTCCTTCTCTCTCTCCCCCTCCCTCCCTCTAATAAATAGATACAGTTTATGTGGCTCTAGTGCCAAAGACATATGCTAACAACTCTCACAGGACCCAAGAAAAGGGACTCAGTTTCATAGCATCATTCCTCTTTTTTTTTTTTTTGAGAGACACAGAGACAGACAGAGAGGGAGAGGAAGACAGACAGAGATGGGCACACCAGCAGTCTCTCAGCTGCTGCGAACGAAATTCAGATGCGTGTGCCCCCTTGTGGTCAAGTGTGGCATCGCACCCTTGTGTCACTTTGCATCTGGCTAAACGTGGGACCTGGAGATTGGAACCGCTGGAGATTGGAACCAGTGTTCTTAGGCTTAGGAGGCAGGCGCCTTAACTGCTAAGCCATCCCTCCAACCCTCATTCCTCTTTTGTTACAATATAGGTTATAAACATCTAAGCTTTGTAGGAAAACTCTATGAAGACTAAATGATAGAACATATGGAAGCTGTTGACATATGGAAGCTGCTGACACAAAGGAAGAACTCAGTAATTAATGGCATCTCTATCTGTTTCTTCTAATCCCCTAACCCAAGAGGTCTCCATTAGGATTTTCTGCCTTGTCTGGATGCTGGTCTGCTAACCTTCAGCTGTCCTTCAAGGCCATCTTCCACTAAGCTCTCCTGTAGGTGATTTCTAGTGTTCTACACACATTTACACTCTAATTCTTTACTAGGGTCTATACAGTCCATGGCACTAGGGACCCTGCCTGTACTTAAGTCACACCTTGCACTTCAGCAATGGGAACCTCCTTTTAAAATTTCCCCTAAACATTCCATACTATTTCTAAACCTCAGGCCTCTGCTCATTCTATGCTCTCTCTCTCTCATAACCCTCATCCTCAAACTGTTGAACCCAGACATTTTTTTCTATCTCCCAAGCCTTTCTAAACAGCCTAGATGGATCTAAACTCTCACATTTTACCAAGTATCAGAATCTCCTAGAGAGTTTGTTCAAGCACAAGCTTGCTAGGCTCCACACATGGAGGTTTATATATGTCTGGAGAAGCACTAGAGAATTTGCATGTCTCAAGATCCCAAGGGACTATAACATAAAATCTATTGCCTCAATGCCACCACTCCTTCTAGACCTCCCACACTATATTCTAAGTTCTCTTCATGTCTTTAGCATGGAAGTAGTGCTAACATCAGCCTCAGCTTGAAGTTTCACAGAACTATTCTTAACCTTCCCAGCCATCCAGTCCCATCACCCTGACAGCAAGCCAAAAGCTTGCTCTGCCAAACCCCAGCTTATGCCTTTGTTCTTCCAATCTGGGTGGTCAGCCAATTCAGGCTTGCCAACATTAGCAGGTTAGCTCTTTCCCAATGGAACACTGTACTCATCTTCAATACTACCATTACCTCGTACTTACTGGGCCCCCAGTTTTCATTTTCTCCCTCAAGCAATCCTCCACTTCTTTACCCAATTTTCAATAAGCCCTCATGGTGTTTCAAATCTTGTGTTCTGGTACCCAGTTGTACATCAGATGCTGATATGCCTACTGCTCGGACAGATCCTAGAGTTCTCATCTCTATTTGACCTTGATGTCAGCAACGCTGAACTGGCACGAAAGTGGCACTTCAACCATCAGAGCCCCACTGAGCTTAGGAACCAAACACAGTGAATGGTTTGTGTTTACATCCTCTTATGTATATGCCTCTCATTTAAATGCTTAACACAACATATATACATCATGTTCTGTTTTGTTGATGAATCAAATACTCAGCATAATATTTAGTAACAAGAAGTTTTACTGTTTTCTGACACCACCAGCACCTGCCTGACTGAAGCATGTCAGCAAGTGGTGCATGTAGGGTTGTACCTTCATCTGTGCAAGCTGCTGCTGCTGCTGCTGCTGCTGAAGCCTCCGCAGAGCCTCCTGCTGCTGCTGCCTCTGGCGCATCAACTCCTTCTGCCGCTGTAGCTCTAGTTCTTTTCTCTTCCTCTCCTCCTCTTCATGCCGAAGCCTGGCTGCCTCCTCTTCCATCCGCAGCCGGTTCTCCTCTAATCTACGTTGGGCCTCTTCTTCTTCCCGCGCCCATTTGGCAGCCTCCTCTTCCTTTTCAGAAAGAAAATTAAAGAGGAAAAAACTTTATTAATTTAGAAGGAAAAGTCTGAATCACTCTTAAAGTCTTCTACTGTGATGGCGTATAAAAATGACAAGTGGCAGAAGTGAGTTTTCTTCTGAAACACAGTGGACACAAAGGTCTGATGCAACTTTAATGGATTACAGAACTGTCTCTAGTAAAAGTCTGGATCTCAAAGTGGTTCACCACTTGCTATGAAAAAGTCTCCAGGAAATGCCACTCCAACGCTGCAGGTTCAATGCAAGCTTGCCAGGGTGCTGAGCACTGGTACTCAGGAGCCCTAGACAGGCCTGAACCAAAACAACTATTCAAGAACACTTAATTCCACTGCTAGCTTTCATCCTTCATGGCCCACAGGCCTATAAGTGTTTTAAAAACATCCCTCTCTAACCGGGCATGGTGGCACATGCCTTTAATCCCACCACTCAAGAGGCAGAGGTAGGAGGATCGCCGAGAGTTCGAAGCCATCCTGAGACTACAGAGTGAATTCTAGGTCAGCCTGGGCTAGTGTGAGACCCTACCTTGAAAAAAAAAAATTCCCTCCCTGAATGATCCTTGACCCTCTACTACCTTTTATCTCACTGAGGATTTCCTTAAAAATCAACCCCTTATGTCTTCCAAAAATCCTGCCTCACTATTCAGTCTCCTCACCTTTACAGAGACTGTCTGCTGGGCCTGCAATGTTCTATTTTGCCCAGATAGCATGTTCTTCAAAGTTTAGATTAACTGAGAGCATCTGGAAGGTAGATTGCCCTTCTATTTAGGCCAATGACGCCTTGCACAGTTTTCCCCTATATTGCAAGGAACTTGCTCCTAGTCTACCAGGAGTAACTTGTGATTCTATAAAGTTAACTTTTCCTTTCAGCCTTCTTTCTTGCAGACAAAAATAGCCTGCTAAGCTGGGCGTGGTGGCACACACCTTTAATCCCAACACTTGGGAGGCAGAGGTAGGATTGCCATGAGTTCCAAGCCACATTGAGACTACATAGTTAATTCCAGGTCAGCCTGGGCCAGAGTGAGAGAGACCCCTACCTCGAAAAAAAAAAAAAAATCACCTGCTACCTCAGAGAATTAAAAAGCCAGATTTTGCTTTCATGCTTCCTAATGTAACCAGCAGATATTGTGATCTGATTTAGCCCAAAGTAACATCTCCTAGAATTATAAGATATCCATCTGAGGCAAAGGAACAAAGTATTAGAGAAAGACCACTCTTTTTGGATAGCACCTGTACGAGAGTGTGATATCCATAGTTCCCAACCATGAGATGGAAAATATAAACTCCAAGTCAATCCATCAAAAACTGGTAAAGGGGCTTGAGAGATGACTTAGTGGTTAAGTGCTAGCCTGTGAAGCCTAAGGACCCTGGTTCAAGCCTCGATTCCATAGGACCCACATAAGCCAGATGCACAAGGTGGCACATGCACCTGGAATTCGTTTGCAGTGGCTAGAGGCCCTGGCATACCCATTCTCTCTTTCTTTCTCTCTCATAAATAAATAAATAAATAAACAAACAAACAAACAAATAAGTAAAATGGGGCTACAGAGATGGCTTAGCGGTTAAGTGCTTGCCTGTGAAGCCTAAGGACCCCGGTTTGTGGCTCAATTCCCCAGGACCCTCATAAGCCAGATGCACAAGGTGGTGCATGCATCTGGAGTTCATTTGCAGTGGCTATAGGCCCTGGTGCATCTGTTCTCTCTCTCTGCCTCTTTCTCTGTCTGTTGCTAATAAATAAATAAAAATAAAAACAAAAAAATTTTAAAATACATGAATAAATAAAAATAAATCTTTACAAAACAGAATAGTGGAAACTATAAGCAAGATATAGATGCAAACTATCAATACTACTTTCCCAATTATCTAAAAATCTAAAATTTACCAGAATGATCTATAATATTTTTTTTTAAAACTGTTAAATATTAGAATGAAATGTTTTTGGAGGGGACAGGGGAAGGCTCTGGCTTCCTGTAATAGCAGAATATCATGATTGGGCCAATGGCCCCACATGTAATTAGAAAACTTGGACAAAATTGGAAAGAATTGGAAATAGAAGCAGAATCTAATTTTTAAAAAATGTGTGGCTACAAAGATGGCTTAGTGGTTAAGTCACTTGCCTGCAAAGCCTAAAGACCTATGTCTGATTCTCCAGATCCCACATAAGCCAGACACACAAAGGTGAGGCAAGCTCAAGGTCACACATGCCCACTAGGGGGCTCAAGTGTCTGGAATTCAATTTTAGTGGCTTAGGCTCTGGCGTGTCAATTCTCTTTCTCACCCCACCCCTCCAAAAAGAAAAAAGGGCTGAAGAGATGGCTTAGCGGTTAAGGCACTTGCCTGCAAAGCCAAGGACCCAGGTTCAATTCCCCAGACCCACACAGGCCAGATGCACAAAGCGGCACATGCATCTGGAACTCATCTGCAGTAGCTAGAGGCCTTGGCGCACCCATTCTCTTTCTTCTCTCTCTCTCTCTGCAAGTAAGTAAGTAAATAAATAAATAAATATTTACAAAAAAAAAAAAAAAAAAGATGTGGGAAGGGATGTAGTTCAGTGATGAGTACTTGCCCTAGCATGTTTGAAGCCCTGAATTTAATACTCAGCACTATAAAATAGATAAGCTAACCAAGCAATGTTTGCAAGTTGATGCCTGAGGATACTTTCCAATTCACAAAAAGCTCAATTAATACAAAATGGCCAAAGTGAAAGCTCTGAGATAGAGCAGCCATAAATTTAGGAGAAACCTCTGGCAAAGAAGCTGACAGAAGGGAACCACACAAGAAAGAAAGGCCCTCAATCTGCTGAAACTCTGGCTGACTCAAACTATAAGCATGAGATAGACCTGAGGGGCTGGTCCAAAAGAGAACAGTTGCAAGCTCAAAGAAATGAGTGGAGGTTTCAACTGCACTATCATAGAGATAGTAATAAGAAAAATAATTTAAGGGCTGGAGAGATGGTTAAGGTGCTTGCCTGCAAAGCCTAAGATTTCATGTCCGAATCTCCAGGTCCCAGGTAAGCCATTGTGAGCACACAATGTTGCACATACACACAAGGGGGCGCACACATATGGAATTCATTTGCAGCAGCTGAAGGTCCTGGCGCACTCATTCTCTCCGCCTCTTTCTCTCTCTTTCTAATATTTTTTTTTAAAAAGAGCCAGGCATGGTGGTGCATTCCTTTAATCCCAGCATTCAGGAGGCAGAGGTAGGAGGATTGCCGTGAGTTCAAGACCACCCTGAGACTACGTAGCGAGTTCCAGGTCAGCCTGGATTAGAGTGAGACCCTATCTCGGAAAGAAAGAAAGAAAGAAAGAAAGAAAGAAAGAAAGAAAGAAAGAAAGAAAGAAAGAAAGAAAGAAAGAAAGAAAGAAAGAAAGAAAGAAGGAAAGAAAGAAAGGAAGGAAGGGAGAGAGAGACAGACAGAGAGAGAGAGTATTTAAGTGGCTGTGGAAATGACTCAGTGGTTAAAGGTGCTTGCTTGCAAAGCCTGCTGGCCCAAGTTCAACTGCCCAGCATCCTTGTAAAGCTGGACACAAAGTGGTACATGAGTCTGGCATTTATTTGCAACAAAAGACTCTGGCACATGGACTGGAGAGATGGTATAGGCACTTGCTTGTATTGTAAAGCATGCCAAGCTTGGGTTCAATTTCCCAGTATCCACATAAAGGCAGATGCACAAAAGTGGCACATACATCTGGAGTTCATATACAGTGGCAAAAGGCCCTGGGGGGGGGGGCATATACATTCATTCTCTCTCTCAAATGAATGAATGAATAAGTAAATATTGTGGGGTTTTTTTTTTTAGGGGGGGGGTTCAAGGTAGGGTTTCACTGTAGTCCAGGCAGACCTGGAATTCACTATGTAGTCTCAGGGTGGCCTTGAACTCATGGCAATCCTCCTACCTCTGCCTCCCAAGTGCTGGGATTAAAGGCATGACACACCATGCCCAGCTTAAATATTGGTTTTTAAAAAATAGTTTATTTTTTATTTATTTATTTGAGAAAGAGAGGCGCACACACACACACACACACACACACACACACACACACACACACAAAATATGGGTGCTCCAAGGCCTCCAGCCACAGCAAACAAATTCCAGATGCATGCACCACCTTGTGTATCTGGCTTTACATGGGTACTAGGTAATTGAACCCAGGTCCTTAGGCTTTGTAGGCAAATACCTTAACCGCTGAGCCATCTCTCCAGCCCCTAAATACTGTTTTTTAAAAAGAGAGACCACGGTGCACATGTGTATACACACATGCAATGGGATTTTAAAAACTGAAAAGACTTTTTAAGCTCCATTAACAACATGAAAATAAAATACTAAGCCAGGCATGGTGGTGCACACCTTCAATCCCAGCACTTGGGAGGCTGACATAGGAGAACTGTTGTGAGTTTGAGGCAGCCTGATACCACATAGAGAATTCCAGGTCAGCCTGGGTGAGAGCAAGACCCTACCTCAAAAAAGCAAAAATAAGTAAATACACTAAGATAACACATTTAACAACAAAGGCTGCACATATCCACTATATAAAATTAGAACATTACAGCCGGGCGTGGTGGCGCACGCCTTTAATCCCAGCACTCGGGAGGCAGAGGTAGGAGGATCGCTGTGAGTTCGAGGCCAGCCTGGACCAGAGTGAGACCCTACCTCAAAAAAAAAAAAAAAAAAAAAAAAAAAAAAAAAAAAAAAAAAGAACATTACTAAAAAGTTTCTTGAGGGCCTCCAGTGTCCGAAGTATGATCCTTGCTCCAAAGGAACAACCAGAATAATCACCTGCTTGCGTAACAGCTCTTCCTGCTTCCTCCTTTCTTCCTCTTCTCTTCTCCTCTCCTCTAGTCTTCTAAGAGCTTCTTCTTGCTGTTGCCTTTCTTCTTCTTCTCGCTGGCGTCTCAGTGCAATTTCTTGCTCCCTTTGTCGCCGCAGAGCTTCTTCCTAAAGAAGAAACATATAGAGTGGGCAGACGAATGTGACTCTTAGCCTATCAATATTTTAAAAGGAGCAAGTTATGTGCTAGTAAGTCTGTAAATAAAAAAGTATAAAACTGGGGACTGGAGAGAAGGCTTAGCAGTTAAGGCACTTGTCTGTGAAACCTAAGAACTTATGTTCAAATCTACAGGTTCCATGTAGCCAGACACACAGTGGCACAAGCATGCAATGTCGCATATGCACACAAGGGGACGCACGCATCTGGAGCTTGTTCACAGTGGCTAAAAGCCCTGGCGCACCTATTCTCTCTCTCTCTCAAAATATATAATAATAATAAAGTATAAAACCAGGCTGGAGAGATGGCTCAGCAGTTAAGGCACCTGCCTACAAAACCTAATGACTAGAGTTCAATTCCCCAGTACCTAAATAAAGCCAGATGCACAAAGTGGCACATGCATCTGGAGTTCGTTTGTACTGGTTAGAGGCCTTGGTATGCACATTTTCTCTGTCTATCTCTCTCTGCTGGGAAATAAATAAAACCAGCATCCTATAGGGAAAAGTACATGTATACAAGTTGGGGAGAAGGGAACATTAAGAAAAACAAGTATATTTTCAAACCTAGTAAACTGCAATATGTTATGAAGTGTACCCTGGTTTTTGTTTTTTTTTTTCCTGAGGTAGGATTTCACTCTAGCCCAGACTGACTTGGAATTCACTATGTAGTCTCACAGTGGCCTCGAAATCATGGTGATCCTCCTACCTCTGCATCCCGAGTGCTGGGATTGAAGGCGAGCCCCACCACACCCAACTTTATCTTTTTTTTATTTTTTATTTTTTTGGTTTTTCCAGGTAGGGCTTCATTTTAGCCCACACTGACCTGGAATTCACTCTGTAGTCTCAGGGTGGCCCCGAACTCATGGCATCCTCCTACCACTGCCTCCTGAGTGCTGGGATTAAAGGCGTGTGCCACCATGCCTGGCTTATCCTGGCCTTTATATCAGTTACATCCTTTACCACTGAAGCCTAAAGAGCACATTAGAACTCAGGGTTTGCTTTTTCTCTTCCCTCTTTTTAAAATTTTTTTTATTTTTTTGGTTTTCGAGGTAGGGTCTCGCTCTAGCCCAGGCTGACCTAGAACTCACTATGTAGTCTCAGGGTGGCTTCAAACTCATGGTGATCCTCCTACCTCTGCTTCCCAAGTGCTAGGATTAAAGGCATGTGCCACCACACCTGCCTTTAATGGACATCTTTATTGCAATACTTCTCAGAGCTATTTTATACTGAAGGATAGTGAAACTAAGAAATTTAAGTTGCTTTCATCTCAGCATGGATGGACTCTTCACAAGTACTTAAGCCAATAAGTATGAGAAAGACTAGACTTAGGGGCCACTAGAAAAATGGACCAATCAAGTTGTGAACAGTGAATTCCCAAAAACAAAATCCAATAAAAAATGGCAAGCTCAGCCTGGAGAGATGGCTTAGTGGTTAAGGCATTTGCTGCAAAGCCAAAGGATCTGGTTTGATTCTCCCGGACCCACATAAGCCAAATGCACAAGGGAGCACATGCATCTGGAGTTCATTTGCAGTGGCTGGAGTCCCTGCTGTGCCCATTCTCTCCCTCTATCTCTGCCTCTTTCTCTATCTCAAATAAATAAAATATACTATCTCTCTCTGCTGGGAAATAAATAAAACCAGCATCCTATAGGGAAAAGTACATGTATACAAGTTGGGGAGAAGGGAACATTAAGAAAAACAACATACACATTCACACACACCTCGAGGTTGTCCTCTAACCTCCAACTACCCACAAACACACAAATAAATAAAGTATAAATGAATGAATAAACATGTGAAAAGTTGCTCAAAAATCACAATCATTGGGAAAATGCAGAACTAAACCACCATGATATACCATTTCAGTATCTAGTAGTAAGGGCACTATCAAAAATAAGCAAACACAGCTGAGAGTAGTGGGGCACACTTTTAATCCCAGCACTTGAAAGGTAGAGGTAGGAGGTTCACTGAGAGTTTGAGGCCAGCCTGAGACTATATAGTGGATTCCAGGTCAGCCTGGGCTAGAGCAAGACCCTACCCCCCCGCCCCCCCCAAAAAAGAATAAATAAATGAACTAACAAGGGTTGGCAGAGATGTAGAGATTGAAATCCTTGTGTCCCACTACTGTGAATGTAAAATGGAATACTAGCTATAAAAACAGCATGGCAGCTACTCAAAAATTTAAAAATGGAATTCATGTATAATTTGGCAATTCCAATTCTGAACATATATTCTAAAGAGTTGAAAGGGAATGACTCAGTGATCTGCACACTCATGTTCACAGCAACCTTATTCACAATAGCCAAAACATGGACATCACTCAAATGTCACTACAGGTGAATGGAAAAATAAAAATACTACATACAGAATTTTATTTAGCCTTAAAAAGGACTAGAGAGATAGCCCAGTGGTTAATAGCACTATAAAAATGCTGGTCGAGTTTGAAACACATATAAAGAAGCCAGATTGCACGTGCATTTCACACTACATATAAAGATGAAATAAAAATGGAATGTGTCCCAGCACTATAAAAACAGGATCACTGTGAGTTTGAGCAGCCTACTCAGAAGTTTGAGACAAAACAAGACCCTGGAATTCATCACCATGTAAGACTTTAATGAATCCTTCAGCCCTGGGCTATCTACCTGAACAAACAAACAAACAAAAAGGATGGAATAGAGGGAAGGAAGGACTCCCCTCAAAGAGTTGAAAAATGTACAAATCAGTTTATTGAAACTGACCTTAAAAGTCCAAAGACACTTACTTGCAAAGCCTAACAGGCTGGTTAGCCCAAAAAGGACATCACTGGTGCGTGTCACTACAGGTGGCTGTGGTACAAAATAATGTGGAAAAATGAACTAAAAATTATGTGAAGAAAATCAATTCATGAAGAGTGTCTTCCAGTGATTTTGAAAGGCTTTCTGAAAATGACTAAGTTTCCAAATCCTTCTGCCTGGTAAAAGTGACCCCTAGGACTGTTTCCTTCTGCAAGCCTTCTTCCTCCCGCTTTTCTCCTCTTCCTCCTGTTGCATCCAGGAAGTCCCTCTTCTGTCTCTTTCCAACCTGCTTCTCTTCTCTCTTGCTCTAAATGATGAAACAGAATTTTCATGCCAAAAGCGTTGATACAACATACCGATGTTAAGTGGGAATATTCTGGATTGCAATCAGGCACGTGGAACCCCAGCAAACAAAACAGTGGCCCACAAATGCCTTCTTACTTTGGCCAAGACATTTTCAAGATAACAGAAAGTGAGAAATGGACAGTCACCTTCAAGCAGAGGTAGGAGGATGGTTGTGAGTTGGAGGAACCTGGGCTAGAGTGAAACCCTATCAAAAATAGAAAGGGATTTCCAGACAACCTCATATATTTAGACCAGTCCCTCTGGTTTGCCTCCCAAATAATAATAATAATAATAATCAGTCTTGGGCTTCAGAAATAAACTCTAGAAATAAATTAGATGCATCCTGCAAAGCCTGATCAAATTGTTTGTTTCAAACATTCTGACACTAGCCTTTACTGGTACAAGATCCAAAACTCCAGCCAGGTGTGGTGGCACACAGTTGGACTTCAGCTTTCAGGGAGGCAGGGAGGCAGTGGTGGCAGCCTTTAATAATGAGTTCAGGGTTAGCAAGACTTGCCTGTCAAGGGACAACAAGGATCACTGTGAGTTCAGTTTGCAGGGCTTGAGCCTGGGCCCAGGACTGTTATTTAGACTGTTCCAGCCTTGAAAGACACAAAGAAAGTATGAACCATCAAAATGAACTGTGACCTCATTTATGGAAGGCCCCAAATTGAAGTGAGTTTGAGGTTACCATGGGTACTAAAAGAGATAGTCACTATCACAACATAATACATTAAATGGAAAGTCCTATGAAGATTTTCCTGGAGCATGAGAATCAAAAAAAAAAGGTAAGATCTTTGCTGGGCATGAGTTCAAGGCCACCCTGAGACTACATTGTTAATTCCAGGTCAGCTTTTTCAGACTGAGACCCTAGAGCAGGACTCTACCTTGAAACAACAAACAAACAAACAAGGAAGATCACCATGAGTTCAAGGCCACCCTGAGACTACATAATGAATTCCAGGTCAGCCGTCAGCCCTGGGCTAGAGCAGGACTCTACCTTGACAACAAACAAACAAACAAAAAAGGATGGTACCAGTGGCAGAGGGAAGGAAGGACTCCTTATTTAAGGGAGAAGGACTTTTGGTTTGGGAAGATGAACTAATCCTGCACATGGAGGGTGAGGGTTGCCCCTAGCTGTACAAATATAGAGTACACATATTTTATGTTGTGGATTTGTTTCCACAGTTGTTTTTTATTTTTTGAAAGCACACTGACTTTAAAAATAACATTACAAGGCTGGAGAGATAGCTCAGTAGTCAAAGACACTTACTTGCAAAGCCTAACAGGCTGGGTTCGATTCCCCAGTACCCACATAAAGCCAGATGCATAAAGTGGTGCGTGTGTCTAGTGTTCATTTGCAGTAGTAATAGGCTGTGGTACAACAATTTTCTCTCTATTCCTTATTGCAAATAAATAAATATATATTTTTAATAACATTACTGAGCACAAAAAGTACTTGCTCATGCTTTACCAGTGAGAACTGAACTTCTAAAATGCAGGAAATTATGTGAAGAAAATCAATTCCAAAACTTAACTGAGACTGAAGAGTGTCTTCCAGTGGATGCTGGTGAAAGGCTTTCTGAAAATGACTAAGTCTTCCAAATCCTTCTGTCACTCGCCCCTGTACCACTGGTACTAAAGTGAACAGACCACCTAAGCCCTCACCAGATGCTTCTCTTGAGGACAAAGTTTCCAGAGACACACCTGTTTCCTTCGGGCAAGCTCTTCTTCCTCCCGCCTTTTTCTCTCTTCCTCCTGTTGCATCCGGAGAATTTCCTCCTGTTGCCTCCGCAGTTCTTCCTGTCTCTTTCGCTCTTCCTCTTCCCGTTTTGCCCTCAATTCTGCTTCTCTTCTCTCTTGCTCTAGCTGGAATGATGAAACAGAATTTTCATGTACTTGAAAGCAAGCACAGAAGCAGCTCAAAAGCGTTGTACAACATCACCGAGAAGTTAGGAGGTGGAGATAGCTACTCAATTATTTGGATTGCAATCGGGCAATGGAACCCTGTGCAAACAAAACGAGTTTAGTGCTCTACTAAGCTAAATGCACGTTCTTACTTTGGCCACTTACTCCACATTTCATTTATTTTACTTCCTTTAGATGTGAACAGAAAGTGACCAATATAGAGTTAACAGCAGGACAGTCTGGAGTGGTATGTCTGGCATTTCTTTACTCATCACTACAAATAATTTCTTTTGCTGGGTGTGGTGGCACACACCTTTAATCCTAGCACTTGGGAAGCAGAGGTAGGAGGATGGTTGTGAGTTCGAGGTCAACCTGGGCTAGAGTGAAACCCTACCTCAAAAATAGAGGAAGGGAGGGGAAAAGAATTTCTTTTGTTGTTGTTGTTTTTAACTTTATTTTTTTAAAAACTTTTTATTGACAACCTCCATATATTTAGATATGATTCTAAGTCTCTTATCTAGTTTCTCAAACCCCATCTATCTCTACCCACCACATTCCCCAATTCAGTATCTAATTCCCACCAATAATAATAATAATAATAATCAGTCTTGGGCTTCAATTTGACACTACTCTTCACTCTGAAAATAAACTCTAACTCTTTACCATGAAATGTACAGGACATAAGCTTACTCATCTTGTCTTTATTAGATGCATCCTGGGATCAAAGCCTGATCAAATTGTTTGTTTCCTGATTCCAGAACATTCTCACATATTCTAGCCTTTACTGGTATAGTTTCCTTCAATTTCATTCAATTTTCATTTCCTTGAACTTTGTCATCCAAAACTCCAGCCAGGGTGTGGTGGCACACAGTTGTGACTTCAGCTTTCAGGAGGCAGAGGCAGTAAGGTGGCCAAGGCCAGCCTGGTCTATATAATGAGTTCCAGGGTACAAAGCAAGACTTCATCTTAAAAAATAAAAATCACAGCCTGTCATAGTGGCGCACACCTTTAATCCCAGGAGGCAGAAGTAGGAGGATCACTGTGAGTTCAAGGCCAGCCTGGGTCTACAGCATAAATTTCAGATCAACTTGGGCTAGAGTGAGACCCTATCTCTTTAAAAAATAAAATAAAAAAGAGGTCACCCACCTTTTCAATCGGATAGAAGGCCCATATATTCTTGACCACCCTGAAATGTAACTATTTGTCTCCACCTTTACTCCTCACACACAGAGACTGCAAAATTCCAAGAAAGATGCTCTCTGTCCTCATTTATGTGTTCTCAGCACAATGCACCAAGAAAGTATGAGACACACTCAAGAATCAAAATGAACTATGTGATTCTCTTACTCATTTATGGAGATGGCCCCCAACCATGAAGCTTGCTACATCATGGGTACTAAAAAGAGATAGTCACTACCCTCACAACATAATACATTAAATGGAAAGTCCTATGAAGATTTTCCTGGAGCATGAGAATTCAGAAATCATTTTAATTGGACAAGGTATTAATATAGAAAACCTCTTTTGCTGGGCATGGTGGCGCACACTTTTAATCCCAGCACTGGGTGGCAGAGGTAGGAGGATTGCCGTGAGTTCAAGGCCACCCAGAGACTACATTGTTAATTCCAGGTCAGCTTGGACCAGACTGAGACCCTACCTCGAGAAAAAAAAAAAAAAAGAAAGAGAGAAAACCTCTTTTGGCAAATACTGAAACAAAACTCAGGATTTCTGGCTTCTCTAGAATCTAATGACAATATTGAGCTTTTCAGTACCATGGTTGAGGATACTAAGAAATGACCATAAGATTCAATGGGATGCCAGGCGTGGTGGCGCACACCTTTAATCCCAGCACTCGGGAAGCAGAGGTAGGAGGATCACTGAGAGTTCGAGGCCACCCTGAGACTACATAGTTAATTCCAGGTCAGCCTGGACCACAGTGAGACCCTACCTTGCAAAACCAAAAAAAAAAAAAAAGAAAGATTCAATGGGAAGGGCTGGAGAAATGGCTCAGCAGTTAAGGCACTTTCGTGTAAACAACAACAACAAAAACCCTAACCCAAGTTCGTTCTCCAGTACCCACAAAGTGGTGCATGCATCTGGAGTTCATCTGCAGTGGCTAGAGGCCCAGGTGTGCTCCCCTCTCTTCCGGGTGTGGTGGCGCACACCTTTAATCCCAGCACTCAAGAGGCCAAGGTAGGAGGATCACTGTGAGTTTGAGGCCAGCCTGAGACTACATAGTGAATTCCAGGTCAGCCTGGCCTATAGAGAGACCCTGTCTCAAAAAACCAAAACAGATTCAATGTGAAAAACTAGACCCACAGCAGATCAGGGAATCTAAATAAACAAAGAAGTAGATATTTTCTAACCAAATTTGTAATGAATACTCATACCATCAATAATGTGACTAAAATATACATATAACCATAATCATTTTTAAATTGTTAACAAATGGTTACTCGTGAATTTCAACTAAGATCTTTATGAGGAGACACAATAAAACTAAGAGTAAAAATGTACCTATGGCAGCTAAGCAGCAGTGAACTAAAAGGAAAAGTTTACCTACTCAGAGAAAAAGAAATATACAAACAGAAACCATGGACAGTTTCAAACCTTTGCAGCTTTGGCCTTCTCTAGCTGCTGAAGCTGCTCCAGGGCAGGGCCTGGGGTCGTGGTTTCCAGGGGAAGATCCCATACACTACCACCTTCCCAAACTGTAAAGGCGAGAAAAAAAGTGAGAAAAGTCAGCGGCTATAATATCTGGTCACATACCCACAGGCATAATAAAGACATGCTGCTTCCTGGACCTGAATGTGCAGCAACATACACAATTGTGTGTGTTTTTTTTTTTTGGGGGGGGGGATACATTCTAACCCAATGCAACCTAGGAGAGCCATGAGTGTGAGCTCTTCTTGCCTCAGCCTCCTGAATGCTGAGATTACAGGCCTGCACGACCATGCCTGTAATCTCGGGCATGTCTAGCTGCTTTACTTTATAGAAGACTAACCTAAGAAGCTCTCATTTCTACCAATATTTTTCAATACATCTTGAAGGAAGAGTAGTATGAAGCATTTACTGAGAAAGCAATTTCATCCTTGCAAAGCTAATAAGGGCACCTGGTATGATCCTATCTTTACTGATGAACAAACTACTTTTAAAATTCCCAAGGGTCATAGCACTTGGGAGGCAGAGGTGGGAGGATCGCCGTGAGTTCAAGGCCACCCTGAGACTACAGAGTGAATTCCAGGTCAGCCTGGGCTAGAGTGAGACCCTACCTCAAAAAAAAAAAAAAAAAAAAAAAAAAAAAATTCCCAAGGACACATGACAAGCATGTGACACCACCGTCATTTCAAATTCCAAAGACCATAGATTGCCATTAACTAACCTACCTCTTACTGTACACAATTAAAGAACCAGGTGGTCACACACTAAGTGTACTAAATTCACTCAACTCTTGACCATAAAATAGTTGTAATGTAAATTACACATCTCTGGAAAAGCTGAGCAGGTCTCATAAGTAATTTCTGGTCTGGCAAAACTAAAATACAGCACAGGTTAGATGTATAATCCTAGCAACTCGGGAAGTAGAGGCAAAAGGATCAAGTGTCCAAGGTCAACACTGGCTACATAGCAAACTGCAGGGGTACATGAGACCATGACTCAAGGGGAGAGGGGGGGAACCCAAGAAGGCTTCTGAGACCACTCTCCTATTGCCAGTGAAATTTTGTGACACCAATCCCCTAATTCCTTTTTTTTAAATATATTTTTTAAATTTATTTGAAAGAGAGAGATACAGAAATAGGCAGGTAGAGAGAGAGAGAATGGGCTTGCCAGGGCCTACAGCCACTGCAAATGAACTCCAGATGCGTGTGTCCTCTTGTGCATCTGGCTTACATGGGTCCTGGGGAATCGAGCCTCGACCCGGGATCCTTAGGCTTCACAGGCAAGCGCATAACCACTAAGCCATCTCTCCAGCCCCCTAATTCCTCTTTTAATTTATTTGCAAGCTGAGAGAAAAGAGAGAGAATGGGCCCATCAGGGCCTCCAGCCGCTGCAAATAAACTCCAGATGCACGCACCACTTTGTGCATCTGGTTTTACGTGGGTACTGGGAAACTGAACTTGGGTCGTTAGGCTTTTTTTTTTTTTTTGCAGACAAATGGCTTAACTACTGAGCCATCATCTCTCCAGCCCTCCATTTCCTTTTTCTGTAGCACAGAAGATTGGACACAGGGCCTTGAAAATGCTAGGCAAGCATTCTACCACTCAGCTCTATCCCCACTCATTACTCTACTTTCTACATTCCTATCACAACCTACTTGTAGACATTAAATATTGTATATAAGGAGCTGTATGTGGTGGCGCACACCTTTGATCCCAGCACTTGGGAAGCAGAGGTAGGAGGACTGATGTGAGTTCAAAGCAAGCCTGGGTGAAAACTCCCTCTCTCTTTTTTTTTTGGTTTTTCGAGGTAGGGTCTCACTGTGGCTCAGGCTGACCTGGAACTAACTATGTAGTCTCAGGGTGCCTCGAACTCTCAGCAATCCTCCCTACCTCTGCCTCCCGAGTGCTGGGATTAAAGGCTAAAGGCGTGCGCCACCACGCCCGGCTTCTCTTTTTTTTTTTTTTTTAAAGTTAAGCTATTGTATAAAAAAATGGAGAATTTAAAAGATCCTGACTGTATACAAATCCAAAGATATAAATAGTTTAGTGAGGTACTTAGAATTTATAAAATATCAAGGAATATTTTAGCATAAATTATAATGGGTGCCAGAAAAGAACAATGTGTGTGCACAGGAAATTTTTCTTTTCTTTCTTTAGAAAGCAAACAAGTAGTCTATCTACTCCCATAATCCACAGGTCAATGCTAAGAAAAATAAGCCTCAATGGTTTGCCAGCTCTAAGAAACCTCAGTCAGTATGTTCACAGTTTCTGATACTTTCTAACAATCAACTATTATAAGCTCTCTTATAAAGACTATTGGTGCTTTCTACCCCTGCAGGTATCAGACCTTAGCAAACAAAAGAGTTTGTTCCAAAATTCCTGAACATCTTAACTTATACCACAATTTTAAATTCAAAAGGAGAGGTCATCTGGTATGATTCAGAAGGCACCATAGTGGTGAGAGGAAGTGGCAGAGGCGTGTTCAGCACTGAAACATCTCTATCACACCTTCCAAGGCTCAGGGTCCATTGTGAAAGAGATGGAGGAAAGAATGTAAGAGCCAAAAGAAAGGCAGGACTCCTTACAATGTACTCTTCCAGACCCAAAATGGCCTGGATATCCATGACCTCGCAGTGCCTAGAACTACCTACACAAGACCAGGAGGAAAAGATAATGACATCAAAATAAAACACTGATTGAGGGGGGAAGGGCTATGATGGAGAGTGCAGTTGCAAAGAAGAAAGTGGAGGGGGGATTATCATGGGTTATTGTCTATAATTAATGGAAGTTGCCAATAAAAAAAATTAATAAAAAGGGAAAGGTCATTACTTATATTTTTATTTCTTCTTCCCACCCCACATACAATGGGTGAAGACATCAAAACTAATTAAAGAACTTATCCAGGGTGGGAGAGGTTGTGGGTTTGATGTCAATAGCAGCCCCCGCCCCTCAGAAAAGGGGAGGGAGGGAAAACTTTTATTACTTGGAACAACAAAATAAAAACTAAGTAATGTTTGATTCCATTAAATATATAACTTTCTGATAACTCAGCAAGAATGGATCAAAATCTCTGGGACTAGCCAGGCATGGTGGCGCACACCTTTAATCCCAGCACTCGGGAGGCAGAGGTAGGAGGATTGCTGTGAGTTCAAGGCCACCCTGAGACTACATAGTGAATTCCAGGTCAGCCTAGGCTACAGTGAGACCCTACCTTGAAAAACAAAACAAACAAACAAAAAAATGTCTCTGGGACTATTTTTTTTCCTCCAAAGTAGGTTCTCACTCAAGCCCAGGCTGACCTGGGAATCACTGTGGAGTCTCAGGTTGGCCTCGAACTCAGAGCAATCCTCCTACCTCTGCCTTCTGAATGCTGGAATTAAAGGCATGTGCCACCATGCCTGGCACTGGGACATTTCTTAAAAAACTGAATTATAGCTGGACATGGTGGTGACACCTTTAATCCCGGAACTCAGGAGGCAGAGGTAGGAGGATCACAATCAGTTCGAGGCCACCTGAGGCTACATAGTGAATTCCAGGTCAGCCTGAGCTAGAGTGAGACTGTACCAGAGATTGGAGTTCTAAGTGGAATGGGGGGAGGGGAGGGAAATATCTTATGTTTTTTGTATGTAAGTATAGAAGGTGTCAATAAAAAAAAATAATAATAAATGAGATAAAAATCACCCAAAAAACAAACAAAAAAAAAACTGAATTATAAAACTGTGATTCCACTCTAAATCCCTGAAGTTGCCCTGCAGGCGAATCTGTTTTTACCTGTAGGCTGTGAGGCTGTGGGCTGAAGCTCCCAGATAGAGCCAGTATCTGGCACCGACACAGACCTAGTTACTGAAGGAATGATGTTCTGATCAGATATTCTGTAAAAGGGAAATAAAAAATTAACGTGTTCTTGCTGCTTGAACAAATGAGATAAAGAGGAATTTCTAGATTCTTTGTAAGTTTTCTAGGTTATGTAGCTAGAAAACTCCTTAAATGTTTTAAAGCCTAATACTCAATAACAAGCACCTGGGAAAGGAACAGAGTTGAAGGCACAGTGTTCACATTTCTGGAGTCCTCTGTGATATTAACAAATATTGATTTCTCAATAATGGACACATCACTGTCTTTTGAAAATCCCAGGTTACCTCAATAACAGTTGTGGGGTCATGGGGGCAGCATGCTATAACAAAAAAGTCAAAGGTTACACTTTAGCTCTGTCTCTGAGGTCTTCCATGTGTTAGATCAGTCAAGTTCTCAGAGTTTCAGGAGTCCCAGTTCATCCACCTTGAAAACAAAAAATCCTACCAACTAACTTGCTTGTGCCACAGAACAAGGTAAGATTCCCATGAGAAATATCAGTAATTTTGATCTAGACAGCAGTAAATGACATATCTCTTCCTCAGGGGTGATGAGAATCTGGAACAGAAATTTAAGACTTTCCCCACAACTGCTTTTCCCATAGACCTATCTTAATGGTTTTGGGATTCCAGAAAGTCATAACCCTATCTAGCTTTATTTATCTCTTTTTGAAGTATCCCACGTAAAAGTGAAATTAAAATTCTGGGCTATAGTTTCTCAATGTTGTCATCATTTTTGGTCTTTATTCAAAAAAACTGTACCCTCTATGAGTAAATAGTCCAGACAAATGCTTCTCTATATTTTTAAACAGTACTGTTTTTATACACAGTAGGTATGTGTTGCGTGTGGATATTCTGATGCCAAGATTCCTACATTATGGCAAATTTCTCTACTCTACTTCATGCACAAAGCATCTGGCATGCATGACACACACACACACACACACACAAAATGTGACATATAATGGAATGACCACCAACCTCATCTTCAGGGTCTGCTGAAGAAGAAGAGCCAACTGTTGCTGCTGCTGGGATGGCAAGGATGCTTTTTGTTGTTGATTCAAAACCTGTGCATATTGTTGCCTTCAAAAGTTAAATAAAAATAAGAAACTGTATCTTGTCTCTATCTGCATATTTGACTCAAACACTGAAAGGCAAAATTCAATGCTGCCCCAAACCACCATTAGAAATAGCAATGAAAAATATTTTATAATTCTGCACAATAATAAGTCACACAGAAAATTCTAAAATTCACTAGAGAACTGAGCTCACAGATGACCCGTTTCTGGGCAAAGGTCAAAAGTATGTGTGAGACTGAGCAAAGGAAAGGTGGGGAGGGTTAATCAAAGTGTAAGAGGGTATGAATAAGTCACATGGAAACCTACTTTGGGGCAATGGCACAACCAGAAGCCAGAGATTGTTACTAGAAAAATTTCAGTGCTAAGGATGGGATACCATCCAGTGAGTTGTTGGCCAGGAAGGTCCCTGATGCCCCCCAAAACATCATAGGCCATTGCTGAGACTCTTGGTTTCCCACCAGGAATAGATGGTAAGACCCTACTGCTGAAGAGTCCACATGGTTAGACTGCAAAGTCACTGAGAAACCCTACTGGAGCTGAGCTGAAAACCTCCTCTGTGTAGACTAGCTGACAGACAGCTGGAAAAGCTAAATGGAAGTTGCCAATAAAAAAAATTAATAAAAAGGGAAAGGTCATTACTTATATTTTTATTTCTTCTTCCCACCCCACATACAATGGGTGAAGACATCAAAACTAATTAAAGAACTTATCCAGGGTGGGAGAGGTTGTGGGTTTGATGTCAATAGCAGCCCCGGCCCCTCAGAAAAGGGGAGGGAGGGAAAACTTTTATTACTTGGAACAACAAAATAAAAACTAAGTAATGTTTGATTCCATTAAATATATAACTTTCTGATAACTCAGCAAGAATGGATCAAAATCTCTGGGACTAGCCAGGCATGGTGGCGCACACCTTTAATCCCAGCACTCGGGAGGCAGAGGTAGGAGGATTGCTGTGAGTTCAAGGCCACCCTGAGACTACATAGTGAATTCCAGGTCAGCCTAGGCTACAGTGAGACCCTACCTTGAAAAACAAAACAAACAAACAAAAAATGTCTCTGGGACTATTTTTTTTTTTCCTCCAAAAATGAGGTTCTCACTCAAGCCCAGGCTGACCTGGGAATCACTGTGGAGTCTCAGGTTGGCCTCGAACTCAGAGCAATCCTCCTACCTCTGCCTTCTGAATGCTGGAATTAAAGGCATGTGCCACCATGCCTGGCACTGGGACATTTCTTAAAAAACTGAATTATAGCTGGACATGGTGGTGACACCTTTAATCCCGGAACTCAGGAGGCAGAGGTAGGAGGATCACAATCAGTTCGAGGCCACCTGAGGCTACATAGTGAATTCCAGGTCAGCCTGAGCTAGAGTGAGACTGTACCAGAGATTGGAGTTCTAAGTGGAATGGGGGGAGGGGAGGGAAATATCTTATGTTTTTTGTATGTAAGTATAGAAGGTGTCAATAAAAAAAAATAATAATAAATGAGATAAAAATCACCCAAAAAACAAACAAAAAAAAAACTGAATTATAAAACTGTGATTCCACTCTAAATCCCTGAAGTTGCCCTGCAGGCGAATCTGTTTTTACCTGTAGGCTGTGAGGCTGTGGGCTGAAGCTCCCAGATAGAGCCAGTATCTGGCACCGACACAGACCTAGTTACTGAAGGAATGATGTTCTGATCAGATATTCTGTAAAAGGGAAATAAAAAATTAACGTGTTCTTGCTGCTTGAACAAATGAGATAAAGAGGAATTTCTAGATTCTTTGTAAGTTTTCTAGGTTATGTAGCTAGAAAACTCCTTAAATGTTTTAAAGCCTAATACTCAATAACAAGCACCTGGGAAAGGAACAGAGTTGAAGGCACAGTGTTCACATTTCTGGAGTCCTCTGTGATATTAACAAATATTGATTTCTCAATAATGGACACATCACTGTCTTTTGAAAATCCCAGGTTACCTCAATAACAGTTGTGGGGTCATGGGGGCAGCATGCTATAACAAAAAAGTCAAAGGGTTACACTTTAGCTCTGTCTCTGAGGTCTTCCATGTGTTAGATCAGTCAAGTTCTCAGAGTTTCAGGAGTCCCAGTTCATCCACCTTGAAAACAAAAATCCTACCAACTAACTTGCTTGTGCCACAGAACAAGGTAAGATTCCCATGAGAAATATCAGTAATTTTGATCTAGACAGCAGTAAATGACATATCTCTTCCTCAGGGGTGATGAGAATCTGGAACAGAAATTTAAGACTTTCCCCACAACTGCTTTTCCCATAGACCTATCTTAATGGTTTTGGAATTCCAGAAAGTCATAACCCTATCTAGCTTTATTTATCTCTTTTTTGAAGTATCCCACGTAAAAGTGAAATTAAAATTCTGGGCTATAGTTTCTCAATGTTGTCATCATTTTTTGGTCTTTATTCAAAAAAACTGTACCCTCTATGAGTAAATAGTCCAGACAAATGCTTCTCTATATTTTTAAACAGTACTGTTTTTATACACAGTAGGTATGTGTTGCGTGTGGATATTCTGATGCCAAGATTCCTACATTATGGCAAATTTTCTCTACTCTACTTCATGCACAAGCATGCGCGCGCGCGCACACACACACACACACACACACAAAATGTGACATATAATGGAATGACCACCAACCTCATCTTCAGGGTCTGCTGAAGAAGAAGAGCCAACTGTTGCTGCTGCTGGGATGGCAAGGATGCTTTTTGTTGTTGATTCAAAACCTGTGCATATTGTTGCCTTCAAAAAGTTAAATAAAAATAAGAAACTGTATCTTGTCTCTATCTGCATATTTGACTCAAACACTGAAAGGCAAAATTCAATGCTGCCCCAAACCACCATTAGAAATAGCAATGAAAAATATTTTATAATTCTGCACAATAATAAGTCACACAGAAAATTCTAAAATTCACTAGAGAACTGAGCTCACAGATGACCCGTTTCTGGGCAAAGGTCAAAAGTATGTGTGAGACTGAGCAAAGGAAAGGTGGGGGGAGGGTTAATCAAAGTGTAAGAGGGTATGAATAAGTCACATGGAAACCTACTTTGGGGGCAATGGCACAACCAGAAGCCAGAGATTGTTACTAGAAAAATTTCAGTGCTAAGGATGGGATACCATCCAGTGAGTTGTTGGCCAGGAAGGTCCCTGATGCCCCCCAAAACATCATAGGCCATTGCTGAGACTCTTGGTTTCCCACCAGGAATAGATGGTAAGACCCTACTGCTGAAGAGTCCACATGGTTAGACTGCAAAGTCACTGAGAAACCCTACTGGAGCTGAGCTGAAAACCTCCTCTGTGTAGACTAGCTGACAGACAGCTGGAAAAAGCTATGCTGCATGAGGCTCCATAAGAGAGAAAGAAGTCATCAGTGGAGATAAACAACAGTGGACACTGTAAGCCTAAGTTTGGCCAGCCAGGCCAAAAGAGCCAACAGGTGCAATAGTGGCATGTCTGTTATGGGGAAAACTAACCGCCCTCTAAGTGGACTGGAGCCCTGCTCCACAGGAGGGAGCACATGCCTGATACTGAAAACCTATGACGGGAAAGTCATGAGCCATAGGGGTCTAACACCTGCTGGTATCTGGCTAAATGTATATATTAAGCTCACCAAGCTGCCTGGTAAACACTTCTCTTAATGTTCATACCTATATCTTAAAGCTACTCTCACTTTTGGTTACAAAAGCTTCTTTTCAGACAGCGGAGAGCTCTGTGGTGACTCAGAAGGCACCACAGTGCTGAGAAGAAGTGACAGAGGAGTGCTCAGCACTGAAACATCTCTATCACACTTCCAAGACTCAGGGTTCATTGTGGAAGAGGTGGCAGAAAGAATATAGACTATAAGAGCCAAAGGAAGGGTAGGACTGCTTACAATGCACTCTTCCAGACACAAAATGGCCTGGATATCCATGACCTGGCACTACCTACACAAGATCATCATAATAGGAGAAAAAGATCATGACATCAAAATGAAAGATAGGCAGGGGAATGAGGTGACAGAGAGTGGAGTTGCAAAGGGGAAAGTGGGGGAAAGGGAATTATCATGGGTTATTGTCTATAATTATGGAAGTTGTCAAAAAGACAAATAAATTAAAAAAGAAAAAAATATGTGGTACATGCATATCACATACCCACATATGTATCAATCACAAAATATCAAAAATTGGGAAATTCCCTCAAGATGACTAGCACTAGTCCTTTACTAGATAAGTGAAAAGTAAGCAAATTTGGGTGGCTATTTGCAAATGAAAACACACTGCAAAATAAAAATTACATCTATAAAATTCTCAAGTTTAAGCCAGGTGTGGTGGTGCATGCCTTTAGTCCCAGCACTCGGGAGGCAGAGGAGGAGGATCACCATGAGTTCGAGGCCACCCTGAGACTACATAGTGAATTCCAGGTCAGCCTGAGCTAGAGTGAAACCCTACCTCAAAAAAAACCAAAAAAAAAAAAATTATATATATAAAGTTTTAGGTTTCAACAGGAAATTTTGTTTTCACAAGCTCTGCAAAACTCCAAAAGTAAATATTTTCAACTTTGCAAACCATACTGTCTGCTGCTACCACTGCTAAATTCAGCCTTTGTGGGCTGGAGAGATGGCTTAGCGGTTAAATGCTTGCCTATGAAGCCTAAGGACCCCGGTTCGAGGCTCAATTCTCCAGGACCCACGTAAGCCAGATGCACAAGGGGGTGCATGCATCTGGAGTTCATTTGCAGTGGCTGGAGGCCCTGGTGCACCCATTCTCTCTCTCCCTCTCCCTCCTCCCTCCCTATTTCTGTATCTCTCTCTCAAATAAATAAATAAATAACAAAATATTTAAAAATAAATAAATAAATTCAGCCTTTTTGAAGAAAAAGCAGTCACAGATAATCTGTAAACAAGTACGTATACCTGTGATTCAATAACACTGCTTGTTAAACTAGGCAGCAAGCCACCAAGGCCACTTTGCCAACCCATACACCTTATTCCTGAAAACACCTGGAATGTAGCACAGACCTGGCATCCCAACATTCAGGAGTCTGAGGCAGAAGGAGCACGAGATTGAGGCCAGTCTAAGATATACAGCTAACCCTTTATCAATAAAGAAGGCTAAAGGGACACAAAACCTCAGTGATTTTATACCATTCCATACCATTCCTAACAGTACAAACTTTAGCTTCTTCCAATTTTCTTGCCTATGTATTTTATCTGTGTCTCTCAGGAAGTGCTTGGTTCTTAAAATTTAGTAACTAAAAACTGTGAAAATTAGCTGGGCGTGGTGGCGCACCCTTTAATCCCAGCACTCGGGAGGCAGAGGTAGGAGGATTGTGGTGAGTTCGAGGCCTCCCTGAGACTACATAGTTAATTCCAGGTCACCCTGGGCCAAAGTGAGACCCTACCTCCAAAAACCCAAAAAAAAAAAAAAAAAGAAAAAAGAAAAACAGTGAAAATTAAAATGAGGTGTCATCTGCAAACTTATGGCAGCTACGAAGACTAATATTAGGATGCAGAACAGTAAAAGTATGAGTAGTAGCTACTCAAGTACCGTGAAAGACTGCGTCCTCACTATAAAGGGTAAGATTGGGGAGTGGACTATCTCGGCACCTTTGGTGCTGCAGTACATCCCACTTCATTACTGTTCTTACTGTATTAAAAACTGCTGGTACTGGAGGTGCTGCATCTGGTATAAGGCGTTAAGTTCCTGCTGCCGAGTCAGGCGTTCCTGATCCAATTCTCCCTGGGAGGAAAGAAGTATATGAAAAAACATAACTAAATGAAATGCAAAGGACCTAAAAGTTACTTAGTGCACATATCAGACAATACAGTGAATCCAAGACCTTTATCTCCTCCTACAGAGTTTAGTTTTGCCTAAACTCTTACTGAAAAACATCAGCATGTTCAAAACCTAAACAATGCCACCTAGTGGAATAATGTGATGTCTCCATCACAAGCTATTCCCTGAGTTGGAAAGGACACTGGCAGTCTACACTACCTTCTTCAAACTAAACCCTCAGCTCTGCTCCAGACTTGGTATTCTCACTGTAAAGTTGTCCAATACCTCTAATCTTAAGAGTGACTTCTTTTAAACATTATGGAGAAATCAGAGAAAGCCAGGCATGGTGGCACACGCCTTTAGTCCCAGCACTCAGGAGGCAGAGGAAGGAAAAGCGCCATGAGTTCAAGGCCAGCCTGAGACACAGTGATTTCCAGGACAGTCTGAGCCAGAGAGAGTCCCTACCTCAAAAAAACCAAAGGAAAGAAGAAGAAAAAAAAAAGAAGAAAAAGAAAAGAAAGAAAAAAAGAAATCAGAGAAACAGGACAACACAGAAAGAAACAAAATTATCTAAAGGTTAAAGGAAATGTTAAGAAATTTTGCACATAATTAATACATAAAACCAATAGACAAATATCTTTAAAATGTTAAGACTGTGAAAAGAATTTTGAGATCTATTGTTAAAAAATTGGGGTTATCTATTACTATTAATAAATTTTAAGTTAAAAACATAGCCATTCCTTAATTTCTGAGGTGGGAAAACCCACCATAATCATGGGCAATACACTGGCTGGGCTCCTGGACTGAATAAAAAGTAGCCAGCTGAGTACCACCAATGAAAACTCTGATTTGTGACTATGGATGGCATGTGACCAACCACCTCAAGCTCCTACCATTATGCCTTCCCTACCATAATGGAGTGTACCTCAAACTGTGAGCCAAAATATGCTACGGCTTCCTTAGGCTGCTTCTGTCAGGTGTTTTGTCACCACAAGGAAAGTAACTTAACACAAAAAGCAAGAAGTCAAACAGCCAGGTGTGGTGGTTCACGCCTTTAATTCAGCACTCAGGAGGATCGCCGTGAGTTCAAGGCCACACTGAAACTACATAGTGAGTTCCAGGTCAGCCTGGGCTAGAGTGAGATCCTACCTCAGGGAAAAAAAGGAGGAGGAGGAGGAAGAACAGGAGGAAGAAGAGGAGGGGGAGGAGAAGAAGGAGGAGGAGGAAGAAGAAGAAGAAGAGAGAGAGAGAGAGAGAGAGAGAGAGAGAGAGAAAGAAAGAAAGAAAGAAAGAAAGAGAGGGGGAGAGGGAGGGAGGAAAGGAGGGAGAGAGGGAGGGAAACAATTACTGTGATAAACTGAACCAGGAGGTTCTAATGCCTTTGCAGGAAGAATATGGATGTGTTTGCAACTTTTGGTTAGAAAAGCCCTTCAGAATGCAGTAAGCAGAGCTTTATGGGCCATTGCAGGGGAATTTGGAAGACCAGAAAGCCAAGACAATACAGAGAGTAGAGGTCTGGCTCATGGGAACTACGTTACAGGCCACTTGTGCTCTATTCTGGCAAAGAATTTGGCTGTTTTCTCCCATGTCCTCAGAACTTGAGTGATGATGAATTTAAAAGTAATGCAATGGCTTGTTAGATGGAGGACATCCCAAGTCAGGATGGCATCTAAGCCGTGTCACAGTTACTGATCACTGCTGTGTTCAATGGAATGGCTTGTTGGATGGAGGACATCCCAAGTCAGGATGGCATCTAAACTGTGTCACAGTTACTGATCACTGCTCTGTGTTCAGCTCGATAACAAGCAGAGTAAAATGATTGGAAAAATATGCCTAATGTGGGGAAAGGAGAGAATTTAAAGTAATAGACAAGGCAGGTTCTAAGAAAGCAACTTATAATTCTTAAAGACATCACAGGAGAAATCTCTCTGCACTGAGACAAAAGGATAGGTGCCTGAGGACCTATCTTGTGATATCAATATTCACTTATAAAGAGACAGATGGCCATATATAGGCCTTTAATCCTAGTGAGTTAGAAGACAGCTTGGGACTACAGAGTGAGTTCTAGGTCAGCCTATGCTAGAGCAAGACACTATCTCAAAGTGGGGGGGAGGGAACCTGCTACTGAAGGGATTCCTGCTCAAAAACAACCCAATCTCCTAGGGAAGTGTTTCCCCAGGGTCAGTGCAGAAGACACATAAAGGCCAAGGCAACTGTGATCTAAGCAATGTGACAAAATTGGATTCTCTGCAAGGAAGCCCTGAGTGGCCACTGTGTGAAGCTGTATAAGTAAAGCCTAAGTTGCAATAGAGACTCCAGGAAGCTGGAGGTGCCAGGAACATAGGACACCCACTAAGAAAAGCTGCATGCAAAGAGTACAGCTGGCCCAAGAGAGAGGAATGTGTGCTGCAGGTATCAGCTGGAGGTGTGGAGCTACTCAAGCCCTCTGGAGCCCAGATGGTTCCATCATAAGCCCTAATAATTCAACGTGAATTTCAGGATCTGCTGTCCACAATGTTGGGTTTGGGTCTTGCTTTGGCCCAATCTATCCATGCTATGTCCCTACTCTTCTGCTTTGGAATGGACATGTTTACATTGTGCCACTGTATGTTAGAATTCTGTGATTTATTTTTAGGTGTTATAGGGGCTCACAGTTAAAAGATTAACCTGAATCTCAGAAGAGACTATGCTCTTACACTTTGGAACCTATTTTATTTTATTTTATTTTATTTTATTTTATTTTATTTTATTTGAGGCAGAGAGAGAAACAGATAAAGTAGGAGGGGGAGAGAGCAAGAGAGTGAGAATGGGTGTGCCAGGGAATCTAGCCACTGCAAACAAACTCCAGACATATGTGCCACCTTGTGCATCTGGCTTTATGAGGGTACTGGGGAATCGAACCCACATCCTTAGGCTTTGTAGGCAAGTGCCTTAAGTGCTGAGCCATCTCTCCAGCCCAGCATTGGAACGTTTAAAAACTATGGGGACATTTAAAGTTAGATGAATGAAATTTGTATTATGTGATGGCCATGAACCTATGAAGACAAGAAGTGGAAGGTTAGGACTTAAAAATGGTATGTTTGAGGGTCAGATGACAAGATGTAGACTTATGCTAGTTAATATTGTTTGTTGATTTGATAGGATCTAGAATCCAACAGGAAACTAACCTCTGGGCATGTCTGTGAGGGAGTTTCTAGGTTAGGTTAATTAAGGTGAGAAGACCCACCCCAATGTGGGCAGCATCATTCCATGAGCTGGGGTCCTGCACTGAATAAAAAAGAGAAAGCAAACTGAACACCAGCTTCATCTTTCTCTGCTTTCTAACTAGGAATACTGTGCTACCAGTTGCCTCAGATTCCTGTAGCCAGGCCTTACCTTCCTTACCATGATGCCCTCAAACTATGAGCCAAGATAAAGTCTTCCTTCTTTAAGTGACTTTTGTCAGGTATTTAGTCACAACAAGAAAGGTAACAAATGTAACTAGGTTCAAGAGAAACTATCATCTCTAACATCTATTGTATATCTACTATATGTCTAATATTTATTCCAGACCAGCTGGAAGGTACTCACCATATGAGGAGAGGGAGCTGGACCTGGAGAGAAGGGAACCCTTCCCCACATTTTCATGATATCACCAAGAGGTTGAAAGCTTTCATCACATGCTCTCTTCACCAGCAAAGACATAGTGAAATAGCCCGCTTGAAACCACTCTGACATCTCTTGATTATTGAAGGGACCTATAACAAAAACCAATTAAACAGAAGGACATTAAGAGTCCTTACAGGCTATAAAATAAAAATTATTCCCTTGGTCTCACGTTCATACATATTTTTACAACATCTTATTTTACCTCTGAAAATGGTAAATAGGTTCCCAATATATATAACAAAAACAATTTTGAAACAGGTCATGGTTTTCCTTCTTTCTTTTGTGTTGTAATTCTGGGCATCAAACTCAGCACCTTGCTCATGCTAGGCAAGTGTTCTACCACTGAGCTACATTCCTAACCCACTCCCTGTTTTTATACATCCCAAGTTCTCAACAGTGCTTTAGTGACCCTGAGTAGTGTCAACTGTCTCGATCTCAAGTTCTGTAACAACTCATTTGTCAGAAAAATACAATTGGCAAAGAGTTAACAGCACTTGCTGGCTTTCAAAAAAATATTTATTTGTTTGTTTATTTATTTATTTGAGGGGGCAGGATGATAGAGGGGCATAGAGAGAAAGAGAGAATGGGTATGGAAGGGCCACTAGCCACTGCAAACAAACTCCAAATGCATGTGCCACCTTGTGCATCGGGCTTTATGTGGGTACTGGGAATCAAACTTGGGTCAGGCTTTTCAGGCAGGTACCTTAACTGCTGAGACATCTTTCCAGCCTACTTGCTGGTCTGTTATCAATAAGGCAGAGAGAATATAGATGCACAGAGCTGAATATAGTCTCCAGTTTTTATTATATTCTAGATTAGTGAAATTAAGGTAAAAATATCAAATAATAGCCAATTGAACCATGGCAAATTATAATTTATGTACCCAGGTAAGACTAAATGTGGCCTTAGGGGGAAAAATAACATTCTCCATATGTTTTTCAGTAAGAAATAATAACGTACTTTAAATATAAAATGAAGGGCTGAAGAGATGGCTCAGCACTTAAGTGAGCTTCCTACGTAAGCGTGAGGACCTGAAGAGACCTGAAACCACCAGAGTTCAAATCTCCAGATCCCACATAAACAGCTAGGCATGCATGTAACCTCAGCCCCACAAAAGGAAGCAAAGAGACCAGGGACTCCCCCAGGCTTGCAAATAGCAAGCTCTGGCTGGTATTGATAAAGAGATTTTGCTCAGTGATCAGGCAGAAGAGTAATGGAGTGAGACACCAACATCCAGCTCTTCCCACCACAGGCAAGCATAGCTTCTTGTAGCAGGTGAGCACATGGGGCACTGCACGGACACATATGTGTGCATACCACACCATACACACACAGCAAGCAAAAAGTTTACCTTCTACTCAATAAGTCATTTGTGAGTTCATTCAACAAATACTTATTGAGTAGTGACTATATCCACTATTGCCACCACACCCGGCAATAAAGAATTTTATTTAAAAAAAGTTAAGTCAGGGCTGGAAAGATGGCTCAGTGGTTAAGGTGCTTGCCTGCAAAGCCTAAGGACCCAGGTTTGATTCCCCAGTACCCACATAAGTCAGATGCACATGGTGGCAAATGGAGTTCATTTGCACTGGCCAGAGGCCCTGGCATGCCCATTCTCTATCTGCTTCTCTCTCTCTCCCCCTCTCTAATAAATAAATTATTTAAAAAAATAAAAAGACATTAAATCGGTAGTTACATTAGTATTTGATAAGTAGAGCCAAGAGAGACATACAATATAATACAGGATCATTCACCAAAGACACTGCACATATGTATGAGCCACAAGCAAAGCTACAAAATATATGAAACAGAATCTAAAAGAACTGAAAATAGCAGGTAATTCATAAGATAAAGACAACACCATCCCCCACTCAAAAAAGTATTTAGGAGAGAAACAGAGATGGAGGGAGGAGAGGATAGGTACACCAGAGCCTCCTGCCACTGCAAATAAACTCCAGAATTTTGTAACACTTTGTGCATCTGGCGTACATGGGTACTGGGGAATTGAACTTAGGCTGCCAGTTAAGCAAGCACCTTTAACTACCGAGTAATTGCTACAGCCCCCACTCAATGTTTGATAGAACTAAACAGAAAAGCATAAGATGACAATAAAGCTAACATTATTAACCAACAGAAGCTGACACTTGTAGAATACTTTAAAGACAGCAAAAAATACAATATTCAAAAATCCACATGAGGAAAAAAATGGATAGAACTGAGATCATGTCAAGAAAAACAATAATCTGTACATTACTAATGGTCATATAAAATGTCACAGCCATGGCTGAGGAGACTAGCTCAGTTGATAAAGCTCTTGCCACACAAACTTAGTTAGTTCAGACTACTAAAATCCATGCAACACTAGACAAGATGGCGAAAATAAGTAGGTCAAGTGCTTAGAAGGCAGAAACAGGTAGATTTCTGGGGCAAGAGGGCTAGCTAGACTAACCACACATCAATGAGCTCTGAGTTACAAGCGAGGTCCTATCTAAAAATATAAGGTGAGGAGTGGTTGAGGAAAACATCTCACATCTGACCTATACACACACACACCTCACACAAAAACACTCATGCACACGTGCCACCAATGTATACATGCCCAAAACAACAACAACAAAAAAAAAAAACAGTCAATCTGGGAAAGTGTGGTTGTTTGTTTAACAAAGTAAACATAAAGCCAGGCATGGTGGTGCACGCCTTTAATCCCAGTACTCAGGAGGCAGAGGTAGGAGGATCATTGTGAGTTCAAGCCCACCCTGAGACTACAGAGTGAATTCCAGGTCAGCCTGAGCTAGAGTGAAACCCTACCTTGGAAAAAAAAAAAAGAAAGAAAGAAAGTAAACATACAGGAAGGAGGACCAAGGAAGGTGGTGGGAGTGTGATTATGACCAGGGTACATTGTATATATGTATGGAGATTGTCAATAAAAAACAAACCAATTGCACTGGTACACTGCATATGTCACTGTCCACACCACTGGACCAACAACCTTTTCTGGCTACAGGGTGCCTGATGATAATGTCTTGATTTTCCTTTGGGACTCAACTAGATAGGATTTCCCCCCAGCCACACGGGTTACAGGTGATTGATCACTGATGTCACTGCAATTGTTACTTTTTAAAATAAATTTGTAAAAATACTAAAAACAAACAAACAAAAAAAAACCAAAGGGAAAAAAAGTCCTGTACATGCAACCACCCTTTAACATACCAACTGCAATTCTAGGCAATTATACTGAAGGAATGGGTAGAGAATGCTATACCCCAAAGCTACATGTTGTAGGAAAATCCCAGGGCCAGGGGTGGGACATCTTCCATTGATCTGTTGCTAGGGAGGCCCGTGAGGCCCCAAAACAATATAGGGTATTACCAATGCTCCTTTCTGCCCACCAGAACTAGAATAAGACTCTATTATTACTGAAGATTCCACTAGCAGGACACTGAGAAACTGAGCTGGAAGCTTCTCATTGCTAGCTAGCTGTTAAAGTGTGGGAAAGTGCTCTGTAGACTGTTAGGGAAGAAAAGTCATTAACACTCTTAACCAACAGTGGACCCTGTGAGATATACAACCAGCTAGCCAGGCAACATGTGCCTACTGGGGCAACAGTGGCATGCCTGTTTTGGGGGTAACTGCTCTCTGGTTAGATTTGAGGCCAGCTCCACAGGAAGGAAGTCATGTCTGGTACTAATCAAAAACCTAAAAGCCAGGCATGGTGGCACACAACTGTAATCCCGGAGGTAGGAGGATCACTGAGAGTTCAAGGCCACCCTGAGACTACAGAGTGAATTCCAGATCAGCCTGACTAGAGTGGGACCCTACCTCGAAAAACCAAAAAAAAAAAAAAAAAAAAAAACAAAAACCCTATGGCGTCTCCCAAAGGGAGACGTGCTACTGTTGTTTGGCTAAATGGATATGTTGTGCTCATCAAGTTGCCCTCTAAATATTTTTATATTATTATTATTTTTTTTTTTTTGGTTTTCCAAGATAGGGTCTTACTCTATCCCAGGCTGACCTGGAATTCACTCTGTAGTCTCAGGGTGGCCTAGAACTCAGTGATCCTCCTACCTCTGCCTCCGGAGTGTTGGGTTAAAGGCGTGGCCACCACGCCCAACTAAAATATTTTTATTTACTTATTGGAGAAAGAGACAGAGGCAGAGAGATGAGAGAGAGAGAATGGCACGCCAGGGCCTCCTGACATTGCAAACGAACTCCAGATGCTTGTGCCACTTTGTGCATCTGACTTACATGGGTCCTGGGGAATCAAACTTGGATCCTTTGGCTTTGCAGGCAAATGCTTTAACCACTAAGCCATCTCTCTAGCCCAATATATTTACATTTACACCCACAGATGAGTGCTGCTCTCACTTTTCTGAGAAGCTTCTTTTTGCAGATGGTGGTGACCACTGGGGAGACTCAGAACTCATCAAAGTACTGTGAAGAAGTACCAATGGGGTGCTCATCACTAAATGAGACATTTCTATCAGACCCTTCAAACTAGACACAGTGGTGAACCTCCAAACTATACACAGGTTATGGTAGTGATGGCATTTATTTCAGGCTTACATATTCAGGGGAAGTTCCATAATGGGGGAAGAAGCTGTCCCTTTGCTAAATCCACAGAGAAAGCACCACTAGCACTACAAGCAAGAGAACTCTGAGAACCCTGGCTGAGCTCAAGCTCTCTGAACACCTGTAGGTTAGAATTCAGACCTGCCCCCAGTGACGACCCCCTCCCCCCGCCCCACCCCAGCTTCTGCCTGTTAGGGCAGCTCATTTTTTTTTCTAAGGTAGGGTCTTGTTCCTCCTACCTCTCTGCCTCCTGAGTACTAGGATTAAAGATGTGCACCACCACGCCTGCCCATGCAAACTCAATTTTAATAATGCCCGAGTCTGTTAGGGGACATAGATTCAAACTGTCACAGAGAGTCTGATAGAAATGTCTCATTTAGTGATGAGCGCTCCATTGATACTTCTCCACAGTACTTGAATGAGTTCTGAGTCTCCCCAGTGGTCACCACCATCTGCAAAAAGAAGCTCTTCAGACCAAAAGTGAAAGCAGCAGTGACCTGTGGGTGTAAATATACATGTATTAGGCTGGAGAGATGGCTCAGCAGTTAAGGCACTTGCTTACAAACTACAACAGAAATTGGTACAGATGGTACAGATGCTGGGATGAATATGACCATGTGGGTTTTGGTCTTTGGAAACCTTCCAGAGCCAAGTTTTATGGACTATGCTGGGAGAGTTTGAAAATACTAAGTGCAGAGAGAATTGTATTTGGAAGCTCTGCTTATGAACTTTCTAGGGGAAAGGAAAGACTGCAGAGAACTATATTAGAACTGGGCTATTGGTGTAAGGGCTGGCTGTGTTCTGTTGCCCATACCCAGAGCATTTGATCAAGATTGTATTTTAAAGTAATGATGCCGGGCGTGGTGGCACAGGCCTTTAATCCCAGCACTCAGGAGACAGAGGTAGGAGGATCACCGTGAGTTCGAGGCCACCCTGAGACTACATAGTGAATTCCAGGTCAGCCTGGACTAGAGTGAAACCCTACATCAAAAAACCACAAAAGAAGGGAGGGAGGGAGGGAGGGAGGGAGGGAAATGATGTGTCAGGTGGAAGATATACAGCTGAAATTTTTTAAATTTACAGCTGGAAAAACTCCAGCAAGTTTAAGGTTACTGGCACTGAGATTGGTTGTTAACGCTGCTATTGCTAAGGAGATATTACCAAGATTAATGATGACTTTACACTGAAACAAGGGAAAAAATTCCTAAGGAAAAGACTGAATGGTAGAAATGCAAACTCTTCAGGCTGACCTGGAATTCACTATGTCGTTTTAGGGTGGCCTCAAACTCACGACAATCCTCCTAACTCTGCCTCCCAAGTGCTAGGATTAAAGGCGTGCACCACCACGCCTGGATTGCAAACTCTTTTGAAGGGAGATAACTGAAAGGAGGCAATCTGCTCTTCCAGGTCACATTTCATCCCTGAATATACAACATGGCTGTGTCCTGTACACCTGGTATTGGTTTCAGAAGCATGAAAAATGTGTGCAGTAGGTCATGAAGTGCATATGGTTCCAGAAGCTGCTGCTGAGATACAGCATGAGGCAAGGCATGATGACCCTGCCAGTGAAGCCATGGAAGATGGATGGAGGTTTGCATGGACACCCAAAGATGGTTTGGATATACCAGACGTGTGCAAGGGCTAACATGAAGTGCTGCTGGCTCAGGATGGAAGTTTTCTCTGGCTACTCAGCCCAGCTGGAGGGGTGGAATTGGAAAATCCAGAGACTTGTCACTGGTCACTTGTTATGGACTTAAAACTGCAGATGTCTGTCTAACGGTTGGGTTTGCATTGGTCCAGTCTCTCCTTGTTATGCCTTATAGCAATGGAAATGTTTACTCTTCTGTCATTATATGTTGGAAATATGTAACTTGTTTGATTTTACAGGACTCAGTTAAGGAATAGTCTTAAGGTTAACAAAGACTGGCTGGAGAGATGGCTTAGCAGTTAAGGCACTTGCCTGTGAAGCCTAAGAATCCAGGTTTAATTCTCCAGTACCCACATAAGCTAGATGCACAAGGTGGTACATGTGTCTAAAGTTCATTTTCAGTGGCTAGAGGCCCTGGCATGCCCATTCTTTCTCTCTAAAATAAATAAATAATTTTAAAGAAGATTGACAAAGACTATGGGATCTTTGGACTAAATACAATTTGCAATGTTAGATGGTCATGAGTCTATTACGAGATAAGGGTGTAATGTGGTAGCTTGAATCTATGTCCCCTAACAGACTCAAGTGTTATTAAAATTGAGTTTGTAGCTTCTGCCTATAGCAGGCAGACTCCTGCTAGGGGTGGGAAAGACACTGGCACCAATCTGAATTCCAGCCTAAAGGTATGCAGAGTGCCTGAGCTCTGCCGGAGGTTCCCAAAGTATGCTTCTTTATGGTGCTGCTGGTGGTTTTTCTATATGTATGGTTTTGGTAAAGGGGACTAGCTTCTTCCACCATTATGGAACTTCTGTTGGATCTGTAAGCCTGAAATAAATGCCTTTCCTCCCATAAACTGTGCCTGGTTTGGAGGTTCATTCTAGCAGTATGGAGCTCACTACAATACCTTCCAAGGAAACACTGTGAAAGAGGGGGGTGGAAATAATGTCAGTTAATGGATGGGGAGGAGTGCTTTGGAACTCTGTCGTCTAGATATAAAATAGCCATTACATTCATGACCTCACAGTGACTATCATTATCTGCATAAGTCCTTCATCAACCTTTTGTCATGGAAGGCCAAAAAAAGCAAGAAGAAAAAGGAGAAGGAGAGAGAGAAATAAGGGAGGGGAGGGGAGGGGGGGGAGGGGAGGGGAGGGGAGGGGAGGGGACAAGAAAACTAGAAGAGGGCCCGGGCATGGTGACTCACACCTTTAATCCCAGCACTCGGGAGGCAGAGGTAGGAGGATTGCTGTGAGTTCAAGGCCAGCCTAAGAATACAGAGTGAATTCCAGGTCAGCCTGGGCTAGAGTAAGACCCTACCTCAAAACATTAAAAAGGTGGGGGGGGATGAATTTAGTGAACAAGATTAGGAGAGGAAAGGATTAAGAGAGAGGAGACAAAAGAAGGTAATGGGGATGGGATTATGATCAAAATACATTATGTGCATGAAAAGTATCAACGGAAAGCATTTTTAAAAATCTGCCTATGAATGTCTAGAGAAGTTTTATTCATAATAATAAAAAATTAGAACAACCCAAATGTCCATAATATAAATGCTTAAATAAACTATAGCACATTGATATCATCCAATATGACTCAATAATATAAAGAAACAAACTACTGACATATGAAACCACCTGGAGGAATCACCAGGGAATTTTGCTACCCAGAGCTAACCTCCACCAACCCAAAGTTACATATTATACATTCTATTCACAAAAAATTCATAAAATAGTAAAATATAAAATGTAAAATAGGTTAGTGTTTACCAAAGGTTAATGAAGGAGTGTGAGTAAAAGGAAGATAACATGTGGTTATAAAAGGGCAACATGTGGGATCCCTGCGAAAATGGAAAGATTCTGATTCTCAACTGTGTTGGCATCACTATCTAGCATGTGAAACTGGACTACACTTTAGCTATTGAGAGAAACAGGAGAAGACAACTGCATGTAAATCTATAATTATCACAAATAAAATACATTAGTTAAGGGCTGGAGAGATGGCTTAGCGGTTAAGCGCTTGCCTGTGAAGCCTAAAGACCCAAGTTCGATTCTCCAGGTCCCACGTAAGCCAGATGCACAAGGGGGCACATGCATCTGGAGTTCGTTTGCAGTGCCTAGAGGCTCTGGTGCAACCATTCTCGCTCTTTCTCTCTCCCTCTCTCTGTCTCTAATAAATAAATAAATAAATAAATAATAAAAATCTTTTAAAAAATACATCAGTTAAAACACACATATATACAAAGCCCTGTTTCTCAGATGAACATACAAAACTGGGTAGCAGTAAACAGTAAGGAGACAGAGTAAGGCAGATAAGAAGACTGAAAGTGGAAGGAGAGCTAACTCACTGGAAAGAGATGACAAGGTATCCTGGAACTGACACTAACATAATCCAACAACTAATTTCAAAAGAATCCACCAGTATCCTTGACAGCATTCTTTCCTCATTCTAATCTGATGTATACACCATTCAAATCTTTTAAGGGATTCATTTGTAATACAGTGCTGTTTTTTTTTTAGCCATTGTAGCTCTCCTGTCTACTGAAAACATTCAAGGTCCTCCAATACTGCTGCTATCCCTCCTGCTGGTCTGGGTCCTTCACCTGGCCAGCTGGGATGATTAGAGCTCAAGTAGTGTAGAGTGTTCTGCTTATATCCCTGCATATTAGTCATCATGTTCTGAACTGTATTCAAAATTTTCCTATTATTTTACTTCAGTTATAAAGAAAATGCATTGACTTCTTTCTCTACTTTTATGTAAGCTAACAGTAAGCTAATTCCTCTTTAAGAAATTCTTGGAGGTAATGCAGACACATTAATACTTACAGTAAAAATAAACAACTTACCTTGGATTTCTCCCTGAGGATCTTTGTAATACCACTTCTGCATTGCTTCGTGCATCAATGGCATTGACACTCCTTTAGCCCTGTGCTCTTGCAGTTTTGATGCCAGTCTCTCATCATCTAGCGCATTGTCTTGAAGATAAGCCACCATTTTCTCAGCTTGCTAATTACAGGGGAAAAATGAAGGAAGCAAATGACCCTAATACTTAGACATGTAATAATAATGCCTACCCTTTTATTTTAATGCATGAAAGACACTATGCAAGAAAAATAGCAGGTAATAATTTTCTCAATAAGCCATGAAACAGGTGTTATCCCCACTTTACTGAGAAGGAATTTACAACTCAAATATGTCAAGTCTAGATTAAGTTTCAAAATTATTAATCAAACCAATGAGATTGAAATACAAACTAGTATAAATCAATGTCCAGGTTTCCAATCAACACAAATAAGGTTTTAAACTAATATGTTGGTCAACTTTAAATTGTATCAGGTATTAACAGAACATAAACTCAATTACTCAAAATCTTTTTATAAGTTTTACAAACGTACTATCCTCCTTCCTACATTTCCTGCCTCTAACCACACCATCCCAGAAGAACGAGAAACTCTTGTAGAAAAGCAAGCTACCAAGGCTGGAGAGATGGCTCAGTGGTTAGAGGTACTTGTTTGCAAAGCCTGATGGCCTGGGTTTGACTCCCCAGTGCAGTTCATTTGCAACTGGAGTGCTAAGAGGCCCTGGTATACTCATTCTCATATTCTATTCTCTTCTCCCTCCCTCCACTTCCTCCCTTTATTTTTCTCTCTCTTCTGGCCCCCCTTGCCAATAAATAAAACTTTTTTGAAAAAATCAAGCTATCATTTACTTTCCATTAAAAATGGTACATATAGCCGGGCGTGGTGGCGCACGCCTTTAATCCCAGCACTCGGGAGGCAGAGGTAGGAGGATCGCCATGAGTTCGAGGCCACCCTGAGACTACATAGTTAATTCCAGGTCAGCCTGGACCAGAGTGAAACCCTACCTCGAAAAACCAAAAAAAAAAAAAAAAAAAAAAAAAAAAGGTACATATAGCTGGGCGTGGTGGCGCACGCCTTTAATCCCAGCACTCGGGAGGCAGAGGTAGGAGGATCGCGGAGAGTTCGAGGCCACCCTGAGACTACATAGTTAATTCCAGGTCAGCCTGGACCAGAGTGAGACCCTACCTTGGAAAAAAAAAAAAAAAAAAAAAAAAAAAAATGGTACATATGATTTTAGGGAAACGTACAGACATGAATAAGATGCAATACACTGAGACTTTTAAGTATCTTCCTTACTACAGTAGAGGTAAAAACCACAGAAAACATAGTGGCTATCCACAGCTGTTTGTATTCACCATTTTTAGCATTCCACTAATGTTCAGAAAGAAAAAATGAAAAGTAAACAGCTAAGGGCAATCTCAGAAGATCAAAAAATAACCTGACATAATGACTACCACATAGCAGAAACTTATGAGCGTGAAATGATCTGAAAGACAGTAACTCTTACAAATAGTAAATAACCAAACAAGTTTCCAGTACCTGAACTCTAGTACACAAAATTCTACAGAGAATATTCATTTAAAGCTAACATTTTGCAGTAATTTAAGAGATGAAAGTGAGTAGTGTTAATTATACCTGTTCCAAGTGTTTAAGACCTTCTTCATCATCTGGTTCTGTGGAAACACTGCCCATACCGGGAGCACTGATGACTGTTGTTTCAACTGGCCGAAGGGCAGGACTAGGAGTAGGAACAGGAGGTGGAAGGATGAGAAGAGGAGATGCTGTGTCTGGAGGGAGCTGTGTCAGGGGCTGCTGGATATCAGGAACCATTTCTAAAGGAAAATAATTTAGAACAATGAAAATCCTTGGCAATAAGGAGATTCCTAGGAGGTTAACTTTGGTATGTGGACCCAACAGAAATGTGACCCTGTCGTGAACACTGAAGCTATTGCTTAATGAGCAGTAGAGGATTTCTCCCTAGACTGTCGGAATTTTGCCATGGAATGAGGAAAAAGGAGAGGTAGAGGGTACTTAAAAGGCTCTCGACAGTGTCTGCCTCTGTCATAAAGCATTGTCAAATAGTTACGGGTGGCAGGAGTCAGTCTAGTCCCTTCTGTATAGTATGAACCCAAGTAGTAAGAGAAAATTAAAGCATCCAAAGCTTCTAAGGTATATCAGCTCTCATCAAAATACTTACTGAAAATATTTGCAATTGTCTTGAAAGAATATGAATTTCAAGTCATAATAGACATACTACAGCATAACGTGTCTTATTCAAGAATCTCTCTCAAGAGTGCAATATGTTCTTCTCAGTAAGAATGCAAGTTGCAGCAGTGGCTCTGCTTTGGGTTAAAGTTCTAACCTTTCATGAGAAGGCAGTAACGAAGGTGAATGGGGAGCATGTACCTAGATGTGACTAGATGAATTGTAGTTTTTCCTGTTCAATTATGAATAGCTTCTCCAAATACCTTCTTTTCTCATGCTTTGCCAAGCATATTTAAAGGACAGTCTGTACATGCTGTCCCCATTTCACCACAACACACAAGTGATACAACATGACTTCTGCTTCCCAGCTCTCAGGAAAGTGTCTCTCTTGAAGATACAGTAACACAAAGCTGACAAATTCAATGACTTTTTCTCATCATCATCAGCTAAGCTCTTTGCAGCATTGGATGTTATATCAATGCTGTCTAAGCTGAACTGCACTTTCTCAGTTAATTTGCACTATTACTCTCCTCGGCTGCACCTGTGCCTCTGAAGATCTCTCTGGTTCCCCTTCCTCCCTCTATCTTTAAAAGTATGAATTAGGCCGGGCATGGTGGCGCACGCCTTTAATCCCAGCACTTGGGAGGCAGAGGTAGGAGGATCATTGTGAGTTCGAGGCCACCCTGAGACTACAAAGTTAATTCCAGGTCAGCCTGGGGCCAGAGTGGTGAGACCCTACCTTGAAAAACCAAACCAAAACAAAAAAACAAAAACAAAAACAAAAAAACAGCAAAAGTATGAATTAGGCCAGGTGTGGTGGCGCATGTTAATCGGGAGGCAGAGGTAGGAGAATTGCCGTGAGTTCAAGGCCACCCTGAGACTCCATAGTGAATTCCAGGTCAGCCTGGGACCAGAGTGAGACCCTATCTCGAAAATACCAAAAAATAAAAATTTTAAAAAAAAATAAAAATTTAAAATTAAAAAAAAAATTAAAATTAAAAATAAAAGTACAAATTACCCAAGGTTCTATCTTCAATCCACTCTCTTCTCACTGTACCCAACCGTGTACTTATGGTGGTGGTTTTTGAGAAAGGGTACCACTACTTAGCCCATGCTTGCTTAAAATTCTCAATCCATCTGCCTCCAATTCCCAAATGCTGGAACTACAGGCATGCACCACCACACCCAGCTAAAACTTTTAAGTTTTTACTGTCTCTTTGGCTGTAAAATCATTCCTTTTCAGCTATAGTCCCTTATTCACAACTATTCTCTGGTCAATTTTATTTACATCAACATTTCAGAGCCAATGTTGAAATTACATTATTTACTCTTCTCTAAAATGGGGGGCCTCGGGCTGGAGAGATGGCTTAGCGCTTAAGGCGCCTGCCTCCTAAGTCTAAGAACACTGGTTCCAATCTCCAGGTCCCACGTTTAGCCAGATGCAAAGTGACACAAGGGCACAGTGACGCAAGGGCGCAATGCCACACTTGACCACAAGGGGGTGCACGCATCTGGATTTCGTTCGCAGCAGCTGAGAGGCTGGCACGCCCATCTCTTATCTCTGCCTTCCTCTCCCTCTCTCTCTGTCTCTCTCAAAAAAAACAAAATAAAAATGAAATGGGGGGCCTCAACTTCCCTTCTCTTTTCCTATAAGCGGCACCATAATCTTCTCTCTGTATTCTACCCTCATGGACAGCCAATTACTAAGTCCTGTCAACTAGGTCTCCGAAATCTCACCTGTCACTTCTTCCTTTTGCAGGTGCACAGCTTACCTCATTTTGCTTACTCAGAAGTTCAACGGGGCACAGGGCAGCCCATCTGTTATCATGGGTGCCCTCTACCAAGCTGTCAGATCTAAGCTGCAATGAGGTTTCCTACCAGCCTCTTAGCACACCGTATGTCACCTAAATAAAAACAGGATCTGGGCTGGGGAGACAGTTCAGCAGTTAAAGGCACTTGCTTGCAAAGCCTGTTGGCCTGGGCTCAATTCCCCAGTACCCACATAAAGCCACATATAAAAAGAGGAGCATGCATATGAAATTTATTTGCTGTAGCAAGAGACCCTGGTATATATTTGCTCACTATCTCTCAAATATATAAATAAGCACAAATACATGTATTTTGGTTTTTCAAGGTTGAGGTCTTGCTCTAGCCCAGGCTGACCTGGAATTTACTATGTAATCTCAGGCTGGCATCAAATTCACAGTGCTCCTCCCACCACAGCCTCCTAAGTACTGGGATTAAAGATGTCCACCACCATGCCCACCAACAAATATATTTTTAAAATAAATTAAAAAAATAAAAAGCAGGATCTGATTCTTGCCTGTGTCTCACTTTACTTTCATTGCCCCCTGGTCCTAATATGTTCTCTCCCAATTCGTCCAGCTATACATGCAAACCTTCAAATTCTCCTCAAGCTGGAATATATCTGAGTTCAATTTCCCAGGCCCCACATAAAGAGCTGGAATTGGTGGGCTTCTGCAGTTCCAGCACACTGGCTCTGAGGAGATGCCTGTGACAAGTATAGCAGCAAAGCACACTGAACAAGAATCCTGGCCTCAGAGCCACAGATGAGGGGAAAACAGTGATACTAACACAACAGTGCTCCTCTCACTTGCACACACACATGCAAACACATACACACGCAGTAAAATGAAATTTAAATTTTAAAAAAAACAGGCGAAAACAACAACCTGGCTAAGAGCAAATAGTTTCAGGTACAGAGAAAAGCATGAACACAAAAAAACAGCACAAATCAAGACTTAAAAGGTTTTGAGAGCTGTGTGTGGTGGCACACATTTTTAATCCCAGCATTCGGGAGGCAGAGGTAGGAGGATTGCTGATGAGTAGAATGTGAAAGAAATAAAAAGGCTGTTTCTGAAATTGAATTAAAAGATTTAGATGCAATGTCTATTAGGTCATATTCAAGAGCATGAAATAATTAATTAATTAGGGTTTTTGAGGGCAGGGTCTTACTCTAGCACAAAATTACCTGAAGCTCACTCTACAGCCCAAGCTGGCTCAAGTTCAAGGTGACCCTCCTACCTCAGCCTCCAGAGCACTGGGAATAAAGGCTTAAGCCATTGACAGCTGGCCCAAGAGTATGAATTTTTATGGTGAATTAATCAAATAACCCTTCAACATAAGACAAAACTATGTCATTTAAAAACATTTGCAAACACGAGCCAGGCATGGTGGTGCACGCCTTTAATCCCAGCACTTAGGAGACAGAGGTAGGTGGATCACCACGAGTTCAAGACCACCCTGAGACTACATAGTTAATTCCAGGTCAGCCTGGACCAGAGTGAGACCCTACCTGGAAAAAAAAAAAAAAGCAAATACAATAATCATACATTACTATTGCCTTAAAAGAGGTATGAGCAAGGCCCAGGCGTGGAGGTGTACGTCTTTAATTCCAGCACTCGGGAGGCACAGGTAGGAGGATCACAGTGAGTTTAAGGCCACTGTGAGACTACAGAGTGAATTCCAGGTCAGCCTGGACTAGAGTGAGACCCTACTTCGAAAAAAGGAAAAAAAAAAAAAAAAAAAGGGTATGAGCAGTTCAAGCCAACCTAGTACCTACTGCAAACGACATGTATACACTGTATTCCAGCAAAGGTGGTGGACTTCCAGTGTCATCCGTCTCCTTTTTTTAGTCCCTTTTGTAACACTGGTATTTTGGTGTGAAGTTGGGGGTACAAACCATTATTAGAAAGGAAAGTTAACTGCTATGGGAATCAAACTTACTTAGAGGCTTCTAATCCAAATTAGTAAGTGATATTGTGGTAACTATGTCACTAAGACCTTTGGAAGTGAGTTGCTGGTCCTCACACTACAGATTTTAATTCTATTTTCATAAACTTTGAGATGAACAAATATGAGGAAATCATTGCTTAGTGGGATTTGCTGATAAAAATAATCTATTCCAATATTTTATCCCCTGGCTTACATAAAAGCTTAAGACACTTAATAACTGGCTTCAGCAGAATCCTACCATAGCCAGTCATCTATCACAAATACGTACCGTCCCCTCTGCTGGGCACCTTGGCTGGTAGGCTATTTTCGGTGTGACTATCCTCCTCAGATTTTTCCATTTGTTCAGCTTTGGGTTCATCTTTCCTTTCAAACTGTGGTGCTTCCTGAAGCGGATGCTCTGGAGTACCTGGTCTAGCAGATGATGATGAAGCCTGAGATGTTTCCTCACCAGCTTCTAGAACACAAAGTAATCTTCAATAATTCAGAAAACTATCAATTGAAGGAGCATAAAGTCAGGTGTGGTGGCGCATGCCTTTAACCTCACCACTTTGGGAGGCAGAGGTAAGAGGATCTCTGTGAATTCAAGGCCAGCCTGGAACTACACAGCCTGGGCTAATGAGAGACCCTACCTCAAAAAAGCCAAAAAGATGGACCTTACCAAGCCCTGCTCTCTCTGCCTTCTCTCCTTCTTTCTTATTTGTCTTATCAGGTTCTTTGGCCTCTTCATTATGGCTACTCTCAGAGTCGGAGCACTCTTCCCCTTCCTCCATAGGCCTGAAGTCCATCTCCTGCTCTTCAGGAATAGCTTCTTTCTGTACTTTCTGTAGCAAGAAAACAAAATTGCAGGTTAACATAACTGGCCTTGGTGTAAGGTCAGTGCCTGTCATGGCATTTATAACAATTTTCTTACTTTTAAAGAAAGGAATGCTCCAGACGAATCAAACGTGCCCATTTCTTCTTCAGCATCCTCTAAACACCACTCAGGTAAGCTGTCCCTGTCATCATCTATGCTCCCACTGCCAGAGCGCACCCTTCGGTAACCCCGTTCATCATCTCGATCTCGAAAATCAAATTCAAACCTCCGCCGGCGTTCCATGTGTTCCCTCCAACCTGTAGAACGAGGGCCATCTGAGTGAAGGAGCATAAAAACCATAGAAAATGTTTACAACAGTATGGATAGGAAATAAATCAGAAACCAAACTAACAGAGAGTTCAAATGATTAACTTACTATAGAAAGAAAATTAGGCAAATGGAGTTCAGGGTACAGAGTACAAATATCACCATCAAGTGACAACAGTATTTACCTTCTCTATGCCTTAGAGAAGATAGATTTACAGTAATGAACACTGAAAGGGCATTTTATTCATCAAAGCATGCACTTGGAATAAGCTTTAGGTGTTGGATTAGAGTGCTGACTGGCTATGTAATGTGGCCTACTGCTAGTTGAGACACAGAACACTGGGTATCTTTCAATAATAAGTTTATGCCTTCCCTTTGGCAGATAAGAAAGGCTATTGGTGAAAACATATAGCCAACATTATACTAAATCGGGGAAAATTTGAAGCATTTCCAATAAAATCAGAAACAAAACGAGGGTCCCATCTTTTATTTAATACAGTACTGGGAGTGTTAGCTATTGCAATAAGAAAGAGACACAAATAAAAGGGATATAAAGTGTAAAGGAAGTAGAGTCAAATTATCATTATTTGCAGATGATATGATTCTATATATAAGGAACCCTAAAGACTCAGCAAACTGTTAGAGCTGATAACACTTTCAGCAAAGTAGCAAGGTACAAAATTAACACAGAGAAATCAGTAGCCTTCCTATATAACAACAACAAATGGGCTGAGGATGAAGTCAGAGAATCACTCCCATTCACAATTGCCTCAAAAAAAAAAAAAAAAAAAAACCAAGGAAGTGAAGGCTCTCTACAATGAAAACTTTAAAACACTCAAAGGAGAAATTGCAAAAGACACTAGGAAATGAAAAGACATTCATGTTCTTGGATTGGAAGAATCAATATTATGAAAATGTCAATCTGACCAAAAGCAATCTATACACTTCTAACAATCCCCATCAAAATTGAAATGCCATTCTTCATTGAAATAGAAAAAACAATCCTAAAATTCATTTCAAAGCACAAAAAAATAAAATAAAACCCAAAACAATTCTGAATAACAAAAAATAAGGCTTGCTAAATTTGGCCAGCCAAGCCAAATGAGCCAACGGGTGCAATAGTGGCAAGTCTGTTATGGGGGAAACCAACTGCTCTCTAATTGGATTGGAGGCCCGCTCCATGGGAGGGAATACATCCCTGATACTGAAAACCTACAACGGGTAGTCATGAGCCCAGGGGTGTAACGTCTGCTGGTGTCTGGCTAAATGTATACTATGCTCACCAAACTGTCCAGTAAGCACTTCTCTTAATGTTCATACCCATATATTAATGCTACTCTCACTCTTGGTTAGAGAAGCTTCTCTTTTCAGATGGCAGTGACCTTGGGATGACTCAGAAGGCACCATGATGCTGGGAAGAAGTGACAGAGGAGTGCTCAGCACTGAAACATCTATAACACACCTTCCAAAGCTCAGGGTCCATCATAGAAAAGGTGGCAGAAATGTAAGAGCCAAAGGAAGGATAAGGCTCCTTACAACATGCTCCTCCAGACACAAAATGGCCTGGATATCGATGATCTAGCAGTGCCTGACACTTCCTACTATCATAATAGGAGGAAAAGATTATGACATCAAAATAAAAGAGAGACTGATTGAGAGGAGGAGGGTGTATGATGGAGAGTGGACTTTCAAAAGGGGAAATTGGGATATTGTCTACAATTGTGGAAGTTGCCAATTAAAAATTTAAAAAATAATAATAATAAGGCTTGCAATATCCCCATACCTAAGTTTTTGAGATAGAGTCTCACTCTAGCCCAGGCTGACTTAGTATGTATCACTATGTACTCTCAGGCTGGCCTTGAACTCACAGAGAGCCTCCTAACCTTGTCACCCAAGTGCTGGGACTAAAGACATACACCACCATGCTAGCACCATTCTCGTACCTGATTTTAAGATATGTTACAGAGCCATAGTAACAAAGAGCATGGTACTGGCATAAAAACAGACATATAGCCCAAAATATACTCAGGGGAGAAAAGACAGCCTCTTTACCAAATGGTGCTGGGAAAACTGGATACTTATATGTATAAGTATCAAAATAAATCCTTATATCTCCCTGTGTACAAGAATGAAGTCCAGGGGCTAGAGAGATGGCTTAACAGTTAAGCACTTGCCTGTGAAGCCTAAGGACCCTGGTTCAAGGCTCTATTCCCCAGTGTACGCGTAAGCCAGATGTACAAGGTGGCACATGCATCTGAAGTTCATTTGCAGTGGCTGGAGGCACTGGTGTGCCCATTACCTCCCCCACCCCCCCCACCCCCGCTTCATGCTCAAATAAACAAACAAAATTTTTAAAAAGAAGAAAAAAAAAGAATCAGGTCCATATGGATCAAAGACCTTAATATCAGACCGGAAACCCTGAAACTGCTAGAGGAAAAAGTAGGGAAGACACTTCAACATACCAGCATAGGCAACAACATTCTGAATAGAATCACGGTTACTCAGGAAGTTAAACCACTTATCAACCACTGGGACCTCATGAATTTAAAAATCTTCTGTGCAGCAAAGAATACTGTGAATACAGCAAAGAGGCAACCTACAGAATAGGAGAAAATCGTTTCCAGCTATACATCTGACAGAAGATAAAAATCCAGGATATATAAACGACTAAATAATAAGAAATCAAACAACCTAATTTAAAAAAATGGGCAAGCCGGGCGTGGTGGCGCACGCCTTTAATCTCAGCACTCGGGAGGCAGAGGTAGGAGGATCACCATGAGTTCAAGGCCACCCTGAGACTACATAGTTAATTCCAGGTCAGCCTGGGCCAGAGTGAGACCCTACCTCAAAAAACCGAAAAAAAAAAAGGGGGGGGGCTATGGAACTAAATAGAGTTCTCAAAAGAAGAAATACAGGTGGCCTATAAATATGTAAAAACATGTTCTACATCCTTAGTCATCCAGGAAATGCAAACTAAAACTACTTTGAGATTCTATGTCACTCCCCTAACAATGGTTATTATCAAGAAAACAAATTACAATGAGAATGTGGAAAAAGAGAAACACTTCTATATTGTTGTTAGAAATGTAAACTTGTACAGCCATTGTGGAAATCAGTGTGGAGGTTCCTAAGACAGCTAAAAATAAATTTACCACATGACCTAGGGATACTACTCTTTGGCATACATCCTAAGGACTCTACTCACTACCTTAGAGATACTTGCTTATCCACATTTAGTGCAGCTCTATTCACAATAGCTATAAAATGGAACTAGCCTAGATGTCCCTCAACTGATGAATGGATAATGAAGATGTGGCACATTGACACAATGGAGTTCTACTCAGTGGTAAAGAAAAATTGTGAAAATGGCAGTGAAATGGATGGATCTGGAAAGAATTATATTAAGTGAGGTAGCCTAGGCCCAGAAAGTCAAACGCTGTATGTTCTCTCTCTGTCAGCAGTAGATCCTAACTTCAAATGTTTAGATTTGCATGTGAGTTGGTAAAAGGTAGTAGTACAGGACAGGATGCTAGAAAGGGCTCATGAGGGAAGGAGGGCTTAAGGACAAGGTATAGTAGATGTTTAAGTAAAGGGGCAGAATACTACGAATAGTTTAAGTGGGGCAAGAAAGGAGATGAAGAAAAGGGAGGAAGGAGGACTAATCAAAATTAAAGATGTAGCAGGACAGGCTGACACCCAACTTTAATCCCAGCACTTGGAGGAAGAGATGATAGGATGGCTGTTTAAGGCCAGGCTTGGACTACAGAGTGAATGCCTGATCAGCGTGGGCTAGAGTGAGACCCTACCTCAAAGAAAAAATAAAGATGTTATGAATAAGCCATATTGAAACCTACTTCTTCATTAACTAAATAATATATATGTTTAAAAAAAAGGGGGGGGGCTGGAGAGATGGCTTAGTGGTTAAGGCGTTTGCCTGAGAAGCCAAAGGATCCCAGTTCGATTCTCTAGGACCCACGTAAGCCAGATGTACGAGGGGTACATGCATCTGGAGTTCGTTTGCAGTGGCTAGAGGCCCTGGCGTACCCATTCTCTCTCTGTCTGCCTCTCTTCTATCTCTCTATCTCTCTGCTTGCAAATAAATAAATAAAAATTAAAAATAAATAAATAAAAATTTAAAAAAAAGGAAGCGCCCAGGCTGGAGATGGCTTAGCAGTTAAGACACTGCAAAGTTCAAAGACCCAGGTTCAGTTACCCAGGACCCATGAAAGTCAGATGCACAAAGTGGTGCATGCATCTGGAGTTCATTAGCAGGGGCTAGAGGCCATAGCACAGCTATTCTCTCTCAAATAAACAAAAATTTTAAAGTATTTTTTTATTTATTTATTAATTTGAGAGAGAGAGAGAGAGATACAGAAATAGGCAGGTAGAGAGAGAGAGAGAGAGAATGGGCGTGCCAGGGCCTCTAGCCACTGCAAACGAACTCCAGATGCATGTGCCCCCTTATGCATCTGGCTTACGCGGGTCCTGGAGAATCGAGCCTCGAACCAGGATCCTTAGGCCTCACAGGCAAGCGTTTAACCACTAAGCCATCTCTCCAGCCCAAAAAGTATTTTTTTAAAAGAGAGAGGAGTTGGGCCCAGGTGTGGTGGTGCACGCCTTTAATCCCAGCACTCGGGAGGCAGAGGTAGGAGGATTGCCATAAGTTGGAGGCCACCCTGAGACTACATAGTGAATTCCAGGTCAGCCTGAACTAGAGTGAGACCCTACTTCAAAAAAATAAAATAAATAAAATTAAATGGGGGGAGGGGGGGCCTGGAGAGATGGCTTAGCAGTTAAGGCGCTTGCCTGAAAAGCCAAAGGACCCAAGCTCGATTCCCTAGTATACATGTAAAGCCAGATGCACAAGGTGGTGCATATATCTGGAGTTCAAGAGGCCCTGGCACACCTGTGTTCATTCCTGTTCTCTCTCAAATAGATAAATCATAAGAGAGTGAGAAATCCAGACATGGTGACATTCACCTTTAATCCCAGCACTCAGGAGCCTGAGGTAGTAGGATCACTCTGAGTTCAAGGACAGCCTAAGACTACATAGTGAATTCCAGGTCATCCTGGGCTACAGTGAGACCCTAACCCCAAAGAGAGAGAGAGAGTTTCTAGCTGGAAAGATGACTCTGTGGTTAAGACACAAAGCCTAACAACTCAGGTTCGATTCCTTACTACCCACATAAACCCATATGCACGAAAGTGGTGCATGTATCTGGAGTTTGTTTGCAACAGCTGGAAGCTTTAGCGCACCCATTCTCTCCATAAGTCTCTCTTCTCTCTGATTGCAAATAAATTAAAAGAGAGACAGAAATGAATTTGAACAGAAGTTCCCTGTGTCCAGAAGCCATAGATTGTTGGAAGAAAATTTTAGTGCCAGAGGTGGGTTAACTTCCAGCAAGTTGTTGGTCAGGGAGGCCCTGATACTGAAGAAGACAAGAGAAAGCTAGCTTCTTTTAGCAGTTGAGGACAGAAGTCCAAAGAGGGAACAAGAAGATGGCATTCTGTCCATCTTGCAAAACTGAAATTTGTATCTGATCTATTTCTCCAAGAAGGTTGCCAGAAACCATCCAGGAACTTCTGACTTCTTCCTGCAGCTCTGCCTTTCTGGGTCATCCCCAAGTCAATGAATCAATCAGATCCCTTGAGTCTGAACCAATCAGGTCACTGCTTACACTCCTGAGTTGATGACCAGGCTCACCCTGATTGGCTATCTGATCCATATAAAGAAGGTTACACACATGGCCCAGTCCTCTCTCTGTTTATGCCCTCTTACCAGGCCAGAACACTCAAGTCTGACCCTTCCTCCCAGTCTGGCTAGGACCAGGGTATTTTCTTTCTTGGCTGGAGTATTCTTTTGCTTGCCTTCTGTGTCATGCTTTGGGGTACATTTTCAGTATGATTACATGTGTGGTGTATCAGATATCTGAGTCCTTTACTATTAACACACTCTGTAGTCCCAGGCTGGCCTGGAACTCACAATAATCTTCCTACCTCTGCCTCCTGAGTGCTGGGATTAAAGGTGTGGGACCATCACACCCAGCCCTTTGCTATTTCTTAATACTTCTTCACTGTTATTTGAAGTACCTTCTATGTCTGATCTTCCAGATGTACGTGGAACTACCCCAGCCTTTTTCCTAGATATCAATTTCCAATAAATCTCATGAATTATGATTTTTTCCCAATAAACTCAGGAATTCATAATTTATCCTTCCTGAATCCATTTTATCAATTGTTAAAAATAGGATAAGAAACCAAAACTTGGGGTTCACAAGTCTGAAAGACTGCTCTAGAACAGCCAGAATACTGCATCAATACCCCAAAACACTATAAGCTACTGCCAAGGCTCCTGTTGCTTACCAAAGCTGGATGATAAGACCTTATTGCTGAAGATACCACATGCTTGGGCTGCAAGACACTGAGAAATCAAGCTGGAGCTGACCTAGAAGCATACTCCCTGTTCACTAGTTGTCAGGATGCTAGAAAGACCTATGCAGCTTGTTGAGGAAGAAAAGTCACCAATGGTCTTAACCAGCAATGGACCCTACAAGCTTCAAATCTGGCCAGCCAATCCAAATATGCCAAAATAGTGCAATGGTGGCATGTCTATTATGGGAAAAACCAACTGCTCTGATTGGATTTGAGGCCTGCTCCACATTCCTGCCTGGTACTAAAAACCTCATGAAAAGCTTATGGCTTGTGGAGGTCATACGCTCCAGCAGGGAAACTACTACAGCTGTCTGGCTAAATGGATATATTATACCCAACAAGCTGCTTTCTAAATACTTATGTTTATGCCTATATATTAATGTTAGTAATCCTATTAATGTTACTCTCACTTTTGATAAAAGAAGCTTTATTTTTCAGATGGCAGTGACCACTCTGAAAACTCAAAATTCATCGAGGTACTAAGAAGTGACAGTGGAGTGGAGTGTTCAGCACTAAGTGAGACATGTCTATCATACCCTCCAAGGCTTGAGAAACATTACAGAAGAAGCGATGGAAAGAATTAAGAGCTGAAGGAAGGGAAGGAGTGCTTTGCAATACTATCTTCCAGACACAGAGTGGCCATGGCATTCATGATCTCACAGTGGCTGATGCTACCTAAACAAGACCAGCATTATAGGAGAGGATAGCATCAAAACAGAAGAGACTAGTTGGCAAGGAAAAAGGAGGATTGGGGGGGGGGGGGATAGTGGGAAGAAAGGATAGTGAGAGGGGATTATGACCATGGTATATTGACTATATGTATGCAGGTTGTCAATAAAAAGTTTTAAAAAGAAAGCCAGGCATGGTGGCACAACTATAATCCCAGCACTTGGGAGATAAAGACAGGAGGATCAAGAGTTCAAGGCCAGGAGCTTGGCATGGTGGTGCACGCCTTTAATCCCAGCCCTCAAGAGGCAGAGGTAGGAAGATTGTCATGAGTTCGAGGCCACCCTGAGACTACATAGTGAATTCCAGGTCAGCCTGGACCAGAGTAAGATCCTACCTTGAAAAAAAAAAAAAAAAAAAAAAAAAAAAAAAAAGTTTTAAAAATATATATGAATAAGCCACATGGAAACCTACTACTTGGTAAGCCAACTAAAATATTTTTTAACAAAATTTGTCAAACTTAGTCTAGAAGAGTCTTGAAAAGAAAGGTAGATTTTTTTTTGAAACAAGTTTTGGAGCTGCTCTGTTGGGAAATATACAAAGAAATGAGCCCAAAGTGAAATGTGCTTACTACTGGCCAAATTTGCTAGAGCCTGGAAACTAAAACTAGTGGGTAAAACATTAAGATGACAAATATAGGTAGCATCCTCTAAGATGTTCTACTTCTCACCCTTACTTACAAGCAACATTTAGTTCCTTCTATAAGAACCAAGGAAATTTTATACACACATTGCTTAAATGTAAACCTAGAACCATTACTCAAAAGGAGTCTTCATGATCAAATGTTGAATTCCAGAATCCTTTGTCTGCTGCTATCGTTTCTGAACAGTCTAACTATGCACAGTGATAGGAATCTATCCTTCTAGGCACCCAGCTCCTGTTTCCCTGTTATTGAGTTTCCTAATTCAGCTCCCAGAGTGAGACTTCACTGTTCCCCATGCCTCATCTCTAGCTAGATGCAGCTGTGAGCCTTGCTTTAATTAAGCTACATATCACATTTTGCTCCTGCCCTATCAAGAGTTAACAAAATGTAACTCACGAAACTAAATGTAGCAGGTGAGGCCAAAAACTCATTAAGGCTGACCACTCCTTAACAGATGTTACAAAGCAAAATAATCCTATTTATAATTCTACTCAGATTCAAATAAAGTAAGTATCCCTAACGAAGCTCAGTGTATCACAAAAAGAAAACAAAAGACCTGAAAGTAGGAAAGGGACTAGTGGGAAGAAGTAGGGGTTTAGTGAGAGGGGCCTGAAAGAGGGTAATGAGAGTGAATATGATCAAAACACACTATGTAGGCATATGGAAATTATCAAAAGTGAAGTAAAAATAAAATTTAAAGTTCTAATGAAAGAGTAACTATAAGCTAAGAGTTAACCTATAGCAACTGCCTGTAAGAAGACTAAGCTTTAGATACGCTACAAAAAACACACTCAGTTTTTTTCAGGTTCCTAATCTTTACATCCTCCAAAAGTATCTTTTAAAAATACATGGACAGTCAGGCATGGTGGCGCACACCTTTAATCCCAGCACTGGGGAAGTAGAGGTAGGAGGATTGCCATGAGTTCAAGGCCACCCTGAGACTACATAGTGAATTCCAGGTCAGCCTGAGCTACAGCAAGACCCTACCTAGAACCCCCCCCCCCAAAAAAAAAGACACGGACCCCAGGGAGTGGTGCCTTTAATCGCAGCACTTGGGAGGCAGAAGTAGGAGGAGCGTCGTGAGTTCGAGGCCACCCTGAGACTACATAGTTAATTCCAGGTCAGCCTGGGCCAGAGTGAGACCCTACCTCGAAAAAAGAAGAAAAAAAAAACATGAACAAAAAAATTTTGAAGATTGTCAACTTGATAACAAAGCTAAGATGAAAGGAGAAAAGCTTGAAAAAATGTGCACAATGTACTACACTCAACTCCCACATTGCTGGTGGGGTGAGCAAACAGTGGAGGATAACATAAAACTTTACTTACTCCCTTTAAAGCTCAGTATTACGTGTATGGGCTCAGAGACAAAGCATTCACCTTGTCTGTCTTTGAGCAGATGGAATTTCTCTTCTCCTTCAGCCCAGATCCTGTCCATTCTTCACTGACTGTTGGGAACTTAAGTCTACAAACCCTTCTCCTTACAGGCAAGCTAAGCATAAAATGCTGCAATGACTTGAAGAGAATTATGACATTTGGTTGCCCAGGACACGGACTAATGAGAACTACCTAGAAACAATGCCCACTCATGACAGCAAACCTGCCCACGAAAGTAGCCAGTTATGAAGAGTTGGCATAAATGCACCATACCTTTATGGAGAGGCTAACCTTTGCTTTGTTTCTACCTATTACTCTACAACAAACACAATGCCTAGTATAGTGCGCACTAAGAATAAGCCACTGGTTGCTGATTGTGAAAAAATTTAATACGTTTATATTATTAGTTGCCTTGGGCTCAGGAAATAGCTCAGTTGGTTAAAGGTGCTTGCTTCCAAACCCTGCCAGCTCAGGGTTCAAATACTTAGTAGTCATATAAAACCAGATGCACAAAATACACAAAAAACTGCATCTGAAGTTTGTTTGCAGAGCCAACAGTCCCTGATGCATCCATTCTCGTTCTCTCATTCATATTTCCTCTTTCTCTCCTCCTGCCCGCTCTACTTACAAATAAAAATATTTTTAAAAATAAGTTGCCTCTATTGAGGTAAGTTTATTTGCCGTATGGTTGGTACTTTGAAATTAACAAAACATATGCACATGTGCTCTCTGCTCTGCATGACCCCACAATTCAAGCTACAGTTGCATCTGATCATCATGAGGCATGGAACTGACAATTTGGTAGGGATAAACTTTTAACAAAAAGCACCACTGTCTTCAATTACCAGCACATCTAATGTCTAAAGAGAACACTTAGAAGCATTCTTAAGAATCCAAGAGAAGAACTTAAAACACTATGAGTCACTATTATTCTCTCCCCTCTACTAGGGTCAGAAGGATAAAAGAATCTACTTGTGATTATGTTGCTGACCTGAGTTTAAAGTTTATTGTTCAAATAAGCATAAATCACATTTTTGGGGGAAGGGATGAAAGAATAAATCCTTTCTTATTCAGGAAAAATACCCACTAATGGGAAGGACATGTACTCAAAGTGTATAATTATACATTTGTAAGGGTTTTTAGAGACAAAGCTGAATGAGATCCTCTCGTGTTGAATTTGCAGGCAGGTGCTTCCCATTAGACTATTCCTTCTCCGGGAAAAGAGGAGGTTCCAACAAACCTAGTACAAGTCTTGGGTGTTGCTATTTTGTAGGTTCCAGAAGTAGTAAAACTAGAGTGACATAAAAGATCATTTCATAAAAACCTGTACCTTTTCCGTTTAATCCTTAAAATTTTAAAATACTCACTTTAATTCCTTGCTTTTATACAACGCAATTCTTACCAGGACTGTGAGGCCGCCACCTCTCTCCATCCCTTCTTGATCCAGCTAGTCGCCAACCTCCATCTTCATCCTCTCCATTTTGTTCCTCTCTAAAAATTCGCCAGTTTTCACTTTCTGACCGTATAAACTCATGCTTTCTTCCCACTGAAGTTGGTCCACTTTCCTCAAAATTTGGTCTCCCTATAAGCAAAATAAGAAAATATGGTAAGTGAGCTCTTGCCAGTAGATGTGAAAAGTAAACCATACTTCAAATAAAGCTCTCCCTAAATCTGTGCCTTTCAATGTCATAAAGTATAAAAAATAACTATGTATATACATATATGTTAGATACTGTTTTAAAGCTGAATGTTCATTGACTGAAAAAATTATTTTTAAAACAAAAATAATGTGTGCAATTTTAAAAGGCTCACATCTCTGATGAGCATGAATGCAAAATACTCAATACTCACAAAAAAAGACAGACATGTAATGAAAACTGAACCAATCTTCCTCCTACATTAAGGCCTCCAGAGTCTTAGTCCCCATAACTAACTACCATCTTTAGTTTCTTATTAAAGCCTTCCACAAACTGCCCTGGGTACATTTATGTATGTACACATAACTTCCTCATCCACACACAAGGGACTCCCCTAGGAATTTACACATATTACTTTGGGCTCTTGCTATTTTCACTGAATAGTGTATCTTCCTAATCCTTCCTTGTTAGTCTGTTTTAATGATTTTTTTTATTATACAATGTACTTTATATATAACCCACAACTACTGGTGATTCTGCCTGATCAGGAAATGTATACATTTCAACCACTTTTATTCTAAAATAAAATGCAAATTCAAAAGACAAGACTGTGAGCATTTACTCAAGAATGTTATGTATTACATACAACAAATTGCTTTGAGGCAGAATTTAAATCTAAAAACTATGTGAAATTTAATGTCTCAAGAGTTGCTTTGATAAAAGAAAACATGATAGGTCAAGTAAACTAAACTTTAAAACATTAAAAGGGCAAGATTATTCTGAACTATGAGAGCAATTCTTCACCATATCCAAAATGTTAACATATAATTTATAACATCCTACAATAGTTCACATTAAAGTACCTAACAATCCAGATCATATGTCCACAGCTTACATTCAGTGTCAAATCCTTTTCATTAAAACATAACAAAAATGGCCAGGCATGGTGGTGCACAGCTTAATCCCAGCACTCGGGAGGCAGAGGTAGAACAACTGGTGTGAGTTTGAGGCCACCCGGAGACTTACATAGTGAATTCCAGGTCAGCCTGGACTAGAGTGAAACCCTACCTCGAAAAACCAAAGAACGAAAAAAAAAAAAAAAAAGAGCCAGGCAGAGGGGCACAAGCTTTTAATCCCAGAACTCAGGAGGATGAGGTAAGAGGATCACCACAAGTTTGAGGCCAGCCTGATACTACATAGTGAATTCCAGGTCAGCCTGAGCTAGAACGACAGCCTACCTCAGAAAAAAAAAAAAGTTTAACAATGGCATCTGATCAACAAGGAAATTCTCATTTTTAGTCATCTTTGTATATTCCATTGTATACATACTAAGATATAACATGCTACTTGCCCATCTGGATGTTAGGGTGATACCAGAAATTATTTTAATTAAGTGATAAAGGTCTTAGGAGAGAGAAAGCATCATCTGCTGGGAAAAATAAGTATTCTGCTTTCTTTCTTGTGGTGCTCACTGACAACACCCTGCTAAGGTTTGTGTAGTGCTCTCCTCTTAAAGCTGGGCTGGACTTAATCTCTCCTAAGAGAGTCTACCTGAAGTAGTGATAAGTCATTTCTACAACTACAGTTTAAAAAGCATATGGCTTCTATCTTCTGTGAAGAAAGCCAATGACAATGTGATGTAACAGGCCTGTGGAAAAGTGACATGGCAAAACCTGAAGCCTGCCACCAGAAACAGAAGATTAGAAGCAGATCTAACCTCAAAAGAGCCTTAAGATGTCTACAGACCAAGTAGACACCTTCCCTGCTGCCACAATGAGACATTTGGGACAAAACCACCTACCAATAAACTAAGCTATTCCTTGACTTCTGGCCCACAAAGACAGAGAAATAAATGCTGGTCATTCATACCAGGCATGGCACCATATGTCTATGCATAATCCCAGCACTTAGGAGGTAGAGGAAGAATAAATAGGAGTTTAAGGTCATTACCAGCTACATACGGAATTTGAGGATAACCAGTACTACATGAGATCCTGACTCAAGTGGCGGGGAGTTACTGGGGAGATGATGTCTCAGTAAGTAAGAGCGCTTGCTGTTCAAACATGAGAGCCTGGATTTGATTCCTGCACTCATGTCAAAAGCCAGGCATGGCCATGCATCCTATGACCCCATAGCTGGGGAGCATGGAAGTAAGAGGAGCACTAGGATTCCCTGGACAGCCAGTCTAACTAAAAACCACAGAACTGCAGGTCCAGCGAGAGACTCCTCAGGGAGGTAAGGCAAAAGAACAACAGAAGACACCCTCCTTCCTCCTCTGGTCTCCACACTTGTGCACATGGAGTATGCAACACATACACATACTTGTCATTCAGCCACTGAGCTTTTGGGTAATTTGCTACCCCATTTGATTCAATTTTCCTAATAGCTCTTAGTATTTTTCCCATTTTATGACAAACAATAATTGAGGCTTTAAAAAAAAAAGGCTGGGTGTGGTGGCACATGCCTTTAATCCCCGCACTCGGGAGGCAGAGGTAGGAGGATTGCCATGTGGAGAGATGGCTTAACAGTTAAGGCACTTGCCTGTGAAGCCTAAGGACTCATGTTCGACTCTCCAGGTCCCATGTAAGCCAGACACACAAGGTGACGCACGCACAAGGTTGCACATGCATCTATAGTTTGATTAGTGGCTGGAGGCCCTAGAGCACCAATTGTCTCTCACACCACTCTTATCTATCTCGCTCTCTCACATAGAATAAAAGGGCCAGGCATAGTAGTTCACACCCTTAATACCAGCACTCAGGAGGCTGAGGTAGGAGGATCACCATGAGTTCCAGGCCATCCTGAATACACAGGTCAATCTGGGTTAGAGCGAAACCCTGCCTCGAAAAACCAAAAAAAAAAAAAAAAAGAGGCTGGAGAGATAGCTCAGCAATTAAGAACACTTCCTGTACAACCATGAGGGCCTGGGGAGGCCTAAAGGTTTGTTTGTTTGATCCCTTAGGACCCACATAAAAACATCTGGCCATGGCCAGGCAAATCTGTTCCCACAGACCCAGGATCAGCAAGAGACTTTGGCTCAAGCCAAGAACAGGCAGAAGGTCTGGGGAGATGGCCCAGCAGTTAAAAACCACTTGCTTACAAAGCATTCCTGCCCGAGTTTGATTCCCCAGTACCCATGGAGAGCCAGACCCAAAATGTACACATACATCTGACATTTGTTTGCAGCAAGAGACCATTGTGTGTGTACACACGCACATGTGTATACACATACAAATAAATAAAAATATTTGAAACTTTTTAAAAAGAATGGACAGACAAGACTCTTGGTTGCTTGCCCAGCAGTAGTAGATAATAAGACCTATTGCTTGGCCTCCAGGTCACTGAGAAATCAAGCTGGAGCAGAACTGGAAGCCTCTTCCCTATTAACTAGCTGTCAGGATGCTAGAAAGAGGTATGTAGCCTGTTGGGAGAGAAAATTAATCAACAATATTAACCAGCAGTGGATCTTGCAAGCTTTATGGCTGGCTAGCCAAGCCAAATGTACCAAATGGTACAATGGTAACATGTCTGTTTTGAGGGGAAATAACTGCTTTCTGGGTTTGAGGCCCAATCCATGGAAAGGAACTGCCCGGTACTGAAAGCCTAGTCAAAGGCCTGTGGCTGAGGTCATAAGCCCTAGGGAGTAAACTACTATTGTTGCCTGGCTAAATGATATATTATGACCACCAAACTGCCCTCAAAAACTTATGTTTGGCTGGAGAGATGGCTTAGCAGTTAAGGCACTCGCCTGCAAGGCAAAGGACCCAAGTTTGATTTGCCAGGACCCACGTTAGCCAGATGCACACAGTGGCATATGTGTCTGGAGATTGTTTGCAGCAGCTGAAGGCCCTGGTGTGTCCATTCTACTATCTGCCTCTTTCTCTCTCTCAAATAAAAATAACTTTTAAAAAACTATGCTCATATATTAATGCTACTCTCACTTTTGATTAGAGAAGCTTCTCTTTTCAGGTGTCAATGACCACTGGGGTGACTCAAAACTGGCCAAAGTACCTGGAGGCCTGCTCCATGGGAGAGAATACATCCCTGATACTAAAAACCTACAACAGGGGTAGTCATGAGTTCTAGGGGTGTAATGTCTGCTGGTGTCACACTAAATGTATATACTATACTCACCAAACTGCCCAGTAAGCACTTCTCTTAATGTCCACACCCATATATTAATGCTACTCTCACTTTTGGTTAGAGAAGCTTCTCTTTTCAGATGGCAGTGACCTTGGGATGACTCAGAAGGCACCATGGTGCTGCGAAGAAGGGACAGAGGAGTGGCTCAGCACTGAAACATCTCAAACACACCTTACAAGGCTCAGGGTCCATTGCAGAAGAGGTGGCGGAAAGAATGTAAGAGCCAAAGGAAGGGTAGGACTCCTTACAACATGCTCCTCCAGACACAAAATGACCTGGATATCCATGACCTCCCAGTGCTTGACACTACCTACCCAAGACCATCATAATAGGAGGAAAAGATGATGACATCAAAATGAAAAGAGAGACTGATTGAGAGGGGGAGCAGATATGATAGAGAGTGGAGTTTCAAAGGTGAAAGTGGGGGGAGGGAGGGAGAGAATTGCCATGGGATATTGTCTACACTTATCAAAGTTGTCAATAAAAAAATTAATTTAAAAATGGCCAAAGTACTGAAAAGAAGTGATAGTAGAATGTTCAGCACTAAGCGAGACATCTCTATCACACCCTCCAAAGCTCAGGGACCACTGCAGAAGAAGTAATGGAAAGAATATAAAAGCCAGCCGGGTATGGTAGTGCACTCCTTTAATCCCAGCACTGGAGGATGTAGAAGTGGGAGGATCACCATGAGTTCAAGGCCACCCTGAGAATACACAGTGAATACAGGTCAGCCTGGGCTAGAGCAAGATCCTACCTCAAAAAAACCAAAAAGAATATAAGAGCCAAAGGAAGAGGAGGAGTGTTTACAATGCAGTCTTCCAGCCACAAAATGGCTTTGATATTTATGACCTCACAGTGGCTGACACTATCTACACAAAATGTGCATAAGAGGAGGGAAGAAATGATGACCTCAAAATAGAAGAGAGATCAGCTGGAAAGAAGAAGGAATTCAGTGGAGGGGAAATTTTGGATGGCAAAAAAGGAGACTAATGGGATCATGATCATGGTATAGTGTCATATGGAAACTCAATAAAAAGATGGGCTAGAGAGATGGCTTAGCGGTTAAGGCACCTGCCTGCTAAGCCTAAGAACATCAGTTCCAATCTCCAGGTCCCACGTTTAGCCAGATGCAAAGTGATGCAAGGGTGCAATGCCACACTTGTCCACAAGGGGGCGCATGCATCTGAATTTCGTTCACAGCAGCTGAGAGACTGCTGACGCGCCCATCTCTATATGTCTCCCTCTCCCTCTCTGTCTGTCTCTCTCTGTGTCTCTCACCAAAAATAAATAAAATAAAAAGTGAAAAAGAAGCTGAGCGTGGTGGCGCACGCCTTTAATCCCAGCACTCTGGAGGCAGAGGTAGGAGGATCACTGTGAGTTCGAGGGCACCCTGAGAATACAGAGTGAATTCCAGGTCAGCCTGGGCTAGAATGAGACCCTACCTCGAAAAATCCAACAACAACAAAAAAAAAAAAAGTGAAAGGGGAGGGGGGCTGGAGGGATGGCTTAGCGGTTAAGATGCTAGCCTACAAAGCTAAAGGAACCAGGTTCAACTCCCCAGGACCTACGTAAACCAGATGCATGAGGTGGCGCATGTTTCTGGAATTTGTTTGCAGTGGCTACGGGCCCTGGTGTGCCCATTCTCTCTATCTGCCTCCTCTCTCTCTCTCTAAAATAAAAATAAACAAATAAGAAATAATCTTTCTTTTCTTTTTTTTTTTAAAGCCAGGCATGGTGGCACACATCTTTAATCCCAGCACTCGGGAGGCAGAAGTAGGAGGACTGCCCTGATTTTGAGGCCAGCCTGAGACTACGTAGTGAATTCCAGATCAACCTGGGCTAGAGCAAGACCCTACCTTGAAAAAAGAGGGTGCAGAAGAGGAATGGAGGGGAGCATCCAACATTTAGCATCCAGCCACTGCAGGTGAGCTCACCCCCAGGCACACAGGTTGTCGCATGGGCATATACACATACACATTGAGGGAGAAAAAAAAACTATTAAGATTATCTAAAATCACATACCACTACTAAATAGCACGGAAAGGAGTCAACTATTAACTGATCCACAGATATCTATAAACACGCTGAGTACAAATTTCATGAATTCAAGTGAAGATATGTAATATATCTTTCCTTGGATCAGAAGACCTCCTAGGCTCTCAGGCCTGCTAAGATTAAGAGAGGTCAATCTTTGTTACAAAACACCACTTTCATCATATGACTTAATAAAAAAAATTATTTACAAAAGAGAAATCTGAAACAAAGAAACCTTTAACATATACAAGTTTAAAAACTCTAGGGAATGGTTTTTACAGATGAAACCAGTAAGTCACAAATAATATATGCCAAGCATGAACTAAGCTGTGACTTCGACATACAGTACTAATACATAATGGCTATACTAATACATAATGGCTAAGCTAGCTGACCACTCACTTTCATCATCTGCTTTCATACAGCAAGCCTATGAAAAGCAATGTACCAAGTAAAACAAAACATACTAATGGCAAAATGGGTAACTTGCTCAAGTCACTTTTTCACTTTTTCTAATATAGTAAACTATTAAAAGGTTTTATTTAAAAAATTAAAGTTGTCAGGCATTGTGGTTCATGCCTTTAATCCCAGAACTTGGGAGGCAGAGGGAGGCAGATCATTGTGAGTTTGAGTCAGCCTGGACTAGAGTGAGACCTTACCTCCAAAAATACACACACACACACACACACACACACACACACACACACACACACACACGGGGGGGGGGGGTGCGGCTGGAGAAATGGCTTAGCAATTAAGGTGTTTACCTGCGAAGCCTGAGAAACCTGGTTCAATTCCTCAAGACCCACATAAGCCAGATGCACAAAGGGGCACATGCATCTGGAGTTTATTTGCAGTGGCTGGAGGTCCTGTCACACCCATTATCTCTACATACATCTCTCAAATAAATAAATGTTTTTAAAAAATAAAGTATATTAAAGTATAGAAATCAACAGTTTTTTGTTCTATCTTTTGATTTTGAGACAAGTTCTTATTTAGCCCAGGTCATCTCCATGTTTACATAAGGAAGACCATAAACTTCTGCTCCTGTCTCTGCTTGCCAAATGGTTAGATTACAGACACGTGCCACCATGCCTGGTTTTACTTAGGGCTGAGGATCAAATCCAGAAATGTGTGCATGCTAAACAGACACTCTACTAAATGAGCCATAACCCCAGCCTCTAATGCCACAATTTGAAAAACAGAAATCTAGGGCTGGGGAGATTGTTCGATCAAGTAAAGTGCTTACCACAGAAGCATGAGGACTAGAGTTCAAGTCCCCAGTACTCATGTAAAAGCTAGGAACAGCAGCACATACCTGTAATCCCAGCACTAAAGATGTAGAGACAGACAGTAGGATCCTTAGGGCTTGCTGGCTAGATAGTCTAGCCAAATGGGTAAGTTCCAGGTTAATGAGAGACTGCTTTAAAAAATTAAGATGGAGGGTAATTGAAGAAGGTACCCAATATCAATCTCTGGCCTCCACATGTACCCACACACAAAGAAGCATGAATACATACCAAACATACACAATAAAAACAAACAATAACTAAAAAAAAACAGAAATCTAGCGGGGCATGCTGGTACATGTCTATAATCCAGCCATTTGGGAGGCTGAGGTAGGAAGAGTGTCATATCTGGGCTACACTGACAGACCCTTAAAAAAGGACTGGGGGAATGGCTCACTGGTAGAGTACTTGTCTAGCATTCATAAGTCCCCCTCACCACCACCAAAAAAGTCCTAAGACATCTATTTATCTGTGATTACCTTTCCTTTTTCTTCTTTCTTCTTTCCTTTCTTTCTCAAGATGCAGGTTTTACTGAGTTGTACAGAAAGGCCTCAAACACTTGGGCTCAAGTGATCCTCCCACATCAGCCTTCCAAGTTTTCTGGGATCACAGTCACTCCCCAAAGCACCTGGCATAACACTTTTATGTAATTGAAATCTGCATTCCTACTGTTTTATAATCCTATCCTTCACTTGTGATACCAAATACTTCTCTATGATTATGTACCCCTCCTTCCTAATGCAAATGGGTTAGTTATAGCCTAGCATTCCTCATTTTGGGGGAAGGGGACTCAGATGAAACATTCAATATATATACTTCAATATACTACTTCATGCATTAAGTACTACATAATGAATAAATAGTACTAGAAAGATTTCAATTTTGAGTTATAACTATAGTTCCTATATCCCCACATATAAGAGCAGGTAGATGGAGCTCTGTCTTCAAGGACCACTGTAATTTTCACAAGGGAAGGATGAAAAATATTCAAGGACTTATAAATAGACCTCACTCCTTTCTGTTTCTACCCTCAAGATACCTTTTAACCGAAGTGCAACATTTTTAAAAACTTTTTTTTTAGTATTTTTTTTTGGAGAGAGACAAAGAGGGAGAGAGAGAGAAAGACAGAGATGGGCGTGGCAGCAGTGTCTCAGCTGCTGCAAACGAAATCCAGATGTGTGCGCCCCCTTGTGGTCAAGTGTGGCATTGCGCCCTTGCGTCACTGCATCTGGCTAAACGTGGGACCTGGAGTTTGGAACCACTGGAGACTGGAACCAGTGTTCTTAGGCTTAGGAGGCAGGCGCCTTAACCCCTAAGCCATCTCTCCAGCCCAGGAGTGCAACATTTTTATACAGAGGTACACAAATCATAAATTCACTTAGTTTTGAAGAAACAAACATGTATACTGTATGGAACAATGCAGGTTTGGCCCTAGCCAGACCACATGCTAAAAGAAACCAGGCCACATCCCTCGGGTTTTCTCACCAGGATGGCAGGTAGTCAATGACGGGTAAGACCCCATGAAATGGGCCAACCTAAGCCAGGCACCGTCACATGTGATGATCCCTTGGGGCCTGGGGTCAACAATGGCTTGGCAAAGAACCATGCCTCCCAGGGTCGCCAATAATAAAAACCAAAAGGAGGATATGTATGGCACAATGAAGGTCGGGCACTAGCCAGACCGCATGCAAGAAGAAACCAGGAAGTGGCTTCTGTGGACATGGCGTCCTGAGCAGGCCTGGCATGACAACAGCTACAGTCCCATGCTCACAAGAAACCTGCTAGGAGGTGATCTGCCCAGAGACAGGCTGTCATTGGTCAGAAGAAGGGGACCACCCCATACAATAATTGGCCAGCCAAACCCCTTAAAACCCCTACACTTCCTTGAATAAACGAGTTTGCAGCAGTTCTTCCTCTGCCTGCTTCCACCCAACTCCCAATGTCTGTGTTGTGACTCCGCGCCTCTCATCCCCTATCTGGCAGAGACCCTGCGGTCCCTCCTGGGTTGGCCCTAGGGGGGGACCCCAACAGCATACCAGTTCTCAAAAATTCATACATGGGGCTAGAGAGATGGCTTAGTGGTTAAGGCACTTGCCTGCTAAGCCTAAGGACCCAGGTTCAATTCCCAGTGCCCATGTAAGCCAGATGTATAAGGTGGCACATGCATCTGGAATTTGTTTACAGTGGCTAGAGGCCCTGGAGTGCCCATTCGCTCTCTTTCCTGTGTCTCCCTCCCTCCCTGCTTTCTTCTCTCTCTCTCTCTCAAATGAATAAAGTATTTTTTTAAAAAAAATTCATACATGGAGGCTGGAGAGATGCCTAAGCAGTTTAAGGCACTTGCCTGCAACACCTAACGACCAGGGTTTGATTTCCTAGTCCCATGTAAAGTCACATGCACAAAGTGGCACATTCATCTGGAGTTTGCAGTGGCTGCAGGCCCCCCTGTGGAGCACCCATCCTCTGTCTCATCTCTCTCTCTGCTTTCAAGTAATTTAAAAAAAAAATTCACACATGGGTCAGAGAGATAAACCAGTGGTTAAAGGCATTTGCTGTTAAACACGGATGGCCCAGGTTTGATTCCCCAGTACCCACATAAAGCCAAATGCATAAGACTGCACATATATCTGGAGTTCACTTACAATGGCAAGAGGCCCTAGTGTGCCCATACTCAGTCTCTCTGTCTGTCTGCCTCTTTTTCTATCATTCTCTTTCTCTCAAATATGTCGTTTATAGCTGATTTCTTTTGCTGAACATCATGGGAGATTTATTCACGTGACAAAGAGCAGTAGTTTGTTCTTACATTGTTGTACAGTGTATTACTCTTACAGCTGTCATTTAGGTTGTTTCTAGCTTTTAGCTATAATGAATTGTGCATCAATGAAGATTCTTTTTTTTTTTTTTTTTTTGTTTTTCGAGGTAGGGTCTCACTCTGGTCCAGGCTGACCTGGAATTCACTATGTAGTCTCAGGGTGGCCTCGAACTCTCGCTCTCGGTGATCCTCCTACCTCTGCCTCCCGAGTGCTGGGATTAAAGGCATGCACCACCACACCCGGCCCCAATGAAGATTCTTACATTCAAATTCTAGTAAGCAAATGGTCATGTTTCTTTTGAGTACGTAATATATTCAGGTATGAAACTGTCCAGTCATAAGCATGTTAAACTTTTGCAATTATTACTAAGTATTGTTCTAAAGAGAGAAGCAGAGCCAGGCGTGGTGGCGCAGGCCTTTAATCCCAGCACTCGGGAGGCAGAGGTAGGAGGATCACCATGAGTTTGAGGCCACCCTGAGACTACATAGTGAATTCCAGGTCAGCTTGGGCTAGAATAAGACTCTACCTCAAAAAAAAAAAGAGAGAGAGAGAGAGAGAGACAGACAGAGAGAGAGAAACAGTACTACTTTACCATTTGTTTTACTCAAACCGCTAGCAAAAGCTAGCATGACAGCCTCTCCCTCTCCCATCAACCAACACAATAGACACATAGGATGAAAAACACAGACTCAGACACAGCACCTGCCCTCCAGGCCCACAGCACATGGAAATAAAGGACCTGATACATTACAGTTGATACAATGCATTATGTACTTCATCTGATCTTCTTAATAACCACAAGAGATTAGGTGAAACCTCACCATCTCTACTGTTCCTGTGAGGAAAGGGATACCTGTAGGGTGGTTTCAAGATCACAGAGCTGAGTCATAAATCAGAAATAAAACCTACACATCCAACTTCCTACTCATTCTCTCCTTCATTATTCTTAAATCCTAGAAAAACAAACAAGAGAGAAGATCTAGGATCTAAGCCTGTCAGGCTCTACAGTAGATATGCTATGCCTGCTATAATGTAGGGACATTGTGGTAACATTTCTAAAAGAGGAAAGGTGAATTTGTACCAATCATTCTGCAGAAAAAAAATTCAAAATGTATACCTCTGAAAAAAAATGGTTAAGAGCAGCTTCTTCAACAGAAAAGTTTAACTCTAAAAATTATTCTTAGAAGAAAAATGTGCCTTCAAACACTACCATAAAATGCTACTAATACACTACTACTAGTTACTACTAATATAATCAAAAACTTACATGAACCATGACTATAAAACATTAAAATAAATCTTTTCTAACCTGATCAAGGTTGGTTGGCAGAAATGTCAAAGATAACCTCACCTGCATGATTTGAGTTTATATACATATACATTCATGTATTCTTAATATCATTTAATGACAAATATTAAAGTTTTTCATGAGCAACTTAAAAGTTGGATTCTCAAGTTCTTTTCGTGTCTAAAAATTTCAGACTTCAATGGTGATGAGGCCTACTCACATGACCCTTTTTCAGAATTCAAAATTAAACACTTCTTTCTATATCAGCCCTATGACAAAACTGGGTAAACAAGCATGCCTACTGGCTTCTTAGAACTTTTAAAAATATTTTTATTTATTTGAGGGGGACATGCACATGCGCGCACATTGTGTCTGGGCATGCCAAGGCCTCTTGTCGCTGCAAACAAACACCAAATGCATGCACCACTTTGTGCATCTGCCTCTGAACCCAGGTCAGCAGGGTTTGCAAGCAAGAGCCTTTAATGGCTAGCTATATCCCCAGCCCCGGACTTCTTTTTAAAAAAATCTTAAAAATCAATTCATAACCGGGCGTGGTGGCGCACGCCTTTAAATCCCAGCACTTGGGAGGCAGAGGTAGGAGGATCGCTGTGAGTTCGAGGCCACCCTGAGACTACAAAGTTAATTCCAGGTCAGCCTGGGCCAGACTGGTGAGACCCTACCTCGAAAAACCAAAAAAAAAAAAAAAAAATCAATTCATAAACAAGATGATCTAAAGTAAATCTAATGAGAGCCGTGTGTGGTGGCTCACACCTATAATCCCAGCAATGGGGAGGCTGAGGTAGGAGGATCCAATGAGTTCCACAGAGTGAGTTTCAGCATGGGCTTAAGTGAGACCCTGCTTTAAAAAAGAAAAAGAAAACTAAAGAAAACCTAATGGAATAGGTTTTAAATGCATATCTGAAGCAACTACCCCTAAACTAAGGTCAATCAGTACTGAGCTCAGGTCTTTATACCCCTCAACTGGAAGCACATGGTATGCCAGCATACAGAAAGGACAAGGGGTAAGGTTTTCATCAGTCTTAAAGGTGTGTTATGATCTTCAAAAAGTAAAAGAAATATCGAGTTAAATTATATTTTTATTCAATACAATAAATATGGCCATTTTGTAAGGCATCTACATGACTTATATTTATGCTGTTACATCACAATAAGATAAGATGTATAAAAGCTACTAAAGGGCTGGAGAGATGGCTTAGCACTTAAGGCACTTGCCTGCAAAGCCAAAGGACCCTGGTTAGATTCTCAAAGACCCACATACGCCAGATACACAAGAGGGCGCATGTGTCTGGAGTTTCATTTGCAGTAGCTGGAGGCCCTGGCACACCCATTCTCCCTCTCTCTCTCTCTCTCTCTCTCTCTCTCTCTCTCCCCCTCTCTCTCTGTGTGTGTGTGTGTGTGTGTGTGTGTGTGTGTCTTTCTGTCTCTCTGTCTCTCTGTCTCTCTCTCTCTCAAGTACATAAATAAATAAAAATGTTTTTTAAAAGCTACTAAAATACATATAGTACTTCATATACAAATAGACCCTCCAATGATAATAAACATTTGTTTCTGCCTTAATGCATTAAGTCTACCTACGATTCTTCTAAAAATTAAGTTAAAGCTCAGTGCCGGCTTCTGCCTGGTCTGACTAAGTGGACTTCCTAAGGAGAAGGGGCAGTGAAAGGCACCTGTGTGCGTGTTTGACTCACAGCCAAAAATGGTGTTTATGGAAAACTTCACATGGAGCAAAGAGGCACGCAGCCAACAAAATCTACAGCTGTGAGACTCGGAGCTCCCAAGTGCTCAATCTCCAAAAGCAAAAGTGGAATTATGGGATGGACTTTGAAGTTTGTTTATGTGCAAATTTTTATAACAAGTGACTTCATATTTCTCTATCTAATAGTGAAATAGTGAATAGTGAAAGGGGGATTCCGGTTTCCGGGTCCCCTTCTCAATTGGGCGAGTCTGTTTCTCTTTGCCTCTTTACTTTGGCTTCTGAATAAACTTTACTCTGCTTCACTTTAAAAAAACAAACAAACAGTGAAAGGGCATTCCATCCAAATGGTGATATTTACTCCCCACTGTCCTCAACAATTACTCGTTTGTTTATTTTGTTTTATTTTTGTTTCTGCTTTTCAAGGTAGGGTCTTGCCCTACCTTGTATGTAGTCTCACACTGGCCTTGAATTGACAGAGATCCTCCTACCTCTGCCTCCCAAGTACTGGGATTGAAGATGTGTGCCACCACGCACGGTTAATTACTCATAAATAAAATTCAAGACTGGCTGAGATCGAGAAGTTTAAATTCCATACCCCAAAGTTTAAATCTAAAACTTTCCACCCAGCCTAACATTTGAGGGATAATAAACCTTCCTCAGCTGGCTAACAAGGAGAAAGAATGGAGGCTACAGCCTAGCAAAATTTCTCTGGAAAAATGGACTTCATGAATTGGGAATATGACCTGACCTCCACAACACTTATGCTATGGGCTGATACATACCCAGAAGCCACCTGAAATCATTGGAGAAGGAAATCAACATAGAGGTTTGAACATGCAAGCCTAGAAAGATAGAGCTGAGAAAAAAGGCATAGCAGTTGCTTGCAAAGCCTGCCAGGTAGATGTTCATTGTGGTCCAAGCCACCCACATAAGCTGAATACAAAAAAAGTAGCAAGAACGTCTGGTGTTTACTTGTAGCATTAAGAGGCCCTGGCACACCCATGCACATGTGTGCACATGTGCACGCACACACACACACACACACACGCACACACACACACACTGCATGTGCAATAAATGAATAAAACATTAAAAAAATACTTCAAAAGAGAGTATGTATCTTCAAAAGAAAGCAAAGTGCCCTATTGGTAAGAACACAGACCAAAAAGGAATGGCCTACACACATAGGGTACTGCACTCCAGCAAATGCCTAGCTGCTTTCAAAATACAGTGTATTTATGTAGTATACACTAGACTTAATTCAGCTGGAAAAAAAATGGGGGTGGGGGGGCTGGAGAGATGGCTTAGTGGTTAAGGCATTTGCCCGCAAAGCCAAAGGATCCCAGTTCAATGCTCCAGGACCCACGTAAGCCAGATACACAAGGGGGTGCATGCATCTATAGTTCGTTTGCACTGGCTGGAGGCCCTGGCACACCCATTCTCTGTCTCTCTATCCCTCTTTCTCTCAAATTAATTAATTAATTAATTAATTAATTTAAAAAAACTTTTGGATAGGGATTTGGATCTAATAATAATATGCCCACTCTTGGCATCTGGCCTAATGAAAATGTTGAATAAAATCAATGAATGAAGTATTTATGTTCATTCATAGAAGAGAATTTTAGATCCAAACCCAATTACGTTACTGTGACCTACCTAAAACAGAAATCACAAATTCTGGTCAGATAGAAGGGACCGGGTGTGTTAGGGTAAAGTTGATGTGTCTTCTGTGTCAATATCAACGGCATCCCAGCAAACCTGGAAATCCCAACTCAAAACACTTTATATGCCCAGGTGACTATATGGGCATAGACTGCTTGCTCCAAGTGACCCTCCAGAACTGTCTATAATGTCTGTACTCAGCAACTGGAAATTACTGTCTATGGCAGATTTTCATACTGGAAGAATCCCAGAATCAGAAGTTCAAATGGTCTCTCTCTCCATCTCCCTCCACCATCTCTTCAAACACAGTCTCACTCTGTATCTCAGACTGGCCTTGAACTCACACTGATCCACCTGCCTTAGCTTTCCAAGTCCTGGGATAAAGGTGAGAGCTACCAAACTAGGAAAGATATTTTTTCCTTAAATCTAGATCATTTTTGCCTCAAAATATTCTGAAATGGCCAGGTGTGGTGGTGCATGCCTTTACTCAGGAGGCAGAAGTAGGAGGATCGCCAAGAGTTCAAGGCCACCCTGAGACTACATAGTGAATTCCAGGTCAGCCTAAGTTAGTGAGACCCTACCTCGGAAAACCAAAAAAAGTTCTGAAATGAAGTACCTGATTATAAGAGACTGTCAGTGGGCTGGAGAGATGGCTTAGCGGTTAAGGAATTTGCCTGCAAAGCCAAAGGATCCCAGTTTGATTCCCCAGGACCCACGTAAGCCAGATGCACAAGGGAGCGCATACATCTGGAGTTTGTTTGCAGTGGCTAGAGGCCCTGGTGTGCCCATTCTCTCTCTCTCTGCCTCTTTCTCAGGGAGGGAGGGAGGGAGGGGGAGGGGGAGGGGAGGGGAGACTGTCAAGCATGATAGTACATGCCTATAATCTCCCAGCACTCAGGAAGCTGATGCAAGAGGATCACTAAGTTTAAAAATTCAAGAGCACTTTGGGCTCCACAGTCAGAATGTCTCACAAAGGGGAAAAAAGGCTTCTAAAGCTAACTGAAATTCTTTTCTATCTTGACTACTATTCAAGACACATGGCAGATGCAATGAGGCACTTCTACCTTCAGGAAGTCACTGTTGTATGACTAGCTCTAGGATTCTCACTGCCTTTGTTTTTCTCCTTAATCAGCTAGCTGGGAATTAATATAAATTTCTACCAACATAGACAGGGAACTAGTGTCTTACCATAAATCCCACCTTAATGCTTTTTCCTTCTCTAGTCCCGAAGGTCAAAGTTACCAATGCTGTGTCTGAACTTGTATTGAAATATTTGGCATTAATAAAACAAAGAAGGAATTAGTATACTTTTAAATTGTGAGAGGAAGGAGAGGAATCCACAAAGGCGGATTTCCCTTTCTAAGTAGCATTATATTGGTCTACATTAATAATTTTCCCAGCAGGCCTTCCATGACTTCACTTCAAACAAACACAGTCTTTGTTTCTCAGATCCTCTTACATGTAACATTCGATGAGAGCTTTAAAACCAGCAGCTAACAAGAGGAGAAAAACATCACTCTCTAAAGCATTACACGGAGACATACATCAGCTCAGTGTGAGGTTGCTGTAAACTGGATTGCAGACATTTTTCAGCTAAATGCTACCTTAGTACAGGAAAACATCTCCTAAGTATCACTACAGCCACCTGCCTTGAGAAAGTTCTTTAGTTCTTCCCCACAGGTGTGCTGTTTAAAGGTAAAGTACAAAGTACCAACAATTTTATTCCTAGTCAAGGTCTTATTACACTTGTTTTTAAAAAGAAGCTTGATCCCATGTAATTAAACAAATGTTACCTATACTTACTAGATCTGGAACTAATGGCATCTATTCTGATGAGGAGGGATATAAAAACTAGAAAAATCAATTTATTAATTACACCCAAACATTCTTACCCAACTAATCTTTCTTCAAGAAATGGTGGAAAAAACATTAGTGAAAGAGATATCTCACACTTCAACTTGCTATATAAGGAAAGATGGCTGAAATGAAACCTTGCAGGGAATTTTATCCCTTTGAACTTTCAAATAAACTCTTAAGTAAGATTATGCAAACTTACTAAAAACCGGTCCTGATTAGAGGGGAAAAATGCACCCTTCTCCGTCAGTTCTGGAGGCTCTCTCCAGAGTTGCTAAGGTTTGTATTGGGTAAAGAAAGACCTCCTAACAAACCAGCATTCTTTTCCACATGATCAGAGCTAATTGGCCCCCCTGCAGACTAAGTGACCAATCACATCAGCTTCAGCTGAAACCAGCCCCCACGACATTATAAACACAGGAATGTTCACTGCACAGCCAGTCTAAGAGGAGAACCTACAAAGCAGATCAAAGGACAGACTCTGCAAGCTTTCTTAAGACCTACCTTTTGGTACACAGGCTGAGCCCACAAAAGAACTGGTGAGTACATGAAATAACATTCATTTTTATTGTTTCCTTAAGAGGAACCGGGAAAGAAAATGAACAGCAAATAGTTACAAAGGTTACTCACAACAGATTTTTTAGAGACATTACTTATATGGCCATAGTTAAGGTTCTTCTTCTTATTCTTCTTCTTAAGTTAGGATTCTTTATTCTCTCTCCTTAAATTTAAATTTTAGAATTGGACTAATAGTCCCACTGGCAGTCTCTTGCAGATCCTCACTGCTAAACCTGCCTGCTTTTCTGAGTCCTAACTCAAAAAACCTAACTTTTCCTTTTCCCCTTTCTCCTTTCTTTGGATACACACTTTTTCCTAAACATGCTTGCCCTGACACTCTGAGCTTCCTCATGGTTTTCTCAATATGTCTCCTTGCATTACTAAAATAATAATAATAATTAATAATAATAGCAGTCTTACTGAGTCAGGAAAATTTGGTCCCAATTATTTTATTAAATATATACTAATGCTCAGTTATAATGAATAAATGAATAGAAAAATGCCTAAGACAAAACTCATTTTGCATTTTTTGCAAAGGATTAAAGAAACTCAAAATGAGCATATAGAGATTAATGTCAAAAGAATACAACATTTTAATTTTACTAATCTATAAAAAGGGACAAGTATCCTACTTTAAAACATTTTTAAACATGAAATTAATACTGAAATTAGAAAATGTTTCTGTAAATAGGAAGTTAAAATATGAAAGAAATCTGACCTTATATAATAGCTCAAGCATAACAAAATTCATAATGCTTGCCCTACTTACAGGGAAAAGAAGAGGTGATCAAAATACTTGCAACATAGTTGTAAAGTGTATGCATCAGGGATGAACAAAATGCATTCATTTAACATCTGTAAGGATAGCCTACATCTTCACTGTCTATATGAACTAATAATATACTACTTGAAACCACAGCAGTAGAAAAGACACAAGTTTAAGGGTTCCAATATAAGGAGTACAGTGAAATAGTTATCACAATGTCCAATGACACTATCAAATGATCATTTTTATATATAGTAAGTACTACTTTTTCCCACACCACAGTTTATATATGGGAAATATCTTGCAGCTCACACTAACTTTCCACTTTTCTTATTCTACTTTCTGTCAGGATCAATTGATAAGAATCACACACACACCAAAAAAAAAAAAAAAAAAAAAAACAAAGCCAGATATAGTGGCGCACACCTTTAATCCCAGCACTCAGACACACAGGTGGATCGAGTTTGAGTCTCCCTTGAGATTACATAGTGAATTCCAGATCAGCCTGGGCTAGCGAGTGAGACCCCACCTTGAAAAGCAAAAAAAAAAAAAAAAAGAAAAAACACAAAAGTATAAACCAAGATAAATATATTCACTACCAGGTGTGGTGGCACAGACTGGTAATGCAAGCACTCAAGAGGTAGAAGCAAAAAGATGGGTTCAAGGTAACCCTGAGCTGCATAGAAAGCTTGGAGCCAGCCTGAGCTCCATGACACCCAGCCCCCACCAAAGGCACTTGTGTGCCTGAGGGGTACAAATACCACTTGGAAATGTAATAATGTAGACATGTCTGTACATTAAACACATATTTAATGGGTCTATATACATCAGGCAAAAATAGCAAAAATAAAACATAGAAGCACACATAAAATCATATAGAAAAGAAAACAGTGAAATACTCTAAGAAACCTGTATCAGCTAAAGGAAATGGAAATAAATTTACAACCAGTAGAGCTTTAAGAGATCATGCTAATTCCTTTTCCCCTATTCTGTTTTAAATCTAAGGATATCTGTCCTAGGAGATGAGTTAGCTTGCACAAAATGGCACAGCTATATAAGAGACAGCCTCTAAAGGCCATGTCTGCCATCCTGTGTTCTTTATACTGCATAACAATGACTACATAAATCCAAAGAATATTCAGAGTAACCGTTAGGTGGGGATCAAAATCTTACTTAATTACTTGCCAAAATAATCCAAACAAGTCAACAAAGTATCATGGAAGAAAAAGAAACTGCTTCACTGTTCTGAAACTGGCCTTTTGACTTCCCTGTGCACGGTTTTTTCCATGTTATTTACTTGCTAGTGCAGGGGGATGGGGGATGAAATTGTAAAATTGGCTAAAATAAGACTATGACAAAAACCGAAGGTTAAAAGACTCAAGTGAGAGTAATTAATTTTATAAGGTACAGTGTATATACAGAAAGGCTCTCAGATAAGAAGTTTTTCAGTATTCGCACATAAGGTAGGTTGAAATAAAAAATAGTGGAGCTTTCTCTTTCCTCTGCTTTATGACATACTAGGCCCTTTAGCAGCAGTTCCCAGGACAGTAGTTCCAGAAGCAAAGTAAGAACCAGTGTCCAGGCATCAGCTCACAGACGACAAACTGTTCACACATCTTTATGAAATAAGCCAGCTAACCTTTCACTACTGTATCCTTCCTAAATGCCAATAAATTTAGAAATTTATGCTGACAGAGCTAAAGAGATTGCACTGACAGCTCGGGTTCAGTTCCCCAGCCACATATGTAGAGCCAAATGCAAAAGTGGTGCGGTGTCTACCATATGTTTGCAGTGGCAAGAGATCCTGGTGTGCCCCCCACCCTGCACCACACTCCCCCACACACAAATAACTTTTTTAGTTGCGCTGACAGCATTATAAATTTTTTGGGGGTGGGGGTCTTTCAAGGCAGGGTCTCGCTCTCACCCAGGCTGACCTGGAATTCACTATGTAGTCTTAGGGTGGCCTTGAACTCACGGGGATCCTCCTACCTCTGCCTTCCCAAGTGCTAGGACTAAAGGTGTGCACCACCATGCCCGGCAGTATTATAATTTTTAAATTGCCTTCTTACTTAGCAAAGCTACATATAAACAACTTTTTCCTTATTGTTTATCTTCATTGTTCTGCAGAATTAAACAAGCTAATAATTCTGAGTTTACCATCTTAAAGTCTTAGAAGAAAGTCTTCCTTTACTGAAGATCGATTTCTCACCTACATACCACCTGAAGAACAAACACTGCAGTGGCTCTTGAACATAGTATGTTCACAAAGACTAAGGTCAAATATTTGGATTTTTCTGAGGCAATACAGTGCCAATTCTGGATTCAGTGTGCATGATATTAATACATGCCCAGCATTTACTACCCTTGTGACTTTAGCAAACTCACTGTGCCTCACTCTAATCTATAAAATAGGAATAATGATACTTAATACTACGAAGGTTAAGGAACATTACCCAGGGGCTGGAGAGATGGCTTAGTGGTTAAGTGCTTGCCTGTGAAGCCTAAGGACCCCAGTTCAAGGCTCGATTTCCCAGTACCCACGTAAGCCAGATGCAAAAGGTGGCGCATGTATTTGGAGTTTGTTCGCAGTGGCTGGAGGCCCTGGTGCGCCCATTCTTTCTCTCCCTCTATCTCTCTCAAATAAATAATAAAAATAAACAAAAAAAATTTTTTTAATTACCCAGAGCAAAGGAATACTGAAAGCTTACTTGATGCAAAGTGTTACCTACTGACTTTACAAATGCTAACACTTGCTAAGTATCACTACCACCAAAAGCACCATAGACACAGCTGACAGAGGTGTAAGTGGCCTGAGTTACAGGCATGAGAACACCTACTGAAGGTGCTGGAAATCTGGCTATTAAAGACTAGCTTTGGAACAAAAGGTCTTCTTGAAAAAGATTTTTATTTCAACAAACTGAATAAATGGCTTCTTGTGGGAAAAAAAATGAGCTTTGCAGTTAGCTGGACTAGGGCAATAATCCAAAATCCTCATTCAATTTATATAAATTTATTTTGTCTGTCTAAGCCTTAGTGGCACCATCTGAAAAACTGGAGTAACAACATCCATCTTCCTAAGACACCAAGAATTAGAAAAAAAACACTGTATGAAAACACTTAGCACAACGCCTATGAAGATTCTGTTATTTCTCAAAGGAATGGTATCAGGTCTGTTGAAACATTTGAAGAATTTAGCAAAATAAGGAATATTAAATACAGGCTGTTAGTAGCTCAGTAATAGAGCACTTGCTTGACAAAAGTAGGCTACAATTAATAATGAACAGAGAGGGGTTTTTTAGTTGTTTGTTTGTTTTGGTTTTGGTTTTTCGAGGTAGGGTCTCGCTCGAGCCCAGGCTGACCTGGAACTCACTATGTAGTCTCAGGGTGGCCTCGAACTCATGGTGATCCCTCCTACCTCTGACTCCCCAGTGCTGGGATTAAAGGTGTGCACCATCACACCCAGCCCCGGAGGGTTTTTTAAGCCTATCATTATGAAGCTGAAATGCCCACCTAACCTAAATAAACTGACCAATCAGCCCAGTGTTAATCAGTAGCTCTAGCTCAAATCCAGGAAAAATATAAAATAATACTTCTGATATCACCAATAAATATTACATTAGCCTGAGGACAAAAAGAAAGTTGTATATATCAAAATGTCCAATCTCAGTAACACAGAAAATAAAGACCACAAATTGCCTAGACATAGAAGGATCCAGCAAACCCAAGCCACATCCCTTACTCCACACAGGTTCTGGTACCTTCTGCAATGTCATCAAACAGCAAAAATGAGCTGAAGCAGGGCGTGACAGCACATGACTATCAATACACAGAAGAGTGAGGCCACAAAATCTAAAGTTCAAAGCCAGCCTAGCTACACAGAAAAGTCATGGGGGGAGGAGCTGAGCAAGAGGGTACTGCAGCACTCCAGGGGTGTCTACTTACAAAGAAAGCAGCAATGAGAAAAGTTGAACATAAACTCCTAGTAACAATGGACTGTGGCAAATGAGGAATCAATCCTTAGGGAAGCAAAGCACTTTTCCTGATCTATCTGGAGTAGTCACTGTACAAACGTTGTAGACATTCTTGACCTATCCAAGTATGGTCACAAGAAAGGCACACACTAGATTTCAATTTACAACACAAAGAAAAACATAACCCTGGATGAAAAATGTTTATAGAAAAAAGCTAATTGTATTAATGGTCTTTTCAAAAATATCATCTGAACTCTAGCTTTAAAAAAATTTTTTTTTCTTTTTCTTTATTTATGAGAGAGACTGGGGGTGAGGATAGGACTCTAGCCACTGCAAACAAACTCCAGACACATGTGCAACAATGTGTATCTGGCTTTTGTGGATTCTGAGGAGTCAAACCTGAGTCCTTAGGCTTCTCAGGCAAGCATCAAAACCATAAGCCATCTCTCCAGCCCTCTCTTTAACTTTTTTATTGATAATTCATGTATGTACAAAATATATTTTGAGCACAGTCCCCTCCCATCATCTTCTTTTGTCCTCCCTTCCTCCATCCCCTTTACACTGGACCCCTGCTTCTTTCAAATGAGTTTTTCTATTTTGATGTCTTTTTTTTTTTTTGCATGATCTATGACATATTCATGGGCCCAGTATTCCCTTAACAGCAGCTGCTTATCTCTTTTAACGATTATTTTTATTAAGTGCTTGAACTTTTACTTGTGGTTTGCTTGCTTCCAAAACTAGAGCAATTGGAGTTGGAGTATAATTCATTGGTAGAATGACTGCCTATATGCATAAGCCCTGAGAGTCCATCAAATAACAAAGGTGAGAGGTGTTAAAGGGAAATGTCACCTGGGATGGCTTTTCTTCTGGTAGTTCTTGAGGTTGAGCCAAGAGTGTTATTATGTATGTTAAGCAAGTGTTCTACCACTGAGTTACATTCCCAGCCTGGAATGTCCTCCTTTGCCAAGAAAACAACTCTTTTTCCCCCTCACAATTTCACATGAACAGGAAAAAATGTTTAAAAGAAAAGAAAAAAAGATGACGACAACAACACTCCATCAGCCAAGACAAAAAGAAAACATGAGGGCTGGAGAGATGGCTTAGAAGTTAGGGAACCTGCCTGAGAAGCCTAAGAACACTCATTCGATTCTCCAGGTCCCACATTTAGCCACATGCAAACGCGCAATGTTGCACATGTGCACAAGGGGGCACGTATGTCTGAAGTTTGTTCATGGCCACTGAGAGGCTGCTGGCTCTCTCTCTCTCTCTCTCTCTCTCTCTCTCTCTCTCTCTCTCGCTCATATTTAAAAAAAAAAAAAATACATGAATGTCCAAAGTTACAAAAACAAATCCTAATCATGGGCTGGGGAGATGACTCAATGGAGAAAGCACTTGCCATCCCTGAGCTCATAATCCCCAGAACCTATGTAAAAACCAGGAGATAGTCATGATGGCACATGCCTATAATCCCAGCACTTGGGAGGCAGAAGTAGCAGGATCACCATGAGTTTGAGGCCACTCTGAGACTATATAGTGAATTCCAGGTCATCCTGGCCTACAGCAAAACCCTACCTCAGGGAAAAAAAAAAAAAAAAAAACAGGATCTATGACAGGCATCTGTAATCCCAGTGTGCCTACTGCAAAAAAGGAAGCATAGATAGGAGAATCCTCAAAAGCTTGTGGGCCACTCAAACACATTAAAAATATCAGACATGGGCTGGAGAGATGTCTTAGCGGTTAAGGTGTATGCCTGCAAAGCTTAAGGATCCAGGTTCAATTCTCCAGATCCCACATAAGCCAGATGCACACGGTGGCACATGCATCTGGAGTTCATTGGCAGTAGCTGGAAGCTCTGGCATGCCCATTCTCACTTTATCTCCTCACACTGTCTCTAATAAATAAATAAATAAAACAAACCTTAAAAAAAAAAAAAAAAAAAGGCCAGGCATGGTGGCACATGCCTTTAATCCCAGCTTTGGGAGGCAGAGAATTGCTGTGAGTTCAAGGCCATCCTGAGAAGACAGAGTAAACTGCAGGTCAGCCTGGGCTAGAGTGAGACCCTACCTTAAAAGAGCAAAAACCAAATAAATAAATAAATAAATAAACAGACAGACAGACAGACAGACAGACATGCACACATACACCTCCCAAAAAAGAAGTTAAGCATAAAATTCTGAATAGGCTAGTTATAAAGCATGCATTAAAACTGAGGCTCTCCAAAAGCTTACCTCAAGGACAATTCTTATACTAAGTCTTGCTTTAAAAAAAAAAAACAAAAAAACAAAAAAAAGAGCCGGGCGTGGTGGCACATGCCTTTAATCCCAGCACTTGGGAGGTTGAGGCCATAGTGAGTTCAAGGCCACCCTGAGACTACATAGTGAATTCCAGGTCAGCCTGAGTTGGAATGAGACCCTACCTGGAAAAACCAAAAAAAAAAAAAAGACACACACGCTGAGTGTGCACAAATGCCTCCATGGATAAAGGAAAGCACTTGTGTTGCAAGCATGAGGACGTGAGTTCAAATCCCCAGCACCCATTATTCAAAACATTGCAAGAAGTGTCTGTAATCCCAGCACTGGGGAGTTGGGGACGGGCAGGTCCCCAGAGCTAACTGCCTAACTTGTCTGGCCAAATCAGTGAGCTCTGGGTTCAATGAGAGACCCTATCTCAAAAAGATAAGGTGGAAAGCCAAGCATGGTGGTACATGGCTCTACTCCCAACACTAGGAGGGCTGAGGTAGGAGGATCACCATGAGTTTGAGGCCAACCTGGAACCTGTGGCTATAGAGTGAGTTCCAGGTCAGCCTGGGCTAGAAAAACAGTGAAGAGTGAGAGTCAGGCACTTAATGTCAAACTCTGGTCTCCATACCCACACAGACACCTCAATACACACATGTACATCCACACACATATGAATATGCATGCACACATATACATGCAAATTTTAAAAAAAACTTTGCAAGAGGCTTGGAATGAGCTCCATGGTAGAGCACTTGCTAAGCATGCCAAAGGCCCTGGGTTCAGTTACCAGCAACAGAAGGGAATAAAACATTCTACAGACAGTTTAATACTAACTTTTCACAATACTTACAGTTAACTTATACACTTTAAACTTTTAATTACAAATTATTCATAATTATGAAAAATTGTTACTTATAAATAACATTTGGTCAATAAATTAATTCCAGAACTTGTACAAAGGCAATACAAGGTTGCTAAATATGCACAAATTATAACCCTCTCCCTCCTCCAGAATTCCAAAGCATTTAGAAAATGTTAAAATATCAAATGATCCAGGCGTGGTGGCGTATGCCTTTAATCTCAGCACTTGGGAGACAGAGGTAGGAGGATGGCTGTGAGTCTGAGGCCACCCTGAGAATACATAGGTCAGCCTGGGCTAGAACAAAACCCTACCTCAATCAATCAATCAATGTACATCAAACAATACCTTAGAAGAGTCGCACAAAGGAACAGTAAGAAATATTCTAAGGTGATGCATAATTAGCTAGCAAATGAATTACTTGACCAGTAATTGTCCTCTTATGTAAACAGGGAAAACCTGCCCAAGTTGTAAGCAGAGGAACTTTTTAGGGTGGTTTCAAGGTAAGGCCTCACTCTAGCCCAGGTTGACCTGGAATTCCCTATGTAGTTCTACACTGGCCTCAAACTCACAGTGATCCTCCTTAATCTGCCTCCTGAGTGCTGGGATTAAAGGAATGTGCCACCAATCCTGGCTCAGAGAAACATTTTTAAGAGAAAAATAATTGAAGGAAGCCAGCATGGTTTTGCACATCTTTAATCCCAACACTTGGAAGGCAGAGGTAGAGGATCTCTGAGATTTCGAAGTCACCCTGAGACTACACCGTGAATTCCAAGTCAGCCTGAGCTAGAGAGTGAGACCTTACCTCAAAAAAAAAAAAAAAAAAAAAAAAAGCAGTCTTCAGAATTCATGAATATTAACAATTAAAACAGTTAAGGACGGGCTGGAGAGATGGCTTCATGATTTAAAGAATTTGCCTGCAAAGCCAAAGGATCCCAGTTCGATTCTCCAGGACCCACAATAAGCCAGATGCACAAGGGCACATGCATCTGGAGTTCATTTGCAGTGGCTGGAGGCCCTGGCACATCCATTCTCTCCCTCTCTCTCTCTGTTTCTCAAGTAAGTAAGTAAATAAATAAAATATATTTTAAAAAACAGTTAAGGACTAACCAAATTGCTCTTGATTTCAGAGAATTACATCCTGAGATGGACAACAGTAATTGCAAAGTTATTGCTCCTCTCCTAAGTCAGAGATATCGAAGGATGGTCACCAAAGATGGCCACAGCACACTTCAAATGGATGGCGCCCAAAGAGGTCTTGCATATCTTCGAGATGCATGGGGAATACTAATGGACATGCGCTGGCGCTGGATGATGTTGGTCTTTTCTGCTTCTTTTGTTGTCCACTGGCTTGTCTTTGCAGTGCTCTGGTATGTTCTAGCTGAGATGAATGGTGATTTGGAACTAGATCACGATGCCCCACCTGAAAATCATACTATCTGTGTCAAGTACATCACCAGTTTCACAGCTGCATTCTCCTTCTCCTTGGAGACACAACTCACCATTGGTTATGGCACCATGTTCCCCAGTGGTGACTGTCCAAGTGCAATCGCCCTACTTGCCATACAAATGCTCCTAGGCCTCATGCTAGAGGCTTTTATCACAGGTAATTGTCTTTGTTCTTAAAAAACTGCAAGCACTTTAAAGGGTGTAGTGAATTATACGCAATTCTGTAATTAACTTATTTGTACTATTAGCCAATGATTCCAAAGAAAGAAAAAAAACAGTCTAGAATCTGACTCAATACTTTACCTATAAGAACCAAGTAAGAAAAGAGAAACCACTAAGACACTAACCTGCAGAAACATCCTATGCCAGACAAACACTAACAAAAAGTCTGAGTTTTTCACAGAAGCTATTTTGCTATGCAGGTGAATAATATGTTGAAGGCATGTTTTAACAGACATGTTACCTAACAGGGGAATCTTTTTTCCTTCTTCCATTGGAAAAGTTTTCTTCTCTGAGATCACCTATTCAACATTTACTCAACAAAATTAAGTCCACAACACCACAATCAGCATTCTATGTAAAAATACAAATTACACATGCACATCTTTAGCAAAATGTACCTGAAATATCATACAAACTATGAAATTTTGCCATATACCTAGTAATATGTAAAGAGTTTTTCTACCAACAGAGCTAGTTTTCTTTTTATGTGACATATACAATTTTAAAAATAAAGAAAGACAACCTGGCTTTAATATAATATCCAATCCTGAGAAGCACCGGGCCTCATGAAGAATGATCTGGAATGCAGTTCCAGTGTGCTACCAGCTAGCTCTATAACCTAAAACCAATCACTTATTTCTACAAAAATTCTTACACTGGGTCAGTTCTGCGAATTTAGATGGGGGAAACATTTTAAATTTTGTATTAACCCCTACTTGAATTAAGCAGTTCCTTCTACACACAAAAAACATACATACAAAAAACAATACATAGCTAGTAACTTTGGTATAAAACAAAATTAGACATTTTCATATCAAATTACAGTACTTCAAAACAATCACAGTATTATATATTCTACCAATAATAGTAAGTAATAAGGTAGGTATATTACTATTTTACATTTTTGTAAATGTTCAACTGAATTTCAATTTAGCTTCCTGTATTTTCATTTTACACTTAAGAATTTAAAACATAACTCTGGTAAGGCCTGCAAAGACTTTACCAGCCTGCCAACAGACTCTATGGCACAAGACTAGTTAGGAAACCAGTCATCTAAAGCTGGAAGCACATGAACACTGTACTTGAAAGGAACACTGATATCATTATAGTCATTCATTCCTCAAGGAACCACCCCTTCTTCAGCCCCTCCTAGACCTACATTGTTCTAGTCTGAATCTACTCTATGACAACTTGAAGCTATCTGGTTCTAACCATATTCAATATATTTTCTGTTACTTCTTTTCTTTTTTTTAAGTTAAGGGCATGGGCATGAATTCAGGAAATTCTTTTGACTTTGTGAAAAAAATTAGAAGATAAAGTTTCAGATAGGAAAACCTTTAAATTTTGATCTTAGAAATTTTCCATGTAACAAAATTGTTTTTGGTATTTTTTTACCCCTTTTAAAATCTTGAATTTTTAGCCAGGCATGGTGGCACATACCTTTAATCCCAGCACTTGGGAGGCAGAGGTAGGATGATCACCATGAGTTCAAGGCCACCCTGAGACTACAGAGTGAATTCCAGGTCAGCCTGGGCTAGAGTGAGACCCTACCTCGAAAAACCAACAACAACAAAAAAAAAAATCATGAATTTTTTTAAACAGAATATATTCTGAAATTCAGGCAAATGAGACTACATAAAATTAACAATGAGCTGAATTCCTGACTCAGTAAAAAGTACATCAGCAAGAAATACTTAACTACTTCATATATTTTCATTCAGAAAAGGTATTGATATTTAAAGTCTTTAAACAAAATTTCAATGGTTTCTAATTTAGGTGCCTTTGTGGCGAAGATTGCCCGGCCCAAAAATCGAGCTTTCTCAATTCGTTTTACTGACTTAGCAGTAGTGGCTCACACAGAGGGCAAACCTAATCTTATGTTCCAAGTGGCCAACACCCGGCCCAGCCCTTTGACCAGTGTTCGAATCTCAGCTGTACTCTATCAAGAAAGAGAAAACGGTGAGCTCTATCAGACCAGTGTGGACTTCCACCTCAATGGCATCAGTTCTGAGGAATGTCCATTCTTCATCTTCCCACTGACCTACTATCACACTATCACACCATCGAGTCCTCTGGCCGCCCTGCTCCAGCATGAAGATGCTCCCCACTTTGAACTGGTGGTGTTCCTGTCAGCAATGCAGGAGGGCACTGGTGAAATCTGCCAGAGGAGGACATCCTACCTACCATCTGAGATCATGTTGCATCACTGTTTTGCCTCTCTGTTGACCCGAGGTTCCAAAGGTGAATATCAAGTCAAGATGGAGAATTTTGACAAGACTGTTCCTGAACTTCCAACTCCTCTAGTCTCTAAGAATCTACACAGGACTGACCTCGATATCACTATCAATGGACAAAGCATTGACAATTTTCAGATCTCTGAAACAGGATTGACAGAGTAAGACTTATGCAGGCCTTCCTATTTTTAAATGTATTAAATATATCCAGCCAGATATGCAGCTACTTTTCCTTCGCTGTATTTCATGTTTTCTTGTTCTCAATGCTGATTACATCACAGTAATCATGCCTAGGTCCACAGAAAAAAAAAAAAAAGGCTGCGCTAACAATACACACCCTGAAAACTAAACATTCTACCTTATAAAGTTTGTATCTGTGGTTATCTGCTGATATCAATGTAACTCGACCTGATAGATACTCATGCAGAAATGTGCTAGTGGATGTATAGAGATGTAGCATGCTATCAGTGATGAAGGTAACAGGACAGTGACATTTACAACCATTGAACTCGAGAAGAATTACCACACATCTCCCATTGTCATCTGCAAACTGAAGCAATAGTCTAGTTTCAAATCAAGCTCTCTGCATAGAGAAACAATTCCATAATATTTAGTGAAAGCTCTACAACTTTTTATTTTTTTGAAAACAGCTAAGACCATTCCTTTGGTTCTTACAACTACAAACTAGGGTAAGTATTATCTCTTTAATTTCCAATAGCTAAAAACAAAAATTTAGGAAAAACAATATAGTACAGATTTATACGTAACCCTAAAGCATTTGACCATGACACTTAAATACATGTGTATGTTCATACATTTGTGGGAGAAAGTAGCCAAGCAAGGGAAACCCTGGCCCAAACAATACCTGCAGGGCAGTATTTTTGGTAAGGAAATGCATAAATAACTTGCATAATACTCGAGTAGTGATTTAAAAGCTATAATCACCTAGTCACCTGAATTGCTTCCAACCTAAATGAAAACATTCTCTTCCTGCTTATAACCTGTTCAATGACATTAAAAAGTAGGACAGGTCCACACTTCCTAAATATGTACTTAAGTTTTTATAGATACAAAGGTTTAGTTAGACAAAACTCAACTAGGAAAAAAATTCTCTGATAAAGCAAAAAGTCATTAGGCAACAAAGTATTTTCAAACTCAAATTCCTGTTTCCAACATCAAATAGTTTTTTCTATAAACACAAAATGAGTGTTTATTCACCAGTAGGAGGTTGGACTCGATGATCTCTATTATTTCTTTCCAAGTCTAATACACCATGAAAATTTTGCTTGCTCTGCCTCAGTTTTTATTTTATATATACTAAAATTAACCCTTCTCTTACATCTAAGCTTAATTTAAATATATTTTCTTTGAGCAATTTTCATTTCAATTAAATTTGAACTCTCCTCCAGCAAAATTGAAAACCCAAGCAGTCACACGATCAGGTTTAAGCAGATCTGTAGCTGCACATCTTTTCTTCGCTTTCCCTTACTCAGGCTGATGAGGGAAAGTGAAAGACTAACCTTCCCCACTGATGTATGACCCAGGCAAGATCAACTCTTGAAATAAACACTGGCTAAAGGCAAGCAGTTGTTAAGAACAGCAAATCGCATTTTTCTACTCTTTGACAAAAGGAAAAGAAAATAAAGAACTCTAGAGTGGTCTAAGATGGACAACAGCAGAAGAATACTATGAAGACAGAAAAATACTTATTGTAAACTTCTGCTGTTTAAAAACATTAAGACATTCACTCTTTAGTAAGCAGACCAACAAAAATTTTAAAACCCAAGACTATTGTTAACACATAAAGACAGCAGGAATTCTTGTTTCTATACTAATATAGCATGATTCATCTAACCTGTGAAAATAAAGTAGTATCAGTAATTCACTCTGTACGTTTCTTCCTAAAATCATGCTATGTCACTAATACAGATCACAATTTCAACAGTTCACAAGCTGCTCACAGTGAGAAGGCCTAAGATGGAATCCAAGTCTCTCTGGAGATGTTTCCCAATACATGAATAAACCTCATATCATACTTACTGGTACAACATAAACTGGCATCTGAAAACTACATGTGACTTCCTGTACACACTCAAGAAATAAACCGTTGTTGGAGCTGGAGAGACGGTTTAGCACTTAAAGGCACTTGCATGTAAAGCCTGATGGCCCTAATACTCATGTTGAGCCAGATACACAAAATGGTACATGCATCTGGAGTTCATTTGCAGGAGGCCCTGGTGTACCAATTCAAATTCTCAGTCTCATAGTCTTTCATTGATTTTCTCTCTTTCCTCCCACCCCACTTCACTTATAAATAAACAGGGATAAGATGCACAAGGTGCATATGCGTTTGGAGTTCATTTGCAGTGGCTGGGGGCCCTGGCACGCCCATTCTCTCTATCTGCCTCTCTCACACAAAAAAATAAAAAGTTTAAAAAAAATAAATAGGGCTAGAGAGACGGCTTAGCAGTTAAGGCGCTTGCCTGCAAAGCCTAAGAACCCAGGTTTGATTCCCCAGTCCCCATGTAAAACCAGATGCACAAGGTGGCACATGCATCTGGAGTTCACTTATAATGGCTAGAGGCCCTGCCACACTCATATTCTTCCCCCATCTCTCTATCTGCCTCTTTCTCTTCCACCTCAAATAAATAAATAAAAGGAGCTTATAAAAAAAAAAAAACACAGGGCTGGAGAGATGGCTTAGTGATTAAGCTCTGCCTGTGAAGCCTAAGGACCCCAGTTTGAGGCTCAATTCTCCAGGACCCACATAAGCCAGATGCACAAGGGGGTTCATGCATCTGGAGTTCGCTTGCAGTGGCTGGAGGCCCTGGCACACCCATTCCCTCTCTCTCTACCTGCCTATTTCTGTATCTTTCTGTCTCTCTCAAATAAATAAATAATAGAGTATTTAAAAAAAGAAAAAAAAACACCTCCCAGCACTTGGGAGGCAGAGGTGGGAGGACTGCCATGAGTTCAAGGCCACCCTGAGATTACATAGTGAATTCCAGGTCAGCCTGGGCCGAAGTGAGACCCTACCTTGAAAAACAAACAAACAAACAAACAAAAAAACCTTTATTGTTAAGCTGTTGAAGTATTTTACAACTACAAAATGTAATCAAAAATCTTTGTCAGGGCTGGAGAGATGGCTTAACGGTTAAGGGACATGCCTGTGAAGCCTAAAGACCCCAGGTCACTTCTCCAGGTCCCACGTAAGCCAGATGCACATGGTAGAACATGCGTCTGGAGTTCTGGAGTTCGTCTGCAATGGCTAGAGGCTCTGGCGCACCCATTCTCACTATCTCTCTCCCTCCCTCTGTCTCTAATAAACAAACAAATAAAAATAAAATCTTAAAAATATATATATTTGTCCAGTCAGGCATGGTGGCACACACCTTAATCCCAGCACTTGGGAGGGAGAGGTAGGAGAATTGTGGTGAGTTCAAGGCTACCCTGAGACTACACAGTGAATTCCAGGTGAGCCTGAGCTAGAATGAGACCCTATCTCAAAACAACCAGGAAAAAAAAAATTATCCAGGCAACAGAAAGCTCCAGGAAACATTGTTCCTAATCCTTTCATTTATCTCAAAGTATAACAGCTCCTAGGATTAAGTTTTCAGGAGACCAATCATTATACCCTTAGGAAGATGTAATACAAATGGAAAAAGAAAAGAGAGAAACTGTTAGGAACTTACATATGCAATCATGAAGACAATGTCAGGTGCTCTTGGAAACTGACTGAGATAGCTGAAGACAAGCAATTACTAAACACCATACAGGCCTAGACTTATATTCATAAAAGCCTATGCTTGCAGATTCCAGAGTCTAGAACCAAGACGCTCCATGTCTATTTTCAAGGGGTTCATGCCAAAATACATTAATCCACATCATGCTTGGTTGAGCCTACTGACAGCATGAGGATCATTTATTTTTATTGGCAATTTTCATTTCCTCCTTCCAGAAAGATGCTACAAGATAATCACAGAAACTCTCCCTGCAGCTAGGTATGATGGTGCATACCTGTAATCCCAGCACTCAGGAGGCAGAGGGAGGATGATCACTGTGAGATCAAGACCAGCCTGGGACTACAGAATGAGTTCCAGGTCATCCTGGGCTAGAGTGAGACCCAACCTTGAAAAAAAGAAGGGGACATCCTCCATGTGCAACTATCAATTCCTAGTAAATAGAATTTGAAAAATCTATTATCACAGGCATTTGTTCATCTTTATATTCTCCCATGGGTATTAACAAGAGTTATCCAGGATGTGGATCCAGTATTTGTAATGTCATACACTTCTCAACATATCAAAGAAACTATATGGCCTAGGCATGAAGCTCAGTGGCACGAAACTTGCCTAAACTCCACAAGATCCTAGGGTTAAGCCCTAGCATTGAATTTTTTAAGTTATTTTTAAATAAATGTATAATACGAATCGTCTCTAATTTTTAAAAGGAACGGGTCATTCTATAATCTTTAATACTTAAGTCATTCTATTTGATGTCAAAGCGTATCTTACAATTAACAATAAACTAGACTGCTACTCATGGACGAAAAAAAAGGAACTACCAGCTGGGCATCGTGGGGTACACCTTTAATCCCAGCACTCAGAAGGCAGAGGTAGGAGGATCACTGCAAATTTGAGGCTACCCTAAGATTACATAGTGAATTCCAGGTCAGCCTGGGCTAGAGTGAGACCTTACTTCAAAAAAGCAAACAAACAAAAAAAAGGGGAACTGGAGAGATGGCCTGCAAGACCTAATGACCTGAGTTCGATTCCCCAGTACCCACATAAAGCCAGATGCATAGTGGCACATGTATCTGGAGTTCATCTGCAATGGCTGGAGGCCCTAGCACACCCATCTTCCTTCCCTTCTTTCCCACCCTCTCTCCCTCCCTTCCTCTCTCTCTGCTTGTAAATAAATAAAATAAAAATATTTCTAAGCCAGGCATGATGGCACAAGCCTTTAATCCCAGCACTTGGGAGGCAGAGGTAAGAGGATCACTGTGAGTTCACGGCCACCCTGAGACTACATAGTGATTTCCAGGTCAGTCTGGGCTAAAGTAAAATCCTACCTCGAAAAACCAAAGCAGGGAGAGAAAGCTACCAGATTAGTTCCTATACCTTCAAATTTCCGTTCCAAAAAGGGCCCTAATGGAGAACATATACCTTTCAGAGAATGCACATCTAAAACTTTAAGTACAATAAACCCTAATACTTGTGATTATCATTCTTTGGCTCATACAGCAGAACCTTTAACAAACCATGGATCTCCAACGGTGAGCAATGCTACAACTCCGTCTATTGCAGAAGTGTGGGTGATTGAGTCAGGTTTTCCTTCTCCTATATTTTATTTTTATTTTTGATTCTGTGCATAGTTTATATGGTGGGGTGGTGGCACATTTGTGTGCAGGTTTATATGTGTACCATGCACACGTGTATATATGAATGTATGTGTGCACACACACATGTTAAGGCCAGAAGACAACCTCAGATGTCATTTTTAGGCATTCCATCTACTTCTTTTTGAGACAGGGTCTCACACTGGTCTGGAGCTTACCAATTAGACAAGACTGTATAACCAGAGAGCTCCATATATTTCTGTTTATCTCCACATCCCCAGTAGTGTGATTAGAGGTGCAAAACACCAAGGTTGGCATTTTACATGGATAATGTGGATCAAGTAAGGTCCTCATACTTGTGAGGCAAGTGCTTTACCAACTGACCTAAAAACCTAGTCCTTCAATTAAAATTAAGTTTATTTATTCTTATGTGTGAGCCTTGTTAAGGACTAATACCACGCTGTTCTAGGGAACATATCAAAACAGAAAGAACCTTACCTACATCTTTCCTTCCTGGTTTTTCAAAACGCCTGTCACCCCTAAAAAAAGACAAAGTAAGTTTCAAAAATGGCTTAAAAACAACACATAGCTTTCCGTCCATGACACCCACTTCCCTATACTTCCTTTAGTAGCAGTTCTTTTTCGAAGTTATATATCAAATACATGGCTACTACCAAGTATTTACAAACACAGAAAAAGCATAAAAATGAAAACAAAACCTCCACCAGCTTTCTTCCAAAAACTAGCTTCTACTAAGTGGAATATTATTTATTTTAGATTTCAGGTATAGAGTTTTTATAAAGTTTAAGAATGTTTTTCCACATCATTAAATATGTTCAAAAGCTTTCTTAACCTTAATGATGATATAATATTCTGTTGTGTGGAGACAACAACATATAAGGGAAGTATCTATTTGGGCTTATTTGGGGTGTGTGTGTGTGTGTGTGTGTGTGTGTGTGTGTGTGCCTTTTTTTTTTTTTCCCCCAGGTAAGGAATTCACTATGTAGTCTCAGGGTAGCCTTGAACTCATGGTGATCCTCATACCTCTGCCTCCCTAGTGCTGGGATTAAAGGTGTGCACCAACACACCCAGCTTGTTTCTGTTTTTTATATTATCAGAAGGAACATCTTTGTACAGCCATCTCTATACAAATATCCTCACCCACCTCACAGCATTCACATAAAGTAACAAACACAGAGATGTTTTTACTCATACTACCAAGGAAATAGTGCTTCCCAGAAAGCTAATCAAATAGCTGGGCGTGGTGGGGCATGCCTTTAATCCCAGCACTTGGGAGGCAGAGGTAGGAGGATTGCCAAGAGTTTGAGGCCACCCTGAGGGGGGAAAAAAAAAGCTAATCAAATAGCAAAACAAATTAATTATCCATGCTCACAGAGAAATATTATCTATTATTCTTCTAGCTTTAAATAAGAATCAGTTAACTTATCTAATATAAAGTTGGGTGTTTAGTAAATTGATAATTTCTTTTAAAACAAGCCCTGCAACTTTACAGTGGCATTATCTCTTTACAAAACACATAAAATCAGTAACTTCTATGTCTGGAAGTTTTGTTTTTGATTTGATGTTTACTATTTTTTTTCTTTTCTTTTTTGGAAACAGGGTCCCTCTTCTTCCCTCTCTCTATGTAGTACTCCAGAAGCCACCATAGCTCAGCTTCACCTAGCACGTAGGAACCTTCTGCTTCAGCACCCCAAATGCTAGGATTACAGGTATGCATCACCACTCCTAGCTCGAGGAAAGAAGTTTTGCTTTGTTTTTATGGCACTGAGTATTGAACCTAGGGCTTCAAAGAACTGGGTGAAGCAACTAACACTGTTAAGGCCCTAGCCCTTTTAATCTATTTTTATTTTGAGACAGGGGCTCTACTAAGTTGCCCAGAATGTCCTGAACTCCATGCATCTCCTTCCTCAATCACCCAAGTAGCTGGGATTGCATGCATGCACTGCCGCACCAGCCTAAGTCAGTTTCGAATGCAAACCAATCTTTACATTATGATCTGATACTTTAGTTACCTTTCCTCCCAGCTCTGTGATCTATGCATTTCCCTGCCACCGCCTCGACCGAACACACCCTCTACTTCATCAAAACTTCTTTGGTAGAAACCACATTCACCTCTACCTCTGCCTGAAAATAAGAAAGCAGGAAAAAAAAAAATGATAGTCAAAAGTCAACATGCAGCACATGTTCAATACCAAGATTAATCTCTGAAGTTTTATCTCTATACAAAGTAAGATGTCTGCATTTAAATATTTAGCAAGGCCTGATGGATCTTTACTAGTGAGGTCAATGTTGGCACTCAAGTATGGGACCACCAGTTAAAAACAAAGAGGACTAGAGAGATGGCTTAGTGGTTGAGGCACTTGCCTGAGAAACGTAAGGACCCAGGTTTGATTCCCCAGTACCTACATAAGCCAGATGCACATGGTGATGCATCTGGAGTTTGTTTGCAGAGGCTAGAGGCCTCTTTTCTCTCTCTCTCTCTCTCTCTCTCTCTCTCTCTCTCTCTGAAATAAACATTAAAAAAAAATAGCAGGGTGTGGTGGTGCACACCTTTAATCCCAGCACTCGGGAGGCAGAGGTAGGAAGAGCGCTGTGAGTTCGAGGCCACCCTAAGAATAGAGTGAATTCCAGGTCAGCCTGGGCTAGAGTGAGACCCTACCTCGAAAAAAAAAATAGTGCTTGCTTCAGGAGCACATATCCTAAAATTGGAATGATTCAGCGAAGATTAACATGCCCTTGTGCAAGGGTGACATGCAAATTCATAAAGTGTTCCATATTTAAAAACAAAACACTGGCAGAGTCCTAGTCCGGAACAATACAGAGTATCAACATTAAGGTATTTAATAAAAGTTCAATAGTAAAATTCTTAAGAGGACCAAAAAAAATTACTATAAATTGAACATGTACTATTTTCAATAAAAATTGTAAAAATGGAGTGTGTTAAGAGAGAACAATAAAAAAAGTCAATCACAAATGCTAAAATACAGTATTGGGACTAGAGAGATGGCTTAGCGGTTAAGGCGTTTGCCTGCAAAGCCAAAAGATCCCGTTTCAATTCTCCAGGACCCACACAAGCCAAATGCAGAAGGGAGAGCATGCATCTGGAATTCGTTTGCAGTGGCTGGAGGCCTTGGTGTACCCACTCTCTCTCTCTTAAATTGTATATATATATATATATATATATATACACACACACATACATACACACACACAGTATCTACTCTCAGAAAAAGAATAACAAAGCTGGGTGTGGTGGTGCACGCCTTTAATCCCAGCACTTGGGAGGCAGAGGTAGGAGTATCACCATGAGTTCAAGGCCACCCTGAGACTACATAGTGAATTCCAGGTCAGCCTGAGCTAGAGTGATACCCTAACTGGAGAAAAAAAAAAGAATAACACTTTACACTTTACTCAAATCTTGATGTAGGGGTGAATCAGAATTAAATGAACACCACAGAGCTGGTAAGAATATACAAGTATAGGGACTTAAAGGTTCTGGTTCAAATGTAAACTAGTCATTATTGAAAGCAATTTGGATATATTTCTAAGCTGTGACTACAATTCTGCTCAGAATTTATCCAGATAGAAATACTTTCACAAAGCCAAGGTGTGATAGAGCACACCTATAATCCTGGCACTCAAGAAGTTGAGGCAGGAGGACTGCAAATTCAAGGATAATTTGGGCTAGTGCAAGACCCTGGCTCAAAAAAAAAAAAAAAAAAAAAATATACCAAGAGGGGAGGAAGATAGTTTCACAAAAAAGCAAATACAGCCATGAACTGCATTTCACTCAACTATGGACTGCTTAATAATATAATCAGAGCTCAACAGATTAACATGGACAGAAAACTTCTTAGCAATTAGTTATCTGATGTTACTCTGGAATTTGTGGTAATGCTGGGGTAAACAAACCCACTGTATTGCCAATCACATTAAAATATGGCTTATATACACAGTATATAGTATTTATATAAGTAGTATATAGTATAGATCATAATAATAAACAGTTGTTACTGGTTTATGTATTTACCATACTACATTTGAAAGCATACTCTTTGTACCTATTAAAAAATTTTACTGGCCAGGCGTGGTGGCGCACGCCTTTAATCCCAGCATTTGGGAGGCAGAGGTAGGAGGATCACCAGATTACCATGAGTTTGAGGCCGCCCTGAGACCATATAGTGAATTACAGGTCAGCCTGAGCTAGAGCGAAACCCTACCTCGAAAAACAAAAAAAAAAAAAAAAGGAGTTTACTGTAAAACAGTTTACGACACCAGCACGTGTCTTATGATTATTGTCTCCTACTCGTATCAAGAGGCTAGGTGAAGTGATTAACCTACAATGTCAAAGTTCACACACCATTGAAAATAAGATCACTTAATCATGCATTTCTCAGAACACATCCTATTGTTAAAAGCATGACTTTATACCTATCTGAAAAGGTTCACTACCATTTTTAGAAACTAGAAATAATCTAATAATGGATTGGCTAATTAAATTCTGATTAAAACAATGAACACTATGAAGCCACAAAATATAACACCAATAATGTGAAGATTAACTTGATTGTCAACTTGATGGGATTTAGAAATCACCATAGAAACCAACCTCTGAGCGTCTCTGTGAGGGACTTTGTAGACTGAGTTGACTGAAGTAGGGAGACATACCCTAAATATGGACAGCACCAATCTATAGACTGGGGTCTTGGATGGAATAAAAATGCAGCAGCATTTGTTTCTATTTCTTGATCACAGACCCAATGTGGCCAACTGCCTCTCTTGCCACCAAGAGCTGTGAGGCAAAACCCTTCCTTCCTTAGTTGCTTTTGTCACAGCATGAGAAAGTAACTACATGACACTAACTGAAATATCTTGCTGTTGAAGGGCAAAGTGTCCTAAAGAACAACAGATAAAATGCTCGTTTACAGAGCTGGGGTGCAGCACACAACTTTAATCCCAGTACTCAACTTGAGGTTCATTTATAGGGCTGGGGTGCGGCATGTGCCTTTAATCCCAGCACTCAATTTGAGGCCAGCATGAAAATACACAGTAAATTCCAGGTTAGCCTGGGCTACAGCAAGACCCTACCTTGAAGCGACCCCCCCAAAAAAAGTTCATTTACATAGTGCTACAATTAGGTTCAAGAAAGATATAGGCAACAGGCAACATACACTTCCAAATGCAGAGTGGTACATGCATCTGGGGTTCATTTGCAGCAGCTGAAGGCCTTGGCATGCCTAATATCTCTCTCCCTTTCTCAAGTAAATAAAAATTAGAAAAAGAAAAAGAGGGCTGAAGAGATGGCTTAGTGGTTAAGATGTTTGCCTGTGAAGCCTAAGGATCCCGGTTCAATTCTTCAGGTCTCATGTAAGCCAGATGCACATGGTGGCACATGCATCTGGAGTTCGTTTGCAGTGGCTAGAGGCCCTGGTGTGCCCATTCTCACTCTCACTCCCCCCGTCTCTAATAAATAAATAAATAAAATAAAATCTTTTTAAAAATCTTAACCATCATCCCTTGCCCAATTCCTCCCATTATAGAACAATCCAAAAGAAAAATGAATAGATCTGTATTTATTTTGTGTGGTGCTGTGGACTAAACCTAGCACAATGCACATGCTAAGCAAATACTCTGCCGCTAAGCTACATATCCAGCCCCAAAATGTAGACCTTGAATAAAAGCATACAGCTGAGCCGAGTGTGGTAGCACACGCGTTTAATCCCAGCACTCCTGAGGCAGAGGTAAAAGGATAGCCACAAGTTGAGGCCACCCTGAGACTACCCAGTGAACTCCAGAGGTCAGTCTGAGCTAGAGTGAGAACCTACCTGGAAGGAAAAAGAAAAAAAAAAGCATACAGCTGAATCTTACAATGATTTCCAAGACCACATAGTACTATGTCTTCATTATAATCAATGAAGGACTGACTCTGCAGTTGCAGTTTTGTGATCTTGTTACTAAGTACTAAGATAATGCACAGAATTATGTTGGGTAATCATGGGAACAACGGACAGATAGTCTAAGTATCCACTCCATGTATAAAATGGATTTTTTGTTTGTTAATTTGGATTTTTGGTTTGGTTTAGTTTTTCAAGGTAGGGTCTCACTCTAGCTCAGGTTGACCTGAAATTCACTATGTAGTCTCAGGGTGGCCTTGAAATCCAGGTAATCCTCCTACCTCCACCTCCCAAGTACTGAGATTAAAAGTGTGCACACCCAGTTATCCATATGAAAATGGAAGTGAGGATCACAGCTCAACTACAATACCATAAAATCCTTCCAGTTAGGTCAATAGCACTTCAAATCAAGTCAACTCACAGTTAAAGTAGATTACCTCTTCAAAAAACATATTTTATTTACAATCCCAATAATGTCATAAAAACTATAATATAACACAACAATGATTTTATGAAGAGAGAGAAAAAAGTCCCTCCTCCTTTTCAAAAATGATTTTCTCAGAAAAGTCATATAGAATCATGAAGAAAGCTGGCTGACTGCAACCTCTCACTTCCCTCCCATCATAGCAAACCATGGGATATGCCCATAGACAAAACCTGAGTCTTGACTGCTCAATCTCCAAATATCTTCACACCACTAAATGCACAGGACCAGGCAAATTTTATATTTATGTTTTGGTTTGGTTTGGTTTGCTTTTGGTTTTTCGAGGTAGGGTCTCAGCTCTATCCCAGACTGACCTGGAATTCACTATGTAATCTCAGGGTGGCCTGGAATTCAGTGATCCTCCTACCTCTGCCGCCCTAATGCTGGGACTGAAGGTGTGTACCACCACACCCAGCTTCCAGACAAATTTTAGACACAGGAACCTAACAAGGAGTGTGCATTGAGCCATCTGTGTACTTTGGAATGCCAGGTTCCCGCTACCCAAAATTCTGTTACAGAGCATTTCTTGCACATTTTATATATATGTCTACCAACCACTGAGGTTGAAAACTATTGTTTTAGACTTAGGCAAATTCAGAAGAAAAAAACAAAACAAAACTAAGTAATCATATCTAGGAAAAACAAGGAAATTTTTTTACCTTTTTACTTAGTTTCTTCATTAGTCACAAAACTACATGGTAGTCACATTCTGAATGGACTACTAAGATAAACAATACATCCTCTATAAAAGTTATATATAAATTAGTCATAAGTTGAAAAAAATAGGTGTTCCACCCCCATAATTGTGCCAGACTGCTAGTGTGAAATGTGGCCACTGCAAATAGCCAACTCTACTTCTAAAGCATCTCTTAGAGAAAAATCACAATACATGCTTTAGACTAATGCTACGTTAATTACTCAAGTAAATGTATTATAAACATCAAGAATGTCTTTAACAAAAACAGAATGAATTCAAAATGGGGATTAGTAACAGCAAAGTAATAGCAAAGCAGTAATTATTTTTCTAAGAAAACCCTAAGTGTATAAAACTATACATAATATAAATGAATTCTGCCTAATTGTTTGTTGTACCCTCTGAAAGGTTCTAGCCCCTAAAACATATTGGTCAGTTTTTGATAAAGTTCTTCTACGGATGGGGTACCTTTTGGCACACAGCCCTGAAAAGAAACTCTGTGGTGGGGAGGCCCACAGGGACTTCAGTGCTCCTGCAGTGGCCAGGCCCTCCAGGACATTTAACTTCCAAAGGGCAAAGTTCCCAGGGGATGAAAAACATGGACCTGCACAAGTTAACTGGAAATGTCTAGATTCTCACATGCTCAAATCTATACAGCAAGAATTAAGTCTCCTCTGCTCCAAATCATCGGTTGTGGAGAAGATACCTCAAGAACTGTTATGGAAAATAAATGTTTAGGATACTTGCAGTCAACATCAGAGAGCAGTTTTATAAAAATTAAAAAACGAGTCATTAAGATAAATGAGATCCTATCCTCTTTCTCCATGATTATATTTCACATAGCTCACCTCGCCCTCTTGAAGAACTTCGACCTCTAGGAGCCCCCACCACTGTTCCTCCTCCTCGTCCTGTCAATCGCAGGACAGCGGCACTATTTACAGACATGGAAAAGTTTCTCTGCCAAAAAAAAATATATATATATATAAAATAAAATAAAAAGAAAGAAAAATGGATAAAACAGATAAAACTACATGTAGTTTCTCCCCACCTCCCACTGCAGCTATAAAATGGCATCTAATTACAATAAGCAATGGGAAACTTTAACTTTAGAATACACAGAGATCATTCAAAATCTGGTTTTACTTGACAATTTCAAATTGACATTTCAGATCAACAAGGATGACAGCCAACGTCTTACAGGCTTAAAGAAGTATTATACAAGAAAGCAAACTCAAACATGCTGTAAGGTATCCAGAAGCAGAGGGTGAGCAGAGAACATTTATAAGAAAACCCTTCAAATCTTCTACTTGTGAAAGGAGAAAACAATGGTCATAAAAGAAATGGGGCAAAAGCGGGATAATAAAGAGTAAAGTTTCATTTGCAGCCTTATTGTGCTCAATAATGTGAATTAGCAACTCCAAGTAATATTTGATAAAAGGACAGGAATCAGAAGTGAATAGGAAAAGCCCAAATAAGAATTGAAATGAGGGGCCCGGCGTGGTGGCGCATGCCTTTAATCCCAGCACTCGGGAGGCAGAGGTAGGAGGATCACTGTGAGTTCGAGGCCACCCTGAGACTACATAGTTAATTCCAGGTCAGCCAGAGTGAGACCCTACCTTGCAAAACCAAAAAAAAAAAAAAAAAGAATTGAAATAAGGGCCCAGTGTGGTGGCACACACCTTTAATCCCAACACTGGGGAGGCAGAGGTAGGAAGGTCACCGTGAGTTCAAGGCCACCCTGAGACTATATAGTGAATTCCAAGTTAGTCTGGGCTAGAGCGAGACCCTACCTCGAGGGGGGAAAAAAAAAAAAGGCCGGGCGTGGTGGCGCACGCCTTTAATCCCAGCACTCGGGAGGCAGAGGTAGGAGGATCGCCGAGAGTTCAAGGCCATCCTGAGATTACATAGTTAATTCCAGGTCAGCCTGGACCAGAATGAGACCCTACCTCGCAAAACCAAAAAAAAAAAAAAAAAAAAAAAAAGAGTAGGAGAGAGAGAGAATCGAAATACGGGGCTGGAAAAATGGCTCGGTGGGTAAAGCACTCACCATGCAATCATAAGGACCTGAGTTTGAGTCCCCAGCACCCATGTAAAAGCCAAGCATGGACCTACATAATCCCAAGGGTGTGGAGGAAAAGACAGGAGAGTCCCCAGGATGTGCTGCTGAGATATTCTAACTACATCAGTGAGCTCTAGGTTCAGTGAAAAAAATCTACCTCAAAAAAATAAATAAGGTGGAGAATGCAGAAGGGCTTCTTCTATATGATACACACACATGTGCATGCTCATATACAGACACATACAAGCACATACACGCACAAACATACCACACACACACAAAGGCCAACCACCTGAAGAATACATGAGTGGGAAAACAAAAGAAATGCTTGAGGGAGGGGAACCTCAATCATTGAGCCAGTAACCTGTACTTTGAACCAAAGTCAACCTAAAATACAGTCAAGCACAACAAATGGGTAGTGAGGACAGGAACTTAAAAATATGTCTATTGATACATAGATTAGCTGAAATAAGGATGGCCTAGAAAAAGATAAAGCAACAATTATTAAAAATGTACAAAGTTATCTATAAAATATCAAAATCTTGAGTACCTGATGGATAAGATTGCAAGACATTTAAACACACACATTGGAATAGGTCCTTCAGTGAATCTTGTACACTTGGAACCTAATACGTATGTGCACAAACGTGCACAGGGATGGGTGGTAATGAGGACAATGAAGAGTAAGAAGTGAGCTTGAAGCAGGGTGAGGCATTACATGCCTGTAATCCCAGAACTCGGGATACTAGAACATGAGGAAACCTGCCATAATCAGCTTAGCAAGTTTAAGCAAGCAAGTTTAAGCTTGGACAAACTGGAAAGACCTTATTCTCAAAATAAAAATAAAAACAGGGGCTGGAGAAATGGCTCAGTGATTACAGGTACTTACTTTCAAAGCCTGGCAGCCTGAGTTCAATTCCCCAGTACCCATGTGGAGCCAGATGCATAAGTTGGCACATGGGTCTGTAGTTTCTTTGCCATTAGAAGGAAACCCTAGCGCATTCATTCTCTCTCTCTCTCCCTCTCTGCCTACCTCTTCCAGTCTCTCAAATAAATATGAAAAACCAAAAAAATAAAAAATAATAAAAATAAAAACCGGGGCTGTTGAGATGGCTTAGCGGTTAAGGCACATGCCTGCAAAGCCAAAGGACCTTGGTTCAATTCCCCAGGAACCATGTAAGCCAGTTGCATGCATCTAGAGTTCGTCTGCAGTGGCTGGAAGCCATGGCATGCCCATTCTCATTCTCTCTCTCTGCATCTTTCACTCTCTCAAATAAATGAATTTAAAAAACTGAAAAGTAAATAAAATAAAATGAAAACAGGGCTGGAGAGATGGTTTAGTGGTTAAAGCACACTCACCTGCAAAACCAAAAGACCCAGGTTCAATTCCCCAGGACCCATATAAGCCAGATGCACATGGTAGTGCACACATCTGGAGTTTATTTGCAACAGCTAGAGGCCCTGGCACACCCATTCTCTATCTGCCTCTTTTTTTCTATCTCTATTAAATAAATAAATAAACAAACAAACAAACAAAACAACAGCTGGAGAGATGGCTTAGCAGTTAAGGCGATTACTCATGTTCAACTCTCCAGGTCCCACATAGGCCAGATACACAAAATGATGCAAGCATACAAGGTTGCACATGCACACAAAGTGGTGCATGCGTCTGGAGTGTGACTGCAATAGGTGAGACCCTGGCATGCTAACACATTTTTTACCTCTCTTTCTGCCCCCTATTAAAAAAAAAAAAAAAAAAAAAAAAAAAGGCCACCAGGGCGTGGTGGTCCATGCCTTTAATCCCAGTACTTGGGAGGCAGAGGTAGGATTGCTGTGAGTTCAAGGCCACCCTGAGACTACAGAGTGAATTCCAGGTCAGCCTAGGCTATATTGAGTCCTTACCTAAGAAAATTGAAAAAGGAAAAGAAAAAGGAAAGGAAAAGGAAAAGGAAAAGGAAAAAGAAAAAGAAAAAGAAAAAGAAAAAGAAAGGCCAGTAGGTTGGGCTTGACTTAAAATAAACTTAAAAAAATAAAAATAAAAAAGGGCTATAGCTGTGGGTCAGTGGTAGTACATTTGCCTAGGGTTCGTGAGGCCTTGGGTCCCTTAGGTGACCTTGAGAGTTTAGGTGAATAAGAACCCCGTAATCCAGGCTGGAGTGGTGGCTCGGCATTTAAGAAACATGCTTGCAAAGCCTAAGGACCCAGATTCATTTCCCCAGTGCCCACATGAAGCCAGATGCACAAAGTTGTGCATGCATCTTGACTTCGTTTACAGTGGCTAGAGGTCCTGGCATGCCCATTCTCTGCCTCTTTCTCCCTAATAAAAAAGTATTTAGGACTAGAGAGATGGCTTAGCAGTTAAGGTGCTTGCCTGAAAAGCCTAAGGACCAAAGTTCAATTCCCCAGTACCCACATAAGCAAGATGCACAAGGTCACACATGCATTGAATTAGTTTGCAGTGGCTAGAGTTCCTGACACAACCATTCTCTCTCACTATCTGACCCACCCTCAAATATATATATATATATTTTTTTTTTTTTAAGACAAGAAAAAATACTTTTGAAAAAGAACCGTGTAATCCAACATTTATTTCTTTCTTTTTGTTTTTCAAGGTAGGGTTTCATTCTAGCCCAGGCTGATCTGGAATTCACTATGGAGTCTCAGGGTGGCTCTGAACCCACAGCAATCCTCCTACCTCTGCCTCCCAAGTGCTGGGATTAAAGGCATGTGCCACAACGCCTGGCTCTGGCCTTTTTTTTTTTTTGGGGGGGTTTGAGATAGGGTCTCACTCTAGCCCAGACTGACCTGGAATTCACTATGTAGTCTTAGGGTGGCCTTGAACTCACAGCAATCCTCCTACCTCTGCCTCCCGAGTGCTGGGATTAAAGACATGCACCACCATGCCCAGCACCTTTTTTTCTTATGATAGAAAGAGAAAGAATTTGCACACCAAGGCCTCCAACAACTATAATCACACTCCAGACGACGTGCCACCTAGTGCACATGTGTGACCTTATGCGTTGGTGTCTCCTTGCGTCTGGCTTACAGAGGACCTGCACAGTCAAACATGGGTCCTTAGGCTTCATAGGCAAGCACCTTAACTGCTAAGCCATCTCTCCAGCCCACATCACTGATTTTTTTTTTTATATTTTATTTTCAAGCACAGAGAGAGAAAGAAAGAGAAAGACACAGAGTAAAAGAATGGGCACAAAGGGCCTCTAGCAACTCCAAATGAATTTCACAAGCATGCGTCACTTTGTGCATCTGGCCTGTGTAGGTTCTGGGGAATAGAACCTAGGTCCTTAGGCTTTGCAGGAAAGCACCTTAATGGCTAAGCCATCCCTCCAGCCCTGTTTTTGGTTTTTTGAGGAAAAGACTCATTCTATAGCCCAGGCTGGAATTCATAGTAATTCTCCTACCTCAGCCTCCTGAGTGCCAGAACTAAAGGCATGCACCACCACTCTTTTGTAAACAACGTGCAATTGATTAAAAATTTCCACTTATATATTATTGATTATTAAATATATATACATAATTTTTCTTTTTAAAATTTTTTATTTAGTTAGTTTTTTTGAGGTTGGGTTTCACTCTAGTCCAGTCTGACCTGGACTTTACTATGTAGTCTCAGGGTGGCCTTGAACTCACAACAATCCTCCTACATCTGCCTCCCAAGTGCTGGGATTAAAGACATGTGCCACCACACCCAGCCTTTTTAATATTTTATTTATTTATTTATTTATTTATGTATTTATTTATTTATTTATTTATTTATTTATTTATTTATTTATTTGAGAAAGCGTGAGAGGGAGAAAGAGGCGGACAGATAGAGAGAATGGGCACAATAGAAATACAAACAAACCCCAGATACATGTGCCTCCTTGTGCATCTGGCTTATGTGGGTCTTGGGGAATCAAACTTGGGTCCTTGGGCTTTGCAGGCAAAATGCCTTAATCACTAAGCCACCTCTCCAGCCCTATCATTTTTTTCTTTACTATCTATCTTCATAATTTTATTCACTATTAATTTGTTCAACTAAATTTTAGAAATTTTATCAATGAAAATAAAATTGACTTCTGTAGGCATATTATCATATATAATCAAGTAACTTCAAAACCAAACACTTAAGATATAATTAATAAATAAAAATATGAAAAAGCACCTAATTCAGAAGCCATCAATTTCAAGTTACATTTTATTAAGATTTAATTCAAAGAAAAGTGGCAGGAACATACATAAAAATTTACCATTTGGCAGAGAGCAATCAGTAGACTATTAAATATTCCTCTTGACATTACTAAAATTGCCAAAAACTATTAAGTACCAAAATATTGATTAACATATTGTAATAATACAAAAAGAAAAGCAGAGGTCAGTGCTATTTTTTTCCATTTTGTATTCTGGGATCTCATACAACTGAACACCTCACTACCAAGCTAGCAGTACAGCATGTACTTTTGTATTTTCATACAGTACTGCTGAAACTACAAACTGGCCGGGTGTGGTGGTGCACGCATTTAATTCCAGTACTTAGGAGGCACAGGGAGGAAGGTGAGTCCAAGGACAATCTAAGACTACATAGTTAATTCCAGGTCAGCCTGGGACAGAATGAGACCCTACCACAACCCACCCCCCCCCCCCAAGAAAAGAAAAATTATATTTGGAAGCCAGGCGTAGTGGCACACACCTTTAATCCCAGCAGTTGGGAGGCGGAAGTAAGAGGAAGACCATGAGTTTGAGGCCACCTTGAGACTACATAGTGAATTTCAGGTCAGCCTGGGCTAGAGTTAGAACCTACCTTGAAAAGCAAAAACAAAACAAAACAAAAAAACGGTATTTGGGTTGTAGAGATGGCTCAGTGGTAAAGGTGCTTGCCTGCAAAGCCAAAGGACCAGAGTTTGATTCCCAGTGCCCACATAAAACTAGATGCACAAGGTGGTACATGAATCTGGAGTTAGTTTACAGTGGCTGGAGACCCTGGTGTCCGTCCCCATTCTGTCTGTCTTCTCTCCCTCCCCTTCTCTACAAACAGGCTGGAGAGATGGCTTAGCAGTTAAGGAACATGACTGAAAAGACAAAGGACCAAGGTTTTATTCCCCAGTAACCATGTAGAGCCAGAGGCACAAGGTGGCACTTATGTCTGGAGTTTGTTTGCAGTGGGTAGAGGCCCTGGCATGTCTGTTCTCTCTCTCTCCCCTCCATCCCTGTCTCTCCTACCTTCTCTCCCCCACACCTTTCTCTCTCTCAAACAGATAAATTAATTAAATTAAATTTTTTTTTAATCACAAGAGGGGCTGGAAGTCTTAGTAGTTAAGGTGCTTTCCTACAAAGTCAAAGGATCCAGGTTCAACTCCCCAGGACGCACATAAGCCAGTTACACAAGGCGGCGCACACATCCTAGAGTTTGTTTGCAGAGGCTGAAGGCCCTGGTGTACCCATTCTCTATCTGCCCCCCCCACAAATATAAAATAAAATAAAATAAAATAAAATAAAATAAAATAAAATAAAATAAAATAAAATAAAATAAAATGTTTTTAAAAAATAACAAGATGGGAGGCAGAGGTAGGAGGATTGCCGTGAGTTCAAGGCCACCCTGAGACTACATAGTGAATTCCAGGTCAGCCTGGGCCAGAGTGAGACCCTACCTCAAAAAACCAAAAAAAAAAAAAAAAAAAAAAAAAAAAGAGCTGGATAGATGGCTTAGCAGTTAAAGCACCTGCCAGCAAAGCCAAAGGACCCAGGTTTGATTCCTCAGTAAAACTGGATGTACAAGGTGATATATGTGTCTGGAGTTCATCTGCAGTGGCTAGAGGCCTTGGGAGGCCCATTGTCTCTCTATCTGCTCCAACTCCTTTCTCTCTAACAAAAAATTTTTTAAAAACAAATAAAATAAACCATCATAAGAATGGTCTCTACAAGGACAACATGTGTAGCCCAGTGGTTAAGAGCTGCCTAGCCTGTCTCGTAAGAGCCTTGGTTCAATCTCCAGCACCTCATCAAAATTAGATTAGATTGACAGATAAATATAGACGGATGTATATACAATGACCACTGCATGACCAGTAATACAAAAAACTGAAAACAACCCAAATGTCCAACAAAAGGACACCGGAAAATTGTAGATTTGTTCATTCTCAGAACATACCATAGAGCAGAAATGACTGATCTAAAGCTACGTGAATGAAAATAGATCAATCTAAAATTCATTAGGGCTGGAGAGATGGCTTAGGGGTTTAGGCACCTGCCTGATAAGCCTAAGAATGCAGTTCCAATCTCCAAGTCCCACGTTTAGCCAGATGCAAAGTGACGCAAGGGCGCAATGCTGCACTTGCCCACAAGGGGGCTCACACATCTGGAGTTCATTCACAACTGCTGAGAGGCTGCTGACGCACCCATTCTCTGTCTCCCTCCCTCTCTCTCTCTCCAAAAAAATAAAATAAAATTCAATATTAAATGAAAAAAAAGCTGGGCTGGAGAGATGGTTCAGCAGTGAAAAGTGATTGTTTGTAAAGCCTGACAGCCTAGGTTCAATTCCTCAATACCCATGTAAAGCCATATGCACAAAGTAGTGCATGTGTCAAAGTTTGTTTGCAGTGGCAAGAGGCCCTGGCATGCCCACTTTCCCTTTTTCTCTCTCTCTCTCTCTCTGCTTGCAAATAAATTTTTAAAAATAAAGAAAAGGCCTGGGGAAATGGCTCAGCAGTTAAAGGCACCTTTTATTTTTTTGGGGGGGTTCAAGGTAGGGTCTCACTTTAATCCAGGGTGGTCTCAGACTCACGGCAATCCTCCTACCTCTGCCTTCCAAGTGCTGGGATTAAAGGTGTACACCATCACAGCCGGCTAAGCCTGTTGGCCTGGGTTCAATTATCCAGTACCTACATAAAACTAGATGCACAAAGTGGAGCATGTGCCTGTAGTTCACCTAGAATGGGGCAAGAGACCCTAGGCATATCCATTTTCTTCCTCTCTCTCCTTACAAATAAATAAAAATTTTTAATTAAAAAAAAAGGTTCTGAGCCAGGCATGGTGGCACACGCCTTTAATCCCAGCACTCGGAAGGCAGAGGTAGGAGGATAGCTGTGAATTCAAGGCCACACTGAGACTACATAGTGAATTCCAGGTCAGCCTGAGCTAGAGTTAAACCCTACTTCAGGGAAAAAAAAAGCTACATATACTTTCTTGCTGCTTTAAAAACATACCAAAAATACTATGATAGTTTCAATATAAAGCATAGCCATATAAAATGAAACTCCTTGTAAACATATATATAGACATATTCACATATGTCTATAACCAACACTAGGGAAGCTGAAGCCACAGGATCACAAGTTTGAGGGCAGCTTGAACTACACAGCAAGACCCATCAATGAATGAATAAATTAGTTAATGAATTAATTAGCTGGGGATATAGCTCAGTTGGTAGATTGATTGTCTAGTATATACAAAGCAGAGCTCTAAACTCAATTCCCAAAAACACCTAAAACTGAATGTGGACATAACAGTGCACACTTATAATCCCAGCACTCAAGAGGTAGAGACAGGAGGATCAGGAATCCAAAATCATCCTTGGCTAAGTAGGGATTCTGAGGTCAGCCTAAGCAAGTTGAGGCCCGTCTGAAGAAAATAAAAGTCTAAGAGATTTATTTAAAGTGGAATTATAGGATTCTAGTAAAAGAGTCACTTCCCCATTGTAACACAATTTCTCCATATCCACTGTGGTAATTTGAATATATGGCCCCCAATATATTCAATGTTTTATTAATTTATAGTTTGCATCTGCAAACACCTTGCTAGAGGCAATGTCACTGGGGGCCGGTCTTCAGGTGTGGTGGTGGGTTTGAGATTCCATTGTAAAGATATGCAAAGTGTGCCTAATAGGAGTTCCTGAAGTGTGCTGGGCTTTGGGCTGTAGTTTTGCTCTGTGTGCTGTGTGCCTGGTTGGCTTTTCTCTCTCTTGCCTGGTCCTGTGAAGAGCAGGCTGCTTCTCCTGCCATTATGGAACTTCCCCTGGATCTGTAAGCTTCAATAAAAAATATCCCTTCGCCCATAACTGTGCCTGGTCTGGAAGTTCATCTCAGCGAACCTGAAGCTGTCTGCTACACCCCTGGAAATCAGACAATCTTTATCTTTTCTATGGACACAATGTACAATGAATAAAACAACACAAGCAGGGCATGGTGGCGCACGCCTTTAATCCCAGCACTTGGGAGGCAGAGGTAGGAGGATTGCTGTGAGTTCAAGGCCACCCTGAGACTACATAGTGAATTCCAGATCAGCCTGGGCTGGAGTGATACCCTACCTAGAAAAAACCAAAAATTAAAAAAAAAAAAAAAAAAAAAAACCCACAAATTTTGCCATTTTCCAGACCAAAAATTTTACTCTCTTATAATTAGACACACACATGTGCATGCTTCAGATATGTTTGGGTTGAAGATTTACATTTTTATCTAGTGGTAAAATTAATTCATTGGTGAGAATTCAAGTAGGCAAATGCTTTTGAAAAACTGTTTTTCGGGGACTGGAGAGATGGCTTAGCAGTTAAGGCACCTGCCTGCAAAGCCAAAGGACCCATGTTCAACTCTCCAGGACCCATGTAAGCCAGATGCATAAGGTGGTGCATGCGTCTGGAGTCTGTTTAAAAAAAAAATTGTTTTTCTGTAAAGATGATGATCTTTCCCTTTCCTCCCTGGCCCCCAAGTGGGGAATTAATAACTCCCATCTATGAATAAATACTAAAAGATAGTTCCCATTGTCCTTAAGAATCTGAAGCAAAACTTACGTAACTCAACATCATCCATAAGCCAAGACAGAATACAGAAAAGGCAGATCTGTGAAGACTCATGACAACTCTTAGGGCTACATGGCAGCTTTCCATTTGTATACCTTAGCAGGGAAGAACAAGAGTTAGAGATAAGCACAAACCTGTTCTTCTTCTGTAAAGGGCACCAGAGCCAATGGTGGCAGGGGCTCCTCCTGTAGTATAGGCAGGAATTCTTTATCCAGAAGGTCTGAAGGTATCTGAGTGATTAACACATGACCTGGAATTAATGCAACTCCTCCACTGCAAGAAGATTAAACCTAGACAAAACATTCTTCTGTACATCTATTACTCGTTATTGGAAATATAGGGTAAAGTTTATTCTACTACAATTCACTTTTGTTAACTATGTAGTAATTACCTATTTTGAGGGTGTAAAATATTAAAAACTCCTACCAGGTGTGATGGCGCACACCTTTAATACCAGTGTTCGGAGGATAGAAGTAAGAGGATTTCTGTGAGTTTGAGGCCAGCCTGAAACTACATCATAATTTCCAGATCAGCCTAGAATAGAGTGAGACCCTACCTTAAAAACCAAAAAATAGGGCTGGAGAAATGGCTTAGCAGTTAAGGTGTTTGCCTGCGAAGCCAAGGATCCCAGTTCGATTCTCCAGGACCCATGAAAGCCAGACGCACAAAGGGGCACATGCATCTGGAGTTCATTTGCAGTGGCTAAAGGCCCTGGTGTGCCCATTCTCTCTCTGTCTGCCTCTTATCTATCTCTCTATCTCTCTGCTTGCAAATAAATAAATTTTTTAAAAAACCCAAAAAATAAAAGTAAAAAATCTAAAATTCCAGCCAACCATGGTCACCCACACCATTATTCCAGCACTCAGGAGGCCAAGGTAGAGGATCACTGTGAGTTCAAGGCCAGCCTGCGGCTACAGAGTGAATTCCAGGTCAGCCTGGGCTAGATTAAGACCTTACCATGAAAAAACAAAAGGGAGGCAGGTGGAGAGATGGTGCAAAGTTTAAGGCACTTGTCTGCAAAGCCTAACAACCCAGGCTTAATTCCTCAATACCCACGTAAAGGCAGATGCACAGTGGCGCATACATCTGAAGTTTGTTTGCAGTGGCTGCAGGCCCTGCTGAGCCCATTCTCTGTCTCTCCTGTCTCTCGCTCTCTCTCTTTTTGCTCTGGTTTTTTCGAGGTAGGTTCCTAGCCCACGCTGACCTGGCATTTACTATGTAGTCTCAGAGTGGCCTCCGACTCATGGTGATCCTCCTACCTCTACCTCTAAAGTGCTGGGATTAATGGCATGTGCCACTACACCTGGCTGTCTCTCCTCTTTTTATATCCCCCCCTCGACTTGCAAATAAATAAATATTTAAAAGACAAATAAATAAAACCCCTCTAGGGCTGGAGAGATGGCTTAGCGGTTTAGGCTGCCTGCTAAGCCTAAGAACGGTGGTTCCAATCTCCAGGTCCCATGTTTATCCAGATGTAAAGTGAAGCAAGGGCGCAATGCCACATTTGACCACAAGGGGGTGCACGCATCTGGAGTTCGTTCACAGTGCCTGACAGGCTGCTGGCACACCCATCTCTATCTGTTTTCCTGCCCCCCCCCAAAAAAAAGCCTGTAGTCACCATCTCTTTCCTCCTTATCAAACCAAGAGTTTTGGATTTGGGTTTGAACTCTGGCATTCCACAGTGTACAGTGGAAAAGTTAACAACCTCCATTTTGAACTCAAAACAGATGGTAAGAAAAATTTCATAAACAACTGTATCTGTCTTTAGTAACCATCACTAAAATATGAGAATCTCTATCCATTAATCAATTTTTTTTGGAGAGAGACAGAGAAAGAGAGGGAGAGGAAGACAGATAGACATGGGCGCGCCAGCAGCCTCTCAGCTGCTGCCAACGAAATCCAGATGTGTGCGCCCCCTTGTGGGCAAGTGCGGCATTGCGCCCTTGCGTCACTTTGCATCTGGCTAAATGTGGGACCTGGAGATTGGAACTGCTGGACATTGGAACCCACGTTCTTAGGTTTAGGAGGCAGGCGCCTTAACCGCTAAGCCATCTCGCCAGCCCCCATTAGTCAATTTTTAAAGGGTACATTTCTGCCTATACAGATTATGAAAGTCCACCTTATATTGTTTCAGCTTGATCATATTTAAGTCATATGATACAGATTTCTCTCCACTATAAACTTTATAGGTAAAAAGAAGAAAAATCTGCTCCTCCCTCATCCCTTGCTTCTAAGTGTCAAGGAAGAGAAAAAAGATGCAATAAAAAGAAGACAGAGCCAGGCAAGGTAGCACACACTTTTTAATCCTAGCACTCGGAGGCAGAGCTAGGAGGACTACCTCCAATTCAAGGCCACCCTGAGACTACATAGTAGGCTAGAGTGAGACCCTACCTTGAAAAACCAAAACAGAGAAAGAGAGAAGACAGGACATTTGTTAGCCAGCAAACTAGGACAGAAATGGGGAAGAGGGAAGTTCAGAGGAAATCAAGTGCTGCTCGCCCGGCCATGAAGCCACCTGTACCCACAATGGTGCCATGGGCTTTCTTTGAGGACAATGCACACTTACAGTACACTGTGAGTTTCAAAGCAGAATAAAGATAAAATGGAGAAAAGAGGATGAGTCAATGCATACAGAGAGTGAATATTTGAAACATATTTGTAGAGCAGGACATCACAGTCCACACCTCCAAGTCTCATGCACAATCTTGAACGCTTTTCCTGTTTTCGTACCTTATTGTCTTTAAGGAAAAGTGCTAACATTTCTTCTCTCCCATAGCGATAATCTGCTAACTTATACTTCGGCAATGCTGGAGAAAGAGGAGGGGATGTAATACTCCCGCCACTGGACAGCGCACGGAGCCTAAAATAGAAAAAACACAGAAAATATAAATGAAGTGGCAAATATTCTGGTACTGTGGGCCTTTTATGTAATACCCTGTAAGAAAATCTTTTCGTTCTTGAGAAAAGAGGGGAAAAAAGTCCATCATCTAAGACAGCAACCTTGGGAGCAAACTGCACGAGACCTGGATAACCCACTGATAAGGCACCACACTACAGGTCCCTAAGAAGCTTCAAGTTTAGGGAGGAAATTAAACAAAAACAAGAATCCATTTTACAGCCATTAGTTTCTTAAAAATTAGTTAAGCCTAATAAAAATTGGTGCTAGTAGGCATGTAAAACAAGAAAATGTGGGCTAGAGAGACAGCTCAGCGGTTTAGAGGTGCAAGCGTGGAAAGCCTGTGGCCCAGTACCCACATAAAGTCAGATGCACAAAGTAGTACATGAATCTGGAGTTCACAGGCAAGAGGCCCTGACATACCCATACTCACTACGTGTCTGTGTCTATCACTCAAATAAAATTTTTTTGTTTTTGTTTCACCCAGGCTGACCTGGAACTCACTATGTAGTCTCAGGGTAGCCTCAAACTCATGGTGATCCTCCTACTTCTGCCTCCCGAGTGCTGGGATTAAAGGTGAGCACCACCATGCACGGCTCAAATAAATATTTTTTAAAACAATGAAAATTCAAAATAGTGCTATCAAGATTATAAACTGATTATTTTTGACAGATCCACCAAGTAGTGGGTTTTGTCTACTGGCTCTCCCGTCTAGTGGAGACTCAAAGATACTACTGTGTTTCTATGTAAATTACAAAGTATATGTCTACAAAGAGGAGGCATTATCTTTTCCCAGAATTTTTCCTAATAATTTATAAGCAAAAGCCATTGTATGGGCCAGGTTTGGTGGCACACACCTTTAATCCCAGCACTTAAGAGGCAGAGGTAAAAGGATCACGATGAGTTCAAGGACAGCCTGAAGCTACAGAGTTCCAGGTCAGCCTAGCCTAGAGCGAGACTGTACCTTGGGGAGAAAAAAAGTAAGTCATAGCCGGGCATGGTGACACACACCTTTAATCCCAGCACTCAAGAGGCAAAGGTAGGAGAATCGCTGTGAGTTCAAGGCCACACTGAGACTACATAGTGAATTCCAGGTCAGCTTGAGCTAGAGTGACAACCTACCTCGGAAAAAAAAAAACTAAGTCATACATTGCTGTAAAAATATTGTAAATCATCTTTTTTACCTTTTATAGATTTATATATTTTAATTTTCAATGTCAAACATAAGGGGGCTGGAGAGATGGCTCCATGGTTAAGGGGCTTGCTTGCAAAGTCTAACGACCTGGGTTTGATTCCCCAGTACCCACATAAGAGTGGCACATGCACCTGGAGTTTGTGTACAGTAGCTAGAAGCCCTGGTACACCCATACTCTGTTTCTCTCTGCTTGGAAATAAATTTTTAAAAATAATATTAAATGATATACAAAAGGGATGTGATAAAATAAAAACTTATAATATCTCAAAGATTGTTGTCAATTTTCTGTGAAGTATCATTTAGTTTCATTTATTTATTTAAGAGAAAGAGGCAGATAGAATAGAGAGTGGGCACGCCAGAACCTTTAGCCACTGCCACAAATTCCAGAGGCATGAACCACCTTGTGCATCTGACTTATGTGAATACTGGGGAATCAAACATGGATGCTTAGGTTTTGCAGGTAAGAGTCTTAACCACTAAAGCAATCTCTTCAGCTTTTTTTTTTTTTTTTTTTTTTTTTTCGAGGTAGGGTCTCACTCTGGCCCATGCTGACCTAGAATTAACTATGTAGTCTCAGGGTGGCCTTGAACTCACGACAATCCTCCTACCTCTGCCTCCCGAGTACTGGGATTAAAGGCGTGCGCCACCACGCCCAGCTCAGCTCTGATTTTTTAATATATTTGTTTATTTATTTGAGAGAGAGAATGGGTACGCCAGGGCCTCCAGCCACTGCAAACGAACTCCAGATGCATACATCCCCTTGTGCCTCTGGCTTATGTGGGTCCTGAAGAGTCAAACCAGAATCCTTTGGCTTTACAGGCAAATGCCTTAAAGACTAAGCCATCTCTCCAGCCCTTGGTTTTTTTTTTTTTAATTGAAGTAGAATTTACGTTTACAGTCAGTGAAATGCAAACATATTGATTATGCAGTTCAAAAAATCTGATAAATGTTTGATAAATCCTTGAATGACACCCTATCAAAGCCATTAATGGTCTGGGTTCTGTCACTATTGCTTGTGCTTGAATGAAACAGTACAAAATACACTACCTTAAGTGCATGTGGTAAATATTTTGTTTGTTTGTTTGTTTATTGGTTTTTTTTTTTTTTTGGAGAGAGACAGACAGAGAGGGAGAGAGAGACAGATAGAGAATGGGCGCGCCAGCAGTCTCTCAGCTGCTATGAACGAAATCCAGATGTGTGCGCCCCCTTGTGGGCAAGTGCAGCATTGTGCCCTTGCGTCACTTTGCATCTGGCTAAACATGGGACCTGGAGATTGGAACCGGCGTTTTTAGGCTTAGCAGGCAGGCGCCTTAACCCTAAGCCATCTCTCCAGACCTGTTTATTGTTTTTTTGAGGTAAGGTCTCACTCTAGGTCAGGCTGACCCAGAATTCACTATGTAGTCTCAGGGTGGCCTCTAAATCACCGAGATGTTCCTGCCTCTGTATCCCGAGTGCTGGGATTAAAGGCATGCACCACCACGCCCGACTTGCATGTGGTAAATATTTAACATAAAATTAAATAATGTGTGGGACTGGGCGTAGTGGCATATACCTTTAATCCCAGCACCCAAGAGGCAGAAGTACAAGGATTGCTGAGTGTTGGAGGGCAACCTAGCACACAGCACAGGATTTCAGGAACAGCAACCCACACACCCAGCAAGCCTACCTGAGCCCACAGTGCAGCAAAGGGAGACCTAAACGGGCACACAACATAATTGAGACCAAAGCCATCCCAAAAGGTAACGGAGATTACACCAGGTCAGTACCTGCCAAGTAAGCCTGGTATACAGGCTTGCTTCAGAAGGGCTAATTGCACCATCCATGTCAGGGTTAAATTACATTAAATCTGATGGACGGTCAGATTTGACATTCTTAAATAAGCTATATTTTGGGTTGCTCGTTTGTTGCTTCCTAATTTATAATGCCTTTGTTTCCTCTTCTGTCATTCATTAAGGAAGGGTCCCACTTGTTCACAAGCTGACCTTGGAACCCTCTACAGATCAGAAATCTTAGCCTCAGAGTGGACAGAATTAAGGGTGTGGGGCAACATACCTATTGTTTGCATATATACTCTGTGCTGTTTTTCATTGAATATGTGCATTGTTTAGTTAAGTTTTTAGAATTAATCTATATTTTGTTCCATTCAGCCTACTTGAATACTCTCATAGCAGGCAAACCCAACACTTAGGGTCACTTTTGTGGTTACTCTGAGAGTCTTAAGAACCACACATAGCACCTTAGGCTCCTCCCTGAAGATATATAACATCAGATTGATTGATATATCTAATATTACTGCAGATAATTAGAAAACCTAAGCATTAATTAATCCAAGATGCAAAAATCTCTACATTATAATACAAGAAACACACACACAAAAAAAATCAAGACAACATAAATCCACCAAAAAGTATTAATGCATCAGAAATTATCTTCAGTGAGACTGACTTAGAGGAAATGCCTGAGAAAGATTTCAAAAGAATGATTATAAATATTTTCAAAGAACTCAAAGAGGAAATCAAAGGAATCAAAGAACACACAGAAAACCAATTTAATGAAATAAGGAGGTCAGTAAAGACATGAAGGAGGAAATCAAAGGAATCAAAGAACACACAGAAAACCAATTTAATGAAATAAGGAGATCAATACAAGACATGAACAAGGAAAGAAATAATAAAGGAAAACCAGTCAGAAATACTAGCAATGAAGTACACAGTCAGTGAAATAAAAAACCTCTGTAGAAAATCTCTCCAGTAGAATGGATGAAGGCGAGAACAGAATAGTAAACTAGATGACCAGGTGGCAGATCTAATATAGTCTAACAAAGAGAAAGACAAACTAATAGGAAGGTATGAATGGGGATTTCAAGATATTCGGGACACTCTGAAAAGATCAAACATAAGAATTCAGGGTATAGTAGAAGGAGAAGAATTTCACTCCAAAGATATACTAGGAGTTTTCAACAAAATCATAAAAGAAAACTTCCAGCCAGGCGTGATGGCGCACGCCTTTAATCCCAGCACTTGGGAGGCAGAGGTAGGAAGACTGCCATGAGTTCGAGGCCACCCTGAGACTACATAGTGAATTCCAGGTCAGCCTGAGCTACAGTGAGACCATACCTCGGAAAAAAAAAAAAAAAAGAAGAAGAAGAAAACTTCCACCACACTGGCAAACAGATGCCAGTGCAGATACAGGAAGCCTTCAGAACAACAAACAGACAAAACCTGAAAAGAACCTCTCCTCACCATATTATAAATAAACTACCAAACATACAAACCAAAGAAAATATATTGAAAGCAGCTAGAGAGAAAAAGGAAGTCACCTACAGAGGCAAGCCCATCAGGATCACAGCTGATTACTCAACACAAACTTTAAAACCCAGAAGGGCTTGGAGTGATGTATTCCAAGTTCTGAAAGATAACAACTGTCAACCAAGGTTACTTTGTCCTGCAAAGCTATCCATTCAAGTAGATGGAGAAATAAGGACATTCCACAACAAAAGCAGGCTAAAAGAATATTTGAAGACAAAACCAGCTCTACAGAAAATACTTGAAAAAATCCTCCATGATGAAGAGAAAGAAAAGCACACATAAGGAACCTGGAAAAAACAAACCATACTCCAATACTAGTTAATACAAGAGAGCAAAGGTAAAACCTGAAGAACTACAAAACAAGAAAAATGGCAAAAATGGCAAAAACAAATACATACCTTTCAATAATAACTCTGTAATTCAATAGCCTGAATGCCCCAACCAAAAGACATAGGTTTACAGACTGGGTTATAAAACAGGATCCTTGTGGTGGTGCACTCAGGAGGCAGGCCATGAGTTCGAGGCCACCGAGACTAAATACTTAATTCTAGGTCAGCATGGACCAGAGTAAAACCCTACCTCGAAAAACCAAAAAAAAAAAAAAAAAAAAAAAAGGATCCTTCAATTGGTTGCCTGCAAGAAACTCACCTTTCTACAAAGGATGGACACTATCTTAGGGTGAAAGGTTGGAAAATGGTGTTTCAGCAAATGGGTCTAGAAAACAAGCAGGGGTCACTATCCTAATATCTGACAGGGTAGACTTCAGACCAACACTGTTAGGAAAGATAAGGAAGGTCACTTTGTATTGATTAAAGGAACATATGGAAACCTACTTTTCTGGACAATGAAACACTCAGAAACCATAGATTGTTACTAGAAGATTTTCAGTGCCACGGATAGGATACCTTCCAGTAAGTTGTTGGCCAGGGAGGTCAGAGATACCACCAAAAGATTATAGACCATTGCCCAGGCCTTTGGTTTCCCACCAGGAATAGATGGTAAGACCCTATTGCTGAAGACTCCACATACTTGGGCTGCAAGGTCACTGAGAAATCCTGCTGGAGCTGAGCTGAAAGCCTCCTCCATATGGACCAGCTGACAAAGCTGGAAAAAGCTACACTACATGCAATTCAATGGAAGAAAGAAAACACCAGTGAAGATGCTCAACAGTGAACACTGCAAGCTTTAAATTTGGCCAAATGAGCCAACGGGTGCAATAGTGGCATGTCTGTTATAGGGGAAACCAACCACTCTCTAACTGAACTGGAGGCCGGCTCCATGGGAGGGAATACATCCCTGATACTGAAAACCTATAACAGGGGTAGACATGAGCCCTAGGAGTGTAATGTCTGCTGGTGTCACACTAAATGTATATACTATGCTCACCAAACTGCCCAGTAAGCATTTCACTTAATGTCCACACCCATATATTAATGCTACCCTTACTTTTGGTTAGAGAAGCTTCTCTTTTCAGATGGTGGTGACCTTGGGATGACTCAGAAGGCACCATGGTGCTGAGAAGAAGGGACAGAGGAGTTCTCAGCACTGAAACATCTCCAACAGACCTTCCAAGGCTCAGGGTCCATTGCGGAAGAGGGGGCGGAAAAGAATCTAAGAGCCAAAGCAAGAGTAGGACTCCTTATAACATGCTCCACCAGACACAAATGGCCTGGATATCCATGACCTCACAGTGCCTGACACTACCTACACAAGACCATCATATTAGGAGGAAAAGATCATGACATCAAACTGAAAAGAGACTGATTGAGAGGGTGAGGGGACATGATGGAGAGTGAAGTTTCAAAGGGGAAAGTGGGGAGAAGGAGGGAAGTACCATGGGATATTATCTACAGTTAAGGAACTCATCAATAAAAAAAGAATAAATTTTTAAAATAAATAAATAAATAAAAACTTGTGCATAAAATAGAAAAGGAAGCCAGCATCACCCTGATATCAAAACCAGACCAAGACAGAACAAAAACAGAAATTATAGACCAATCTCCTTCTTGAATATAGATGCAAAAATTCTCAACAAAATATTGGCAAACAGAATAAAGAATATATCAGAAATATCATTCACCCCAACCAAGTAGGCTTTATCCCAGAGATGCAGGGATGGTTCAACATACGCAAATCGATAAATGTAATACATTATTTAAATTGACTGAAGGATAAAAATCACATGATCGTCTCACTAGATGCAGAAAAAGCATTTGACAATATCTAATATCCCTTCATGACAAAAGTCTTAGACTGGGAATAGAAGGAACATATTGCAACATAATAAAGACTATTTATGACAAACCCACTGCCAACATAATACTAAATGGAGAAAAACTTGAAGCTTTTATACTAAAATCAAGAACAGACAAGGGTTTTCACTGTTCCTACTTTATTTAATATAGTACTGAAAGTCTTAGCCATAGCAATAAGGCAAGAGACACATAAAAGGGATAAAAATTGGAAAGGAAGAGATCAAATTATCATGATTTGCAGATGATATAATTCTATACATAAAGGACCCTAAAGACTCTACCAGCAAACTGTGAGAGCTGACAAACACCTATCACCATGTAGCAGTATACAAAATAAACACACAGAAATCAGTAACCTTCCTATATGCTAACAACAAACACACAGAGGATGAAATCAGAGAATCACTCCCATTAACAATTGCATCAAAAAAAATAAAATAAAATAAAGTACCTTGGATAAACCTAATCAAGGAAGTGATGGATCGCTACAATGAAAACTTTAAACCACTCAAGAGAAATTGCAGAAGACACCAGTAAATGGAAAGGCATCCCTTGTTCTTGGATTGGAAGAATCAATATTGTGAAAATGGCAATCTTACCAAAAGCAATCTACACATTTAATGCAATCCCCATAAAAATTCCAATAGCATTCATCACGGAAATAGAAAAAAAAAATCAACCCAAAAAATTCATTTGGAAGTACAAAAAACCTCGAATATCTACAACAATTTTTGAACAACAAAAATAAGGCTGGTGGTTATCACCATACCTGATTTTAACCTACACTGAAGAGCCACAGAAACAAAAACAGCATGGTACTGGCACAAAAACAGACATGTACATCAATGGAACAGAATAGAGGACCCAGATGTAAGTCTGGGTTGCTATAAACACCTAATCTTCAACAAAAATGCCCAAATACTCATTGGAGAAAAGATCACCTCTTCAGCAAATGGTGCTAGGGAAACTGGTTATGTATCTGTAGAAGGATGAAAATAGATCCTTATCTCTCTCCATGCACAAGAATTAAGTCCAAATGGATCAAAGACCTTAATATCAGACCTGAAACTCTTTTTTTTTTTTTTTTTTTTTTTTTCGAGGTAGGGTCTCACTCTGGCCCAGGCTGACCTGGAATTAACTACGTAGTCTCAGGGTGGCCTCGAACTCTCGGCAATCCTCCTACCTCTGCCTCCCGAGTGCTGGGATTAAAGGCGTGCGCCACCACACCCGGCTCAGACCTGAAACTCTTAAATTGCTAGAGGAAAAAGCAGGGGAAACCCTTCAAAATATTGGTCTTGGCAAAAACTTTCTGAATATAACCCAAATTGCTCAGGAAATAAAACCACAGACCAACCGCTGGGAACTCATGAAATTACAAAGTTTTTGTTCAGCAAAGGACACTATGAATAGAGAAAAGAGGCAACCTACAGAATGGGAGAATATCTTTGCCAGCTATATATCTGACAGAGGTTAATATCTAGGATATATAAAGAACTCAAAAAATTAAATAATAAGAAATCAAACAACCCAATTTAAAAATGGGCCATGGAACTAAATAGTGTTCACAAAAGAAGAAATACAGATGGCATATAAACATCTAAAAAAATGTCCTATATCCCTAATCATCAGGGAAATGCAAATTAAAACTACATTGAGATTCCATCTCACTCCTGTCAGATTGGCTACCATCATGAAAACAAATGACCATAAATATTGGAGGGGATACAGAAAAAGAGGAACCCTTCTACACTGTAGGTGGGAATGCAATCTGGTCCAGCCATTGTGGAAATCAGTGAAGAGGTTCCTGAGACAGCTAAAATAGATCTACCATATGACCCAGCTATGCCACTCCTAGGCATATATCCTAAGGACTCGTCTCACTACCTTAGAGATACTTGGTCGACCATGTTTATTGCAACTCTATTCACAATAGCTAGGAAATGGCACCAGCCTAGATGTCCCTCACCTAATGAGCAGATAATGAAGATGTGGCACATTTACTCAACGGCATTCTACTCAGTGGTCAAGAAAAATGAAGTTATGAAATTTGCAGGAAATTGGATGGGTCTGGAAACGATTATACTTAGCGAGGTAACCCAGGCCCAGAAAACCAAACGTTTTAGAATTTTTAATTTATTTGAGACTGATTTGAGACTGACAGAGAGAGAAAGAGACACACAGAGAGAGAATGGGCACACCAGGGCCTCTAGCCACTGCAAATGAACTTCAGATGCATGCGCCACCTTGTGCATCTGGCTTACGTGGGTCCTGGGGAATCAAGCCTCGAATTGGGGTCCTTAGGCTTCACAGGCAAGTGCTTAACCACTAAGCCATTTCTCCAGCCCCATGATTGGACTTCTTTGTGAGTAGGAATAAAACTCAGTAACAGAAACCAGTAAGCTAGAAAGGGAATATAAAGGGAAGAGAAAGGGAGGGAATGGGGACTTAATAAGATGGTATTGTATATATGTAAGTAGAAGAACAGATTAATGGGGGTGGAATGGCCTAAGTGAGGTCAGAGGGAGCAATTGAGTAAAGCAAAGGTGGAGGGAGGGCTAAGCAAAATAAGTCATATGGAAACCTACTTTTCTGGACAATGGAACTTTCAGAAGCCACAGATTGTTAGTAGAAAATTCTCAGTGCCAGGGATGGGATACCTTCCAGTGAGTTGTTGGCCAGAGAGGTCACTGATAACCCCAAAACATTACAGGCCATTGTCAAGGCCCTTGGTTTCCCACCAGGACCCTATTGCTGAAGATTCCACATACTTGGGCTGCAAGGTCACTGAGAAATCCTGTTGGAACTGAGCTGAAAGCCTCCTCCATATGGACCAGCTGACAGAAACCTGGAAAAACTACACTTCATGTAGTTCAATGGGAGAGAAATCAGCAGTGAAGATACTCAACAGTGGACATTGCAAACAGGCCATATGAGCCAATGGGTGAATAGTGGTGTGTTATGGGGGAAAACAACCACTGTCTAATTAGACTGGAGGCCTGCTCCATGGGAGAGAATACATCCCTGATACTGAAAACCTACAACATGAGTAGTCGTGAGCCCTAGGGGTGTAATGAATGTCTACTGGTCTCTGGCTAAATGTATATACTATGCTCACCAAACTGCTCAGTAAGCATTTCTCTTAATGCTGATACCCATATATTAATGCTACTCTCCCTTTTGGTTAGAGAAGCTTCTCTTTTCAGATGGCAGTGACCTTGGCATGATTCAGAAGGCCACATGGTGCTGAGAAGAAGGGACAGAGGAGTGCTCAGCACTGAAATATCTCTAACACACCTTCCAAGACTCAAAGAATGTAAGAGCCAGAGGAAGGGTAGGACTCCTTACAATGTGCTCCTCCAGACAAAAAATGGCCTGGATATCCATGACCTCACAGTGCCTGACACTACCTATACAAAACCATTATAATAGGAGGAAAAGATGATGACATCAAAATAAAAGAATGATTGAGAGGAGGGGGAGATATGAGGGAAAGTGGAGTTTCAAAGGGGAAAATGGGGAGAGGGAGGGAATTACCATGGGATATTGTCTATAATTATGGAAATTGTCGATAAAAAAAAATTTAAAAATAAAAAATAAATTGGGTTGGAGAAATTACTTAGAAGTTAAGGCACTTTCCTGTGAAGCTTAAGGACTCATGTTCCACTCTCCAGGTCCCACATAAGCCATAGGCACAGTGACACAAGCACACAATGTTGCACATATGCACAGGGGGGCACACACATCTGGAGTTCAATTGCAGTGGATGGAGGCCCTGGCATGCCAATTTCCTCTCTCTCTCTCTCTCTCTCTCTCTCTCTCTCTCTCGCTCGCACGCGCACACGTTCTCTCTCTCTCTCGCATTAAAAAAAAAAGACTGTTTGTTGGGCTTGCCTCAAAAAAAAAAAAAAACTAATGATTATAAATTACACTTAAGAACAGTACCTTTGGGCTGGAGGGATGGGTTTGCGGTTAAGGCATTTGCCTGCAAAGCTAAAAGACCCAGGTTTGATTCCCCAGGACCACATTAGCCAGATGCACAAGGGGGCACACGCGTCTGGAACTCAGTTACAGTGGCTGGAGACCCTGGCGTGCCCACTTTCTCTCTCTCTCTCTCCCTCCCTCCCTCCCTCTCTCCCTCTTTCTCTCTGTCAAATAAATAAATAAATAAAAACCATCTTTCTTTAAAAAAAAAAAAAAAAAACAGAACCTTTGTGCTGGGTGTGATGGCGTACACCTTTAATCTCAGCACTCACGTGGCAAAGGTAGGATGATCACTGTGAGTTCCAGGCCACCCTGAGACTAAATAGTGAAATCCAGGTCAGCCTAAGCTACAGTGAGACCTTACCTCCAAAAAGAAAAAGAAGAAAAAGAAAAAGAAGAAGGAGAAGAAGAGAAAGGGAAAGGAAAAGGAAAAAGAAAAAGTGCCTTTGTACTTTCTATCTTTCTGATTGTGCCAGCCAAGCCTGAATAGAGCAGGAAGGGAAGAAGAGGAAAGAGGGAAAAAAAGGATTATAAACTGCAGCAACTGTTGCAAATATCATTTCGTACAATTATATGAGAGCTTGAGAACTCTTTGGCTACTTAGTAATAACTAAAATATTTAATCAAGTATGGGTCACAAAAGAAAAGGCTAAATATAGATACTTACAATAAAGATAACCCTGACGGGCGTGGTGGCGCACACCTTTAGTCCCAGCACCAGCGAGGCAGAGGTAGGAGGATCGCCGTGAGTTCAAAGCCACCCTGAGACTACATAGTGAATTCCAGGTCAGACTGGGCTTGAATGAGACCCCATCTCAAAAATACAAAAAATAAGTCGGGCATGGTGGCACACACCTTTAATCCCAGCACTTTGGAGGCAGAGGTAGGAGGATCGCCGTGAGTTCGAGGCCATCCTGAGACTACATAGTTAATTCCAGGTCAGCCTGGACCAGAGTGAGACCCTACCTTGAATATATATACAAAAAATAAAAATAAAAATAATAAAGATAACCTTTACAAACAGGCATGGTGGAACACACCTTTAATCCCAGCACTCAGGAGACAGAGGTGAGAGGACTGGTGTGAGTTCAAGGCAATCTTGAGACTACTTAGTAAATTCTAGGTCAGCCTGAGCTACTGTTAAGACCCTACCTCAAAAAAACAAAGATAATAAAACAACAAAAAAGAAAAGACCAGCCAGGCGTGGTGGTGCATGCTTTTAATCCCAGCACTCGGGAGGGAGAGGTAGGAGGATTTCCATAAATTCAAGGCTACCCTGAGACTACATAGTGAATTCCAGGTCAGCCTGGACTAATGAGACCCTCCATCAAAAAAAAAAAAAAAAAAAAAACATATAACTTTTGCAAAAAATAGGTTTGTACTATTTATAGACTACAATATATAACAAAAACACAGAAAAGCACTATGGATTTAACAAAAACAATATCCAGTTATACCTGAAAAGCTGTAGTTGTACCTGTAATGCATGCATATATGTGTGTGTGTGTATTTTTAACAAATTGTTTATGAGCACATGGGTGCTTATTATAATTTATATTCCATATGCCTATGATATTTCATAATATACCATATAAGCAATTAATGATCAGTGGAAAAAATTTGAAAATACAGTTAAAAAATTAAAACTCTATTTACTGCTCAGAATATATATGTACATATACATTACAACTGATAATAGACACTGCCTCTAAGTAATGAACTAGAAGGGACTATTTTAATTTTAAAATAATGTATTTCAGCTTAGCAATGTATACAGCTGATAGATTTGATTCCTGGTAAAATAATGGGGGAGGGGTATGTGTATTTGTGATACACAGTCTCACGTAGCCCAGGCTGGTCTCAAACTCAGTATATATAGCCAAGAATGACCTTGAACTTTTGATCCTCTTGCCTACATTTGGGGATGACAGGTGTGTGCCTTCACCTTCATGCAGTGCTGGGGATCAAATCCAGGTCTTAGGGTTATGAAAGGCCAACACTAAGGTGAGCTATATTCTTATTGATGTGCTAATTCTCCCTCTTTCCCTTCGCTCTCAAATAAATCAACAAAAAGTCTATATGGGGCTGAAGGGGATGGCTTAGCAGTTATGGCACTTGCCTGTAAAGCCTAAGGGCCCTGGTTTGATTCCCCAGGACCCATATAGGCCAGATGCACATCATGGTACATCCATTTGGAGTGCATTTGCAGTGGTTGGAGGACCTAGCATGCCCATTCTCTCTACCTCTTTCTCTCTCTCTCTCTCAAATAAATGAATGAATTTTTTTAATTAAAAACAAATGTCTATGGGCTGGAGAGATGGCTTAGTGGTTAAGCACTTGCCTGTGAAGCCTGAGGACCCTGGTTAGAGGCTCAATTCCCCAGTACCCATGTAAGCCAGATGCACAATGGGGCGCATGTGTCTGGAGTTCGTTTGCAGTGGCTGGAGGCCCTAATGAGCCCATTCTCTTTCTCTCTGTGTCCATCTGTCGCTCTCAAATAAATAAATAAAAATAAAATGAACAAAAAAAAAAATGTCTAGCCGGGTGTGACGGAACATGCCTTTAATCCCAGCATTCAGGAGGCAGAGGTGGGAGGATCACCATGAGTTTAAGGCTACCCTGAGAATACAGAATGAATTCCAGGTCAGCCTGTGCTAAAGTGAAACTCTACCTTGGGAAAAAAAAAAAAAGTCCAGCTGGGCATGGTGGCACACACGTTTAATCTCAGCACTCAGGAGACAGAGGTAGAAGGGTCACTGTGAGTTCGATGCCACCCTGAGACTAATTCCAGGTTGGCGTGAGCTACAAAAAAAAAAAAAGTAGCACGAGCATCTAGAATTCTTTTGCAATGGCAAGAGGCCCTGGTGCTTTCCACCCCACCCTATCCCCACTTGCAAAAAAATAACTTTTTTAAAAAAGTAAAAAGGAGAAAGAGATTAGTAAAGTGAGACTATAGTGGTTATTTTCAATGTTTCTATCTTCTTAACCTTCCTTTATATAAAAACACATTATGGGACTGGAGAGATGAGTGGCTCAGCGGTTAAAGGAGCTTGTTTATAAAACCAGATGGCTTAGGTTTGATTCTCCAGTACCCAACTAAGCCAGGTGGACAAGGTGGCACATGTGTGGAGTTCATTTGTAGTGGCTAGAGGCCCTAGCACACCCATTCTCTATCTGCCTCTCTCTCTTTCTCAAAGAAATGAATAAATTTTAAAAAACATATTATGGACAATTTTAAACATAAAAGTACCAAGAAGCATACCATGAAGTTTCATATACCAATCACTCATCCCATGGCCAATCTGGCTTTGTGCCATGCCATGTAAAGCTCCTTTGATGCTAATTTTAGGGAAATCTATGGGTTATCATTTCATCTGTCAGTACTGATCATCCCAAAAAGATAGGGACTTTTTTAGAAATCTGGATTTGCTGGCTTTGTTGTTTTGCAAGCTTCCCTGTCCTCTGCATTTGTGAAAACTGGCAACTGGGCACAAGGATTTGATGTAGATTTTATTCCTTTAGCAATGCTTCCCATCTGGTATGTATGATTCACCAGAAGGTACCAAGTGTTGGGTGTTTCTGTAATGCCAGCAACAACTAGTAATCCACTCTTGGATCCCTAAGCTCACAAAGTTGTTGGCAGAGTGATTTCAGTCTATCATGCCTTGTACAGAGAGAAACTTACCTCTTAAGCTTTTTGGCACAATTACTCAATGCTCACGTTTATATAGGGAAGGAAGGAAAATACCTCAACTCTATTTTCAAAATAATAACTGAATACACTAGCATCCACCTCAAACACTAGCAAGCTATTTCTTCTGGATATTTCAACTCACTACAATCACTCTTAGCAATGTTCACCCTGTCTCATCTTGGACCAGGAGAGAGACTTCCAATGGCTTCTGTATCCTTTTCTATATGTCAAAATCTTTCCGGCTCGTCCTTCATTATTTTGTGCCCCGGATGCAGGATGCAGAATCAACCATTTCTTCAAGGCATTCACAATTCGGTGCTGGAAGTGCTCATTACCACTGAGGTGGTCTTTGTTTGCTTCAAATTACTCTTGGCCTTAGGATTCATTTAGTTTGATGGCCAAAGGACAGGTTTAACCAAGCAAGGTAACAATAAACCCAACCACTTCTGAAGGACCTTTCAGGAAACTGCTGCCCACTGGAGTATCATAGAGCAAGGCTCTTTCCTGAAATAGTGGGCTGTCTGTCTCTGAGAACTCAAGTTGGGAAATGTGTACATATGTTAGCTCAATGAATCTCATTTAAGCTTCCTAACAACCACAATTTAAAGAGAAGAAAAGTAAGGCTGAGAGTGCTGAGAAGGTAGCTCCATGATAAGGTGTTTGGCCAAGCATGTACACGGCCCTTGGCTCCATCCCCACCACTACAAAAGAAAGGGGGCGTGGAACCTTACTTCCTTGTCATTTCAAAAGCCAATGCAGCCGGGTGTGGTGGCGCACGGCTTTAATCCCAGCACTTGGGAGGCAGAGGTAGGAGGATCGCTGATATTTCGAGGCCACCCTGAGACTACATAGTTAATTCCAGGTCAGCCTGGACCAGAGACCCTACCTCGCAAAACCAAAAAAAAAAAAGCCAACGCAACCTGGCTTCTCTCACCACCCCTTGCTCTGTAAAGTTCATCAACAACCTCAACACTGCCAAACCCAGGGCAAATGTTTGTAACTTCACAGCCTTCACTTCCCTGGCCTACATGGAGATCAGTTAAACACCAGTAGGATCCAGAAACAGGGCTCCAAAAATCCTGATACACTCCCTCCAAATCTTCACTTATTAAATGCTGTTAAATCCAGCAATCTGGAACATCACACTTTCGAATCAAGTAACACTTCTGTGTAAGCTCATGATTCTCAAGTCCAGCTCTGAATAATCCCACCCTGAGAGACAGGTTCATATAAACCATATATAGCCCATTGGGTCCAATATGCCCCAAACTTTTCCTATCAACAGCCTTTTCACCCCTACCACATCATTGCCTCAATTCCCAGAGGTAGTCATTTGTCCTTCATACTTCGCCTTCTCCTATCTGCTATACTCACCATGACTTACTGAATTCTAAACTTCAAGCCATCTCTTGATCCAATTCTTGTTCATTTTTTGCAACAACACCTTGAACCATAACTAGTATCATTCCACCCTCACGTTATTTCAAATGAGTCTTAAAAAAACTCTCTCCAGTTTGTTGGCATACAACGGCCAAACAAAACCCAAACTTTTCACTTAAACGCTCATCTCTCCCACACTTAACACTGTAGTAAAGGCAAACATCTTGAAGCTCCTCTCATACTCATTTACCTCCTAGTCTTTAAAACATGCTATCCAGAATATTTTTCCCAACCTTTTTCAGCAATGAGTATAAGAGAAATGCTTGGAAGGTTAGCTGGGAAGAAGAGGAGAGAAGCATAATGTACACAGGAAGCTAGAAAGAGTGCTGGGGGAGAAGCTCTAGACATAGAGTTGGAATGCAGCAAAAACTTGATAAAATGTCTTTTGAAGCCAGGCTTGGTGACACATGCCTTTAATCCCAGCACTTGGTAGGCAGAGATAAGAGGATCACTGTGAGTTCAAGGCCAGCCTGAGAATTCCAGGTGTGAATTCCAGGTCAGCACAAGCTAGACCCTACCTCAAAGAACCCCCCCAAAATTGAATGAATCTTAATTTTCTCTTGTACACTTCACTCTTGAGGGATGGAGAGATGGCTCAGTGATTTAGGTGCTTGTTTGCAAAACCTAAAGCTCCAGGTTTGATTCCTCAGTGCCCATGTAAAGCCAGATGCACAGGGTGACACATGCATGTGGAGTTCATTTGCAGTGGCAGGAGGTCCTGGTATACTCATGCTCAATCTTACTCTCTTTCTCTCTGTCTCTGTCTCTCTCTCACTCTCTGGCTGCCTCTTGCAGTCTCTAAATAAATAAATAAATAAATATTTTTAAAAATACACTCGGCTGGAAAGATGGCTTAGCAGTTAAAGTGCTTGCCTGCAAAGCCCAAGGACCCACATTAGATTCCTCAGTACCCACATAAGCCAGATGGACATGCGGCATGTCTGGAGTTCATTTGCAGTGGATGTATTCTCTCTCTCTCTCTCCTCTCTCTAATAAATATGAATAACATCTAACTTACAGCCCTTTTAGTTCACTACCCCTTTGACCCTTTTTGAAAACTGGAAGTAACATGTTCCATTCTCCAGAATTTCTCCCACTGACCCCAAAAAGATTATGGATAATGAGCTAGCAATCTCAGGTTTACCTTCTCTTGCCCCAATCCACTCATCTGACCCTGTTAAAAAACAATTTATGGAGGGCCTACCTCCAGTGCACTAAGCTCAACACTGGGCTTTCCCAGATGAAGAAACTGAGTGTTTGTAAGAGCGGAACTAACTCTTTCCTAAGGCAGACATATACTGGAAAAGAGAACAAACGAAAAAATAGGAACCATTCTAACAGACTTACACACAAAATGCTCCAGAAGCAGAAGACAAACCTCCCTCTTTAATAACTAAAGACCTCTTTAGGAGTGTGTGTGTGTGTGTGTGTGTGTGTGTATGTATGTGTATATATATAAAGAAAACCCCATACAAGTTTCCTATGCTCCTTCCCTATAGAAGCAGCTATCTACAATTATTCTTCCCTATATTAAAGTCCTTATCTGAGTACATTTGTGATCCTTAAGATTACTTTTTGTTTGTTTGTTTGATTTTGAGGCAGGGTCTCACTCTAGCCCCAGCTGACTTGCAAATCACTCTAATCCCAGGCTGCCCTTGAACTCAGTAATCCTCCTACCTCTGCCTCTGGAATCAAAGGCATGAGCCACCATGCCTGGCAAGATTTTTTTAATTATACATTTTTTAATATTTTTTATTTATTTATTTGTAAGCAAACAGAGAATGGGCATGCCAGGGCCTTCAGCTGCTGCAAATGAACTCCAGATGTATGTGCCACTTTGTGTAACTGGCTTTACATGGATACTGGGGAAGTTAATCAGAGTCATTAGGCTTTGCAGCAAGCACCTTAACCACTGAGCCATCTCTCCAGCCCCCAGCAAGAATTTTTTAAATGCCTTGAAGTATACATTTGCAAAGAAAAAAAGAATACTATGCAAACCACTATTAGCAAAAGTTCTTTTGAGTGGTGGGATTACGGGTAATGTAAGACTTCTATTTTCTTCTGTACTACTGTTTCCTCCATATTTTCTGGAGCAAGAGATTCTGTTACTGGGACAAACAAGAAACTATTCTGTGCTGGGGGAAATGGCTCAGAGGTGGAGTGCATGCCTTGCTTACTCAAGGCCCTAGGCTCAAGCCCCAGTTCCATAAAAGAAGCAGCAACAGCAGCAGAAGCAGCAGGGCATGGTGGCGCACGCCTTTAATCCCAGCACTTGGGAGGCAGAGGTAGGAGGATCACCATGAGTTCAAGGCCACCCTGAGACTACATAGTGAATTCCAGGTCAACCTGGGCTAAGAATAAGACCCTACCTCGAAAAACAAACAAGGAAAGAAGAAAGGAAAGGAAGGGAAGGGAAAGGGGGAAAAGGGGGTGGGGGAGGGGAGAAAGGGGAAAGGAAAAGGAAAGGAGGAAAAAGCGAGCAAGCTGGAGAGATGGCTCAGTGATTAAGGTGCTTGCCTGCAAAGCCTAATACCCTGAGTTCAATTCCCCAATACCCACGTAAAGACAGATGTACAAATGCATCTGGAGTTTGTTGGTAGTAGCTGAAGGCCATGGTGCCCATTTCTCTCCCTATCCTCCCTTCTTGCAAATCAGTAAGTAAATAAAAAAGGATTTTAAAAAAAGCAGAAGGAAGACACATGGGGCTGGAGAGATGGTTCAGTACTAAAAGGCATTTGCTTGCAAAGCCTGCTGGCCCTGGTTAAATTCCCCAGTACCCATGTAAAGCCAGATGCACAAAGTGGCACATTCATCTATCTGGAGTTCCTTTGCAGCAGTAAAAGGCTCTAACCTATATACACACACTCACTTCCCCCCCACCACCCGTCTGTCTCATGAATTTTTTTTGGAGGGGGGGATTTCGAGGTAGGGTCTCACTCTACGTCAGGCTGACCTGGAATTCACTCTGTTAGTCTCAGGGTAGCCTTGAACTCACAGTGATCCTCCTACCTCTGCCTCCCAGTGCTGGGATTAAATGTGTGCACCACCACACCCAGCTATGAATAATTTTTTAAAAACAACAGACAGAACCTAAAAGTAGTTTGTCAGGAACGAAGTAATTCCACAGAGGAAGGGAATTAAATTCTAACAATGTTTCTGGTGGTCAATCTGTGCAAATCTCATCTAAACCTTACAAAACAATGTAATTTAATAATTCCACTTCAAAGGAATTAATCCAAGGAAAACGGGAAGAATAAAAACAATAATACCATTCAGGGTATGTGTACATCTCATTTACAACAGCAAAACATTGAGAACAACTTTACGTTCCAACAATTAACTTGTTCATTTCACAACATTTATTGAGTACCTAGAGCCAGGCACTGGTAATACAGCAACAGCAATAAACAAGCTATACAAGAATCCAGAACAAATGCCTGCCCTCAAAGGAGCTCACAGTCTAATGCAAGGAGGCAGATGAGTTATAAATAAGAAAATATGTAGAGTATTTGACATGTCACATTTTCATACAGACCAAGAAAGGAGTTGGGAAGTAAGAGGAACAAGGGGTGAGTTATGAGTCAGGAAAGTCTAAACTCAAAAGTCTAGCATTTGAAGGCATTTAAGAAGAGAGTATTGTTTTATTCCCCAGAAATGATTTGCTTCCCCATTAAATCTACAGCACCCTTTTAAACTGTCTTGGTGATTCCATAATACATTTCTTCATGATAAACAGAGCATCTCCTACAGTGTACTAATTCCATTGACTTATTAGTCCAAGCCTACAGATGTGGAACCTCTCCACAAATTTTAAAGCTTTCATCATCACAACTGTCCCAGACACAAATAAATTTCTTCATTTTATGTATCTCTTATTAAACATTATGTTTTACATTATTCATTACAAGGATGATATCCTTAGCAAAAAGCATGTCACTAAATGCTTCTGTCTGGTTCAGTTACAAACTGACTCAATGTAATGGCTCAAAACCTTGATTCTAAAGTACTCTGGATAGCTCCTTACCTCAAGACTCATAATGAACATATTACATGCAGAAGAATATAACAGCAATCTCTAATAATACTGTAGCTTTCTAGCTCAGGATTACTTAGGTTTGTTTTTTTAAGGGCCTCATTAATTCCCTTTGCTGAAAAGAATTTTGATGGATGGTACAAAGCAAGAAAGTGCATATTTTCAGTTTATCAGGGAACTCAGGGAAGGTTCCTAAGTGCCAATGCTTGCAGGGATACACATGTAACAACTTACCAACGGGTTAAAGAAAAGAATGATAACGGGCTCTGCTAAAGCTCCCTCAAATAACCAGTGTTTGTGTAAAACACTCATCAAAAAAACATCATCAGAAAATACTTCAGCCAGGTGTAGTGGTGCACATCTTTAATCCTAGCACTCAGGAGGCCAAGGTAAGAGGATCACTGTGAGTTTGAGGCCAGTCTGGGACTACAGAGTGCCAGGTAATCCTGGGCTAGAGTAAGACCCTACCTCGGAATTTAAAAAGTAAGTACCTTCAGAGTACCAATAAAAAAGGAAGACATGTATGTAAGGGGTTATTGACAGAATGGATCAATGACAGAGAGATACCTGCAAGCCATTTTAATGTTTGGGAACCTATGCTGTAGGGCAGGTGAAACAAGCTTTCTGTAAAGGCCAAGGAGTGAATATTGAAGCTTTATGAGCCACATGGCTTCTGGTATCTGTTCCGCCTTGCCAGAGCCAGGTATGATGATACACCTTTAATCCCAGCACTCAGGAGACAAAGGTAGGAGGATTGTTTTGAGTTTGAGGCCAGGCTAAAACCACAAACTGAGTTCTAGATCAGCCTGGGCAACAGTAAGACCCTACCTCAAAAACAAACAAACAACTTTTATTTACAAAACCTTTCCTTACACTCCCACAGGTTATCTGCCAACCCATGATGTATAAGAAGGCAATAAGCTAAATGTGAACAAATTCTTATCACCAGTTTTGTTTCTGTTTTTCCCTCCTTTGTTTTGGCTAAATTTCTGGCTTTACTTTTTCATTACTTATTATCAGTTGGATGTTTTTTGAGGAGGAAAAAACCTTAATTACTTATGATTTTATTCATATTTTTGTGGTTGATGTTTGAGGGTTTTTTTATTTGTAAAGACTAGGCTGACTTTAATTTTATTATTCATTTGAGAGAGAGAGAGAATATGGGCACACCAGGGCCTCTGACCACTAAAACAAACTCCAGATGCATGCGCTACCACATGCATCTGCTTATGTGGGTACTGGGGAAATCAAACATGAGTCCTAGGCTTCATAGGCAAGCACCTAAACAGCTAAGTCATCTCTCCATGCCGATGGTTTGGATTTTTTGAGGCAGGGTCTTGTTCTAGGCCAGGCTTACCTGAAACTCACTCTATAACCCAAATTGGCCTCAAACTCATGGTGAGTAGTTAAAAATAATGGCAGGAGCTGGGTGTGGTGGTGCACGCGTTTAATCCCAGCACTCGGGAGGCAGAGGTAGGAGGATCACTGTGAGTTCGAGGCCACCCTGAGACTACATAGTGAATTCCAGGTCAGCCTGAGCTAGAGTGAGACCCTACCTCGGAAAACCAAAATAATAATAATAATAATAATAACAATAACAACAACAACAACAACAACAAACAATAATAATAATAATAATAATAATGGCAGAACAGCTGCTCACAAAAATGGTTTACAAGCCAGGCACGGTGCCTTTAACCCAAGCACTTGGGAGGCTTATGTAGGAGGATCAGTTAGTTCAAGGCCATCTTGAGACTACATAGTGAATTCCAGGTCAAACCTGGGCTACACCAAGAACCGACCTCAAATACCACCCACCACCCCACCAGCGACCCCCCCCCAAAAAAGTTTACTATGTGAACTATATGAATTTAAATCCACCAAGCTGGGGCTAGAGAGATGCTCAGTGGTTAAGGTACTTGCCTGCCTAAATTTACCTAGCCAAACAAATTAATAAGGTGTGACTAAAGATTTAGCTATAAGAATGTGACTTTATAGTATTTTTATAGTAACAAAAAGTTGAGAGTAGCATTTATATGCTACATCTGGAGAACTAGTTAAATAAATGATAGTACATCCATACATTGCAACCATTTAATAGAATAGAAATTTATTGAACGATGTTGTGATTTAGTTATTTTTTAAAAGGTTACAAAACTGAATGTACAGTATGATCTCATTTTGTGAAAACAAATGTACATATATACAATAAGATACATAAAACCACCTGGAAAAATACATCACAATATTTACAGTGATTTCCAAGGATGGTGTAATAATGAAGACTAATCTTTCTCTTCTGGCTATCAATTATTTCTGATTTGCTATAAACAGATTGATTGGTATATAAGAAAATTTTTCTTTAAATATAGAATAATAACTGAAACAGGTGCAGCTTTATATAGGTCAACATTGCCTAATAAACTCAAAGTACACTTGTAGTAATTCTCAGAACTTCAAAGAGTGATTTCTCCTCAGTCTCCAAATACTGACTATAAAGGTTAAGAAAATCTAGGTATTACATATACAAATAAATGTTTATGATAGGGTAATAAGCTCTTAAATATAAAGATACTACAAAAGTCGTAGCAACCGACCACCACTTGTACAATCAAAAATGTTTAAGATACCAATCCAATTGATCTACTTTAGACACTGCCTCAGACATTACCAACAGGGTTGTTCCAAGTATGAATTGAAAAAGGAACTATCTTTATTCACGCCACAGAAGAGAGGATCTTCAATCACCAACTTTTGGGGAAAAAGAAGAAGAGGGGGAAAAAGTCACACTACAATGTGATGGATCTCAAAATCCCATGAGAATTCCATATTCGGGGTCCAAACACATCTGTAAGAGACTCAAAGGCCAATTAATTGTTATTATGGCAGATGTCCACTCAACCCTAGATGGGCTACTGCTAATAGCCAGTATAATTCTGGACCAACTGTCTAGCCCATCAATAAAAAAATAATAATACTTATTTCCACTAAAACTATTTTTCAAGTGAGTGTATCAATAGCACCCACAAAACAACATTGTAGCAAAAACATAGATATTAAAATATAAAATTATAATGCACCCATACAAAGGCCTAAGCAAAAGCAATTATCTAGGGTGATGGGTCTAGAGAGTTTTAATTCCGTTATAGACACATAACCTATTCAAGAAAAAAAAAACTAAGTAAGATAGAGAACACAGTCCTTTACCAAATACAGTTCATTACTGAGAGAGACAGTTTCCAGTTATGCACATAAAGCAAAGTCTCAAAACCATGCAAGTACTGGTACACACTTTCTATTCTACTAGTCATCCAATATCAAATAGGATGAGATGGAAAACTCACCATTCAGGCCCAAAGTTCAGAGTCTGCGTTTCTGCGGCCATTCTTATTTTTAAAATGATTTTTTTTTAATGTGAAGAAACCTATTAAAGAGAAAAATATCTGTCAAACAATTAAACAAGAGTAAGTGCACAATTTTGGGCCAGAAAGCATAGCTACATAGTATGCTCTGTTCAGGCTCCTCTCACAAGGGTAAGGCATTTTGTTTTGTTTTATTTTTATTTTTATTTTTATTTTTATTTTTATTTTTATTTTTATTTTTATTTTTATTTTTATTTTTATTTTTTTTGAGGTAAGTTCTCATTCTAGCCCAAGGCTGACCTGGAACTCACTCTCCAGTCCCAAACTGGCCTCCAACTCACAGCAATCCTTCTACCTTTGCCTCCGGAGTGCTAGGATTAAAGGGGTGTGTCACCATGCCTGACTTAAGGATGAGATTTTTTTTAAATATTGTTTTCCCATTTTTATTTATTTTGACGTGGGGGGGGGAGGATTACATATCAGTATCTCTTGCTGCTACAAACACCTATAGAACTTTACATTGGTCACTAGGGAACTGAACCAGGGCTAATATGCTTTGTAAGCAAGTACCTGAGCCATCTACCCAAAAGTGAGCTTTTTAAATTTCTATTTAGTAGCCAGGCGTGGTGGCGCACGCCTTTAATCCCAGCACTCAGGAAGCAGAGATTGGAGGATCATTGTGAGTTCAAGGCCACCCTGAGATTGCATAGTTAATTCCAGGTCAGCCTGGGCCAGAGTGAGACCCTACCTTGAAAAACCAAAAAATATATATAAAAATAAAAAATAAAAATAAATTTCTATTTATAGCAATACAGTAGGCAAAAGAGAAATGAGCAAATTCACCCTTCCTTTCCAACTTATTATCTTCTTTTACTTATCTGAGAAAGAGGCATGGTGTAAGATGAAGTCATGAGACAGTTAGAAGCAGATTATACAAGGCACTGGGGACCAAATTAAGGATGGTGGTTCTTTAGTCTTAGAGCAATGGGGAATGAAGAAATAATAACTAACATTTACATTTCATTTTCTACTATTTTCATACAATAGCTCCCCTATCACCTTATGGTACTGGGGTCTGAACCCAGAACCTTAACAATCCTACACTGAACCATATTCCAAAACTCCTTTTAGTTTTTGTTTTGCTTTTGTTTTATTCAAGGTAGAATCTCACTCTAACCCAGGCTGACCTGTAATTCACTATGTAGTCTCAGGGTGACCTCAAACTCACAGCAATCCTCCTACCTCTACCTTCCAAGTGCTGGGACTAAAGGAGTGCACCACCATGTCAGACAGAACATTTCTAATTTTAATTTCTCTGAAATTAAAATACATCTTAGGGCTGGGAAGATAGCTCAGCAGTTAAAGACTGCTTACAAAGCCTGCCAACCAGAGTTCAACCCTTCCCAGCACCCACATAAAGCCAGACACAAAGTGCCAAATGCACCTAGTGGAACCAGGAGAATCCAAAACTTACAGATAGATTGGGGTTCACTTACAATAGTAAGAGACTATCTCAAAGAAAGTGGAAGAAGGGCATGGTGGCACACTCCTTTAATGCCAGCACTCCGGGGGGGAGGGGGGGGCAGAGGTAGGAGAATCACCATGAGTTTGAGGCCTCCCTGAAACTACAGAGTGAATTCCAGGTCAGCCTGAGCTAGAGTGAGACCCTACCTTGACATTCTGAGGTTGTACTCTGATTGCCACACATGTGCTGTAACATGCATGAACCCACGCACACACACTCACTCATACATAGGAACAAACAAAAATTTAAAAATAAGGGCTGGAGAGATGACTTAGCAGTTAAGGCATTTTCCTGAAAACCCAAAGGATCCTGGTTCAATTCTCCAAGACCCACAAAAGCCAGATATACAAAGGGGCGCATACATTTGGAGATCGTTTGCAGTGGTTGGAGGTCCAGGTGCACCCATTCGCGCGCACTCGCTCATGCTCTCGCTCTCTCACTCTCTCTCTCTCCCCTCTTTCTCAAATCAAAAAAAATACATCTTGTTTTGTTTTGTTTTTTGAGGTAATGTCTCACTCTAGCTCAGGCTCACCTGGAATTCACTATGTAGTCTCAGGGTGGACTAAAACTCACAGCAATCCTCCTACCTCTGCTGGGATTAAAGGTGTGCCCCACCACACCTGGCTAAAATACATCTTTAAAAGAAGTCATGTTGTAACTGCCACTGGTTGGGACACAATTGTATCTTTAGTCTGGGCAAGCACCATTTTCACTCTAACTTACTAATTAAAGTGTCTTCAAAACCATTACAACATGATTTTACATTGGAAATAAGATTTACTGTATAATAAAGGGCTGGAGAAATGGCTTAGCGGTTAAGGCATTTGCCTGTGAATGCAAAGGAACCCGGCCAGTTTCTCCAGGACCCATGTAAGCCAGATGCACAAAGGGCACATGTGCACCTGGAATTTGTTTGCAGCAGCAAGAGGCTCTGGCATCCAATTCTCTGTCTGCCTCACCGCTCGCTCGCTCGCTCTCTCTCTCTCTCTCTCTCTCTGCTGGCAAATAAATAAACATATATATATATATATATATATATATATATATATATATATATATATTACAGAGGAAGCAAAAGACCAACAGGATATTAGTAAAAGAACTATATGTCATTAGAATTCCAAGTGTTTTACAGGAAATGGAGAGAGGGAAGGAGATAGCAGGGAAGGAAGAGGGAGAGAGGGAGGGAAACACAAGCTGAAAAACACTGTCTAAAGTCAGGCGTGGTGGCACACGCCTTTAATCCCAGCACTTGGGAGGCAGAGGTAGGAGAATCGCCAAGAGTTTGAGGCCACCCTGAGACTACACAGTGAATTCCAGGTCAGCCTGAGCCAGAGTGAGACCCTACCTCGAAAAACCAAAACAAAAAAAAAAAAAACACCACCACTGTCTAATACTCATACATGCATGACACACTAATAATCCAGACTGTCACATGCAGCACAGATGAATGTTTTTAAGGGGTTAAGCAAATGATCAGGGGGCTGGAGAGATGGTTTAACTGTTAAGGTGCTTGCCTGCGAAGCCTAAGGACTCAAGTTTTATTCCCCAGGACCCACATAAACCAGATGCACAAGGTGGCGCGTGCAACTAGAGTTTGTTTGCCGTGGCTGGAGACCCTGGCATGCCCATTCTGTCTGTCTCTATCTCTCTCTTTCTCTCTCTCTAATAAATAAAAAAATAAATTTTAGGGGCTGGAGAGATGGCTTAGCAGTTAAGGCGCTTGCCTGCAAAGCCTAAGAACCCATGTTCAACTCTACAGGTCCTATGTAAGGCAAACATACAAGATGACACAAGAGTGCAAGGTCATGTATGTGCACAAGGTGGCACACACTTCTAGATTTTGATTATAGTGGCTGGAGACCCTGGCATGCCAAGGTCTCTCTCTCTAGCATAAAAAAGGCCAGTCTGATAAAATGGCCTGGATATCCATGACCTCACAGTGCCTGACACTACCCACCTAAGACCATCATAATAGGAGGAAAAGATCATGACATCAAACTGAAAAGAGAGACTGATTGAAAGGGGGAGGGGATATGATAGAGAGTGAAGAAGTTTCAAAGGGGAAAGTGGGGGAGGGAGGGAAATAACATGGGATATTGTCTACAATTAAAGAAGTTGTCAATAAAAATAATAATTAATTTTTAAAAAGGCCAGTCTGGCCAGGAATGGCAGCACATACCTTTAATCCCAGTACTTGGAAGGCAGAGGTAGGAGGATCGTTGTGAGTTCAAGGCCACCCTGAGACTACATAGTAAATTCCAGGTCACCTTGAGCTAAAGTGAGACCCTACCTTAAAGGAAAAAAAAAAACTTTGTAGTCTTTCTAGCTTCCTTCCTTTCTTTCCTTTTTTTATTTTTTAAAGCAAGCCCAAGACTGGCTTTTGTTTGTTTTGTTTCTTTTGGGGTTTTTTTGGTCCTCTCAAGATAGGGTCTTTTATTTAAGGATGACCTAGAATTCACTCTGTAGTCTCAGGGTGGCCTTGAACTCATGGTAATCTTCCTCCCTCCATCTCCCAAGTGCTGAGATTAAAGGTGTGTGTCAACACACCTGATGACTACAAACTCTTCATTAGCATCAACAATAGAGTTCTGGTGACTTTCAAGAAGGCAATCACCCGTAGATGGTGGGGACAATGCCAGATTGCAGCTGTGTGAATGACTGGGTAGGAAAGGGAGACCCATAAATGTTACTAACTCAAAAATTATAGATAGGGGCTGGAGAGATGGCTTAGCGGTTAAGGCGCCTGCCTCCTAAACCTAAGAATGTCAGTTCCAATCTCCAGATCCCACGTTTAACCAGATGCCAAGTGACGCAAGGGCACAATGCCGCACTTGACCACAAGGGGGCGCACGCATCTGGATTTCATTCGCCGCAGCTGAGAGACTGCTGGCGCCCCATCTCTATCTGTCTTCCTCTCCCTCTCTATCTCTCTGTGTCTCTCTCCAAAAATAAAAAAAATAATAAAAATCATAGATAGGGGGCTGGAGAGATGACTTAATGATTAAGATGTTTGCTGCAAAGCTTAACAACTTGGTTCAGTTCCCCAATACCCACATGGAGCCAGATGCAGAAAGTGGTGCATGCTTCTGGAGTTCATTTTCAGTGGCTAGAGGCCCTGTTGTGCCCATAATCATTTATTTATTCATGCATTCTCTCTCCGTGTGTGACTCTCGCCTTGCAAATGAATAAATAAAACTTAAAAAAGTCATAAATTGGCATGGTGGTGCACACTTTTAATCCCAGCACTCAGGAGGTGGAAGAGTTAGGGGGATTGCTGTCAGTTCTAGGTCACCCTAAGAAAAGAGTGAAATCCAGGTCAGCCTGGGCTAGATAGAGTGAGACCCTACCTTGAAAAAACAAAAACAAAAACAAAAAAAAAAAAGACATAGATGAGGACTGGGAGATGGCTGAGCACTCATGCTCAAGCTGAGTATCAAATTTCAATCTCCAGACCCTACATAAAGAGCTAGGAACCTGCCAGGCATGGTGGCGCACACCTTTAATCCCAGCACTCGGGAGGCAGTTACGAGGATCACTGTGAGTTCAAGGTCACCTTGAGACTACATAGTGAATTCCAGATCAGCCTGGGTTAGAGTGAGACCCTACCTCGAAAATAAAAAAAAATTTTTTAAAAAAAGAGCTAGGAACCAAAGCAACATCTCTAATTACAGCACGCAGACAGTAACAGCAATACAGTGAGAATCCAGACTGAGATAAACAGATAAGAACCAACCCAGGTGTTGTCCACTGACCTCCACATGCAAACCATGCCACACATACACATGAACACAACACCCACCATCACCACACAAACACACACAAAATTTTATATATATATATATATATATATATATATATTTTTTTTTTTTCTAACTTAAAAAAAAGAATCTGGATGGCTCAGTGATTAAGGTGCTTGCCTACAAAGCCCACCTAAAGACAAGGGTTTGATTCCCCAGTGTCCACGTAAAGGTAGATGCACAAAGTGGTACATGTATCTGGAGTCTGTCTGTAGCAGAAGGCCCTAGCATGCTCTTTTCTCCCTCTTCCCACCTCTCTCTCACACCACCCCCCTTGTAAATAAATAAATAATTTAAAAAGAGGGGGTGGGCTGGAGAGATGGCCTAGCAGTTAAGACACTTGCCTGTAAAGCCAAAGGAAGTAGATTCAATTCCCCAGTACCCACATAAGCCAGATGCACAAGGTGGTACATGAGTTTGGAGTTCACATGCAGTGGCTGGAGGCCCTAGCATACCCATTCTGTTTCTCTCTCAAATAAATTAAATATTAAAAAGTTAGGTTTTAATAAAAAGAATCTTAGGGCTGGTGATATGGCTCAGTGGCTCAAGGTACTGGTTTACAAATCCTATCAGTCTGGAGTCCTGATTCCCCAGTACCCAGATGCACTACGTAGAGAATGCATCTGGAGTTCATTTGCAGAAGCCCTAGTGGATCAAGTCTCATTCTATCTCTGTGTTTGCAAATAAGTCAATTTTTTTTTATTTTAAATTAAGGGGCTAGAGAGATGGCTCAGTGGGTAAGGCATTTGCTGGCAAAGCCAAAGGAGCCTAAGGACCAAGGAGTGAAACCCAACACCGACATAAAGCCAGATACCCAAGGTGGTACATACATCTGGAATTCATTTGCAGTGGCTAAAGGCCCTGGTGCACCAATACTCTCTAATTGCCTTTCCCCCCTCTTCTCTCACACATAAATAAATAAGTAAATAATTTTTTTGGGGGGGGGGCGGGTTCGAGGAAGAGTCTCACTCTAGCTTCGGCTGACCTGGAATTCATTATGTAATCTCAGGGTGGCCTTGAACTCACTGCAATCATTCCACCTGTCTCCCAAATGCTGGGATTAAAGATATGCACCACCATGCCGGCTTAATAAATACTCTACAAATTCTAAATTAAGCCAGGCATGGTGGCGAATGCCTTTAATACCGCACTCAGGAGGCAGAGGTAGGAGGATAGCCATCAGTTTGAGGCCACCCTGTGACTACATAGTGAATTCCAGGTCAGCCTGAGCTAGAGTGAGACCCTACCAAGAAAAATCAAAAAAAAAAAAAAAAAATTCTAAATTAAGCCAGGTGTGGTGATGCACGCCTTTAATCCCAGCACTTGGGAGGCAGAGTAGGAGGATCACCTTGAGTTCAAGGACACCCTGAAACTACATAGTTAATTCCAGGCCAGCCTGGACTAGAGTGTACCCTACCTCTAAACACCCCCCCCAAAAAAATTCTAAGTTAAGGGGCTGGAGAGATAGCTCAGCAGTTAAGTCACTTGCTGATGGCCCAAATTCGATTCCACAGTGCCCAAATTGAAGCCAGAGGTACAAGGTGGTACATGCATATGGAATTTGTTTGAAGCAACTGGAGGCCTTGGTGTACCTATTCTTCTCCTCTCCTTCCCTCCCTCCCTCCCTCCTTCTCTCTCTCTCCCTGCTTGCAAGTAAATTAATAAATAATGGGTTTTTTTTAAATCTGTTGAGCATAAATGGTGCATTCCTTTATTCCTAGCACTTGGGAAGCAGAGTTAGGAGGACCACTGTGAGTGTGAGGCCACCTTGAGATGACAAAGTGAATTCCAGGTCAGCCTGGGCTAGAAAGAGACCCTATCTCCAAAACTTAAAAGAAATTAAAAAATTAAAAAATTTTTTAAAAAGAACTTGGGGCTGGAGAGCTGGCTTAGTGTTCAAGGCACTTGACAGCAAAGCCTAAGAACCCAGGTTCGATTCTCCAGATCCCACATAAACCTGATGCACACGGTGGCACATGCATCTAGAGTTTGTCTGCAGTGGCTAGAAGGCCCTGGCATGCCCATTCTCTCTCTCTCTCTAATAAATAAAAATAAAATATTAAAAATAAAAATCTTGGATGGTGACAAAGAAAGTTTATACTTTAGGACATTTCTTATTTTGTAAAAGTACCAGTAGAGTAAAAGGTAAAGAGACATTCAGCAAAATGATGCTGTGACAGAAGTCTGATAAGGCAGGATGGGTGGGAGTTTCAGAGAACAAATGAAGGAGGGAGCTTAACTCCTATCCATCCACTTGTGACAAGAGTATATCCAAATGACAGGATGCTTCCACAGTTATTTTTGTGGGTGTTAGTGTCTGTTTTCTGTGCTCTTATTTTTTTTTGCAAGGGGGAGGAAGGCTGAAAGCAAACTGAAGAAACATAATGATGGCCTCAATTTTCTAAGAAGTAGACCAATACAGATTAAGGTTTGAAAAAAATTAATAAATAGAGAGCTATTGTGGTCTACAATCACGTTTGGTGCTTTGTTTCATTTTTTCCTTAATTTGCTTTTTTTTTTTTTTTTTTTGGTTTTTTTCGAGGTAGGGTCTCACTGTGATCCAGGCTGACCTGGAATTAACTATGTAGTCTCAGGGTGGCCTCGAACTCTCAGCGATCCTCCTACCTCTGCCTCCCGAGTGCTGGGATTAAAGGCGTGCGCCACCACGCCCGGCTCCTTAATTTGCTTTTAAAAAATATATATTTTACTTATTTATTCAAAAGGGGAAGAGAGATGGGGGCAGACAGAGGGAATGGGAACGCCAAGGCTTCTTAGCCACTGCAAACAAACTCCAGAAGTATGCGTCACCATGTTCTCCAGCCCCTTTTAAAATTTTTTATTGATGACCTCTGTACATATACAGGATACCATGACCATAATCCCCTCCTACTACCCTCACATGCGTGCGTGCGTGTGTGGAGAGAGAGAGAGAGTACATTAGTACTTAGATAAAACAATTGAGCCATTTCTCCTGATCTATATCTGCTTTTTTTGTTGTTTTTTGAGGTAGGGTCTCACTCTAGCCCAGGCTAATCTGGAATTCACTATGTAGTCTCAGGTTGGCTTGAATTTACAGCAATCCTCGTACCTTTGCCTACCAAGTGCTGGGATTAAAGGCATGCACATCTATGCCCGGCTCTATATCTACTTTCTTGTTTTCATTTTTTAATATATTTTCTTTATTTGAGAGAGAGAAAAAATGGTCACACCAGGGCCTCCAGCCACTGCAAACGACCTCCAGATGCATGTGCCACCTTGCGCATCTGGTTTCACGTGGGTACTGGGGAATTGAACCTCAGTCCTTAGGTTTCACAGGCAAGCACCTTAACCACTAAGCCATCTCTGAAGCCCCTATATCTGCTCTTTAACATTTGCAAAATCTCAGATCTGTCAATTTTCTGATTTTACTTCACCACAATGTCTTATTTTGCCTGTACCCTCCCTGCCTTTGTATTTTCCATTTTCTGTGCTGACAAAATCCCACACTGGTTTTGTCCTTTTGTTCATTCTATCACCCTGAGACTAGGTCACTAAGTTGGAGAGAAAAGCCTATAACCAAGCAGAGGTAGGAGGACTGCCAAGAGTTCAAGGTCATCCTGAGACTACATAGTGAATTCCAGGTCAGCCTGGCCTACAGTGAGACCTGACCTCAAAAACCAAAAACAGGGCATTGTGGTGCACGCCTTTAATCCCAGCACTTGGAAGGCAGAGGTAGGAAGGATCACCGTGAGTTCGAGGCCATCCTGACACTAGTTAATTCCAGGTCAGCCTGGGCCAGAGTGAGACCCTACCTTAAAAAAAAAAAAAAAAAAAGCCGGGCGTGGTGGCACACACCTTTAATCCCAGCACTTGGGAGGCAGAGGTAGGAGGATTGCCTTGAGTTCAAGGCCACCCTGAGACTACATAGTTAATTCCAGGTCAGCCTGGGCCAGAGTAAGAACCTACCTCGAAAAACCAAAAAAAAAAAAAAAAAAAAAAAAAAAAACCACAGCTGGAGAGATGGCTTAGCAGTTAAGGCATTTGCCTGCAAAGCCAAAGGATCCAGGTTCAACTCTCCAGGACCCACATAAGCCAGATGTACAAGGGGCACATGCGTCTGGAGTGAGTTTGCAGTGGCTAAAGGCCCTGAAAAGCCCATTTTCTCTTGATCTGTCTCCTTTTATTGGTAGACAGAGAACAATGCAGAGGCATATAGGTGGCAAAGTACTGAGAATAAGTAAGTGGCTAGCGCATGCTCAGCCCTAAACAGGACCATCTATATTATCTTCTCCAAAGTTTAGAGAACATCACCGACCAGGGAGCAAAAGAATCCATAAGCCAAATGGGTAGGAATGATGGGTCTTCTGTATACACATAATATGGCTGTTACACTCATGAATTCACAGAAACTGTGGGTTTTTTGCACAAAACTGAGCCAGTCAACATTCTATTGTGGATGGGGAGGGGCTTATGAGACCCCCTACTTCACCCAGGGGAATTACTGGCAGTTAATGGTTGCTGGGGGAAAAGGGAGTCAGGTTCTTCAATGGTATAACTGACAAGGTGCCCATAATTCAGTAAATAATCCCCACCCATGCTAGCAACCCTAATTTAACTCATTAGGTCACCAAAACAAAACAGAAAAGAAAGTAGGGGCCAAGTTTGGCGGTTCACGCCTTTAATCCCAGCACTTCAGATGCAGAGGCAGGGGGATCGCCATGAGTTCAAAGCCAGCCTGAGACTACATAGGGAATTCTAGGACAGCCAGGGCTAGAGCAAGACACTACCTGAAAAAACAAAACAAAACAAAAAAGGAAGTTAGGCATGGTGGTGCACCCAGCACTCAGGAGGCAGAGGTGGGAGGCTCACCATGAGTTCAAGGCCACCCTGAAACTACAGAGTGAATTCCAGGTCAGCCTCAGTTAAAGCGAGATCCTACCTCGAAAAACCCAAAAAAAAAAAAAAAAAAAAAAAAATAAAAGAAAGTAGGAAGAAGATTAGTTGAGAAAAGGGCATCCCAGCACTCAGGAGAAAGAGGCAAGAGAATGGCCCATGAGTTTAAGGCCAGCCCTGTCTACATGGTGAATTCTAGGGCAACAGGGATATAGAGAAACTCTGTCTTCAAAAAAAAAAAAAAATTACAAACTGGGGGGCTGGAGAGATGGCTTAGTGGTTAAGGCACTTGCCTGCAAAACCAAAGGACCTTGTTTGATTCCCCAGGACCCATGTAAGCCAGATGCACAAGATGACACATGCATCTGAAGTTCATTTGCAGTGGTAGGAAGCCTTGGCATGTCCATTCCCTCCCCCTCCCTCCCTCCCTCTCTCTCTTTCTCTCTCTCAAATAAATAAAAATAAAAACAAAAAGACAGAAGTGAGTCATTCTTTAAAAAAAAAAAACTGGGCTTAGTGGTTAAGGCACTTGCCTGCAAAGCCTAAGGATCCACGTTTAATTCTCCAGATCCCATGTAAAAAACAAAAAAAAAAGGGGGGGAGGGCCTGGAGAGATGGCTTAGCGGTTAAGCGCTTACCTGTGAAGCCTAAGAACCCTGGTTCGAGGCTCAATTCCCCAGGACCCACATAAGCCAGATGCACAAGGTGATGCATGCATCTGGAGTTCCTTTGCAGTGGCTGGAGGCCCTGACGTGCCCATTCTCTCTCATTCTCTCACTCTCTGTGTGCATCTGCCTCATCCCCTCTATCGCTCTCTCAAATAAATTTAAAAAAAAAAAAAGGCTGTTTTTTGGGCTTGCCTCAAAAAACAAATAGAAGCCAGGTGTGGTGGCACACCCCTTTAATCCCAGCACTCGGGAGGCAGAGGTAGGAGGATCACTGTGCGCTGAAGGCCAGCCTGAGATTACATAGTGAATTCCAGGTCAGCCTAGACTACAGCAAGACCCTACTTTGAAAAACTAAAGTTGCCAATAATACCTATCTGTAATTCTAGCACACAGAAGGGGGAGGTAGGAGAAATCAGTTCAAAACCAGCCTCAGGTACATAAAGTCTGAGGTCAGCCTATGCTATGAGATGGTCTTAAAAAACAGGAAAAAAAGCCGGGTGTGGTGGCACAGGCCTTTAATCACAGCACTTGGGAGGCAGAGGTAGGAGGATCGCTATGAGTTCGAGGCCACCCTGAGACTACATAGTTAATTCCAGGTTAGCCTGGATCAGAGTGAGACTCTACCTCGAAAAACCAAAAAAAAAAGAAAAAAAACAGGAAAAAAAGTTGGGATGGGTAGATGACTCAGTGGTTAAAGGTGCTTATCTGCATAGCCTGTTGGCCTGGGTTCAATTCCCTATTACCCACAAAAAGCCAGATGCACAAAGTGGTGCGTGCATCTGGAGTACAGTTACAAGAGGCCCTGGTGTGCCCATATTCTCTCTCTCTCTCTCTCCTCTCAAATCAATTTTTCTTAAGTTTGTAACCAAAGTATAGTTGGTCATGCCTACAATTCCATCATTGAGGAGGCAGAGGCAGCAGAATTCAAGATTGAGGCCAGCCTAGACTACACAGTAAGACCTCCCTCTTCTCCCCCCCCCCCATTGTCTCATATACAGTTTATTTCAGGTATTGGAGATATATTTCAGTGACAACTCATGTGTATTTTTTATTAAATTTGTTTTAGTATTTCATTTTTATTTATTTATTTGAGAGAGAGATATAGAAATAGGCAAGTAAGCCAAGCGTGGTAGTGCACGCCTTTAATCCCAGCATTTGGGACAGAGGTAGGAGGAGCGCTATGAGTTCGAGGCCACCCTAAGAATACAGAGTGAATTCCAGGTCAGGCTGGGCTACAGTGAGACCCTACCTCGAAAAACCAAAAAAAAAAAAGGAATAGGCAGGTAGAAAGAAAGAGAGGATGGGCACGCCAGGGTCTCCAACCACTGCAATGCCATGTGCCCCCTGTGCATTTGGCTTAAATGAGTCCTAAGGAGTAGACCCTGGGTCCTTTGGCTTTGCAGGAAAGCACCTTAACCACTAAGCCATCTCTCCAGCTCAACTCATGGGTTTAAAAGCACATTAATGCCTTGAATTGGATTAATCCCCAGATCCACATTTTTTCCAAAAAGTTTATTTTCTGAACTATAAGAACATATAATGCCAGCAGTTGACACTAAGTCACGGATTCTTTCCCAATAGCAAAGTCCAAACTGCTATCCTCTCTAATGACATCATTATAGACTACTATAGACTACAGTCTATGCAGTTCTACCCTTCATATTCTATACAACTTCATAATACTCATGAGTTGCTTAATGCTATAAAAAGTGCCAAGGACTAGGTGTGGTAGCCCATGCCTTTGTTTTTATATATATTTTAAACTTTTTCTTTAATTTGAGAGAGAGAAAAAGAGAGAATGGGCACACCAGGGATTCCTGCCACTGCAAACAAACTACAGGCACATGTGCTCTTTTGGCCATCTGGCTTTATGTGGGAACTGAGGAATCAAACCTGAGCCATTAGGCTTTGCAAGCAAGCACCTTTAACTGCTGAGCCATCTCTCCAACCCTTTTAGTTTGTATTTTTATATATTTTGAAAGCTTTTATTTATGGCCCAATCTTTTAACCCATGACTCAGAGGCAGAGGTAAGAGGATCACTGTGAGAGCGAGGCTGGCCTGAGACTACATAGTTCTGGGTCAGCCTGGGCTAAAGCAAGACCTTACCTTAAAAACCCAAAACAGGAAGAAAAAAAAAAAAAAGCCAAGCAATTATAAAAACAATCAATGGGCCAGACATGGTGTCACACACCTTTAATCCCAGCACTTGGGAGGCAGAGGTAGGAGGATCACTGTGAGTTCAAGGCCACACTGAGCCTACATAGTGAATTCCATGTCAGCCTGGGCTACAGTGGAGACCCTACCTCAAAAACTGCCCCTCCCCAAAAAAAATCAATGGAAAATATTAAGTGACGTTTTTCACAAACCAAGGTCCTTTGCTTATATTTATTTACTAAACCTTTAAGGCACTCCTGTGAACCCCAGAAACATAGAACTTTTGCTAAAAAATGGAACTGGGAACAAGACATGGTCATGCAAACCTGTAATCCCAACACTTAGGAGGTAGAGGCAAGAGGATCAGAAATTCAAGAAAATCCTCAGCTACATTACAAGGTCAATACCAGCCTAGGGTAAATGAAAACTCTTGTCTCAAAATGCAAAACAAGCTGGGCATAGTGGCTCCCCCTTTAATTCCAGCACTTGGGAGGCTAAGGTACGAGGATTATCATGAGTTCACAGCCAGCCTGAGTTACAGAATGAGTTCTAGGTCAGTCTGGGCTAGTGATAGCTGCCTCAAAGATATCCAAAAAATAATAAAGGAAGCTGGACATGATGGCGCATGCCTTTAATCCCAGCACTCAGGAGGCAGAGGTAGGAGGATCACTTTGAGTTCAAGGCCACCCTGAGACTACAAAGTGAATTCCAGGTCTGCCTGGACTACACTGAAACTCTACCTCAAAAAAACAAAAAAAAAAGGGGGGGGTTGGAGAGAAGGCTTAGAGGTTAAGGTGTTTCCCTGCAAAGCCAAAGGATGCCGGTTCAACTCTCCAGAACCCACATAAGCCAGATGCAGAAGGGGGCGCATGCATCTAGAGTACGTCTGCACTGGTTGGAGACTCTGGCATGCCCATTCAAAAAAAAAACCTACATGCATCATACATATGAACTAAACTAGGAAGTTTCAACAGTGATGCTTGATGAGACCTAAAAAAACATTGATCATGTGGCCTGGGGAGATGGCTCTATGGATAAAGCATTCACCTCTCAAGCTAGAGTACCTGAGTTCAATCCTCAGACCCCAAATAAAAAGCCAGAAGCTGTGGTGGACTTCTATAATCCTAGCATGCTAACACTGACAGCAAGATGGGAGGTGGAAACAGCAGAATTTTCCAGAAACTCATGGTAAACACGAAGAGAAGAGCAAGAGTCCAAAGTGAGAATTCAGAATCCCTGCTTCCAATGAGGTAGACAGATGAGGACCAACCCCAAAGTTGTCTTTTGATCTTGATATACATGCTGTGGTGTATGTGCGCACACACACACATACACACACACATGAATACAGCCATACACAAAAAATTTTTAAGCATGCATGTAGGACTAAACAGTTACACATTGTCAAATTTTTTCTAGATTACTAGAAAATAAAAACGCTGTTGGGAGAGCTGGAGAGATGGCTTAGGAGTCAAGGCACTTGCCTGCAAAGCCAAAGGATCCTGGTTCGATTCTCCAGGTCCCACATAAGCCAGATGCACAAGGGGGTGCATGCATCTGGAGTTCGCTTTCAGTGGCTGGAGGCCCTGGTGTGCCCATTGACTGCTTCTCTCTCTCTGCCTCTCTCTCTCTCAAATAGAAAAATAAATGAATAAAATATATATTTTTTAAAAAGCTGTTGCGCCGGGCGTGGTGGCGCATGCCTTTAATCCCAGCACTTGGGAGGCAGAGGTAGGAGGATTGCCATGAGTTCGAGGCCACCCTGAGACTACATAGTTAATTCCCAGGTCAGCATGGGCCAGAATGAGACCCTACCTTGAAAAAAACAAAAAGCTGTTGGGCCAGGCATGGTGGCACACGCCTTTAATTCCAGCACTCAGGAGGCAGATGTAGGAGGATCACTGTGAGTTGGAGGCCACCCTGAGACTACACAGTGAATTCCACTCAGCCTGGGCTGGAGTGAGACCCTACCTACAAAACAAAACAATTTAAAAAAAAAAAATAAAAATAAAAAAGCTATTGGGCATGGTGGTGCACGCCTTTAATTCCAGCACTTGGGAGGCAGATGTAGGAGGATTACTGTGAGTTCGAGGCCACCCTGAGACTACAGAGTGAATTCCAGGTCAGCCTGGGCTAGAGTAAGACCTTACCTTGAAAAAAAAAAAAAGCTCTCTGACCACTTGGGAACTTCCAACTGTGGTGAGCTTTTCCTTCAGCTGAACCTGGGCTAGCTCGGCCCAGGCCCAGGTCCATCTGGGAAGCCCCCTAGCCCTTACTCTGCACATGGGTTCTTTATCCTCTCCAGTTCCCCACATGGCAGGAGCTCCTTGATCTTTTTCTCTCTTTTCTTTCCACATTTTTTTTCCAGGCCCTCCACGTGGGATCTCTAGCCATGTAGTTTCCTTTAATACAATAATAATATTAATAAAAATAAACTGAAGAATGCTAGGCCTGGTGGCACACACCTTTAATCCCAGCATTCAGATGGCAGAGGTAGGAGGATCACCATGAGTTCAAGGCCTCTCTGAGAGTACATAGTGAATCCCTGGTCAGCCTGGATTACAGTGAAACCCTACCTTCAAAATCAGAAAACCAAAAAAACAGAAAGAATATGAAGGAAAATTGTCTAGAAGTTTTAATTGGAGTCGATCTAGAACAGCTACCACTACACTCACTCTGTGATTTGACTACTACTTGTTTTTGTTGTCACTGTGGGGGGGGGGGAGGGTTGGGGGAAGGGGCCTTTCTAGAGCCCAAACCAATGACAAAATTAACTAAAACAAGCACAGTCAATCAAATTTCTTTGCCAGGAGCTTGAAATTCTGACAGTGACCTAGTAATCAGTTGTCTAATGGTCTCAGGAACAAGAAGCCATTTTGTTAAAGCATAAAGCAAAAAGACAAGAATAAAGAAAGACAACTAAGACAGAACAAAAAAGAAACAGGATATTTCTGATCAACTGTGTGAAAAGCATAATCTAGACTATCATGACTCCCAAATGCTTCCCAATTTTTGGTTCATGTCCCTCATATAGCTAAATGCTCTTGGTGACAACACCTTGGTCCCTTAGCATTCCTGCACCCAAAACATTTCTCAGCCTGCTCCTTGGCATCAAAAGGAAATGTACAAGCAGATAAGAGCACTTGCTGGACAAGCTTAAGAGTCTGATACCCTGGTATCTGGCTAAATGCTCACCAATCTGCCCGGTAAGCATTACTCTTAATGTTCATACACATATATTAATTCTACTCTCACTTTTGGTTAAAGAAGCTTCTCTTTTCAGATGGTGGTGACCTTGGGATGACTCAGAAGGCACCACAGCACCTTCCAAGGCTCAGGGTCCACTGTGGAAGAGGTGGCAGAAAGAACGTAAGAGCCAAAGGAAAGGTAAGACTCCTTACAATGCACTCTTCCAGACACAAAATGGCCTGGGTATCCATGACCTCACAATGCATAGCACTACTTATGCAAGACCATCATGATAGGAGGAAAACATGATGACATCAAAAATAAGAAAAGCTGGGCATGGTGGCACACACCTTTAATCACAGCACTTGGGAGGCAGAGGTAGGAGGATCACCATGAGTTCAAGGCCACCCTGAGACTACATAGTGAATTCCAGGTCAGCCTGGACCAGAGTGAGACCCTACCTTGAAAAACCAAAATACAAAAAATAAAAAAGAAATTGATTGAGAGGGGGAGGGGATATGGTGGAGAGAGGAGTTGTAAAGGGGAATGTGAGGGGAGAAATTACCATGGTTTATTGTCTATAATTACAGAAGTTGTCACTAAAAATCAGAAATAAAATTGAAAAAAAAAATTTTAAGTTAAAAAAAGGGCTGGGGAGATGGCTTAGCGGTTAAGGCGCCTGCCTCTTAAGCCTAAGAACGCCACTTCCAATCTCCAGCGGTTCCAATCTCCAGGTCCCACGGTTAGCCAGATGCAAAGTGACGCAAGACGCAAGGGAACGAATGCATCTGGATTTCATTCAAATGCATCTGGATTTCCTTTGCAGCAGGTGAAAGGCTGCTGGGCGCGCCCATCTCTATCTGTCTTCCTCTCCTTCTGTCTCTGTCTCTCTCAAAAAAAAAAAAAAAAAAAAAACAGTCTGAAACCACCCCAGTTCAATTCTCTAGCACCACATAAAAAGTTGGGTATGCACAAGGTGGCACGTGCCTCTGGAGTTTGTTTGCAGTGGCTGGAGGCCTGGCGCACCCATTCTCTCTCATTCTCTCCCCCCCTCCCTCTCAAATAAATAAATAAATAAATAAAATATTTTTTTTAAAAAAGTTGGGTATGGCCATGCACATCTTTAACCCCAGTTCACCAAGAGATAAGAGAATTACTGAGGCTCAAGGACAGAAAATGTCGTGTCTCAAGGAAACATGTGGATGAACAACAGAACACACTGAACATTCTCTGATCTGCACACACATGTACACTGGGTGCATCCCATCTTTACACACACATACATCTGCCACAAGTACAGATACTGTAGACACACACCAAAATAAACAAACAGTCAGGCACATGGTGGCACACACCTTTAATTCCAGCATTTGGGAGGCAGAGGTAGGAGGATCGCCTTGACTATATGGTGAATTCCAGGTCAGCCTGGGCTAGAGTGAGACCCTACCTTGAGGGCGGGGGGGGGGGGGAACGGGACACATAAGTTTACACCAGGATCAAGGCAAAAAGGATATGTTACTCTTCTAGTTCATAAAAGATCTGAAGCACTAGAAAATAAGTTTCTACAATGTTCTTTGGTCGGAGGCTGATCTGGAATTCAATATGGAGTCTCAGGCTGGCCTTGAACTCACAGTGATCCTCCTACCTCTGCCTCCTGAGTGCTGGGATTAACAGTGTATGACACCATGCCCAGCTAGAAAATAAGTTTCTACTCACCACCCAAAACCTGGATGGATGGATGGATGGATGGATGGATGGATGGATGGATGGATGGATGGATGGGAGGGAGAGAGGGAGGGGGAGGGAGGGAGGAGGGAGGAGGGAGGGGAGGGAGGGAGGGAAGGAAGGAAGGAAGGAAGGAAGGAAGGAAGGAAGGAAGGAAGGAAGGAAGGAAGGAGAAAAAGAAGAGAAAAGAAAAGAAAAAAAGAAAAGAAAAGAAAAGAAAAGAAAAGAAAAGAGTAAGTGAGGGGCTGGAGAGATGGCTTATTGGTTAAGGCACTTGCCTGCAAAGCCAAAGGATCCAAGTTCAAGTCCCCAGTACCTACATAAGCCAGCTGCACAAGGTGGCATATGCATCTGGAATTTGTTTGGAGCAGCTGAAGGCCCTAGTTCGCCCACTCTCTTTGTCTCTCTTCCCCCTCACTCAAATAAGTAAAAACTTAAAAACACAAAACAAGAGAAAAAAAAACAATGGGATTAAAGACCATACAGAGAGAGAGAGAATATGAAAATAACTGAAACCTAGGGCTTAGGTCATAGCTCAGTTGGTAAGGAGATTGCCTTGTAAGCACAAGGACAGGAGTTTAATTCCTAGAAACAACATAAAAATGTCAGGCATGGGGTTGAGGAGATGGCTTAGCAGTTAAGGAGCTTGCCTGCAAAGTCAAAGGACCTCGGTTCAATTCCCCAGGACCCATATAAGCCAGATGCACAAGGTGGCGCATGCACCTGGAGTTCCTTTGCAGTGGCTGGAGGCCCTGGCACACCCATTCTCTCTCCCAAAGAAATAAATAAAAATAAAATATTTAGCCAGGTGTGGTGGTGCATGCCTTTAATCCCAGCACTTGGGAGGCAGAAGTAGGAGGATCACCATGAGTTCAAGGCCACCCTGAGACTGCATAGTGAATTCCAGGTCAGCTTGGATGAGAGTGAAACCCTACCTCAAAAAAACCAAAAAATTAAATAAATTAAATAAAATAAAATATTTAATAAAAAATGTCAGGGGGTTGGAGTTCTAAAGGGGAATGGGGGGGAGGGGAGAGAAATATCATGCATTTTTTGTATGTAAGTATAGAAGTTGTCAATAAAATATATATATATTTATATACACACACATACACACACACATATGTCAGGGGGGCTAGAGAGATGGCTTAGCAGTTAAGGCACTTGCCTGCAAAGCCAAAGGATCCCATTTCGATTCTCCAGGACCCACGTAAGCCAGATGCACAAGGAGTGCATGCATCTGGAGTTCATTTGCAGTGGCTGGAGGCCCTGGTGCACCCATTCTCTCTCTCTCAAATAAATAAAATATATTTTAAAAAAAAAAAAAAAAGGTCAGGCATGGTGGCACATGTTTGTAATCCCAGTACTGTCGAGGTGGAGACAGGATGATCCCAGGGCTCACTGGCCAGACAGTTTAGCCTACTTGGTTAGTGCCAAGTCAATTAGAGACGCTATCTCAAAAGAAGGTGGGCAAGCTGGGTGTGGTGGCACACAAGTTTAATCTCAGCACTCAGGAGGCAGAGGTACAAAGATCACTTTGAGTTTGAGGCCACCTTGAGACTACATAGTGAATTCCAGATTCACTTCAGCTAGAGCGGAGACCCTACCTCAATAAATAAATAAGGGCTAGAGAGATGGCTTAGCGGGTAAGGCGCTTCCTGGCAAGCCACGAATTCAGGTTCGATTCCTCAGTATACATGTAAAGCCAGATACATAAGGTGGCACATGTATCTGGAGTTCATTTGCAGTGGCTAGAGGCCCTGGCAAATCTATCTGCCTGCCCCTCCCCCCCCACACACACACACAAATAAAATTTTAAAAAATATTTTTTTAAAAGGTGGGCAATGCCTAAACAACAAGGTTGTCCTAAGGCCTACATACACGTACATACACACACTCACACACCAAAAATTTAAAAGCAAAAATCAGCTCTTTGGGTTTTAGGAATGAAGATAATGGTAGAACACTTATTTATGTATACAAGGCTCTGGGATGAATCCCTGGAGGGTACTATTTGCATTAACTCCCAATTTTGTGCTTCTCTTCCAACTTACCTGTTGTTCAAAAGTTCTGCTAGTTCACAGCAGGTTTGAGCAGATGTTGTTCAGGTCCTTTTAACACTGTAAATAACAAAAATACTAATGTAAATAAAAAAGCAATCCCTGGAAAATCTTTAAAAGCATAAATTTTTGCCAGACAGGGTAACACATGCCTTTAATCCCAGAACTCTGGAGGCTGACCTTGGAGGATCACATGAGTTCAAGGATACCCTGAGACTACATAGTAAATTCCAGATCATCCCGGGCTACAGTGAGACGCTACCTTGAAAAAACTGAAAAAACAACAAAAGAAAAGCCTAAATTTGGGGGGCTCAAAACACATGGTTTAATATGATCATTTTGAAAAGACAGCCCCACCCTCCCAACCCCACCCAATTATGTTTCAGATCCTTTTGTTCTGGTGAAGAACCTTTTGGCAAAATGCTCTGTATATTTTTCAATACAAAAAGTTTTGTAAACAATAAAACCCCAAAGAACATTAAAACCAATACAAAGCCGGGTGTGGTGGTGCACGCCTTTAATCCTAGCACTCGGGAGGCAGAGATAGGAGGATCACCATGAGTTTGAGGCCACCCTGAGAATACAGAGTGAATTCCAGGTCAGCCTGAGCTAGAGTGAGACCCTACCTTGAAAAAAAAAAAAAAAAAAACAATATATTTATATAGACTAGGCCACCTAGCAATCACCAACTCAGAGACTCAGCAAAGTCGTACAAAGCCTAGACAAATACAGTAACTGGAGTGGAGCAGCAGTTGGGGAGACAAGAAACAGGAGTGGACACACACCACCCAATGAATCTATTGCATTTGTCCATTTCAACATTGAGATAGGTTTGCAATGATCTCACAGCATGTAAACGAAACCCCCTTTTTCTCTTTCAGCTACCATGACACTATCAACCACTAGGGCAGCAGGGCAGGACACTGGCTCCGGGTGTCACAGAGGCCCTCCGGTGTGTGTCTCCCTGGAACCCAAGATCTTGAAAGGTTATGATCTGATGCTGGTCTTTGTCTCATGTTATCTATCCCTGGCACGCACAGAGTAGAGCAAAGGTATTGGTCTGAAAACTCATCCTTATCAGGCTGAGGATGTAGCTCAGTGGTAAAGTGCTTGCCTAGCACACATGAGGCCCAAGGTTCAATCCCCAGTACCATAAAACAAAAATACCTCATCCTTACAAACTTGCTTCCCCCCAAAAAAAAAAAACAACACATATATACACACACAGCCTACTGTGTGCATGGCAGGCACAGACTGATCTGGTGAAAGGTGGATATGGTAAGGATCACAATTTCTGTGCCCTGGGAATAGACAACCACAACTTAACCATGGCCTCTCTGAGCTTTTCCCCTGGCCCAGCTTTCTGTATCATCTTTTCCTATTTACACAAATTTCCAATCTTCCAGCTGGAGGAGATCAAGTCATGAGGTGACCCAATTAAAACTTAGTCTCAGCTGGGCGTGGTGGTGCATGCCTTTAATCCCAGCACTCGGGAAGCAGAGGTAGGAGGATCGCCATGAGTTCAAGGCCAAGGCCACCTTGAGACTACAGAGTGAATTCCAGGTCAGCCTGAGCTAGAGTGAGACCCTACCTCGAAAAAAAAAAAAAAAAACTTAGTCTCAAGCCAGGCGTGGTAACACATGCCTTAAATCCCAGCACTTGGGAGGTAGAGGTAGGAGGATTGCGGAGAGTTCAAGGCCACCCTGAGACTACACAGTGAATTCCAGGTCAGCCTGAGCTAGAGTGAGACCCTACCTCAGGGGGAAAAAAAAAACTTAAGTCTCTTCACATTTTTAAGATGGAGGGAGTTCTGGAAAGAATTATACTAAGTGAGGTAACCCAGGCTCAGAAAGCCAAACGTCACATGTTCTCTCTCATATGTGGATCCTAGCTACAAATGTATAGACTTGTGTGTGAACTGGAACCAAAAATAGGTACCAGAAACCAGTAAGCTGGTAAAAGGCTATAACGGAGGGAGGAAAGGGAAGGACTTAAGTGTATGGTATTGCACATATGTAAGTAGAAGAACTGATTGCAGGGAGGGGAATGGCCTAAGCGAGGCCATGGAAAGAGAATGCATAAAAGAAGGGCAGGGGGAGGGTCAATCTAAATTCAAGATATTGTGAATAAGACTTATGTAAAATTACTTTTTTGAATAATGGCACATCTAGAAGCTGTAGACTGTTACTAGAAAATTTTCAGTGCCTGGGATGGGATACCTTCCAGTGAGTTGTTGGCCAAGGAGGTCCCGGTAGCCTCCAAAACATTAAAGGCTTTTGCCAAAGCCCTTGGTTTCCCTTGAGAAACAGATAGTAAGACCCTATTGCTGAAGACATCTCTTGCCTGAGAGGCAAGGTCACTGAGAAAGCAAGCTGGTGCAGAGCAGAAAACCTTCTCCCTGTAGACCAGCCAACTGAAAGCTGGAAAAAGCTGCACTGCATGCAGCGTATGGGAGACAGAAGTCATCAGCAGTGAAAACAGTGGACGCTGAATATTCAAGTTCAGCCAGACAGGCCCAATGACTGAACGGGTGCAATAGTGGCATGTCTACTCTTGGGGTAACCAACTGCTCCATAATTGGACTGAAGGCCCTCTCTACAGGAGGGAATACATACCTGGTACTGAAAAATCTAAGCAAAAATCTACGGTAAAGCCAGGCGTGGTGGCGCATGCCTTTAATCCCAGCACTCGGGAGGCAGAGGTAGGAGGATCGCTGTGAGTTCAAGGCCACCCTGAGACTACCTAGTGAGTTCCAGGTCAGCCTGGGCTTTAGTGAGACCCTACCTTAAAAAAAAAAAAAAAAAAAGTCTATGGCAGGTGAGGTCATGAGCCTTAGGGGTATAAAGCCTGCTCTTGTCTAACTAAATGTATATATTATTCCCACCAAGCTGCCCTGAAAGTACTACACTTAATGTTCATATTCAAATATTAACATTACTCTCACTTCTGGTTAGAGAAGCTTCTCTTTTCAGATGGCGATGACCACTGAGATGACCCAAAAGGCAACATAGTGCTGAGAAGAAGGGATGGAGGAGTGCCCAGCACTGAAACACCTCTGTCACACCCTCCAAGGCTCAGGGACCATTGCGGAAGAGAGGGCAGATAGAATGGAAAAGCCAAAGGAAAAGTATGACTTCTTACAATGTAACTGCCCAGACAGAACATTGGCCTCGATATCCATGACCTTGCAGTGCCTAGCAATGCCTCCACAAGACCCTCAAAATAGAAGAAAAAGATGATGACATCAAATTAAAAGAGAAACTAATGGAGAGTGCACTCCAAATGGATGCTCTCCATGGTGATAAGAACAACAAAAAGTAATTCCTGCTGTGCAGACCGTGAGCTGCTGCTGACTTATCCCTGAGATTGTTCGTGTACCTGAGAACACAGTGCTGGAACGAGGGCCTTACATTAAAATATACAAAAATACAAAAGCAGAATATATTAAGGGGAAAAAGTTAAAATGCACAAAGATACATCATTCGGACACAGATAGTGCAGTTGGCATCCTGGAGAAAGTGGAACCCAAGGTGCAGTCATCCACGGGAGAAATAAAATTAAAATCACATTGGCCCGGAAAGGGGTGGGAAGGAGGTAGGAGTGGCAGGTCCACCCCTCCTCCCACTACCACCTATTTGGACTATCATCACAACCCACTGCTTGAGATAGTTTCCAGCACCATATCCCAAGACTGGGTTACGAGTAAACAAGTGGTGACGATTAAAAAAAATTTTTTTTTTAAACAAACAAACCCTGCCTTGCTCCTGAGATTCCCTCCCACAGAATTCATCTGGTCTCAAGCTTTTGTTTCACACCCTGCCTGGTAAGAAGCAATATTTTACACCCTTCTTCAGAAGAGGAGTAACTTTCCTATCCACGCCACGGCTACAAGCTTGAGGTTTTTGGGCTAAAGCGTCAGATAAAGCATGCAGATGCAGGTTCTAGGGTGGTCTTCCCCCCTCCAAAGCCCTCACTTGCATTTGGATACAGCATGGTTGGAGTTCCCCCCCTCCCGCACCAAGGGAAGACAGGGTGGTGCTGGAAACACCAGCCTGAATTATATGGCAGTGCCAGTCACCCCCAACACACCCTACCCCCACTTTCTCTACTCTGCCGATTGATGCCTTCTTGAAACTTCCTGATAGCAAAAGAACAGCCCACTCCCGTGGGTCAGTTCTGGGCTTCTGGAAGCAGGGCACGGCTGTGGATCTCTTCTTCATCCTCCCAGAAGTAGGCAGGCTTTCCCTGGGAGCTGGGGGTCTGCTGGGCCTTCAGCGGGCATGAGGCCACCATATGGTTGATGCTTTGGCAGAAGTGGCACTTCTTGGGTTGGGGTGGCAGCTTGCACTCCTTGGCATGATGGTCGAGACCACCACAGTTGAGGCACCTGTCTCCTTTGCATCTGCGTTTCTGCATGTTCTTCCCCTTGGGCCGCCTCTCACTCCCAATACAGAACACCCCACCAGGGCCCGTGACTCGAATGGATTCCAAGCCCTTGGCAGACTTCTTAAAGGTGAACTCCACAGCCTCACCCTCTTTGAGGCTCCGGAAGCCCTCCATGTGCAGCTTACTCTGGTGCACAAAGACGTCCACCGGGGGGTCGAGTGCGACCCCGGCGTGGGCGGTCATGGACAGGAAGCCGAAGCCCATGCGCACGTTGAACCACTTACAGATGCCGGCCCCGTGCAGCAGCTGCGGTTCATCGGCCGGCCGGGCCGCGTCCGCTGGAGCCTCCTCGGCGCTTTCTTTCGCCCCGCCTTGGCGCAGCCACCTGCAAATTGCTGGTTGGACACCGAGCCCATGGTCGTCAGTGAGCCCGCGGCGCCGGGGCCTGGGTCCAGCGGCTGCTCCTGGAATTCACTATGTGGTCTCAGGGTGGCCTAGAACTCACGGTGATCCTCCTACCTCTGCCTCCTGAGTGCTGGGATTAAAGGCCCGTTTAGTCACAGGCTTGCAAGGATCTTCCCTGTCTCCCATCCTCCCATCTCTGTAGGAGGGATGGGATTAGACACACAAACACAAGCTACCAAGGTCATATGGGTTCTAGGGATTCAAACTTAGGTTATCATGCTTGAACAGTAAACACTTTACACACTGAGCCATTCCCAGCCATAAAAGTCAAATTTTTCAACTTGAATGGATTTTATAGGAAATGGCTTCCAAGCCTGAATAAAATACTAAGATTATCTGGTATGTGTATAAACTAAATTCTCTGCCAAGCACAGTAACATGTGCCTGTAGTCACAGCTAGTCAGGAGGTGAGGCCAAATGGATCAGGAGTTCAAGATCTAGGCAACATACCAAGACTCCATCCAAAAAATAAATAAATAAATAAGTGCCTTCATATTTAAAGAGTCTCACTGGTACTAGATACAGACTGAAAACTATAAATTACAAAGTTCTAAATAAGTCAGATCGCTCACACTGACAAGTGAGCATCATCACAGGGCTTCAGGGAACTGATTATTTGGGGGTTTCGTTCAAAACTATTTAACAGGACTTGAATACTGACCCTTGAGGTACAAAGCAACAGTAAGCACCACAACAATGTGACACCTATGCAAATCCTTCTGCAGCCTCAGGAATCCCATCACTGCCAAAATGTGTAAGTGCAAAGCTCCAGGCATCTTTAGCTACAAAATAAACTCCTACCCTGGTTCTTTTTCAATGTAGAGTTTTGCTCTAGCCCAGGCTGACCTAGAATTCTCTAGGTATTTCTCAGGCTGGCCTCAACCTCACAGCAATCCTCCTACCTGTGCCTCCTGAGTGCTGGGATTGAAGGTGTATGCCACCATGCCGTACTGTAGCCTGTTTAATGCTGTGTTGAGACATCTTAAAAAGCCACAAGTGGCATCGGGTGTAGCGGCACGTGCCTTTAATCCCAACACTCGGGAGGCAGAGGTAGGAGATCACTGTGAGTTCAAGGCCACCCTGAGAATACATAGTGAATTCCAGGTCAGCCTGAGCTACAGTGAGACCCTACCTTGAAAAACAAAAAAAAAAAAAAAAAAGCCACAAGTGGATTTCAAGTGACAAAAAGTACAATGAAGCACAACAGCTAAAAGCAGTTTTGTAGCTTAAGTCAAATCAAGTGAATGCTAGCAAAAACAGTCAGGCATGGTGGTATAAGTCTATAATTCAAGTTGCAGGGTCAAGAGTTTAAGGCCTGCCTGGGCTACACAGTAAGACCTTGTTTCAAAATAAGTAAATTAAAAAAGTATTAACAGCCAGAAAGCAATTTAAGAAAGCCACTTCCACTAGTAAAAAGTGGAAAATAACATAATTTTGCAAAAACAAGTAGCCATGCAGGGCATGGGGGTGCATGCCTTTAGTCCTAGTACTCAGGAGGCAAAGGTAGGAAGATGGCTGTGAGTTTGAGGCCAGCCTAGAACTACAAAGTGAGTTCCAGGTCTGCCTGCTAGTGAGATCCTACCTGGAAAAAAACAAAAAAGTAGCCATGTTACAATGTCTGAAGTTCTACATTTCCCCCCCACCCCCACACACACAGGGTTGTAACCAAAAAGATCCCTGTTCAGGTCCTTTACTCCTGTATGTGGTTAGAAATCCACAGGATCCTCTACATTTTTAAGTGAAGAACTAGGGAGAGAATTGGATATAAAACAAAATGAGTCTAACTCCAAAGCACAAGCTCCTTAATTTGTTAGTAAAAATTTGTAGTTAACAAGAAAATATAACATTGTGCTTCTTAATTATTTTAGGTAGAGAAACATTTAATATTTGGATTTTTTTTTTTTTTTTTGGCCCTGAACTCACAGCAATCCTCCTACCTCTGCCTCCTGGGATTAAAGGTGTGTACCACCACGCTCAGCTGGAAAATATTTTTTTAATTTTTTTAAATTATTTTACTTATTTTTGGAGAGAGACTCAGATAGACAGAGAGGGAGAGGGAGACAGATAGAGAATGGGCGCGCCAGCAGTCTCTCAGCTGCTGTGAACGAAATCCAGATATGTGCACCCCCTTGTGGGCAAGTGTGGCATTGCGCCCTTGCGTCACTTTGCATCTGGCTAAACGTGGGACCTGGAGATCAGAACCGGCGTTCTTAGGCTTGGGAGGCAGGCGCCTTAACCACTAAGCCATCTCTTCAGCCTGGAAAATATTTTTATAAGATGAAGTTTGGTTACATAATATGTACTCTTTTGTGTTTGAAATTTCTCCCCTTTTCCCTTAAAGTCACGCAAAATTAAGGGCAATCAACCATGGTATCATTTCACATTCCTATCAAACTTATAAATTCATTGGCAGGAGGACATGACAAAGAAAAAAATAGTAATCTGCTGGGCATGGTGGCACACACCTTTAATGGTAGCACTTGGGAGGTAGAGGTAGGAGGATTGCCTTGAGTTCGAGGTCACCCTGAGACTACATAGTGAATTCCAGGTCAGCCTGAGCTAGAGTAAGACCCTGCCTCAGGAAAAAAAAAAAAAAAAAAAGGCAATCTGGTCAAGAATATTAGAATTCCAGATTGGAGATGCAGTCCAGTTGTAAAGCATGTGGCTGACAGACAGCTCTAGGTTTGATCCTCCAGCAAGGGAGAGGGGGAAGAAGAAGGGTGGGAAGAAGTGAGAAGGGAAGAGGACAGATAAGAAGGGAGAGAGGGGAGGAAAAAAAGTCAGTGGGGTTAACAGGCCTGTAATCCCAACACTCAGGAATTGGAGGCAGGAGAATCAGGAGTTCAAGGTCCATCTCATCTATATAATTGAGTTGGAGGCCAGCCTGGGCTAAATGAGACCATCTCAAAAATATAATAAATAGGACCCAGGCATGGTGGCGCACGCCTTTAATCCCAGCACTGGGGAGGCAGAGGTAGGAGGATCGCAGTGAGTTCAAGGCCACCCTGAGACTACATAGTGAATTCCAGGTCAGCCTGAGCTACAGTGAGACCCTACCTCAAAAAAACAGAACAAAAAAATAATAATAATAATAGGGCTGGAGAGATGGCTTAGCAATTACAGCTCTTGCCTGCAAAGCCCAAGGATCTAGGTTCGATTCCCCAGGTCCCATGTAAGCCAGATGCACAAGGCAGTGCATGCATCTGGAGTTTGTCTGCAGTGGCTAGAGGCCCTAGTGTGCCCATTCTCTCTCTCTCTCTCTAATAAATAAAAAAAGAAGAATACAGGGTTGGAGAGATAGCTTAGCGGTTAAGGCGCATGCCTGTGAAGTCTAAGAATGCAGGTTCAATTCTCCAGGTCCCACGTAAGCCAAATGCACATGGTGGCACATGCATCTGGAGTTCATTTGCAATGGCTAGAGGTCCTGGTGTGCCCATTCTCATTCTCACTCTCTCACTCTCTAATAAATAAATAAATGAACATAAAATCTTTAAAAAAGGGGCTAGGGTCAATAGCAACCTTTCTATCCAAAAAACCCTCCCGACAGCAAGTATCATCTTCCATTGTGAAGCAAACATTATGTACGGAATATTAAAATGCAGTCAAGAAAACAAATACACTGATATGACATCAAAGACCTTTAATCCCAGCACTGGGAGGCAGAGGTAGGAGGATCGCAGTGAGTTCAAGGCCACCCTGAGACTACATAGTGAATTCCAGGTCAGCCTGAGCTACAGTGAGACCCTACCTCAAAAACAGAACAAAAAATAATAATAATAATAGGGCTGAGAGATGGCTTAGCAATTACAGCTCTTGCCTGCAAAGCCCAAGGATCTAGGTTCGATTCCCAGGTCCCATGTAAGCCAGATGCACAAGGCAGTGCATGCATCTGGAGTTTGTCTGCAGTGGCTAGAGGCCCTAGTGTGCCCATTCTCTCTCTCTCTCTCTAATAAATAAAAAAAGAAGAATACAGGGTTGGAGAGATAGCTTAGCGGTTAAGGCGCATGCCTGTGAAGTCTAAGAATGCAGGTTCAATTCTCCAGGTCCCACGTAAGCCAAATGCACATGGTGGCACATGCATCTGGAGTTCATTTGCAATGGCTAGAGGTCCTGGTGTGCCCATTCTCATTCTCACTCTCTCACTCTCTAATAAATAAATAAATGAACATAAAATCTTTAAAAAAGGGGCTAGGGTCAATAGCAACCTTTCTATCCAAAAATGCCCTCCCCGACAGCAAGTATCATCTTCCATTGTGAAGCAAACATTATGTACGGAATATTAAAATGCAGTCAAGAAAACAAATACACTGATATGACATCAAAGAAATTAGAAATTAAGGCCAGGTGTGGTGGCACACACCTTTAATCCCAGCACTCAGGAGGCAAAGGTAGGAGGATCATCATGAGTTTGAGGCCACCCTACCTGGGAAAAAAAAATTCAAATCAAAATATTAAATCCCAGCACTTGGAAGAGCACTGAGTTCAAGGCCAGCCTGGAGCAATAAAAGAAAGTTGCAGGCCAGCCTGGGCTGGAGTGAGACCTTACCAAATAAAAATTTAAAAATTTTAACTCTACCTGGAGGGGCTAGAGAGATGGCTTAGCGATTAAAGTGCTTGTCTGCAAAGGCTAAGGATGCAGGATCAAGTCTCCAGGCCCATGTAAGCCATAAGCACAACAAGGCGCACGCATCTAGAGTTCGTTTGCAATGGCTAGAGGCCCTGGCATGCCCATTCTCTCTCTCTCTCCCCCCCCCACTTTCTATCTCAAATAAAATATAAAATTTTAAAGCTGGGCATGGCGGTGCACATCTTTAATCCCAGCACCCGGGAGGCAGAGGTAGGAGGACCACCGTGAGTTCAAGGCCACCCTGAGACTACATAGTGAATTCCAGGTCAGCCTGAGCTAGAGTGAGACCCTACCTCGAAAAACCAAAAATAAATAAATTAATTAATTAATTAATTAATTAATTTTAACCAGGCACGTTGGCACATGCCTTTAATACCAGCACTTGGAAGGCAGAGGTAGGAAGATCACCGTGAGTTTGAGACCACCTTGAGACTACATAGTGAATTCCAGGTCAGCTAGAGTGAGACCCTACCTCAAAAAAAAAAATTGATTGATGAATTAATTAATTTATTTTACCCAGGCATGTTGGTGCATGCCTTTAATCCCAGCACTTGGGAAGCAGAGGTAGGAAGATCACCGTGAGTTTGAGGCCACCCTGAGACTACATAGTAAATTCCAGGTCAGCCTAAGCTGCAGTAAAATCCTACCTTGAAAAACCAAAAATAATTAATTTAAAAAATTTCTTTTTAAATCCAGGCTAGAGAGATGGCATACCAGTTAAACCAGTTAAAGTTGCTTGCTTGCAAAGCATGACAACCAGGGTTCAATTCCCCAGCACCTATGTAAAGCCAGATGTATGAAGCGACAGATGTTTGGAGTTCATTTTGCAGTGATGGCCCTGGCATAGACATAATCACTATCTGTCTCTGTCTGTCTGTCTCTTGCTCGCTAATAAAAATACTTATATATGTATGTGTATGCATAAATATATAAATTCTTTAGGTAAACTAAATTAAAGGACATTTATAAAAATGGACATTTACGAATATGGAAAGAAAATGAAGTAAAGCTGGGCGTGGTTACGCACACCTTTAATCCCAACATTCAGGAGGCAGAGGTAGGATCGCCATGAGTTCAAGGCCACCCTGAGACTATGTAGCAAATTCCAGGTCAGCCTGGGCTACAGTGAGACCCTACCTTGAAAAAAAAAAAAAAGAAAATAAAGTACCTCAGAAAAATAACTTTACCTATTAAACATCAGATTAAGGGCTGGAGAGACGGCTTAGCAGTTAAGGCACTTGCCTGCAAAAACCAAAGGACACAGGTTCAATTCCCCAGCATCCACGTAAGCCAGATGTACAAGGTGGCGCATGTATCTAGAGTTTGTTTGCAGGGCCATATTCTCTCTCTTTCTAATAAATAAATAAAATACTTTTTAAAAAAATGACAGTCAAGCCAGGCATGGTGGCACATACCTTTAATCCCAACGCTAGGGAGGCAGAGGTAGGAGGATGGCTGAGAGTTCAAGGCCACCTGAGACTCCATAGTGAATTCCAGGTCAGCCTGAGCTAGAGTGAGACCCTAACTTGGGGGGGGGGAGAGGGGGAGGGCAGGAGGAAGCCAGGTGTAATGGTGCATGCCTTTAATCCCAGCACTTGGAGGCAGAGGTAGGAGGATCACTATGAGTTTGAAGCCACTCTGAGTCTACAGAGTGAATTCCAGGTCAGCCTGGAACTAGAGTGAGACCCTACCTCGAAAAAAAAAAAAAAAAAAAAAAACTAGGCCTGAAGAGATAGATGGCTTAGTGGCTAAGCTGCTTGCCTACAAAGCCAAAGGACCTTGGTTCGATTCCCCAGGACCCACATAAGCCAGATGCACAAGGTGGTGTATGTATCTGAAGTTTGTTTGCAGAGTCTGGAAGTCCTGGCAGGCCCATTCTCTCTCTGTTTTTCTTTCATGCTCTCAAACAAATAAATAAAAAATTTAAAAAAAAAATTTTTAATCAGATTAAACTGATAGTGACCTAATCTGAAAGGTTAAAGACATTAAAAACAGCAGAAATAGTTGGGCGTGGTGGCACATGCCTTTAATCCCAACACTAAGGAGGCAGAGGTGGGAGGATTGTGAGTTCAAGGCCATCCTGAGACTACATAGTTAATTCTAAGTTAGCCTGGGCCAGAGTGAGATCCTACCTCGAAGAAAAAAACAAAACAAAACACAGCAGAAAACACTGTATACATAATGGCTATTCACAGAATTTAGAGTCCCCCAGTCATTAAACCTAAGCAGGACTATAGAATTATTTTTTTTTACTAATCAGTTATGGATGGTTCAATATACTGATTATTCTTTATTATATTCCTGAATCAACTATTCTAAAATTAAAGGAAATTAGCCGGGCATGGTGGCGCACGCCTTTAATCCCAGCACTTGGGAGGCAGAGGTAGGAGGATTGCCATGAGTTCGAGGCCACCCTGAAACTACATAGTTAATTCCAGGTCAGCCTGAGCTAGAGTGAGACCCTACCTCAAAAAACCAAAACCAAAAAAAAAAAAATTAATTAAATTAAAGGAAATTAATCTAGAACTGAATCTAGAAGCTCACGCATGTCAGGCAAGCATGTACCATAGCCTTTATTTATTTGAGAGAAAGACGGGGGGGGGGGGGGGGATAGGCATGCCAGGGCCTCCAGCTACTGCAAAGGAACTCCAGATGCATGAACCCCCTTGTGCATCTGGCTTATATGGTCCTGGAAAATCAAATCAGGATCCTTTGGCTTTGCAGGCAAACGCCTTAACCAGTAAAGCCATCTCTCCAGCCCCACAGCCTTTTTTTATTTTAAGACAGTGTCTTGGCAAATTGACCAGGCTGGACTTGACCTCACTCTATAACCCATGTAGGATTTGAATTTGCTATCCTCCTTCAGCCTTCTTTGTTTTTGTTCTGTTTTCTTTTGTTTTCTGGCCTGGAATTCACACTGATCCAACCTCTACCTAGGCCTCCCCAGTGCTAGGATTAAAGGCATGTACCACCACACCCAGACTTCCTTCAGTCTTTGGAATAGCTGGAATTACAAGCCTGTGCCACTAGGCCTATCCCAAAGATCCTTTCATCCCCCTACCCCACTCCCCAGTAGGTTCTCACTCTAGCCCAGGCTGACCTAGAACACACTCTGTAGTCCCAGACTGGACTAAAACTCACAGCAATTCTACCTCAGCATCCCAAATGCTAGGATTAAAGAGTCTAAGATCCCCTTATTTTTTTTTTTTTTTTTTTTTTTCTCACTTTAATCCAGGAATGACCAAAATTTACTATGTAGTCTCATGCTGGCCTTTAACTCACAGCAATCCTCCAACCTCAGCTTCCCAAATGCTGGGATTAAAGGCATACACCAACACACCCATTCCTTCTTAAAAACCTATGCCTTTGCCAGGCGTGGTGGCGCACACCTTTAATCCCAGCACTCGGGAGGCAGAGGTAGGAGGATCACTGAGAGTTCGAGGCCACCCTAAGACTACACAGTTAATTCCAGGTCAGCCTGGACCAGAGTGAGACCCTACCTCGCAAAACCAAAAAAAAAATAAAATAAAATAAAAAAAAATAAATAAATAAATAAATAATAACAGGAGCTGGGGAGATGGCTCAGCAATTAAAGCTATTTGCCTGCAAAGCCAGTCAGCCCAGGTTCAATTCCTCAGTACCCACATAGAGCCAGATGCTCAAAGTGAAGCACGCATCTGGAGTTAGTTTGCAGTGTGGCAAGAGGCATGGGTGCACCCATTCATATTCATAGTCTCTCTCTCTGTCAGCAAATAAGTAAAACATTGAAAAACGCTGAGTCAAAACCATTCCTAGCTGGACGTGGTGGCGCACACCTTTAATCCCAGCACTCGGGAGGCAGAGGTAGGAGGATCGCTGTGAGTTCTAGGCCATCCTGAGACTACATAGTTAATTCCAGGTCAGCCTGCTCCAGAGTGAAACCCTACCTCAAAAAACCAAAAACAAAACAAAAAGCCATTCCTAGGCTGGGTAGAGGGCTCGGTGATTCAAGGTACTTGCTTGCAAAGCCTTAGGGCCCAGGTTTGATTCACCAGCACCACTTAAAGCCAACATGACATTTGTTTGCAGCAGCAAGAGACTGGCACGCCCATTCACACACACAAATAAACAAACCTTTTCTTGTTGTCGTGGTTTTATTTTTGAGATTTTTCAGGCTGACCTGGAACTCAACTCTGTAGTCTCAGGCTGCCCTCAAACTCACAGTGATCTTCCTTCTTCCTACCAGTCTCCAGAGTGCTGGGATTAAAGGTGTGCACCACCACATCTGGCAAAAAGCCATTCTTTTGAAAAATACTTTCAGGCAATCTTACACCAATCTCATTTAAAAACTTACTTTTAAGAAAGATAAATTCAAAGCCGGGTGTGGTGGCGCATACCTTTAATCCTGGCACTTGGGAGGCAGAGGATCGAATTCATTGTAATTTCCTGAATTTTTCCAAAGGGAATAAATAGGGGTTGTATGTTGGCAGAAATCTACAGAATCTGACTTTCTTTTCTTTTTTTTTCCCCCGAGGTAGGGTTTCACTGTAGCCTAGGCTGACCTGAAATTCCCTATGTAGTCTCAGGGTGGCGTTGAACTCATGGTGATCCTCCTACCTTTGCCTCCTGAGTGCTGGGATTAAAGGCGCGTGCCACCACACCTGGCACCTGATTTTCTTTTCTAGGAGTCACTGGAAACCTCACTACTTGATAGGCTGAAGAGAAGGATGGAAGATGAAGGCCAGCTTCGGCCTGTCTTGAGGCTGGAGAAATGGCTCAGTGGTTAAAGGCCTCTGCTTGCAAGATCCTGTCTGAAACACACACAAATCACAACAGAAAAGAATGAAGATTCCAGAACAGTGAATGATCCATCACATCTTCCTAACGAAGTGGTGGGTACACATTCCTATTGAGCCCTGAGTTCAATCTCCAATGCCACCAAAAAGAAAAAGAAAGACAGGGGCTGGAGAGATGACTTGGCGGTTCAGGCATTTGCCTGCAAAGCTAAAGGATCCCAGTTCGACTCTCCAGTATCCACGTAAGTCAGATGCACAAGGGGGTGCAGACATCTGGAGTTCATTTGCAGTGGCTAGAGGCCCTGGCGCACCCATTTTCTCTCTCTCTCTCTCTCTCAACCTGCCTCTTTCTCTCTCTCAAATAAGTAAAATATAAAAAGAAAAGAAAAAGAAGACAATTAGCCCAGCATGGTGGCACATGTCTTTAATCTCAGCACTCAGGAGGCCAAGGTAGGAGGACCACTTTGAGTTCAAGGCCACCCTGAGACTACATAGTGAATTCCAGGTCAGCATAGGATACAGCGAGACCCTATCTCAAAAAAATAAAAAAATAAACTGGGCGTAGTGGTACATGCCTTTAATCCCAGCACTTGGAAGGCAAAGGTAGGACGATCATCTTGAGTTCAAAGCCACTCTGAGACTACATGGTGAATTCTAGGTCAGTCTGGGCTACAGTGAGACCCTATTTCAAAAAACTAAAACATAAATAAATAAAGGCTGGAGAGATTGTTTAGCAGTTAAGGCATTTGCCTGCAAAGTCAAAGGACCCAAACCCAGGTTTGATTCCCCAGGACTCACGTAAGCCAGATGCACAAGGTGGCACATGTGTCTAGAGTATGTTTGCAGTAGTTGAAGGCCCTGGCGTGTCCATTCTCATTCTCTCTCTCTCTAATAAATATATTTTTTAAATTTTTTAAAAAATTTAAAAAGTAAAAGGACAGGAAAAAAATATTTTGAGATTTCTCAGCGGTTAAGGCACTTGGCTAAAAAGCAGTAACAACTAGGTTCTATTCCCCAGTACCCACATAAAGTCAGATGCACATGCATCTGGAGTTCATTTGCAACAGTTGTAGGCCTTGACACACCCATTCTTTCTGTGTGTCTCACTCTGCTTGCAAAATAATTACAACTTTTTTAATATTTGACCCTTCCTACAACTATTACCCTGTTTCCCCTATCTCATTTTTTCCTCACATTACTTATTAGTACACTATAAAGATGATGACCCCTGACATAGAAATGGTCCACTTAAGATTTTTCCACTTTACCATGATGTAAAAACAGTATGTGTCCAGTAGAAACCTTCCTGGGTATTCTTGTGTGGTACATTACTCCCTAGTCATTCTGGCCAGGGCTAGAGAGACACAAAACCCAGCCCCATATTCACAAGCAAGAAACAGTCAAGATTCTTCAATGGATTTGCTGCTATGATATGGTGTCCAGTAGGTTAAGGTGCATTTCTGACTTAAAACTGTTTACTGGGACACAGCCCTATCACTAAGTCAAGGAGCACCTGTATATTTTACCTAAGTATTTACTTATGTGTTAAAAAATGAGCTCCAAAGCCGGTGTGGTGGCGCACGCCTTTAATCCCAGCACTCGGGAGGCAGAGGTAGGAGGATCGCCAAGAGTTCAAGGCCACCCTGAGACTACATAGTTAATTCCAGGTCAGCCTGGACCAGAGTGAGACCCTACCTTGCAAAACCAAAAAAAAAAAAAAAAAAAAAAAATGAGCTCCACCAAGACAAATTCTTTTTTTTTTTTTTTTTTTTTTTTGTTTTCCGAGGTAGGGTCTCCCTCTAGCCTAGGCTGACCTGGAATTCACTCTGTAGACCCAGGGTGGCCTCGAACTCAGTGGTCCACCTACCTCTGCCTCCCAAGTGCTGGGATTAAAGGCATGCGCCACCACGCCTAGCTCACCAAGACAATTTCTTGTCATGTGTGTGGTCCATACATGTGTGCATGACTTTTTTAAATACTTTATTTATTTTATTTGAAAGAATAAGAATGAGTAGGCCAGGACCCCTAGCTACTGCAAACCAACTCAAGACGCATATGCCATCTTGTGTATCTGGCTTTATGTGGGTACTGGGGAACTGAACCTAGGTCGTTAGGCTTCACAGGCAAACGCCTTAACTGCTAGCCACCTTACCTTTTTTTTTTTTTTAAGTTTTTCGAGGTAGAGTCTCACTGTAGTCCAGGCTGACCTGGAGTTCACTATATAGTCTCAGGGTGGCCTTGAACTCACCGTGATCCTCCTACCTCTGCCTCCCGAGTGCTGGGATTAAATGCGCGCACCACCACGCTCGGTTCACCTTACTTTTTTTTTTTTTTTTTTTTTTTTTTTTTGAGACAGGTTCTTTCACTAAACCTGGAGCTCACCAATTTGACATTAGCTAGCTAGCTAGCCAGCGAATCCTAGGGATCCTGCAGTCTGCACCTCCCCAGCGCTGAGATTACAGGCATATGCTACCATGCCCAGCCTTTTTACATAAGTGCTGAGATTCAAATTCAAGTCCTCATGCTTATGCTGCAAGCTGTTTACCCATCGAGCCATCTCCCCAGCCCCAGAGACAGAAAATTTTCTCAGCACACAATGTAGTAAGTGCTGTTTGTGCAATGGATGGCAACACATGGTCCCTTCTTTAACCAGCCTCTAAACTCTGAATGCCATGTCAAGAAAAAGGGTATTAAGTTTTAACCTCAGTGTTAACTATCAAGGAAGTTATCATGATATTTTTGCAGATATACGCCACCTCTAAATGGTTTTCTAGTGTCTTCTGATGTCAATATCTGATATAACAGAAAAGCGCATTTTTACTTGAAGCAATCCAAAAAGCTGCTACACTTAGCAAAACACAAGAAAACTTCCAATGGCTCAAAGTATTTGTGTGTTCTAATAAAAATGGACCAACTGTCAGGCCAGAGCTACAAATATTAGAAGGACGAAAATTAATGTGCCGAAAGGATGACAAAATTTTCTAATCTAGGAAGTCATCCGGCTGTAAAAAGGAAACACTACCTAAGGAAAGACTTCCCTGAATACAAAACTGCCTATAATCCAAGGCATATAGGAAAGGAAGCCATTCTTCCTACTTTCTTGTCGGTTATAATGGAGTCTACCTTTCATACAGTGACTAGGTGTGCTTAAGTGCTTTGACTTTCAGAAAAACGGGGGGTGGGGGGAGATGGGGAAAGGAGACAGTATACTGGATCAATGCAAAGCGACGTTCTAAGCTTCCCAAATACAAGCTTGCTGCTTTCATACCGTTTTCGCCGGCTCTCTCGATTTATATTTCAGCCACAAAACTGAAGTGTTCAGAGTGCTTCGTGGGGGTGGGGGACTGCTCACACAGAAGACGAATGCCCGTCTCCGACCCGGCGAGAACGAACGCTCGCGTGCCGAGCGCTGCCACGGACTCCACTCACTCGGCTGCGGTCCGAGGATGCGATCATGGCTCCACCTGGCCTCGGGCCTGCTCCTCCAGGAGAGCCCTTCCCTGCACGCCCGGCCCCGACGCGCACCTCCCGGGCAGGTGGAGGCAGGGGCCGGCAGGCAGGAGCAGCTGTCGGCTCGCAGCAGCTGTTACCCGGGCACCCCGAGGCAGCGCGCACGCTGGCCCCCCGAGAAGCGCACGGCAGCCGGGTGACTGCCCAGCCCACCGCCCTCCCCGTCCCGTCCCGTCGCGATGCCCACGGAGGGTGGGGGCCGGCGTGGGGCCGCGGGCCGCCGAGTCGCGCCGGGCGCCTCCCCCCTCGTCCGGCGAGAGCGTCCCTCCGGCCCGCCGCGGACCTGCGCCCACGTCGGACGCCCGAGCCGGCTCCGGCCGCGGCGAGCCGGGCGGCCCGCGGGGGTTCATGCGGCCCTCTGGGGCCGGGGTCGGCGGGCGCGCCGGGGTGCACGGGAGCCGAGGGTCGCGGCGGCGGGGAGCCGGCGCCCAGAGGAGCCCGGGCGCGGGGACAGAGACCGAGTCACTGGTTACCTGCGGTCCGGGACACGGAGTCTCTCACAACCCAAGTCAGTCCTCAGCCTCAACAACACAAGATGGCCGACACGTCGCCACGCACGTCACGTGACGGCGCGCTCCGCCCCGCCCACGGCCCGCCTCGCTCCCCTCCCCGCTCTCCAGCCTCCCACGACGGCGTCCTTCCCTTCCCCCTCCCCACCCCTCCCGCGGCCGCCCGCCCCTCAGCCCGGACACGCCCCTGCGCGAGACCCGGATGAAGAGCTGGCCGGGGGCGGGGCGGGGCGGCGGCGGCGCGCAGGCGCACCGGGGTCCTTGGCCTCCGCTCGGCGCCCGCCCTTGAGCGGAGCTGGTGTGCGGATGCGCGCCCCGGTGACTCACGGTTCTTGCGCACCCAATCCTGTGCCGTGTGCAGTTCAAAAGCCTCCGCATCACTCCACGAGCTGGTTCTCCAAGCTAGAACTTTTCCACGGCGTTCCGTCCCGTGTGGTCCTTCCTGGCCGGGGTGTCATCCTAGGACAAATGGCGAGGCTGAAATCCAGACCAGTTTCCCTCCTGGGAGGACTGGGCATGCTTGCCGGAGCGCTGGCGGGTGACAGCTGGGAAGGCAGGACTTGAGGGCGCCCACCCGCTCGCTCCTAGCTCACCCCGGCCTGCAGCCCCTGGACGGAAAGCGCTCCCGTTTCAGGCCTGCTACATAACGTGGAGGGGATTATCCCTTGTTTTCCGAAAAACGCATAACGTGGCTGGCATTCTCTGTTTACTAAATCGGATATATCTCCCTTCTCGAGTCATCCCACTCCTAGACCATCAGTTTTCATGTTCCTAACCTCCTTGGGTGTCTGGGATCAATTCAGGGCCTCGACACATGCTAGGAGAGCTCCACCACGGAGCCCTTTTAACGGGAAGATTCCCAATAATTTTTTTGTACACAAATGACTTAAAAATTGAAGGTTGAGGGGCTTGCCTGCAAAACCAAAGGACCCAGGTTCGATTCCCCAGGATCCACATAAGCCAGATACACAAGTAGCACATGTGTTGAGTTTTTTTGTTTTTTGTTTTTTGGGTGTTTTTTTTTTTTTTTTTTTTTGCTGTGGATGGAGGCCCTGACGCACTTATTCTTTCTTTCTACCTGCCTCTCAAATAAATAAATAAGCAAATTGAAGGTTGAGCAGAGCATGGTGGCACACGCCTTTAATCCCAGCACTTGGGAGGCAGAGGTAGGAGGATTGCCATGAGTTCGAAGCCGCCCTGACACAACAGAGTGAATTCCAGATCAGCCTGGGCTAGAGTGAGACTCTACCTTGAAAAATCAAAAAATAAAAATTTAAAAAAATTGGGGCTGGAGAGATGGCTTCGTGAATTTAAACACTTGCCTGTGAAGCCTAAGGACCCGGGTTCAGGCCCGATTCCCCAGGACCCATGTAAACCAGATGCACAAGGTGGTGCATGCATCTGGAGTTGCTTTGCAGTGGCTAGAGCCCTGGAGCACCCATTATCTCTCTCTTTCTCTCTCCCCGCCTTTCTCTGTCTCTTTCTCTCTCTCAAATAGATGAATAAATAAATAAATAAATAAGATTTTTTAACTATTTATTTATTTATTTATTTGCAAGCAGAGAGAGAGAGAGAGAATGGGCGTGCCAGGCCTCTAGCCACTGCAAACGAACTCAGATGCATGTGCCCTCACGCAGCTGGCTTATGTGGGTCCTGGAGAATCGAACCAGGATTCTTTGGCTTTGCAGGCAAACACCTTAACCACTAAGCCATTTCTCCAGCCCATAAATAAGATTTTTAAAAAAAAAAATTGAAGGTTAAGGCCAGACGTGGTGGCACACACTTTAAGCCCATAGCACTTGGGAGGCTGATGTAGAAGGAGCACTGAGTTGGAAACCAGCCTGGGACTACAGGGTGAGTGCCAGGTCACCTTCTGCAAGAGTGAGACCCTACACCTCAAAGGAAAAAAAAAAAAAGGTTAAGAACATCAGTTCCAGAGCTGGGAATGTATCTCAGTGGTAGAGTGCTTGCTTAGTATGCTGAGCAGTGCTGAGCCTGCTGAGCCACTTGGAGCAGCAAGGGTATGGAAGGCAAGAGGAGAAGGTGTGTGTTTGTTTGTTTTATTTATAGAGAAAAGCAGATACATATAGAGAGAATGGGCACGCCAGGGCCTCTAGCCACTGTAAAGGAACTCCAGATGGATATGCCACCTGTGCAGCTGACTTTATGTGGGTCCTGGGGAATTGAATCCAGGTCCTTAGGATTTGCAGGCAAGCAGCTTAACCACTAACCCATCTTTCCAGCCCAGAAGGTGTTTCTTTATGTCACGTGAATAAATAAGCAAATTGAAGGTTGAGCAGAGCATGGTGGCACACGCCTTTAATCCCAGCACTTGGGAGGCAGAGGTAGGAGGATTGCCATGAGTTCGAAGCCGCCCTGACACAACAGAGTGAATTCCAGATCAGCCTGGGCTAGAGTGAGACTCTACCTTGAAAAATCAAAAAATAAAAATTTAAAAAAAAATTGGGGCTGGAGAGATGGCTTCGTAGTTAAACACTTGCCTGTGAAGCCTAAGGACCCGGGTTCAAGGCTCGATTCCCCAGGACCCATGTAAACCAGATGCACAAGGTGGTGCATGCATCTGGAGTTGCTTTGCAGTGGCTAGAGGCCCTGGAGCACCCATTATCTCTCTCTTTCTCTCCCCCCCCCTGCCTTTCTCTGTCTCTTTCTCTCTCTCAAATAGATGAATAAATAAATAAATAAATAAGATTTTTTTAACTATTTATTTATTTATTTATTTGCAAGCAGAGAGAGAGAGAGAATGGGCGTGCCAGGGCCTCTAGCCACTGCAAACGAACTCCAGATGCATGTGCCCCTCACGCAGCTGGCTTATGTGGGTCCTGGAGAATCGAACCAGGATTCTTTGGCTTTGCAGGCAAACACCTTAACCACTAAGCCATTTCTCCAGCCCATAAATAAGATTTTTAAAAAAAAAAATTGAAGGTTAAGGCCAGACGTGGTGGCACACACTTTTAAGCCCATAGCACTTGGGAGGCTGATGTAGAAGGAGCACTGAGTTGGAAACCAGCCTGGGACTACAGGGTGAGTGCCAGGTCACCTTCTGCAAGAGTGAGACCCTACACCTCAAAGGAAAAAAAAAAAAAATGAAGGTTAAGAACATCAGTTCCAGAGCTGGGAATGTATCTCAGTGGTAGAGTGCTTGCTTAGTATGCTGAGCAGTGCTAAGCCTGCTGAGCCACTTGGAGCAGCAAGGGTATGGAAGGCAAGAGGAGAAGGTGTGTGTTTGTTTGTTTTATTTATAGAGAAAAGCAGATACATATAGAGAGAATGGGCACGCCAGGGCCTCTAGCCACTGTAAAGGAACTCCAGATGGATATGCCACCTTGTGCAGCTGACTTTATGTGGGTCCTGGGGAATTGAATCCAGGTCCTTAGGATTTGCAGGCAAGCAGCTTAACCACTAACCCATCTTTCCAGCCCAGAAGGTGTTTCTTTATGTCACGTGGATAAGCATGTAGGAAGGGGATTGGTAACCATGTGGTGCTTATTGGACCTCATCAGAAAGTGCCAAAATGTTTTCAAGAAGGCCTTGGGGAGCCAAAGCAAAGGGATGATGGAGATAAAAGCTGGCAGACAGATGCACAAGGGGGCGCATGCATCTGGAGTTCCTTTGCAGTGGCTGGAAGCCCTGGCATGCCCATTCTCTCTCTCTCTCTCTCTCTCTCTCTCTGCTTCTTTCCCCTCTCTCAAATGAATAAATAAAAATTAAATTAAGTTAAATTAAATTAAAGGCTGGCAAAGCCGGGCGTGGTGGCACATGCCTTTAATCACAGCACTCAGGAGGCAGAAGTAGGAGGATCGCCTTGAGTTTAAGGCCACCCTGAGAGTACATAGTGAATTCCAGGTCAGCTTGGACTAGCGTGAGAGCATACCTTGAAAAAAAATAAAAAGCTGGCAGAAACCTGTGCTTTTATGGATTCCCATACTACATCATTCACCTCATCCTTAGAAGCTGCCATGGGTTGTCCTGGCACATATTAAATGCTCAGCAGACACTGATCTCCAGAATCACACAAGCTCTCCTCTACTCCTTAGGGTGGGCACATTCCTCTTCTCTTTGTACTCATGCTTTCTCTCTGATGCTTCACCAAATACTGGTTTAAAGTACAATACTGGGGGCTGAGAGATAGTTCAGTGGTTGAAGGTGCTTGCTTATAGTATACAAGAGCAGTCATTGCTTCTTAGCCTTTTGGCTAAGATTGAGTGTGTACTATAACAGTAAACTGGTGTGTGCTCTAGTGAGGAGTAACAAGTTCCAGCTATCATAGCTAGAAACAGAAAAGGTGGTAAGAACAGATCATTTGCAAATGAGAAATAGGGGTGGGGACTTTAATCTGAAATAACTTTCATTTGTAATGAATTCAGGATCATTTCTGACATTGTATTTGTCTAAAATAAAAGATATGTTGTAGCTGGGCATGGTGGTACACGCCTTTAATACCAGCACTCAGGAGGCCAAGGTAGATCACCTTGAGTTTGAGGCCACCCTGAGACTGCATAGTGAATTCCAGGTCAACTTGGGCTAGAGTGACACTCTACCTCAAAAAAAAAAAAAAAAAAAAAAAAAAAGCCGGGCGTGATGGCGCACACCTTTAATCCCAGCACTCAGGAGGCAGAGGTAGGAGGATCGCCTTGAGTTCAAGGCCACCCTGAGAATACATAGTGAATTCCAGGTCAGCCTGGACTAGAGTGAAACCCTATCTTGAAAATCCAAAAATAATTAAATTTAATTTAAAAAGAAATGATAGTATTGGTTGTTATTATCATGGTATTTATGGTTCTAAAATTTTTAGAATTCAGGGGCTGGAGTGATGGCTTAGCAGTTAAGGCATTTGCCTGCGATGCTTAGGGACCCAGGTTCTATTCCCCAGTGCCCGCAGAAACCAGATACACAAGGTGGCACATGCATTTGCAGTTCATTTGCAGTGGCTAGAGGTCCTGGAGCACCCATTCTCTCTATTTGCCTCTCTCTCTCTCAAGTAAATAAATAAGATATAAAATTTTTAGAATTGGGGCTGGAGAGATGGTTCCATGGTTAAGGTGGTTGCCAGCAAAACCAAAGGACCCAGGCTCTATTCCGCAGGACCCACTTTAGCCAAATGCACAAGGTGGTATATGCGTCTGGAGTTCATTTGCAATGGCTGGAGGCCCTGGTATACCCGTCCCCCACCACCCACTGTTTCTTTCTCAAATAAATAAATTAATTAATTTAATTTAATTTAAAATATTTTAGTATTCAAAGCCAGACATGATGGCACACACCTTTTTTAAATTTATTTTTTTATTGACAAGTTCCTTAATTGTAGACACGATCCCATAGTACTTCCCTCCCTCCCCCCACTTTCCCTTTGTAACTTCACTCTCCATCATATCCCCTTCTCCTCTCAGTCTCTCTTTTCAGCTTGATGTCATGATCTTTTCCTCCTATTATGATGGTCTTGTGTAGGTAGTGTCAGGCACTGCAAGGTCATGGATATCCAGGCCATTTTGTGTCTGGAGGAGCACGTTGTAAGGTGTCCTATTCTTCCTTTGGCTCTTACATTCTTTCTGCCCCCTCTTCTGTAATGGACCCTGAGCCTTGGAAGGTGTGTTTGAGATGTTTCAGTGCTGAGCACTTCTCTGTCCCTTCTTCTTAGCACCATGGTCCCTTCTGAGTCATCCCAAGGTCACCTCTATCTGAAAAGAGAAACTTCTCTAACCAAAAGTGAGAGTAGCATTAATATATGGGTGTGGACATTAAGAGAAGTGCTTACTGGGCAGTTTGGTGAGCATAGTGTATACATTTAGCCAGACACCAGCAGACATTACACTCCTAGGGCTCATGACTACCCCTGTTGTAGGTTTTCAGTATCAGGGATGTATTCCTTCCCATGGATCGGGCCTCCAGTCCAATTAAAGAGCTGTTGGTTTCCCCCATAACAGACATGGGTGGCACACACCTTTAATTCCAAGACTCTGGTAGCAGAGGTAGGAGGATCACTGTGATTTTGAAGCCATCCTGGAACTACAGAGTGAGTTCCAAGTCAGCCTGGGACCCTGCCTCAAAACAAACAAACAAAGAACAACAACAAAAACAAAACAAAAAAAAAAAAAAACACATAAAGCCAGACGTGGTGGTGCACACCTTTAATCCCAGCACTCGGGAGGCAGAGGTAGGAGGATCACCGTGAATTCGAGTCCACCCTGAGACTACATAGTGAATTCCAGATCAGTCTGGGCCAGAGTGGGACCCTACCTTGAAAAAAAAAAATTAAAAAACACATAAAGGAAAAAACTGAACACCTCCCTCTCCCTTACATTCAGGACTGTGGGGTCTCCTCAGGTCCTGTGTGGTCTGCCCCAAATATTGCATGCATAGACAAAGAGGATGGATTCTTGTACAGTGATTGACCATAATCTACCTGGCTGTTGACCTCATGAAGTTCACAGTCTCCTTGGGCAGAGGTATGGTTTTATGTCTCCCAGCTAAGAGACACAAGCGTCTGAGTGTTACAATGCATATTACTGTGCTCCTGGCCTTTTCCCAAGAAACCAGATGCTTCGGAGATCTCCATATGTGGTGTCGGAGGTGGCTCTGCAGTGCCCATGTATGGTGCATGATGTGCCATAGTCCCTGCAGATAGATAAACAGCCTAATTTTTTGTTTGTTTGTTTGTTTTTCGAGGTAGGGTCTCACTCTGGCTCAGGCTGACTTGGAATTCACTATGTAGTCCCAGGATGGCCTCGAACAGTGATCCTCCTACCTCTGTCTCCCAAGTGCTGGTATTAAAGACATGCACCACCATGCCCAGCCTTATGTGTTTTTGTTGTTATTATTGTTGTTCGTTTGTTTTGAGGCAGGGTCTCACTCTAGCCCAGGCTAACCTGGAACTCACTCTGTAGTTCCAGGATGGCCTCAAAATCACAGTGATCCTCCTACCTCTGCTACCAGAGTCCTGGGATTAAAGGTGTGTGCCACCCATGTCTGTTATGGGGGAAAACAACAGCTCTCTAATTGGCCTGGAGGTGTGCTCCACTGGAGGGAATACATCCCTGATACTGAAAACCTACAACAGGGGTAGTCATGATCCCTAGGGGTGTAATGTCTGCTGGTGTCTGGCTAAATGTATATTCTATGCTTCCACCTTGTTTGAGGCAGGGTCTCTACCCTCTCGCCACCACGCCCTGGCAGACTGCCTGATTTTTACCCAGGTTTTGCTATTACAACAACATTGCACAGCTTCAATCCCAGCACTTTGAGTTCAGGGACAGCCTGGGACTACAGAGTGAGTTCCAGGTCAACCTGGGCTAGAGTGAGACCCTACTTCAAAAAAAAAAAAAAAAAAAAAAAAAGAAAGAAAGAAAGAGAAGAAAGAAAAAGAAAGAAAGAAAGAAAGAAAGAAAGAAAGAAAGAAAGAAAGAAAGAAAAGAAGGAAGAAAGGCAAGCAAGCAGGAAGGAAAGAAAGGAAACATTGTCATGTCCCTTCCCTTAAATACATCTTTTCCAGTTTTATCTTTACCTATAGGAAATAGTTCAAGGTCAAAATCATGAAGAAGTCAGGCATGGTGGCGCACACCTTTAATCGCAGCACTAGGGGAGGCAGAGGTAGGAGGATCACCTTGAATTGGAGGACAGCCTGGGACTACAGAGTGAGTTCCAGAACAGCCTGGGCTAAGTAAGACCCTACCTCGAAAAAACAAACAAGCAAACAAACAAAACCTTACGAAGAAAGCCCAGAGCAATGTTCCCCAGTGTGATCCAAGCACTCAGAGGCTAAAGCAAGAGGATGCTGAGTTCCAGCTCAGCCTGGGCTAGAGTCATTCCCTGTCTAACAATGAACAAACTCATGAGTAGCTCTACAGTGGACACCTGCTGCTTTTCAATGACTGTTCTGCATTTGATTTTTTTGGGGGAGGGGGGGTGTTTTTGTTTTTTCAAGGTAGGGTCTCACTCTAGCTCAAGCTGACCTGGAATTCACTATGTAGTCTCAGGGTGGCCTTGAATTCACAGCAATCCTCTACCTCTGCCTCCCAAGTGCTGGGATTAAAGGCGTGAGCCACCATGCTCGGCTCTGTTCTGCATTTGAAAGGCTTTTTTTTTTTTTTTTTTTTTTTTTTTTTTTTTCAAGGTAGGGTCTCACTCTAGCCCAGGCTGACCTGAATTCACTATGTAGTCTCAGGGTGGCCTTGAACTCACAGGGATCTTCCTACATCTGCCTCCCGAGTGCTGGGATTAAAGACCTGCGCCATCACGCACAGCTGCTTTTCTTTTCTTTCTTTCTTTCTTTCTTTCTTTCTTTCTTTCTTTCTTTCTTTCTTTTTTTTTTTTTTTTTTCCGAGATAGAGTTTCACTCTAGCCCAGGCTGACCTGGAATTCAGTAGGTAGTCTCAGGGTGGCCTTGAACTCACAGTGATCCTCCTACATCTGCTTCCCGAGTGCTGGGATTAAAGGCATGCGCCACCACACCTGGCTGCTTTTTTCTCTTTCTTCTTTCTTTCTTCTTTCTTTCTTTCTTTTTTTTTTTTTTTTTTTTTTTTTTTTGGTTTTTCGAGGTAGGGTCTCACTCTGGTCCAGGCTGACCTGGAATTAACTATGTAGTCTCAGGGTGTCTCGAACTCTCAGCGATCCTCCTAACTCTGCCTCCCAAGTGCTGGGATTAAAGGCGTGCGCCACCACACCCGGCTCCTTTCTTTCTTTTTTTTTTAAAATTATTTATTTATTTAGTTATAAGCAGAGAGAGACAGGCAGAATGGGCACACCAATGCTTCCAGCTACTGCAAATGAACTCCAGATGCATGCACCACTTTGTGCATGTGAATTTATGTGGGCACTGGGGAATCAAACCCTGGTCTTTAGGCATTGCAGGCAAGAGCCTTAACCACTAAGCCATCTCTCTAGGCCTGAAACACTCTTCTGTGTTTGGGGAATCTTGGTAAGAAGGATAGCCTAGCTTCCTTACCAAAAACAAAATGTTCAGATGCTGCCCTCAACCCCTGTATGTGGGCATGTGACTGAGCTCAGCCTACAAGGCTGGATCTAGAGTAAATGACCCAAAGAAGCAGGACACTACAGAGTTCTGGGCAGCCGGGACAGCAGCACCATCCTTGGCTGGTTCCCAGAGTGTGCTCTTGGCTGATGTCCCAGCCTCCTGGCCCGCTGCCCATTTCCTTCATTTGCCCACCCAACCCTGCTGGTCATTCTGGGAGCTCCTCAATGTCTTTTCAATCATTTCCTTTCCTGTTTCAATCAGTCTGGCTTACATTCCGTTACTTAAGATTCTGTGGTGGTTGGCTACAAGATGGCTCCCATTGATTTTTGCCAATAGAGATGATCTATGTGACCAACAGGATATTGGGGGGATGACAGTGTGCTTTCTGAAGCTATGTCTTAAAGGATATGGTGCCTTACACTTCATTGTTCTGTAGCAATTACAATACAGGAGGCATGCCCATGACAGGTAACTGAGGCCTCCTACCTACAGCCAGCACCAGCCTTCAAAGCACAGGAGTTGGTCACACTGGAAGCAGATTCTCCAGCCCTGCTGAAGGCTTCCAATGACTGCATCCCTCCTGGCATTTTAACTGCAGCCACATGGAAAACCTGAGTCAGACCCACCCAGTTAAACTGTTTTTGAATTCCTGACCCTCAAAAATTGTGAGAGCCAGGCATGGTGGCGCATGCATTTAATCCCAACATTCAGGCAGAGGTCACTGTGAGTCCAAGGCCACCCTGAGACTATATAGTGAATTCCAGGTCAGCCTGGGCTGGAGCGAAACCCTACCTCCTAAAAGAAAAAACAAACAAACAAAAAAAAAGAGGGCCGGAGAGATGGCTTAATGGTTAAGGCATTTGCCTGAGAAGCCAAAGGACCCAGGTTCGATTCCCCAGGACCCACATAAGCCAGATGCACAAGGTAGCACATGTGTCTGGGGTTCGTTTACAGCAGCTGAAGGCTCTGGCATACCCATTCTCTGTCTCTCTCCTCTCCAAAAAATAAATAAATTATTTTTTTATTTATTTATTTATTTTTTTTTTTTTTTGAGAGGGGGTCTGGAGGCTGACCTGATTAACTATGTAGTCTCAGGGTGGCCTCGAACTCTCAGCGATCCTCCTAGCATTTAAGGCATTTGCTTGCAAAGCCAAAGGATCCTGGTTCAATTCTCCAGGACCCATGTAAGCTAGACGTACAAGGGGGCACATGTATTTGGAGTTTGTTTGCAGTGGCTGGAGGCCCTGGCATGCCTCTTCTAACTGTCTCTCTCTTTCTTCCTCTCTCTCAAATAAATCAATAAATAAAATATATTTTTTAAAAAATGTGTGAGAGCCGGGCATAGTGGCACATGCCTTTAATCCCAGCACTCGGGAAGCAGTGGTAGGAGGATCGCTGTGAGTTTGAGGCTACCCTAAGCCTACATAGTAAATTCCAGGTCAGCCTGGACTAGAGTGAGACCCTACTTTGAAAAAAAAAAAATTGTGAGAGCTGGGTGTAGTGGCACATGCTTTTAATCCCAGCACTCGGGAGGCAGAGGTAGGAGGATCCCCATGAGTTCAAGGCTACCCTGAGACCACATAGTGAATTCCAGATCAGCCTTAAACCCTACCTCAAAAAAAAAAAGTGTGAGATGATAAATGTTAATCATTGTTTTATGCCATTATGTCATCAAGTGGTTTGTTAATGAGAAGTAACTAGCACATACATATTGTGTGAGGTGAACGTGATAACCACCATACTCCAGAAACGGCCCTAACACATACATATTGGAATGCTAACATTTATCAATCAAACTGCCTTTCAAAAAGACAACAGCAAGCCAAGCATGGTCTAAATCCACCACTTGGGAGACTGAGGCAGGAGGGTCAAGGCCAGCCTGAGCTGCATAAGGAGAAACTATCTCAAACAAATAGACACACAGACATAATGGTGGTCTGGGGAGATGCTCAGCGATTAATGAGCATTAAGGCAATTAAGATACAAGCCTGCAGTACCCATATAAAACCAGATGCACAACGTGGCACATGTATCTGAAGTTCATTTGCAGAGTTTGTTTGCAGCAGCAAGAGAGCCTGGCATGCCTATTCTCTCTCTGTCTTTCTTTCTCTCTCACTCTGATGCAGGATTTGGGAGTTCAGGAAGGGTTCCAATGTATGAACCCCAAGATGGGTTTTGCCCTATCTTTTAACAAAGAATTGATAAAAATGGACATAAGGAGGATATTAATTATTAAGTTAATTTAGGGAGAAATCACAAATTGTGGGGTTTAAGAGAGAAATCAAAGTTGGACATGATGGTCCACACCTTTAATCCCAGCACTCAGGAGGCAGAGGTAGGAGGATTGCCATGAGTTTGAGGCCAGCATAGTGAATTCCAGGTCAGCCTGGGCTAGAGCAAGACCAGGGAACACTCTCATTTGAAAACACTGAATAGTTTATAAGGTTCATTTAAGAGAATTTGAGGGTTTTGGGGGGGGGGAGGGAAACTGGAGTAGAGCCACAAGCATGTGGAGAGGAATTAAACTGGAGCTTTCAAGTAAAAATAAGAGAAAATATCAAAGCAGAAACCAAGAAATTCAGAGAAGAAATGAAGAGAGCTCATGGTTCCCCGAATTTAAGGACACAACACAGGTAGCAGACCTAGAGTTAGAAAAAGCATCCACATGGTAGATCAGAGACTAGAGGAAAATCATGTATATGATTAAAGTGAGAAATTACCTCAAACTATAAAGCAGAGGCAAGCACAAAAACCATCCAAACCAAGAAACCATTCTATGTTCTCCCCTGATACTCAGCCTGGCTCAATGTCTTCCTGTGGCCCCAGAAAAGAAGAGTCAGGCAGGCTGAGCAAGCCAGAGAAGCAGAGCTGAGCTGAACAAAGTGCAGTGCAGTTAACAACAGGAAGAATGCAGGAGCCTTTATAGGCAAGGGGAAGACCCAATTGGTTGGTAGATTTGGAGGGCAGATTCCAGAACTAGTTTTCTCCTTATCCTTCAATTCTCTCTCTTTCAAACACATAAATAAAATAAAAATTTTAAAAAGACTACAAGGAGAGCCGGGTGTGGTGGCGCACGCCTTTAATCCCAGCACTCGGGAGGCAGAGGTAGGAGGATCGCCGAGAGTTCGAGGCCACCCTGAGACTACATAGTTAATTCCAGGTCAGCCTGGACCAGAGTGAGACCCTACCTTGCAAAACCAAAAAAAAAAAAAAAAAGATTACAAGGGCTGGGGAAATGGCTTAGCAGTTAAGGCATCTGCCTGTGAAGCCTAAGGACCCAGGTTTGATTCCCCAGAACCCACGTAAGCCAGATGCACAAGGTGGTACGTGTGTCTGGAGTTAGCTTGCAGTGGCTGGATGCCCTGGCATTCCCATTCTCTCTCTCTTCCTCTCTCCCTCTCTCTGCCTCTTTCTCTCTCTCAAATAAATAAAATAAAGAAAAAAAAAACCTTAGTAAGGTTCCATTCGGGCTGGAGAGATGGTTCAGTGGTTAAAGGCACTTGCTTGCAAAGCCTAATGACACAAGTTCAACTCCCCAGTACCCACAAAGTGATGCATGAAGTGGTGCATGTTTATGGCGTTTGTTTCCTGTGGCAGGAGGCCCTGATGTACCTGTATTCAATTTCTCTGTCTCTCTGTTTCTTTCTCTCAAATAAAAACATAAAAAATAGCTGGGGCCGGGCGTGGTGGCTCACGCCTTTAATCCCAGCACTTGGGAGGCAGATGTAGGAGGATCGCCGAGAGTTCGAGGCCACCCTGAGATTACATAGTTAATTCCAGGTCAGCCCGGGCTAGAGTGAGACCCTACCTTGAAAAACCAAAAAAAAAAAAAAAAAAAAAAAAGCTTGGCATGATGGCACATGCCTTTAATCCCAGCACTCAGGAGGCAGAAGTAGGAGGATCGCCATGATTTGGAGACTACATAGTGAATTCCAGGTCAGCCTGGCCTAGAATGAGACCCTACCTCAAAAAACCAAAAAATATATATCCATTTTATATCTATATCTATATAGTTAGATAGATTTATAGATATATACATATAGTAATAATAAGACCAGGTGTGGTATTACACACCTTTAATCCCAGCACTTGGGAGGCAGAGGTAGAAGGACCTGGACCACCTTGTGCATCTGGCTTACATGGGTTCTGGGGAATCGAACCTGGGTCCTTAGGCTTCACAGGCAGATGCCTTAACTGCAGGTTTCAACCTGTAATCTTTTTTTTTTTTTTTTTTTTGCAAGGTAGGGTCTCACTCTGGTCTGTGTGTACCCCTGAAAACATAGTAAATTCCAATCAACCTGAATAAAGAACACTCTACCTCAAAAAGAATAATAAGAATAAGAATAAGAATAAGAATAAGAATAAGAATAAGAAGAATCCTTTAATCCCCAGCACTTGGGAGGCAGAAGTAGGAGGATCACTGTGAGTTCGAGGTTACCCTGGGACTAATAGTGAATTCCAGGTCAGCCTGAGCTAGAGTGAGACCCTACCTTGAAAAACCAAAATAATAATAAGAAGAAGCAGAGGAGGAGAAGAAAAGAAGGAAAAGAAGAAGGGGGTGGAAAGATGGCTTAGTGGTTAAGGTGCTTGCTTGCAAAGCCAAAGGACCTCAGTTCAATTCCCCAGGACCCACATAAGCCAGATGCACAAAGGGGGCATGCATCTGGAGTTCGTTTGCAGTGGCTGGGAGCCCTGGGGTGTCCATTCTCTCTTTTTGTGTGTGTGTGTGTGTCTCTCTCTCTGCCTCTTTCTCTCTCTCAAATAAATAAATATAAATAAATTTGTTTTAAAAGAAGGAGAGGCTGGGCGTGGTGGCGCATGCCTTTAATCCCAGAACTCAGGAGGCAGAGGGAAGAGGATCACTGTGAATTGGAGGCCACCCTGAGACTACATAGTGAATTGCAGGTCAGCCTGGAATAGAGTGAGACCCTACCTCAAAAAACCAAAAAATAAAAAATAAGAAAAAAAAGAAGGAGAAAGAAGAGGGAGGGGGGAGGAGGAAGAAGGTTCCATCAGTCTGGTGTGGTGGCTCACACCAATAATCCCACCCCAGCATGTGGGAAGCTAAGATAGGGCTGTCATGAATTTGAGGCCAACTTGTACTACAGACCCTGCAATAAAAAATAAACAAATAAATAAATAAAGCCTGATTTTCAGCATCTATCTCAACTATGGAGTCCTGAATTGACCCTCCAGAGCCCTGTGGCTACCACAGGACCCAGCGGATGTCTATGGAACCACTGCTCTTACATGGTCGGGCCAGTGGGACAAGGAATCTGGCTGGATAGGTGGAGTCAGCAAGGAGACAAAGCCACAGGTGTCAGGTCACATGATCAGGCCTCAAGTGCTAAGTAGTAGTCAGCTGCAGCAGGCCTGGCAGCTGAGCAGACAGGCAGAAATCCCCCTGGTTAGTTGAGAAAGTGACCTCAACCAAACAGAGAAGCTGCTGTGAGTGAAGGACATCTGTCCTTGGGGCCAAGACGGAGACTGGACTAAACATTTCTGAGCCGCTGAAACTAACTGTAGAGAACCCTCAGTCAGGAGGATGTAGAGTGGCAATGGAGAGTGTGGCAGGTACAGAGAGGACACATGTATTTCAGACATGGAAGCTGCCACCTAGGTTGTCATGGGCCTCCTTTTACAAGTGAGAAACTGAGATTCAGTGAGATCTGAGTTGCTGTTTCTGAGTCTAGGCCCTATTATATCACAGTGTCCAGGGCAGAGGCAAAACTCGTCAGTGGCTTCATGTTCCCTGCTTCTCTAGGAAAGGTTTTGGGAAGTGCACGCATCACTTTTCCAATGAAAAAGATATGCCTATCCTATCTGCTGCCCTCACTTCCAGAACTGGCCTGTCAAAGGGATGTTATGATTTGGGTGTGTGAGACTGGGTCCTCAGTGTGCTGGTTGAGGTTATGGGGACTTTAAAAGATAGAACCTAGGGCTGGAGAGATGGCTGACGGGTGAAGGCATTTGCTGGCAAAGCCAAAGGACCCAGATTCAATTTCCCAGTACCCATGTAAAGCCAGATTCACAAAGCAGTGCATGAGTCGGGAGTTCTTTTACAGTGACAGGAGGCCCTGGTGCACCCATTCTCTCTCTCTCTCAAATAAATAAACATTTTAAAAATTATTTTATTTTATTTATTTGAGAGAGAGAGAATGGGCGTGCCAGGGCCTTCAGCCACTGCAAATGAACTCCAGATGCATGCACCACCTAGTGCATCTGGCTTGCGTGGGTTCTGGGGAATTGAACTGTGGCCCTTTGGCTTAGCAAGTGCCTTAACTGCTAAGTCATTTCTCCATCCCTAAATAAACTTTTTTTTTTTAATTAAAAAAAGGTAGAACCTTGTGTGAGACCCTTAAGTCATTGGAAGACTGCTTTTGGTGGAATAAACATTTTCCTCAAGTTGTCCATGAATTAGTTCTGAGAGAATTGTTATAAAAATGCTAAACTTAGCCGGGCGTGGTGGCTCACGTCTTTAATCCCAGCACTCGGGAGGCAGAGGTAGGAGGATCGCCGTGAGTTCAAGGCCACCCTGAGACTACATAGTGAATTCCAGGTCAGCCTGAGCTAGAGTGAGACCCTACCTCGAAAAAAAAAAAAAAAAAAAAAAAAAAAAAAAAAGCTAAACTTGGCTTAGCAGTTAAGGTATTTACCTGCAAAGTCAAAGGACCCTGGTTTGATTCCCTAGGACCCACATAAGCCAGATGCACAAGGTGGCACATGCGTCTGGAGTTCGTTTGCAGTGGTTGGAGGCCTTGGTGCACCCATTCTCTCTCTCAAATAAATAAAACTTAAAAAATAAGAAGAAATAAAAATACTAAACTGGGAGGAGGAAACATTTTCCTTAGCTGCTACAGCTATAGGTAAGTTGTCCATGCTCTGGTAAATAATCCCCTACGTTGGCTCATGCAAGTGACCCTAATGAAATTCAAAGACATGAAAGTAGTAGTAAGAGGAAGGAATGCGGGGTTTGGCACAGGTAGAGGGGGACAAGAGAAGGTAATGGGGAGTGTGGTAGTTTGAATATATGTCCCCCAATATATTCAGTGTTTTATTAGTTATAGTTTGCATCTGCAATCACCTTGCTAGAGGCAATGTCACTGGGGGCTGGTCTTAAGGTGTGGGTTTGAGATTCCATTGTAAAGATATGCAAATGTGCCTAGCAGGAGTTCCTGAAGTGTGCTGTGTGACCTTTTGGCTGTAGTTTTGCTCTGTGCACTGTGGTGGCTGGTTGGTTTTCTCTGCTCTCTTGCCTGGTCCTGTGGAGAGCAGGCCACTTCTTCTGCCATTATGGAACTTCCCCTGGATCTGTAAGCTTCAATAAATAATATCCCTTCCTCCATAACTGTGCCCAGTCTGGAAGTTCATCTCAGCGAACCTGAAGCTGTCTGCTACAGGGAGTCAATATGATCAAAATACAAACAAACATAGGGCTAGGCATATGGCCCACACCTTTAATTCCAGCATTCAGGAAACAGAAGTAGGAGGATTCTTGTGAGTTGAAGGCCAGAGTTCCAGATCAGCCTGGGCAGGGCTAGAGTGGGACACTGCTGCAAACCACCCTCCCCCCAAGAAAAAAACACACTGGGGCTTTTCTACTTATCAGAAACTCCCTCTTGCCATTTCTTGGACAAGAACTCTGAATTCCTTAAGTCTTTTTAAAAAATATTTAATTAATTTATTTATTTGAGTGAGAGAGGCAGACAGACATGCAGATAGAGAAAGAGAATGGGCACACCAGGGCCTCCAGCCACTGCAGACTAACTCCAGATGCATGCACCACCTTGTGCATCTGGCTTACATGGGTCCTGGGGAATCGAACCATGGTCCTTTGGCTTTGCAGACAAATGCCTTAACCGCTAAGCCATCTCTCCAGCCCTGAATTCCTTATTTCTCTTAAATTCTGGGTTTTCCCATTTCCAGGAACCTTGTCTCCTATCTTCTTTTGGGAAGCTACTTTCTGTATTTTTAACTCTTTCTTTCTTTTTTTTTTTTTGGTTTTGCAAGGTAGGGTCTCACTCTGGTCCAGGCTGACCTGGAATTCACTATGTAGTCTCAGGGTGGCCTCGAACTCTCGGTGATCCTCCTACCTCTGCCTCCTGAGTGCTGGGATTAAAGGCGTGCGCCACCACGCCCAGCTCTTTAACTCTTTCTTTCTCTTTTTTTAATTTTAATTTTATTTTATTCTCATTTATTTACTTGAGACAGAGAGAGAGAGAAAGAGAGAGTGAGAATGGGCATGCCAGGGCCTCTAGCCACTGCAAACAAACTCCAGATGCATGTGCCACCATGTGCATCTGGCTTACGTGGGACCTAGAGAATGGAACCTGTGTCCTTAGGCTTTGCAGGCATGCACCTTAACCACTAAGCCATCTCTCCAGCCCCCTTAACTCTCTATTTTTTTTTTTTGCTTTTTTTTTTTTTCCCAAAGTAGGGTCTCACTCTAGCCCAGGCTGACCTGGAATTCACTATGTAGTCTCAGGCTGGCCTCAAATTCATGGCAATTCTCCTACTTCTTCCTCCAGAGTGCTGGTATTAAAGACATGTTAAAGACATATTAAAGACATGCCTAGCTTTTTTTTTTTTTTTTTTTGGTTTTCCAAGGTAGGGTCTCACTCTAGCCCAGGCTGACCTGGAATTCACTATGTAGTCTCAGGGTGGGATGGCCTTGAACTCAAGGTGATCCTCCTACCTCTGCCTCCCGAGTGCTGGGATTAAAGGCGTGTGCCTCCACACCCAGCATACCTAGCTTTTTTTGTGACTGTTTTGTTTTTGTTTTTGCTCTTTCCTTCTCTTACATTCTTTTTTAAAAGTATTAATTTAATTAAATTAATTTTTTTGGGAGAGAGAGAAGCAGATAGAGAGAATGGCCTGTCAGGGCCCCTAGCCACTGCAAACGTACTCCAGACACATGCGCCACCTTGTGCATCTGGCTTACATGGATACTGGGAAATCAAACCTGGGTCCTTAGGCTTCCCAGGCAAGCACCTTAACCATTAAGCCATCTCTCCAGTCCTCTTTTCTTCTCCTAAGCATTTTTATTTTTATTTATTTATTTATTAGAGACAGAGAGAGGGAGAGAGAGAGAGAGAGAGAGAGAGAGAGAGAGAATGGGTGCGCCAGGGCCTCTAACCACCGCAAATGAACTCCAGACACATGCGCCACCATGTGCATCTGGCTAACGTGGGATATGGAGAATTGAACTGGGGTCCTTAGGCTTCACAGGCATGTGCCTTAATTGCTAAACCATCTCTCCAACCCCTCCTTCTTCTAAGCGCTTCAAGCTAAACTCTATAATCCCTATAATAAAATCTCTCTAAATTTAAAAACACAAACAGGTGGTGGTACATACCACCAGCACTCAGAAGTTGAAGCCAGGAGGATCAGTAGTTCAAGGACATCTTGGACTACATGGTGAGTTGAAAACCAACCTGGGATTCATCAGACCCTATCTCTCAAAATCAACCAATCAATAAATAAATAATACAAAAATAAGCTTGGCCCTCCCCTGAATCTGGAAGTCTTGAATGGTCACATGGTCACGTGATTCCACGGTCCCACCTGTTGGGCCTTGCTAAACACTGGCTGGGACTGTGAGGAATCTGGCCTGGGCTGTTGGACATGGTCCGGAACCTTGGGCTGTGGGGGTTGCAGCGGCCTTATCATCGGGAGCCCACTCTGGTGACAGAGACTGGCCCTCCCTGCCTTATCTTCACCCAGAGTGGGCAGAACTGATGAGGCCCTCCCCACTTGATCCCAAAAAGCACCTGACAATTCCCTAGTCAGGCTTTGCCCCCCACAGTTCCTGACCTTGTGGCCAGCTGCCCAAGAGACCCTTATGTGGCTGATGTCACGCAGCTGCTCCGGCCACTTCTATTATCTCCCTTGCAGCTTCTCCCTCACGACTTCTGCCTTCCACACTAGCCTATTAGGTAGCAACCCATAACCTATGTATCCACTCTATAGTCTGTATGTGCCTTCTCAACCTTTCTCAAGTATTTATAAACCCACTCCCCTTTTGAATAAACGAGAGCGTGCTGTCCATCACACGGCCTTCTGGGTGGTGCATTGCCCATTGCACTCACCCACTCCAGGACCCTGCTCCCCCCCCAACTCCTCCTGCACCCGGGATGTCAGTAGCTGTCGACCCCCCCCCCCCGGGGAAAGCAAGGACCCACACCCACCTTCACTTCTACTATTGTGATGCCATCTGCCTTGAGGCCCTCACCAGAGGAAACTGGTCTAGCACCATGCCCTTGAATCTCTTTGCTTCTTTTTTTAAATTGTTTATTTTATTTTATTTGAGAGTGACAGAGAGAGAGAGAGAGAGAGAGAGAGAGAGAATGGGTACACCAGGGCTTCCCGTCCCTGCAAACAAACTCCAGATGCATGTACCACCTTGTGCATCTGGCTTACGTGGGAACTAAGGAACTGAACCTCAAACCAGGGTCCTTAGGCTTCACAGGCAAGTGCTCAACCACTAAGCCATGTCTGCAGCCCCTCCTTCTTAAAATTGTCCAGCTGCAGGTACTTCATTATGCTGACACTGGTGTTTAGTTCTCTGCCATCCATGGCAGGGGTCCTGCTTGTCCATCTCAACCTGCTCAACAAACTTGCCCGTCCTCATGAAATCCACACGCAAGGCTACCCATTACATGTCAAGGAACATACTAGGCCTATAGCAGAAGGCAAGGCAGGGCTTTTCCCCTTGCTAGGGTTCAGAGTCCTAACAGGAAGACAGAGCAGAGGAGAGAGGAACTCCATAGAATGCCCTAGAATTACAATAGAGAAAACTCTCGGGGTGAAAAGGGAGCCCTAACAAGGGGCTCCTTCCCCAGCCCAGGAATAGCAAGAGTGCTTCCTGAAGATGTTCTCTGAGCTGAGTCAGCCATGAGAAGTTGTTCAACAGTGGAAGGGAGGAGGGAGTGACAGGCAAGTGCTAGCCTGGAGGTGTGGCACCTTCCAGGAACTGTGGTGCCTTGCCCAGACCCATGCTGTAGATTTCTGAAGGACAGAGGAAGAGAGGAGGGGCAGGAGATGAGGCAAGGTGAGATCCTGAAAGAGAAAATCAAAAGTAGAAAGGTGCATGTCAAGAACAGATTTGCATTTTATAGATGAATCCAGCTGCACGGTGGACAATCAGGGCAAGCAGAAGGTGGGGGAAACCAGTTGGGTCACTACACAGCCCAGGAAAGTCTTTGGCCTTGGCCTTTGAGTGAAGGCTGGGAACTCAGAGCAAGAACCATTTCTGAAGGACGTGGGGACCAAGAGAGACAAAAACATCCTATTCCTGCTGTGCGTGGCTGCCTGTCCAGGATGTGTCAGTGCTTGTTCTAAGAACCGGTATTGTGCTACATTTTCACAAGGAAAAAAAAAAAAGTCATCAGGGCTGGAGACAGGGTTTAGCAGTTAAGGCGTTTGCCTTCAAAGCCTAAGGACCCATGTTGAACACTACAGGTCCCACATAAGCCAGATGCACAAAGTGATGCGAATGCACAAGGTTGTACATGTGCGCAAGGTGGCGCACATGTCTGGAGTTTGATTGCAGTGGCTGGAGGGCATGGCTCACCAATTCTGTCACTTCTTCTCAGCACTATGGTGCCTTTTGAGTCATCCCAGAAGTCACTGTTACATGAAAAAAGAAGTTTCTCTCTTGCTCTTGCTCTCACTCTCTCGCATAAAAAAAGGCCAGTCTTTCTCTCTCTCTCAAATAAATAAATAGAAACAAAAATTTAAAAATATTTATTTATTTATTTACTTAAGAGAGAGGGAGATAGAAAGAGGCAGATAGAGAGAAAATGGGCTCACCAGGGCCTGCAACCACTGCAAACGAACTCCAGATTCATGCACAACTTTGTGCATCTGGCTTATGTGCACACTGGGAAGTTGAACCTGAGTCCTTAGGCTTTGCAGGCAACTGCCTTAGCTGCTAAGCTATCTCTCTAGCCCAATAGATTGGATTTTTAAAACTTTTTTTAATTGACAACTTCCATAATTACAGACAATAAACCATTGAAAATTCCCTCTTCCACGTTCCCCTTCACAAATCCACTCTCCATCATATCCCCTCCCCCTCTTAATTAGTCTCTCTTTTATCTCTTCCTCCTATTATGAGGGTCCTGTGTAGGCAGTACCAGACATTGTGAGGTCATGGATATCCAGGCCATTTTGTGTCTGGAAGACTGCATCATAAGGAGTTCTACCCTCCCTTTGGCCTTACATTCTTTCTACCTCCTCTTCTGCAATGGACCCTGAGCCTTGGAAGGTGTGATAGAGATGTCTCAGTGCCGAGCACTCCTCGGTCACTTCTTCTCAGCACTATGGTGCCTTTTTTAAAATTATTTTTATTTTTTTATTAATATGTTTGTTTGAGAAGTGATACTCTTTATTCATTTATTTATTTGCAAGTAGAGAGAGAGAGAGAAGAGAGGCAGTCAGAGAGAGAATGGGCACACCAGGGTCTCCAGCCACTGCAAACGAACTCCAGATGCATGTGCCCCTCGTGCATCTGGCTTACGTGGGTCCTGGAGACTCGAACTGGGATCCCTTGGCTTTGCAGGCAAAGGCCTTAACTGCTAAGCCATCTCTCCAGCCCTATGGTGCCTTTTGAGTCATCCCAGAAGTCACTGCCACATGAAAAGAGAAGCTTCTCTATCCAAATGTGAGAGTAGCATTAATATATGAGTATGAACTTTAAAAGAAGGTCTTACAGGGCAGTTTGGTGAGCATAGTATATACATTTAGCCAGACACCAGCAAGCATTACTCCCCAGGGCTTGTACCCTCCCCATCATAGGTTTCCAGTACCAGGCATGGAGCGGGGCTCTGGTTCAATTACTGAACAGTTAGTTTCTCCCATAACAGACATGTCACTATTGCACCCATTGGCTTGTTTGGTCTGGCTGGTCAAACTTAAGGCTTGCACTATTGTTCATCTCACTGATGACTTCTCTCACTAGGGCTGCACGCAGTACACTTTTTTCCAGCTTTCTGTCTATGGGTAGGAGGTTTTCAGATCAGCTGTTGCTTGATTTCTCAATGGCCTTGCCGCCCAAGCATGTGGAATCTTCAGCAATATAGATTGTTTTTTGTTGTTTTGTTTTATTTTGTTTTATTTATTTATTTATTTATTTATTTATTTATTTTTTGAGGTAGGATCTCACGTCAGCTCATGCTGACCTGAAATTCACTGCTTAGTCTCAGGGTGGCATCAAACTCATGGCAATCCTCCTACCTCTGCCTCCTGAGTGCTGGGATTAAAGGCATGTGCCACCACACCTGGCTTTGTTTTTTTAAAAAAAAAAATTGTTTACTAGCCGGGCGTGGTGGCGCACGCCTGTAATCCCAGCACTCGGGAGGCAGAGGTAGGAGGATTGCCCTGAGTTCAAGGCCACCCTGAGACTACATAGTTAATTCCAGGTCAGCCTGGGCCAGAGTGAGACCCTACCTCAAAAAAACCAAAAAAAAAAAAAAAAAAATTGTTTACTTTTATTTATTTATTTGAGAGAGACAGACAGACAGACAGACAGACAGAGAGAATGGGTGCACCAGGGCCTCCAGCCACTGCAAACAAACTCCAGATGCATGCACCACCTTGTGCATCTGGCTTACGTGGGCACTAGGGAATTGAGCCTCGAGCTGGGGTCCTTAGGCTTCACAGGCAACGCTTGACCACTAAGCCATCTCTCCGGCCTGTTTTTCTTTTTAAATTTACTTATTTGCACATATATCTACCAGGGCCTCTTGCCTCTGCAAATGAACACCAAAAGCTTGGGCCACTTTGTCTCTAGCTTACATGGGTGGCTTGTGAATTGAACCTAAGCTGGCAGGCTTTGCAAGCAAATGCCTTTAACTGCTGAGTGGTCTCCTCAGGCTGTTTATTTAAAAGGTCAGATGAAGCCAGGCATGGTGGCGCACGCCTTTAATCCCAGCACTTGGGAGGCAGAGGTAGGAGGATTGCTGAGAGTTCGAGGCCACCCAGAGACTACATAGTGAATTCCAGGTCAGCCTGGACCAGAGTGAGAACCTACCTCGCAAAACCAAAAAAAAAAAAAAAAAAAAAAAAAAAAAAATTGATTTTATTATTTGCAAACAGAGAGAGACAGAAAAGAAGGTCTTACAGGGCAGGGGGAGGGGGGATGTGTGTGCCAAGGCCTCTAGCCACTGCAAACAAACTCCAGATGCATGTAGGAACTCCAGATGCATGTATCTGGCTTTATGTCAGTACTGGGGAATTGAATCTGGGCTTGTTAGGCTACTGAACAAATAGTTTCTCCCATAACAGACAGCTCCACAATGACTGGTTTGTTTGGTTTGGTCTGGCTGGTCAAACTTGAGCTTGCTGAGGATGACCTGGTGATGAGTTTGAATATATGTGCCCCAATATATTCAGTATTTTATTAGTTTATAGTTTGCATCTGCAATCACCTTGCTAGAGGTTTTCAGATCACTGTTGCTTGTCTTAAATGGCCTTTGAGATTCCATTGTAAAGATATGCAAATGTGTCAGCAGGAGTTCCTGATTGTTTTTTGTTGTTTTTTTTATTTTGTTTTATTTATTTATTTATTTATTTATTTATTTTTGCCTGGTCCTGTGGAGAGCAGGCCACTTCAGCTCATTATGGAACTTCCCCTGATCTGAAATTCACTAAATAGTCTCAGGGTGGCATCAAACTCATGGTCTGGAAGTTCATCTCCTACCTGAAGCTGCCTCCAACAGTGCTGGGTATTAAAGGCATGTGAGATGACACCTGGCTTTGTTTTTTTTTTTCTTTTTTTTTTTTTTTTTTTGTTTTTGGAGGAATGGGCATGGACTTGACCTTGCAACTGAAGATGCCTTCTGGAATGGTAAGCCAAGTTTTATGGACTATTCTGATGAGAGTTTGAGAATGCTAAGTGCAGACAGTATTGAACTTCCGAGGCTTGGCTTTGAGCTTTTTAAAAAAAAGGAAAATTGATGGCAGAGGACTTTGTTGGAACTGGGCTACTGGCATAAGGGATGGCGCGCCTGCTAAGGTCCCAGCACTTAAATTTGTAATGGACTGATGTAGGAGGCTAAAGATATCGGACTGAGTTTTAAGATTTTGAGTTGGAAAACCTGAGAAGCTAAAAGTAGAGGCACTGAGACTGGTTAAGCTGCTAGGTCAGCCTGGGCTTAGAAGGTGGAAGAAGGTGGCCTGACTTGATTTACATTAAAAACCAAAAAAAAAAAAAAGGAAAGACTTACTTTTTATTTAAACTATTTGAAAGAGTTGACAGAAGGAACCTGCTTTTCAGACAGAGAGAATTTTGTCCCTGAATTTAGAATAGGGCCTCCAGCCACCTGGTAACAAACTTGGAGATGAAAAATGCCACCTCATGAGTTGCATCTGGTTCCAGGAGCGTGGATGCGGCACTAGGGAATTGGCATGGAGACCCTGGGGTCCTAGGCTGGAAGAGGCAAGATGGACCGCTAAGCCATCTCTGGAGACCTGTTTTTGTTTTAAATTTACTTATTTGCACATATATCTACCAGGGCCTCTTGCCTTGCAAATGAACACCAAAAAAGCTTGGGCCACTTTGTCTCTGGAGGGCTTGGAAAACCTGGGTTGTCAGTCTCTGAATATATTGAACTTGAACTGGCAGGCTTGATGATGGCTGATGGTGATTGAGTTTGCATTGTTTTAGTGGTCTTGCTATTCAGGCAGTTAAAATGTTTATTTAAAAGGTACATGATGAAAGCCAGGCTTGTTTGATTGTACAGGACTCAATATCTTAACTTGGGAAGACAGAGGAACCTTTGAAATTGGACTGAGTACAATTTACCCAGAGATAGTTATAAATCTATTTCCAGGTCAAATATGGACCAGAGTGAGAATGTACCTCGTTTGAATATATGTCCCCAAATATTCAAAATTTTAAAAAAATTGTTTGTATTATTTGCAAACAGAGAGAGAGGCAGAGAACTGGGAAACTGGTCTTAAGGTGGGGATGGGTTTGAGATTCCATTGTAAAGATATGCAAATGTGTCTAGATGCATGTTCCTGAACTTTGCTGATGACATGTATCTGGTTTTACTCTGGGTGCTGTGGAATTGAATCTGGTTGGTTTTTCTGCTCTTTTGCCTGGCAAATGTGTAGAGCAGGCCACTTCTGCCATTATGGAACTTCCATCTGTAGACTTCAATTTGTCCCTTCCTCCGGGGGTGCCTGGTCTGGAAGTTTTGAGCGAACCTGAAGGTATGACCTGGAATTCAACATGTAGTCTCAGGGTAGCCTTGAACTCATGGCAATCCTCCTGCTTCTGCTTCCCAAGTGCTGGGATTAAAGACGTGTGCCATCACGTCCAGGTTAAACATTTTTTTAATTTTTTTTTTTTTTAATTGACCTGAAAACTTCCTCCCGTTAGACCAGCTGACAGAAAATTGGAAAAAACTATGCTACATGAAGCCCTATGGGAGAGCGAAGTCATCAGCTGTGATAAACAATAGTGGACACTGCAAGGCTTAAGTCTGGCCAGCCAGGCCAAATAAGCCAATGGGTGCAATAGTGGCATTTCTGTTATGGAGGAAACCAGCCACTCTGTAGTTGTCTGGAGGCCCACTCCACAGGAAGGAATACATGCCTCATACTGAAAACCTAGTCAAAAAACCTATGGCAGAGGAGGTCACAAGCTCTAGGGGTGTAATGCCTGCTATTGTCTGGTTAAATGCATATATTAACTGTCCTGTAAGCACCCTTCTTTTATTTTTGGGTGTGTGTGGGGGGGGAGGTTCAAGGTATCAGTCTCACTAGCTCTGGCTGACCTGGAACTCACTCTGTAGTCTCAGGGTGACCTTGAACTCTTGGAGATCTTCCTACCTCTGCCTCCCAAGTGCTGGGATTAAAGGTGTGCGCCACCACACCCAGCTTTTCTTCTTAATATTCACCATACCCATCTATTAATGCTACTTTTGGTTAGAGAAGCTTCTCTTTTCTGATGGCAGTGACCTCTGGGATGATTCAAAAGGCACCATGGGGCTGGAGAGATAGCTTAGCAGTCAAGGTGTCTACCTCCTAAGCCTAAGAATGCTGGTTCTAATCTCTAGTGGTTCCAGATGCAAAGTGAAGCAAGGGCGCAGTGCTGCACTTGACCACAAGGTGGCGCACGCATCAGGATTTCGTTCACAGTAGCTGAGAGGCTGCTGGCGCGCCCATCTTTATCTGTCTTCCTCTCCCTCTCTCTGTGTCTCTCTAAAAAAAAAAAAAAAAAAAAGGCACCATAGTGCTGAGAAGTGACAGAGGAGTGCTCAGCGCTGAAACATCTCTAATACACCTTCCAAGGCTCAGGGTCCATTGTGGAAGAGGGGGTGGAAAGAACGAACCAGCCAAAGGAAGGGTAGGACTCCTTACAATGTGCTCCTCCAGACACAAAATGGCCTGGATATCCATGACCTCACAGTGCCTGACCCTACCTACACAAGACCATCGTAATAGGAGGAAAAGATCATGACATCAAACTGAAAAGAGAGACTGAGAGGAGAAGGGGATATGATGGAGAGTGAAGTTTCAAAGGGAAAGTGGGGGGAGGGAGGAAAGTACCATGGGATATTGTTTACAATTAAAGAAGTTGTCAATAAAAATAAATAAATAAGCAAAAAATTAAAAATAAAAATAATAAAAAAAGACTTATTGAGAGTGGAAGGGGATATGATAGAGTGGATTTGTGAAGGGTAAAGTAGGGGAGGGGAGGGAATTATCATGTTTTATTGTCTATATTATGGAAGCTGTCAATGAAAAAGTTTTTTTAAAAGTACAAAGACCCATATACCACTTCCCTTGAGCCTCCATTATCTTTCTTTTTTAAAAAATAATTATTTGTTAGAAAGAGAGAGAGAGAGAAAGAGAAAGGGCATACCAGGACCTCCTGACACTACAAATAAACTCCAGACACATGTGCCACTTTATGTGTCTGGCTTCATGTGCATATTGAACCCTGGGCCAGCATCTCTCTAGCCCCCCATGGTTCAGGTTTGACTGAGGCAAGATGAAAAAAAAAGAATCTGTAGGAACTGACCTCAGCAGCAATATATTGTCCTTTATGAGAACAATGAAAGGCAGAAGTCTGCGGTGTTCCAGGTGCACTTGGGCTTGGTGTTTTATGAGAGTAGGAGTTGGAAAAGTGAGCAAGCCGGAGGAGGGGAAAAGATAAAGGGATCAAGGTCATTCTACCTGTTTGCATCAGGCGTGGGTGTATTCTTGAGACTGAAAGGGACACTGGAGATCTCCCATGAACAGGATGTTGGACTTTACTGTTGGTCCTTTCCAGGAAGTGAAGAGGAAAAGGAAGACCCTGTGTCCAGGACAAAGGAGACTTCATGGTCAGCCACGGACCAAATCACCCTGGGTTCAATGGACAAGTCAAGATTCCCAAGTGGGGTCAGTGAGCCTGGGCCCCTCATTGCATCAGTTGTAAGGCAGGAGTGGGGCAGGTGAGGGGTGCTTTGGAGGGGTGCCAGGGCATCCCTGAGGACAGTCCCACTTCCAGTGGCCCCATTGCCCTCTGATAGGACAGGCTTTTAGAGGTGGCCTAGGGCTAGGGCAACCCCTGGCCCACTGTACTGGCTGGTCACATCTGAAGGAGACCCCAGGTGATTTCTCTCATGTATGACTTCTGTTACAGGGTGATGGGTTCAGGGGCTTGTGGCCACTGAGGACATAGGCTAAGAATTTGTACTTTGTCTCTATCCTTTTCTTGCTTGGCCTCATCTTCCCTGTTAAAGATCCTGAAGAAAACATCTAAAAGGTCTTTTTGAGAGGTCACAGGTCCCTTTTCCAGTTGATGCAGTTTATGCCTAATGTCTGGGGCTGACTAGCTGATAAATTGAACGTGTAGGAAAATGGAACCAGTAGGAATAGAAATATCTAAGTTTGAAGTAGGGCATGGTGGCACACGCCTTTAATCCCAGCACTTGGGAGGCAGAAGTAGAAGGATCACCGTAAATTCGAGGCCACCCTGAGACTACAAAGTCAATTCCAGGTCAGCCTGGGCCAGAGTGAAACCCTACCCTGAAAAACCAGAAAAAGAAAAAGAAAGAAAAGAAAAAAGAAATATCTAAGTTTGTATCTTTGGTGACAGCCTCAATAAGACGGGCTAGGAAGAGGGTTGGATTCTCGTCAGGGTCCCAGGTGATTTCTCTGGCCTTATCATTATTTACAAAGGTGTGGACATTTTTCTGCATGCCCTCTAGGAGACAAGTGATCATCTGGCTTAGTCTCTGGAAGCCCAAATCAGCAGGCTGGTAAGTCCAGTGCAGCTTGGTGGTAGGTGCAACCTTGTCAGGTACTGAATTGGCTCTATCTTGTTCATATATCGAATATGTGTGTGAGCCGAAGAGATGGCTTAGTGGTTAAGGCACTTGCCTCCAAAGCCAAAGAAGAAAGGTTCAGTTCTCCAGTACCCAAGTAAAGACAGATGCACGAGGTGGTACATGTATCTGGTGTTTGTTTGCAGTGGCTAGAGGCCCTGGATCACCTATTCTCTCTCTTTCTCTCTGTCCCTCTTTCCCTATCAAATAAATAAAAATAAAATATTTTAAAACAATATGTGAGGGCTAGACCCAAGTGCCAAACGCATTATTTTTCATCTGGTATTAGGGTGGAGGTGAGGATATAGTATATATCCCCCATGTTAGATGGCATGAGGCAGAAAGAAGTATTCTTGGCGATACTTAATGAGAATTTCAGAAAAATATCTTATTTTCTTTTTAATTTGTCCCATATCAAAGAGGGAAAGGGGAACATGAAGCCAGGTAAGGCCCTCCAGTCCCACCACCTCCTGCAAGGGGAACGTTGGCAAAGGATGCTGGGATCAGGGATGAGTATAGGGATGAAGGACGGGGACCGGTGGGTGGGAACAGTTTTTGTGACGTTGAGGAGGAGTTGGGGGATGTTGGGAGAGCAGCGGGGAGGGGCTGTCGGGGAGGGAGATGTGGTTCTAAGGAGGCTGGGGTTTGAGGAAAGAGGTAAAAAGAAGGAAGAAGTTAGTAAGTCTGGGAACTGAGTTTATTCAAGTTGTCAATAAAACCCCAGAGTGGGGCTTGTGCAGTGTGGGAAGGCAAAAGCTGTAAAAGCCAGAGGCTTCAAGCCCCCCGCGAGTGGCAACTGTCCAGCCTGTATAGTAAGCCTGGAGGATGACTAAGATCTCAATGAGACCCAGCGTGAGAGGGACAGAGCGAGGACGGGGAGAGAGTCAGGGGGAAGTTCAGCCCTGTGGATTACCCTGAAAAGGGCTGTTTGAGGTCTGGCTAAACTCGCAAGGGACTTCTGTCGTTCACCAGAGGCCAGAAGTGGCCAGACCCTGGCCAGAACTCTTGTCCACGAGAGCCTTGCCTCACGCAATCCAGTAGGCCAAGGCTTAGAAGGGAAGGGTGCCCAGAGGGAAGAAACCCCAAAGTCCCTCTCAGGTTTTGGCACCAGTGTGTTTGGGTAACACTTTGGAGAGACTTGGAAACAAATGAAAGTAGGAACCTCCCTCAAAACCAATCGATTGTCCTTTATTAGAACAGTGAAGGGCAAGAGTCTCTGCAGGATGGAAACTGCACCCAGGTGCAGCGGGGCTTGGGTTTTTTTTTTTTTTTTTTTTTTGGTTTTTCGAGGTAGGGTCTCACTCTGGTCCAGGCTGACCTGGAATTAACTCTGTATTCTCAGGGTGGCCTCGAACTCTCGGCGATCCTCCTACCTCTGCCTCCCGAGTGCTGGGATTAAAGGCGTGCGCCACCACGCCCGGCTGTGGCTTGGGTTTTTATACGACTAGAGGCGGGAAAAGTGACCCATTGCTGGGCGTGGTGGCTCACACCTTCAATCCTAGCACTTGGGAAGCAGAGGTAAGAGGATGGTGTGGTAGTTTGAATAGATGCCCCCCAATATATTCAGTGTTTTATTAGACTGTAGTTTGTATCTGCAGCCACCTGCCTGGAGGCAATGTCACTGGGCAGATCTTAAGGTGTGGTGGTGGGTTTGAGATTTCAATCTAAAGATATGCAAAGTGTGCCAAGCTGGACTTCCTGAAATGTGCTGTGCTGTGTGGCTTTTGGGCTTTGCTTTCTGTGTTTGGTCCCATGAAAGCAGGCCAGCTTCTTTTGCCATTATGGAACTTACCTTGGATCTATAAGCTTCAATAAATATCCCCTCCTCCATAACTTTACCTGGTCTGGAAGTTCATTTCAGTGAACCTGAAGTTGTCTGCTACAGATGGCCATGAATTTGAGGGCACCCTGAGACTACATGGTGAATTCCAGGTCAGCCTGGGCTAGAGTGAGACACTACCTCGAAAACTAACCCCCCCGGAAAAAAAAAGTAACCCATTAGCATTACTTTGAGGTCAAATTGTGGTTTGGGGACAGGGGTTTCTGCACACCAGTAGTTCTTATCAGGCCAGGCATTCATGGCCCGTATCCTAGGCCACACAGCCTAGGGACTTGCTGGGTGGCTTTTAACTCTTTGCCAGGGTTCATTTGGTTTGTTTTATGACACATTAACCCTTCACCCATTATCTTTCATTAGAGTGAATATGTGTTACAATTGGTGTGCCCATATCAATATGTCAGTAACTAAAGCCCACGATTTAGAGTGCATGCTTTCTTGTATCATGAAGAGTACATTTCAGTCTGGGGAGATGACTCAGTTGATAAAGCACTATTCAGGCAACTCAGAGTGCGGGGGAGTTCAGATCCCCAAGCCACTCATAAAGCTGGAAAAAGCTGTGGTGAGTCTCTGTAATCCCAGTGTGCCTTCAGCAAAAAAGGGAGGTGGGACAGAAGAATTTCCTGGAATCTCTAAAGAATGGAGCACAGTGGCGAACACCAATAGATCTTTCCTCAAATAGGTGGAAGGCAAGGACCAACTGTCCTCTATCCTGCACATATGTGCTCTGGCACACACACACACACACACACACACACGCACACACAATAAAAACACAGTAAGTTTCACCACCCCCATGCTCCTTCACTTCCTCCTCTCAGTCCCTGATGACCACAGATCTTTCTGGTGGCTTGTTTGTTGTTGTTGTTGTTGTTTTGTTGTTGTTCTAGGATATCACTGGAACCAAACAGTATGGAGCCTTACTGGACTGGCACCTTTCATACAGCTTCTCCTTGTCTTTTCATATCTTGGTGGGTATTCCTATTGATGGCTGAGCAATATTCCACTGTGGAGATGGACCACAGCATGTGTATCTGCTCATCTTTTTTTTTTTTTTTTTTTGGTAAGGGGTGATTTTCAAGGTAGGGTCTCACTCTAGCCCAGGCTGACCTGGAATTCACTATGTAGTCTCAGTGTGGCTTCAAACTCACGGCCATCCTCTTACCTCTGCCTCCCGAGTGCTTGGATTAAAGACGTGAGCTACCATGTCCAACTAAAAAAAATATATATTTATTTATGAGCAGAGAGAGAGAATGAGTATGGACATGCCAAGGCCTTTTGCCACTGCAAATGAACTCCAGATGCATGCGCCACTTTGTGCATCTGGCTTTATGTGGATACTGGGGAATTGAACGCAGGAAGGCATGCTTTGCAAGCAAGTGACTTTAACTGCTGATGCATCTCCCAGCCCATTTGCTCATCTCTTAAAGAACATATTGGATGCTTCCAAGTGTTGCGCTTATAAGGAAAGCTGTGATTTTAAACATCCATATGCATGTTTTTGTATGGGTAATTTTGGGGGGACAGGGTCTTACATAGCTCAGGCTAGCTTCTAACTTGCTTTTTTGCTGAGGATGACCTTTAACTTCTGATCTTCCTGCCTCCACCTCCCAAGTGCTGAGATTACAGGCATGCACCTCCAAACCTGGTTTATGCAATGAGAATCAAACTCAGAACTTGGCTGTGAAGTCTAAGGACTCAGGTTCGACTACCCAAGACCCACATAAGCCCGATGCACAAGGTGGCACATGCATCTGGAGTTTGCAGTGGCTAGAAGCCCTAACACGACCATTCTCTCTCTCTCTCTCAAATAGGTAAATAAATAAAGTTTTTCTTTCTTTCTTTCTTTTTGGTTATTTGAGATAGGGTTTCACTCTACCACAGGCTGACCTGGAATTCACTCGTATTCTCAGGGTGGCCTTGAACTCACGATGATGGGCTGGTGAGATGGCTCAGTGACTAGGATATTTGCTTGCAAAGCCTAATGACCTTAGTTTGATTCCCAGTACCCATGTAAATCCAGATGCACAAAGTGGTGCATATATCTGGAGTTCATTTGCAGTGGCTAAAGGCCCTGGCACACCCATCCTCTCTCTCTCTCTCTCTCTCTCTCTCTCTCTCTTTCTCTCTCTCACAGTCATGGTGGCACACACCTTTAATCCCAGCACTCGGGAGGCAGAGGTAGAAGGCTCGCTATGAGTTAGAGGCCACCCTGATACTACATAGTGAATCCCAGGTCAGTCTGGGTTAGAGCAAAACTCTACCTCAGAAAAACCAAAACCAAAACCAAACAAACAAACAAAAAGAACAGAAGAAGAAAAAAGAGGCACCAGGTGTGGTTGCACATACCTTTAATCCCAGCACTTGGGAGGCTGAGGTAGGAGGATCACTATGAGTTCAAGGCCACCCTGAGACTACAGAGTGAATTTCAGGTCAGCCTGGGCTAGAGTGAGGCCCTACCTAATAAAAAAAGAAAGAGCCAGGTGTGGTGGTGCCCGCCTTTAATCCCAGCATTTGGGTGGCAGAGGTAGGAGGATCACCATGAGTTTGAGGCCACCATGAGAATATAGAGTGAATTCTAGGTCAGCCCATGCTATAGTGAGACCCTACCTCTAAAAACAAAAAAGAAAAACAAAAAAAAAGAAAAAGAAAGAGAGAGAGAGAGAGGAAAGAAAGAAAGAAAGAAAGAAAGAAAGAAAGAAAGAAAGAAAGAAAGAAAGAAAGAAAGAAAGAAAGAAAGAAAGAAAGAAAGAAAGAAAGAGGGATCAGGAAGGTGGGTTACCACTGTGGCATTTGGAGTGCTGAGTTGTCACCTGCCCTTCTTGTCCCACCAACACAGATGCTTTTGCTTCTAGATCTCTTGAAACACTGTCAAGGACCAGTTCTCCCTCCTATTATAACTCTGGGATACCTGTGTGAGCATTCTTGTTCTAAGAAAACACCTTTTGTTCCCCAGAAAGGGTCCTCCTGTTTCTGAACAAACCCAAGACATAAGATTCTCCAGCACTGTTTTTCTAGCTTGGGTCATCTTCCAGTCTCACCAGAGGGCAGAGACTTTTGAAGGGAACAGAGATTCTTTTGTTACTTTGTTTTGTTTTTTGAGTCAGGTCAGGGTCTCACATAGCCCAGGGTTATCTTTAACTCACTGTGCAGCTCAGATTGACCTTGAAGTCATGATCTTCCTGCTGAGCACCAACCTCAGCTCCAAGCTTAGAAAGATTCTTTTATTTTTTTTTAATATGTTTTAATTTTTTTTTTTTTTTTTTAGTTTTTCAAGGTAGGGTCTCGCTCTAGCCCAGGCCGACCTGGAATTCACTATGTAGTCTCAGGGTGACAAACGAAAGATTCTTTTAAAATAATTTGTTTATTTATTTATTGGAGAGAGAGCAAGAGAGAGTTAAAGGCAGAAAGAATGGGCATGCTATTGCCGACCTGGTGCATCTGGCTTACGTGAGAAGGGGGAATCAAATTCAGGTAATTAGGCTTTACAGGCAGGTGCCTTAACCACTGAGCAATCTCTCCAGCCCTCATGTTATACCCTTAAAAATTTTTTTTTATTTAATTATTTTACTTTATTTTTCAAGCTTTACTATTTTTTAAAAAAATTTTTTTATTGACAACTTCTATACTTACATACAAAAAATGCATGATATTTCCCTCCCCTGCCCCCATACCCCTTTAGAACTCCAATCTCCATCATATCCCTTCCCTCTCTCCATTAGTCTCTCTTTTAATTTGATGTCATCATCTTTTTCTTCTATTATGAGGGTCTTGCGAAGATATTGCTAGGCACTGCAAGGTCATGGATATCGAGGTCAATTTCTGTCTGGACAGTTGCACTGTAAGAAGTCATACCCTTCCTTTGGCTCTTCCATTCTATCCGCCCCCTCTTCCGCAATGGGCCCTGAGCCTTGGCGGGTGTAACAGAGATGTTTCAGTGCTGGGCACTCCTCCATCCCTTCTTCTCAGCACTATGTTGCCTTTTGGGTCATCCCAGTGGTCATCACCATCTGAAAAGAGAAGCTTCTCTAACCAGATGTGAGAGTAGCATCAATATGTGAATATGAACATTAAGTGTAGTGCTTTCAGGGCAGCTTGGTGGGAATAATATATACATTTAGCCAGACAAGAGCAGGCTTTGTGCCCTTTATTTAATTTTTAAATATTTTTTATTTTTATTTATTTATTCAAGAGATAGACAGAGACAGAGAGAATGGGTGTGCCAGGGCCTCCAGCCACTGCAAATGAACTCCAGACACATGCACCACCTTGTGCATCTGGCTTATGTAGGTCCTGGGGAATTGAACCTGGGTCCTTAGGCTTTATAGGCAAGCACTTTAACCGTTAAGCCATCCCTCCAGCCCTCATGTTATCCTCTTAATGTCGGAGACTACCTTAGCCTCCTGAGTACTGGGATTAAAAGCATGAGCCACCATGCCCAACATTCCTGTTCCTCTTTTTTTAATTAAATATTTTTATTGATTGATTGATTTGAAAGAGAGAGAAGGAGAGAGAAAGAGGCAGATAGAGAATGGCAATCAGGGCCTCCAGCCATTGCAAACGAATTCCAGATGCATGCGCCCCCTTGTGCATCTGGCTTACGTAGGTCCTGGGGAGTTGAATCTGAGTCTTTTGGCTCCTCTTTCTTAAAAAAAAATTTTTTTTAGGGCTGGAGAGATGGCTTAGCAGTAAAGGCGCTTGCCTGCAAAGCCAAAGGACCCAGGTTCAATTCCCCAGGAGCCACGTAAGGCAGATGCACAAGGTGGTGCGTGCGTCTTAAGTTTGTTTGCAGTGGCTGGATGCCCTGGCATGCCCATTCTCTCTTTCTCTCCCTCTCTCTGTTTTTTTCTGTCTCTCAAATAAATAAATAAAGTATTAAAATTTTTTTTTTTTGGTTTTTCCAGGTAGGGTCTTACTCTAGCTCAAGCTGACCTGGAATTCACTCTGTGTCTCAGGGTAGCCTTGAACTCACAGCAATCCTCCTACCTCTGCCTCCCAAGTGCTGGGATTAAAGGCATGTGCCACCACGCCCAGCTATTTTTATTTATTTAAGAGAGAGAATGGACACACCAGAGTCTCTTGCCATTGCAAACAAATTCCAGATTCATGTGCCATGTTGTATATCTGGCTTTATGTGAGTACTGGGGAACTGAACCAGGGCCAGCAGACATTGCAAGCAATCACCTTTGACCACTGAGTCATTTCCCCAGCCCCTGTTCCTGTTCCTTCTTTTTGGTTTTTTAAGGTATTGTCTTGCTCTAGCCCAGGCTGATCTGGAATTCACTATATATTCTCAGGCTGGCCTCAAACTCACAGCAATACTCCACCCTCAGCCTCACGAGTCCTGGGATTAAAGGTGTGTGCCAACATGCCCGGCTCCTTTTTCTTTTTCAATATTTTAGTTAATTGTTTATTATTTATTTACTTGCAAGCAGAGAGAGATAGAAGAAAGACAGAATAGGCATACCAGAGCCTCCAGCCACTACTAATGAACTCTAGATGCATACACCACTTTTTAAATTTTTTAAAAATTTTATTTATTTATTTGCAAGCAGAGAGAGATAGAAAGAGAGACAGACAGAGAGAAAATGGGCACGCCAGAGCCTCTAGCCACTGCAAACTCCAGACACATGTGCCCCTTGTGCATCCGGCTTACGTGGGTCCTGGGGAATTGAATCTGGGTCTTTTGGCTTTGCAGGCAAATGCCTTAACCATTAATCTATCGCTCCAGCCCACATATTTATTTGTTTGACAGAGAGTGAGTGAATGGGCACGCCAGGGCTACTAGACCTGCTGAAATGAACTCCAGACACATGCACCACTTTGTGTATCTAGATTATGTGGGTCCTGGAGAATTGAACCTGGGTCCTTTTGCTTTGCAGGCGAGTGCGTTATCCACTAAGCCATCTCTCCAGCCCCCTCCCTTTTTCTTGCATGCACCACTTTCTGCAACTGGCTTTATTTGGGTACTGGGGGATCAAACCCAGGTTGTTAGGCTTTGCAGGCAAGTGTCTTAGCTGCTGAGCCATCTCTCCAGCACCCCCTTGTTCCTTGTTCTACCCATGCTTAGGAAATCTGTGTGACAGAAGACCAGGGTTGAGTCTGGCCTTAGAGAAAACATTCTCTCTCCCTTAATTCAAAGAAAACCAGAGCCACACTAATATAAAGGCCAGGTTCGTTCGCACATTTTATTTAAAAGGAAATGGCTGTAAGGTAGAAAGACAGATGTTTTATTATAAAGAGAGAAATTACAAAAGAGAAGTAATAAATATGACATTAGGAAATGTTTTTGTTTTAAAAAATACAACAACCCCCTGGTACTTGTCAGAAATCCCAAAAACTCACAAGATACAAAAAGCTGTCCTGAGGATGAGAACATCTTTACCTCAGCACCTTGGAGAGGGTGCTGGAAACACGATGAGAGGGTGGCCATGATTTCTGGGGTTACAGGAGACCTGGGTGTCTCACTTGGGAGTGTCGGGATCTGGTGGGAGGTGATTTGCATAGTCAGAGTTAACAGAAGTCCTTTGACTCACTAACATTACTTCTAGTGTTGCTTTCATTCTTACAGTTAAGTAGCTCAGGATTTAAGAGTAGAAAAATAGCTGAAAGGGGAAGACACAGTTGAGAGGAATGAAAAGGGTGGGCCTAGGGCCAGTGCTAAGGGCTAGGACACAGGCTGTGGACTGCAAACCAATCTTCCTGTTGAAGAGGGGATGGGGACTGGTTCATGAGGCCTCCCTCAAATCCCACTATTACCCTAGGACAGATTACAGAGCCATCAGTGGGCTCTCAGAACAAGAATTGAGAAGCCACCCAAAGGGAAGACAGGGCAACACTGAGAACTGTCCAAGGAGATGGACACAACCTATTGACACAGAGCCACACAGGGGCAAGATTTAAGGGACAGAGGCAAATCCTGGCTACATGTAAGGGCTGAGGATTGAAGGCAGGAGAGGCTGGCCAGCAAGCCTCTGGGAGGGGCTGGGACCCAGAGATGCTAAAGAACAGGCCAGGGGCACTGAACAGGGGTAACTCAGACAAGGAGAAGCTGGGGTGAAAATGTGGAAATTCTGGGGTATCTGTGAGGCACAGCTGTGATGAGATGTTAAGGTCACCAGGACTATGCGCTAAAAGCAGCCTTGAGCTCCTGGAAGGCTGCTTGGCGGAGCCTTCTGGCCTCCTCCTCCCGTTTCCGCTCATCTTGCTCGGCTCTTAACTCAGCTTCGAACTTGCTGGCAGATGACAAGGCCTGGGCCTGCAGAGAAATGACAAACACAGGAGGCAGAGGAAGGGCTGGGTGAGACATCGAGATGCTGACACCCTCGCCCACAGTGGCTACGCAGACCTCGGGAAAGGGAAGCTGGTCCTGCGGAGGCAGGAGCTCCAGCACAGCACCTCTTCCTGTTAATATGGACACCAACATTTCACCCAGCACTGGCTTCTACCTGTTGCTGTCTGCTGAGCTTGCTCTTCCTGTTCCTGTTGAACACCTCTATGTACTGTCTACTTTTTGGTGAGGCTAATGGTGATGAAATGTGGGGCTTCTACGAAAGCTCATTACATTTCCTTAGTTTCACAATAATACTGTTATGTTCTAGATGAAAGACCCAAACAAAAAGAATGGTTCCAGAGCTTTGGTGATCACAAGCCCCAGCCATTCTCATATCTCTGCTCCCTGCAGGACTGAGTCACACACTTGTGTGGTCCTCCTGCTTGCACAGGAAGTGCTCTTAACCACCAAGACATCTTTCCAGCCCTCATTTGAGAGTGTGGTTTTTTTTTGTTTGTTTGTTTTGTTTTGTTTTTTTTTTGAGGTAGGGTCTCACTCTAGCCCATACTGACCTAGAATTCACTATGTAGTCTCAGGGTGGCCTCAAACTCACAGCGATCCTCCTATCTCTGCCTCCTGATTGCTGGGATTAAAGGTATACGCCACTACCCAGCTGTTTTTGTTTTTGAAAAACCAAAAAACACAAACAAAAAACAGCCAGAAGCTGGGCATGGTGGCACATGTCCTTAATCCCAGAACTTGGGAGGCAGAGGTAGGAGGATCATCATACCCTGAGACTACATAGTGAACTCCTGGTCAGCCTGGACTATAATGAAACCCCTACCTCAAAAAACCAAACCAAACAAATAAACAAACAAACAAAAAAAACCCAGCCAGGCTTGGTGGCACACACCCTTAATCTCAGCACTCAGACAGCTGTGAGTTTGAGGCCAGCCTGGGACTACAGAGTGAGTTTTAGGTAAGCCTGGGCTAGAGTGAGACCCTACCTCAAACAAAACAAAAACAAGGGCTGGACAGATGGCTCTCCCAAGGAACGTGAGGCTGGGCTCCCTGTAACTTGTGATTTCCAGCTAGGGCTGGGTCTTCCGGCCGGCTCCCCCTGCCTCACTGGCCTCTTTCCCACAGTAGTCACCAGATCTAGCAGACCTCTTCCTCTTACTTGGAAGAAAACAGGAATGTAGTCCTTCCACTGCCTGGAGGAATGTTGTTGCTGTTCAAAAGCCAATTGTTTAATTCTCAGAAATTTCGTGGGTTGTTTATAAAATTAGCTATTATAAAAAACTAAGTTTCATAAATCTACAATTAATTAGAGTAAAAGCAAAAGCAATAAATACTGACAAGTTATTATTTTCTGATTATCTACAATATCTGAATATTACATTTGTTCTTGAGATTACCTGTTCCAAGGGAACCTCCAGGGAAATATTGGAGGATATGTGCTATTGCAAACATCTGCCCAGCTACACATTCTTTCATGACCCATCAAGAGCTTGAATGCAATCTTAGTGTGACTATTTATATGGAAACCAGTCAGGGCTACAAATTAGGCCTTGCTTTTACTGATTGTCTAGACAATCTTGGTGTGTTTTTTTAAAAAGATTTTATTTTTATTTATTTGAGTCAGAGAGAGAGGAAGAGAGAGAGGGAGAGAGAGAGAAGGTGAGAATGGACGCACCAGGGCCTCCAGCCACTGCAAATGAATTTCATGCGCCACCATGTGCATCTGGCTTACGTGGGACATGAAGAATTGAACCTGGGTCCTTAGGCTTTACAGGCATGCGCCTTAACTGCTAAGCCATCTCTCCAGCCCACAATCTTGTTTTTGGTTTGTTTGTTTGCTTTTTTATTGTTTTGTTTTGTTTTTGAGATAGGGTCTCGCTCTAGCTCAGGCTGACCTGGAATTCACTCTGTAGTCTCAGGGTGGCCTTGAACTCACAGCAATCCTTCTACCTCTGCCTCTCGAGTGCTAAGATTAAAGGCATGCACCACCACACCTGGTAGCTTCTTTGTTTTTCTCTTTTTTCTTTTCTTTTCTTCTCTTTCTTTCTTTCTTTCTTTCTTTCTTTCTTTCTTTCTTTTTTTTTTTTTTTGGCTTTCCGAGGTAGGGTCACTCTTTTCCAGGCTGACCCAGAACTCACTCTGTAGACTCAGGGTGGCCTCGAACTCACAGCGATCCTCCTACCTCTGCCTCCAAAGGGCTAGGATTAAAGGCGTGCGCCACCATGCCCAGCAGCTTCGTTATTTTTAATTAATTAATTAATTAATTTGAGTGAGAGAGAATGGGCACACCAAAGCCTCTAGCCACTGTAAACAAACTCCACACACATGCGCCATCTGTGCATCTGGCTTACGTGGGTACTAGGGAATCAAACCTGAGTCCTTAGGCTTTGTAGGCAAGCACCTTAACTGCTAAGCCATCTCTCCAGCCTGTAAGCACCTTTGTTAACAGTATTTATTTGTATGTGTGTGCATGGACTGGTATATAGGTGCACCAGAGTCTCTTGCCAGTACAACAAAAACAAATAACAGATGCTTGTACCACCTTTTGCATCTGGCTACACGTGGGTGCTGGGAAACTGAACCCAGGCCAGCAAACTTTGCACACAAGAGCCTAAATAAAATAATAGATTTTTTTTTTTGTTTTTTTCCTAGGTAGGGTCTCACTCTAGGCCAGGCTAATCTGGAACACATTCTGTAGTTCCCGGCAGGCCTTGAACTTGAAGTGATGCTCCTACCTCTGCCCTCTATGTACTGGGATTAAGGGCATGCACCATGCTCAGCAATAAATAATTTTTCATATTTTATTTATTTATTTGTTTATTTATTATTGGTTTTTCGAGGTAAGGTCTCGCTCTAGCTCAGGCTGACCTGGAACTCACTTGGTAGTCTCAGGGTAGCCTTGAACTCATAGCAATCTTCCTACCTCTGCCTCCCGAGTGCTGGGATTAAAGGTGTGTGCCACCACGCCCAGCTATTCTATTTTTATTTATTTATTTATTTTTAGTTTTTTTTGAGGTAGGGTCTCACTGTAGCCCAGGCTGACCTGGAACTCACTCTGTAGACTCAGACTGGCCTTGAACCCACAGTGATCCTCCTCCCACATGCTGGGATTAAAGGCTTGCACCACCACTCCCGGCTTATTTTTATTTTTTAAATATTTTATTTATTTAATTATTTTATTTGAGAGAGAGTTATAGACATAAGAGATGTAGAGAGAGATATAGATATATAGATATATATAGAAAGAATGGGCATGCCAGGGCATTCAGACACTGCAAATGAACTCCAGAGATGTGTGCCACCTTGTGCATATGGCTTACGTGCATCCTGGGGAATCAAACCACGGTCCTTAGGCCTCATAGACAAGTGCCTTTACTGCTAATCCATTCCACCAGCTCCCCCCCCCAACCTGTTTTTTTCTTTTTAGTTTTTCGAGGTAGGGTCTCACTCTAGCTCAGGCTGACCTGGAATTCACTCTGTAGTCTCAGGGTGGCCTTGAACTCACGGCGATCCTCCTACCTCTGCCTCCCGAGTGCTGGGATTAAAGGCGTGCGCCACCATGCCCTACCTCGAAAAAAGAAAGGAAAAAAAAAAACGAAAGAAAAAGGAAAAGGAAAAAGAAAAAATATTTTAGGGTTGGGAAAATGGCTTAGCGATTAAGATGTTTGCCTGCAAAGCCTAAGGACCTCAGTTTGATTCCCCAGGACCCATGTAAACCAGATGCACAAGGGGTACATGTATCTGGAGTTTGTTTGCAATGGCTGGAGGCCCTGGCATGACCATCCTCTCTTTCTGTCTGTCTGCCTCCTTTCTCTCTCAAATAAATAAATAAAATATTTTCTAAAAAATATTTATTTATTTATTTATTTGAGACAAAGAGAGGGAAAAAGAGAAGGAGAACAAGAGCCAGTGGGAATGCCAGGGCCTCCAGCCACTGCAAGCGAATTCCAGATGCATGCACCATCATGTGCATCTGGCTTACATGGGACCTGGAGAATCAAACCTAGACCCTTAGGCTTTGCAGGCAAGCACCTTAACCACTAAGACATTCCTCCAGCCCTAATAATATAATTTTCTTTCTTTCTTTTTTTTTTTTTTTTTTTTTTGGTTTTTAGAGGTAGGTTTCCTCTGTAATCCAGGATGACCTGGACTCATTATGGAGTCTCAGGGTGGCCTTGAACTCACGGTGATCCTCCTGCCTCTGCCTCCCAAGTGCTGGGATAAAAGGCGTGTGCCACCACACCCGGCTACTTTTCTTAATCTTTGCGTGTGTATGATGTATGTGTATGTGAGTTAGTGTGGGCACATGTGCAGCAGCACGTACGTGGAGGTCAGAGCACAAGCTTGGGTATCAGTTCTTGCCTTCCTCCTTGTTTGAGGTAGGGTTTTCTGTTGTTTGGTGCAGCACAGGCCATACTAGTTGCCCTCAAGCTTCTGGGTCTTTCTCCCATCTTGCTGAAAGGCCCACTGGGATTACAGATAACCGTTTCAATGTCTGGCTTTATGTTGGTTCTGGGGGACCAAATTCAGGTCCTTACACCTGAATGTAGCCCAGACTGGCCTTGAGTTCAATATGTAGCCAACAATGGCCTTGAACTACTCATCTTCCTCCCTCTACCTACAGAATGCTGGGATGTGACAAGCATGTGCCACCACGCTCGGCTCTAGATAGGGTTAGCTTGTTCTGAGAGCTAAACATTTACCAACAAACCACTGTCTAAGCTTCAGCTTCCTCAGTTAGGTATGGTGGTGTCATTGGTAACCTCAGCACTTGGAAGATGGAGGCAGGAGGATCAGGAATATGAGGCCAGCTTTGAATACATGAGACCCTATATTAAAAAAACCAAAACAAGGGGCTGTAAAGATGGCTCGGTGGTTAGCAGTGCTTGCTTGTAAGCCTGACAGACCAGGTTGGGTTCCCCAGCACTCAGGTAGTCAGATGCATAAAGTGGTGCATGAATCTTGAGTTCATTTTCAGCGGCAGGTCATGGTGTGCCCATTCTCTCTCCTTCTCCTTTTGCAAATAGATAATCAATAAATAAAAGTTTAGCCGGGCGTGGTGGCTCACGCCTTTAATCCCAGCACTTGGGAGGCAGAGGTAGGAGGATCGCCAAGAGTTCGAGGCCACCCTGAGACTACATAGTTAATTCCAGGTCAGCCTGGACCAGAGTGAGACCCTACCTCGAAAAACCAAAATAATAATAATAATAATAATAATAATAATAATAATAAATAAAAGTTTAAAAATAAATCAGGGGCTGGAGAGATGGCTCAGCAGTTAAGGCACTTGCCTGCAAAACCTAATGAGCTAGGTTCAGTGCTCTAATATACCCACATAAAGCCAGATGCATTGAAGGCACATGTACCTGGAGCTCATTTACAGTGGACAGAGTTCATGTGCAGCAGCTAGAGGCCCGGAGTGCCCATTGTCTCCCCACCCACCTGTCTTCTCTTGTCTCTCCCTGTTTGCAAATAAATAAATATATTTAAAAATAGAAAATTAAGAGCCAGGCATGGTGGCACATGCCTTTAATCACAGCACTCAGGAGGCAGAGGTAGGAAGATTGCCATGAATTCCAGGCCACCCTGAGACTAGAGTGAATTCCAGGTCAGCATGGGCTAGAGTGAGACCCTACCTCAAAAAAAAAAAATAGAAAATTAAATCAAAACAATCCTTGGGGCTGGAGAGATGGCTTAGCAGTTAAGGCACATGCATGCGAAGCCTAAGGACCCCGGTTCAATTCTCCAGGTCCCATGTAAGCCAGATGCACAAGGGGACGCATGTGTCTGGAGTTCATTTGCAGTGGCTAGAAGCCCTGGCCCACCCGTTCTCACTCTCTCTCTCTTTCCCTCCCTCTGGCTCTAATAAATAAATTAATTAAACAAAAATAAAATATTTAAAAAAAAAAACAATCCAGGTGTAGTAGCACACACCTTTAATCCCAGTACTCAGGAGGCAGAGATAGGAGGATAGATGTGAGTTTGAGATCAGTCTGGGACTACAGAGTGAATTCCAGGTCATCCTGGGCTAGTGTGAGAACCTACCTTGAAAAAAAAAAAAAAACATAAAAAAAAAAAAACAAAACAAGCATGATGGAGCACACCTTTAATCCCAGCACTTTACAGGTGGAGGGAGGTGAGATAGCTATGAGTTTGAGGCCATCCTAAAAATCAAATAAGTAAAATAAAATACACACACACAACAAAAAATAAAATGTAACAATAACACCTACCTCCAAAGTGTTGGTGTGCTGAAAAAAATATGAACCTGTCATTCCTCTAGTGCCCACATAAAGCTAGACGTACAACATGGCACATGTGTATGGAGTTCATTTGGAGTGGCAGGAAGCCCCAGCATACCCATGTTCTCTCTCTGTCTCAAATAAATAAATAAATAAATAAATAAAAAAATTTTCTTTAAAATATTAACCTGGGGGCTGGAGAGATGGCTTAGCAGTTAAGGCACTTGCCTGCAAAGCCCGAGGACCATGTTCAACTCTACAGGTCTCATGTAAGCCAGATGCACAAGGTGATACCAGGTGACACAAGCATGCGAGGTTACATATGTGCACAAGGTGGCACACACATCTGGAGTTTGATCACAGTCTCTGGAGGCCCTGGTGTGACAATCCTCTCCCTCTTTCTCTTGCCCCCTCATAAAAAATGGGGAAGGGGCAGTCTGTTGGTCTTGCCTCATATTTAAAATGTCTGACCTAGTGTCAACACTCATGTTGACTACCCACGCTACCTGGCAGCCAGGACAGAGGGTGAGAGAAATCTATAATCTCTTTACCTGAGAATCTGTCCCCCAGCCTGAGAGAGAGACCAGGCCTGAGTGTCCAGTACATCCAAGAGCCGAAGTCACCTCAGACTTCACACCAGCAGGTGGTTTGAATGTGAAATGTCTCCCAAAGACTGTTGGAATACTGAATCTCCAGCTGGTGGCACTGTTCTGGAAGGTTGTGAAGTCTGTAGGAGGGGGCAGGCCAGGCCAGGCCTTGAGGGGTTACAACCTAGCCCCCTGTGCTCTCTCTCTTTTCTTCCTGTGTTTATGTAAAGATGTGAGGCAACTTTCTGCGCCTGCCATGTTTCCCCTGTTGTGATGCACATGCCCTCAAAACTGTAAGCAGAAAGTAAATCTGTCTGTCCCTAAACTGCTTCTGGTCAGGTATTTTCTGTCAGCAATGAGATAATGAGAGAGTAATGGAGATAACGCCCCAACCCACTTTATCACCTTCTTCCTCCTCCTCCTCAAACCACTCCCATTTGGGGAGGGGCTTTCCTGATTTTAAAATCTCTGCTGCTTTCCTCATAGCTCAGCAAACCTACTTTCTAATTTTCAATCAGAAAGTCACAAATACTGAGAGTTCTTCAGCCTTTGATCCACCTTGACATTGTCTCTGGCCCTGTCACTGTCAGCTTGATGAACTGATATATATATTTTTTAATTTTGTTTATTTATTTTATTTAAGAGTGACAGACAGAAAGAGAAAGAGGCAGAGAGAGAGAGAGAAAGAGAGAGTGAATGGGCGCATCAGGGCCTCCAGCAACTGCAAATGAAGTCCAGATGCATGAGCCACCTTGTGCATCTGGCTTAGGTGGGTCCTGGGGAATTGTAGCAGACAGCTTCAGGTTCAATGAGATGAACTTTCAGACCAGGCACAGTTATGGAGGAAGGGATTTGTTATAGCTTACAGATCCAGGGGAAGTTCCATAATGGCGAAGAAGCTGGCCTGCTCTTACAAGACCAGGCAAGAGAAAGAAAAGCCACAAGCCAAAAAGCCACAGCACAGCACACTTCAGGAACTCCAGCTTGGCACACTTTGTATATCTTATGACTGAAATCTCAAACCCACCACCACACCTTAAGATCCACCCAGTGACACTGCCTCCAGCCAGGTGGCTGCAGATGCAAACTATAAACTAATAAAACACTGAATATATTGGGGGCCATCTATTCAAACTACCACAGGAATCGAGCTTCAAACCGGGGTCCTTAGGCTTCACAAGCAAGCACTTAACCACTAAGCCATCTCTCCAACCCCTGAACTGATATTCTTCAAAAATCTGTGGAAACTTCTCCCTGACATCCACCCTCCTAGTGCCATACCTGGTCACCTGTTCAAACACCTGCGAGGACTCCCCAGAACCTGAAGCTGTGCTCTCCAAGCCTGGCTGCACTTTATTCCTGTACAGCTGGATCCACCACAGGTTTCCTGGGCTCCACCCTAAAGAAGTCCCATGTCTACAGATGACCACCAGAGGGAGAGGGACCAGATCTGAGTGTCCAGTACAGCCACAGGTCATCTCACCTCAGGGTCACCTTTGGTGGGAAGTGCTGGTCCAACTCCCTGGTCACCATACTTTTTTTTTTTTTTTTTTGGTTTTGCAAGGTAGGGTCTCATTCTGGTCGAGGCTGACCTGGAATTAACTATGTAGTCTCAAGGAGGCCCAGAACTCACGGTGATCCTCCTACTCTGCCTTCCCGAGTGCTGGAATTAAAGGTGAGTGCCACCACGCCCAGCCATGGTCGCTTTTATCTTAGCTTCCTCTCCCAGCCATGTCACCAACCCTGCTCCCTCACACACCCCCAGGGGATGCCTCCCCAGTCTCCAACACTCCCAGTCCTCCCATGCCTTGGAGGCCTCATCCTTGCTGTTCCCACAACCAGACTGCCTCCCATCCATGATTACAAGGTAAATCCCCATTTACCTCAGAGCATCTGTCACCAGTGTCAGTTCCTTTTTGGCCTCTCCCAAATTCGAGCTGGTTCTCCCCCCCCCCCCATTCATCATTCACATAAACATTTATTGAGGTCCATTACATGCCAGGTGCTATAATTACAAAGATAACACACCTACTCTGTCTTGGAGACTCCTTGAGGAGGCAGACATATAAACATAGCAAGTAGAAAAAATTTATTATTGTGTGTTTCATCTTTTCTGCTGCTTATAAAAATAATGCACACTCATTCTAAAACATTACCGAAATATAAAGCAAGTCTCTCTGACATAACTATTACTAATACTTTTATACGTAATTATCCAGGTTGTATTTAATAATGAACAAAACCAGTGTCACCAGTGTAACACATGTTATTTAGCATTATGTAGTTTGGTTTTTATTTTATTTTTTTGGTTTTTTTAAACTTTTTTTTTTTTTTTTTTTTTTTTGGTTTTGCAAGGTAGGGTCTCACTCTGGTCCAGGCTGACCTGGAGTTAACTATGTAGTCTCAGGGTGGCCTCGAACTCTCGGTGATCCTCCTACCTCTGCCTCCCGAGTGCTGGGATTAAAGGTGTGCGCCATCACGCCCGGCTTTTTACATTTTTATTTTTAAAAATTAATTAATTAATTTGAGAGAGTGTGAGAGAGAAAGTAGCAGACAGAGAGAGAGAGAGAGAGAATGAGTGCACCAGGGCCTCCAGCCACTGCAAACAAACTCCAGACACATGCACAATCTTATTCTTCTGGCTTACGTGGGTCCTGGGGAATTGAACCGAGGTCCTTTGGCTTTGCAGGCAAACGCCTAAACCACTAAGCCATCTCTCCAGCCCTATTTTTTGTTTTTTTTCCGAGTAGGGTCTCACTCTAGTCCAGGCTGATCTGGAATTCACTATGTAGTCTCAAACTGGCCTCGAACTCACAGCGATCCTCCTACCTTAGCTTCTTGAATACTCAGATTAAAGGCTTGGGCCACCACATCCAGCTATTTTTTATTTTAAAAAATATCTTATTTATTTATTTGTTTGCAAGGAGAGAGGGAGGGAGAACATGGGCACAGCAGGGTCTCTAGCCACAACAAAGGAACTCCAGATGAATGGGCTACTTTGTACATCTGGCTTTACGTGGGTACTAGGAAATTGAACCCCGGTCTTTAGGCTTTGTAGGCAAGTACCTTAACTGTTGAACCATCTCTCCAGCCCATTTAAAAAATACATATATTTTTTGGCTTTTTTTCTTTTTGGTTTTCGAGGTAGGGTCTCACTCTAGCTCATGCTGACCTGGAATTCACTGTGTAGTCTCAGGGTGGCCTCGAACTCATGGTAATCCTCCTACCTCTGCCTCCTAACTGCTGGAATTAAGGGTGTGCACCTCCATACCCAGCTGGTTTTGTTTCTTTAGATACACACACACACACACACATACACATGAAGGCCAAGGTCAACCAGTGTTGTTACTGGCCACCCACCTCTGTGGGGACAGGGTCTTATTATTCACTGTACTCTGTTAGCCAGGCTAGCTGGTCTGTGAGTTTCCCAGAAATCTTTGTCTTTACCTCCCACCTCACTTTAGTTATATTGGGATCATAGAGGCCCACCATAGCTTCTGGCTTTTATGTGGGGTCTGAGGATCCAAACTCAGACACTCAAATTTGTGCGGCAATTGCTTGATCCACTGAGCCACCTCCCCAGCACATAGCCTCATCCCAATTTTTTTTGTTTATTTTTATTTATTTATTTGAGAGCGACAGACAGAAAGAGGCAGAGAGAGAGAAAAAGAATGGGCGCACCAGGGCCTCCAGCCACTGCAAACAAACTCCAGATGCATGTGCTACCTTGTGCATCTGGCTTACATGGGTACTGGGGAATCAAGCCTCGAACCGGGGTCCTCAGGCTTCACAGGCAAGGGCTTAACCACTAAGCCATCTCTCCAGCCCCCCTCATCTCAATCTTTAGGACTGCAGAATGATCATACATACAACAAAATCCATGCATGCAATATGTTAGTTGCTCTATGGACAGTCAGGTCCACTGACACTCTCACTGCAAGTGTCCAAGAGCACCTTGGACAGATAGTGCACAGCACCACTTGTATATGAAAGAGGTACTTGGGAGAGGTGTGTTTCTAGGCCTGGAGTGTCAGGAGTGAGCAACCCTCAAGGGTATGTCTGAAAGGAGAGTTTTCCAGGGCAGAGGGGTGAGGCTCCAGGCAGAGAGAGCTGTGGGGACTGAGGACCAATTACAAACAGGCCCTGCAGGAACTGAAGGAGTTGCTAGATCTGGATCAGGGATGGCAGGCCATTCAGGATGGGTCCTGAGTACCCAGATATGTTCCCCAGGACTCACATATACTTCACCTACTGCACTAGAATAGCACCATGACAGAGGACTGTCCTGCTACCCTTGGGCCCCAACTCTGGGACCTTTCCCAAGGAGTCACAAGAGACTACACCTGTGATTCCCTCAGTGGATAGAGAGGCCCCATCCCAGCAGAAGGCATCTGCCCTTTACCCAGGAACACTTGGCTTTCCTCACCGTGCTATGCAGTGCCCCTGGGTAGGGCAAACGCATTATCCCCTTCTCCCTGTGCCTCATAGCTTCGTGCAGGGCCTGGCTTTGCTGGGAAAGAGTCAGTGAACCAATGTGAAGGCAGAAAGGAAGGGCCAAACCCCTCTCGGGATTAGACATGCAGCTGGTGTCCAAGGGGCAACAAGTGGCAGCCCGTCCATGATGCTGTCTCAGGAGGCCTCTAGGAATTCAAGTTGGCAGAGCAGCAGAAACATAACTGAGTGAGAACAGAGTCCTGCTTGGAGCTCTGAGCAGGTCAGCATATGTCACTAAGGACACTTTGTTCTTCAGCAAGCTTCCGGAAGTTGAAACTCCCCCAGAGGTTGGCAACTGCCTTGAGTAAGTAGCAGATACTGGGAGTTCTCCGTGAGCCAGGCACTTGTTCAACACTACATAGGTGGGCTCATTCCATCCTGTTGTCACCCCAGTTGTACAAGTGGGGAAATGGGCACAGAGCAGCAACATAAATGGGCAAAGGCAGCAGGCTTTCTGGTGCGGAGCATGCGCCCTGCCTACCACAGCCTTGCTCTGTTAGCGTGGGTGTGAGGGACTCTGCTGCCTACGTCTCTACAGGTGGTCTCTGCAGAGTGGAGATGGTGGCAGTGAGCTGCACAGAGGCCCCTCCACGTCCAATGGTGGTGAGCTTGTGAATGAGGGCAAGCACCCAGGAGGACTGACGAGCCTTCCCAACTCCAGGCCACTGTCAATGGTGAGGCTCAAAGGTAGCAGGACAGTCCTCTGCTGTGGTGCACTGTACGAAGTGCCATAGGTGAAGCACATCTGTGCCCCTGGGAATATATTGACCATAATAACCCGCCTGTGATCCTTGCTGCAGACCTATTTGGGGCACGCTGCCCTGGCACCCTCCCCTGGTCCCTCTACCCACTTGTTTCCAACTTTAGGGTGTTTTTTTGTTATTGTTATTGTTTTTTTTTTTTTTTTGAGGTAGAATTTCACTCTAGACCAGGCTGACCTTGAACTCACAGTGATCCTTCTACCTCTGCCTCCTGAGTGCTGGGATTAAAGGTCTGCACCACCATGTCTAGCTTATTTATTTATTTATTTATTTATTTATTTATTTATTTATTTATTTATTTGAGACAGGCAGAGAGAGAGAGAGAATGGGCATGCCAGGGCCTTCAGCCGCTGAAAATAAACTCCAGACACATGTGCCACCATGCGCATCTGGCTTAGATGGGACCTGGAGAATTGAACCTGGATCCTTAGGCTTTGCAGGTAGGTGCCTTCACCACTAAGTTATCTCTCCAGGGCAGTTTTCTTTTCTTTTTTAAGTATTTTTACTTATGCGCAAGGAGAAAGAGAGAGAATGAGAATGAGTGTGTCAGGGCCTAGTGCCACTTCAAACAAACTCCAGATACATGCACCACTTTGTGCATCTGGCTTTGCTTGGATACTAGAGAATTGAGCTCAGGCCATCAGGCTTTGTAAGCAAGTGCCTTTGACTGCTGATCCATCTTCCCAGCCAAACTTTGGTAAATAAGATGCAAAGATAGGGGAGCTATTGAAGCAACTCAATTAAGAGTGGAGGAAGAGGGCTGGAGAGATGGCTTAGCAGTTAAGCTCTTGCCTGTGAAGCCTAAGGACCCCAGTTCGAGGCTCAATTCTCCAGGACCCACATAAGCCAGGTGCACAAGGGGGTGCATGCATCTGGAGCTCACTTGCAGTGGCTGGAGGCCCTGGCACACCCATTCTCTCTCTCTCTACCTGCCTATTTCTGTATCTTTCTCTCTCTCTCTCTCTCAAATAAATAATAAACTTTTAAAAAAAAAAAAAGAATGGAGGAAGAAGGGAATTATTTTTACTCCTTTTTTTTTTTTTTTTTTTTTTGATTCTTTGAAGTAAGGTCTCACTGTAGCCCAGGCTTACCTGGAATTCACTCTGTAGTCTCAGGGTGGCCTCGAATTCACAGCGATCCTCCTACCTCTGCCTCCCAAGTGCTGGGATTAAAGGCGTGTGCCACCATGCCTGGCTGGCTTTCAGTTTTTTACATGAGGTCTGAGGATCAAATCCAAGTACTCAGGCTTGAGCAACAAACATTTTATCCAAGGAACCATCTCCCCAGCCCAGAAAATTTGGCTATGTCTAGGTGTTTCAGATAACCTGTGGACACATTCTCATTTCCCTGCACTTGTGCATGACACACAGCCTTGTTGTGAGAGAGTTCATGGGACAGGCACTGCATAGGGAGTGCCCGTCACATAGGCAGGGCGAAGAGGAGGGTCGTAGCTTGCAGAAAAGAACACACATTTACCTTGGCTTCAAAGAAGTTCTTGGCACCTTTGACACCCTCCAGGGCAACATCGATCTCAGAGAGCTTGGCCAGTGCCATCAGCCCGCTGTCCTCCTGCAGTTCCCCAGCTGCAGCCTTGTGGAAAATAAGCAGGAACTGTGGGAAGAAGGACGGGTCATCACTACTCCCCAGACCTCACGAAAAGACACAATAATCCCTCTGGCCCAAGCCAATGACATTCTTGCCAAATATTTAAAAAGGGTGTATGTGTGCGTGTATGTGTAAGATTATTTTGCTTAACTATTTATTTATTATTTTTGGTTTTTCAAGGTAGGATCTTGATCTAGCCCAGGCTAACCTGGAATTCACTATGAAGTCTCAGGGTGGCCTCAATCTCATGGCAATTTTCCTACTTCTGATTCCTAAGCACTGGGATTAAAAGTGTGCACCACCACTCCCGGGCTTCAACTTTTTTTGTTTTGTTTTGTTCTGTTTTTTGATTTTTCTTGCTAGGGTTTTACTCTAGCACATGCTGACCTGGGATTCACTATGTAGTCTCAGGGTGGCCTCAAACTCACAGTGACCCTCCTACCTCTGCCTCTCTCCCAAGTGCTGGGATTAAAGGCATGCGCCACCATGACCGGCTTCCAAGGATTTTTTTTAAAAATATTTATTTATTTGAGAGAAAGAGATACAGAGAGAGAGAGAGAAAGAGGGAGAGAGCCTCTAGCTACTACAAACAAACTCCAGACACATGTGCCACATCGTGCCTCTGGCTTATGTGAGTCAAACCTGAGTCCTTACACTTCACAGGGAAGCTCCTTAACCATTAAGCCATCTCTCCAGGTCAATGAAGGATTATTTTATCTCATACCTAATTCTCAAAAATAAAAGGATGAAAGGAGGCAGAGGTAGGAGGATCGCTGTGAGTTCAAGGCCACCCTTAGACTACATAGTGAATTCCAGGTCAGCCTGAGCTAGAATGAGACCCTACCTCAAAAAAACAAAAAATAAAAATAATAAAAAAATAAACAAAAGCATGAGGCTGGGTGTGGTGGCACACACCTTTAATTCCAGCTGAGGTAGGCTGAGGTAGTGAATGAATTCAAGGCCACCCTGGAGCTACCAAGTGAGTTACAGGTCAGCCTGGACTAGAGTGAGACCCTGCCTCAATAAAAACCAAAAAGATAAAAATAAAAGCAGCCTACCAGACATGAATTCCAGGTCAGCCTGAGCTACAGTGAGACCCTATCTCAGAAAACCAAAATAAATAAATAAATAAATTAATTAATTAAATAAAAGCAGTCTGGGCTACAGCAAGACCCTACCTACAATAAATAAATAAAACAGAAGCATGAGGTTGAGGGTGCAGCTCAGTAAAGAAGCATGTGCTGAGTATGTACAGAGACTTGGGTAAATCCCCAGTACCAGACACACAAGTAATTTCATTAAATGTTACCCACCCAGGACTGCAGAGATGGCTCAGCAGTTAAGGTGTTTGCCTGCAAAGCCTAAGGACCTAGTTTTGATTCTCCTGTAGCCACATAAGCCAGATGTACAAGGTGGCGCATGCATCTAGATTTTGTTTACAGTGGCCAAAGACCCTGGTGTGCCCATTCTCTCTCTCGCTCGCTCAAATAAATAAATAAAAGTTTTTAAAAAATGTTCCCCATCCAACCATTGCCACAGCTGAGAATCAAGTCCTCAAAAATCCACATAAGAGAGCCATGGTGGTGCATGCCTTTAACTCCAGCACTCAAGAGGCAGAGGTAAGAGGATCATTGTGAGTTCAAGGCCAGCCTGGGACTACATAGTGAATTCCAGGTCAGCCTGGGCTAGAGGGAGACCCTGTATCAAAAACAACAAAAATCTACATAATAGTTTAATCTATAAAAGCAAAATTTTGGGCTGGAGAGATAGCTTAGCAATTAAGGCATTTGTCTGCAAAGCCAAAAGATCTCAGTTTAGTTCCCCAAGATCCACGTAAGCCAGATGCAAAGTGGCACATAGGTCGAGTTCGTTTGCAGTAGCTGGAGGCCCTGGCATGCCCATTCTCTCTCTCTCTCTCCAAATAAAAATATTTTTTAAAATAAAAGCAAAACTTTGGCAATATCCTAGTGCCATAAAAGAAAAATTAAGAGTAGGGGACATAGTGTAGTGGCAAAGTGCTTGTCTAGATACATGAGGCCCTGTGTTCAATTCCCAGCACTGCAGGAAAAATTTATAGAAATACATACATATGCGCGCACACACACACACACAAACACACACACACATATATTTATCCGTAAGAGGGCTGGGTGTAGTGGTACATACCTATAATCAAAGAACTTGGAAGACTGAGACAGGAGGCTTACAGAGTTTGAAGCAACCCTCAGCTAATACCAGTAACAGGCCAGTCAGGGCTACATAATGAGACCCTGTTGATTAAAAAAAAAGGGGGAGGTTGCTCGGAAAGTGGGAAAGTAATTAAAGGCATTTGCTTGGCCTACCAGCCCACGTTTGATTCCCCAGTCATCACATAAAGCCAACCACACAACTTGGTGCATGTGTCAAGTTCATTTGTAGAGGCAAGAAGCCCTGACACACCCATTCCGTCTCTCTAGAAAATAAATTTTTTTTTTCTTTTGGATTTTCAAGCCAGGTGTGGTGGTACGCACCTTTAATCCCAGCACTCAGGAGGCAGAGGTAAGAGTTCAAGGCCATCCTGAGACTTCATAGTGAATTCCAGGTCAGCTTGGGCTAGAGTGAGACCCTTCCTCGAAAACCAAAAATAAATAAATAAATAAAAATTTTAAAATAAAAAATATATTAAAAAAATAAAAAAAGAATGCTGGGCGTGGTGGCACAGGCCTTTAATCCCAGCACTGGGGAGGCAGAGGTAGGAGGATTGCCGAGAGTTCGAGGCCACCCTGAGCCTACAGAGTGAATTCCAGGTCAGCCTGAGCTAGAGTGAGACCCTACCTCAAAAAAATCAAAAAATAAATAAATAAAATAAATAAAAAAGAAAAAAAGAAAAGAAAAATCAAGTAGGCCTGAATATACTATTTTTAATTTAAAATTTTAATGTTTTGTGTTTTACCACTTCCATTTTTCTCAGGTGTTCTGTTTTTACATCCATGGCTAACCTTTCTCACTGTCTACTGAGAGATTTTTTCACAGGGCCTTGTATGTTTCAAATACTTCAGCTTTGTTACTTGTCATTTAACTGTGCTATGATAATTTATTTATTTATTTTTTGCTGATTTTGTTTGTTTTGTTTTGTTTTGTTTCGTTTTGTTTTGTTTTGAAGGTAGAGGCTCACTGTAGCCAGGCTGACCTGGAATTCACTATGTAGTCTCAGGTTGGCCTCGAATTTATGGTGATTCTTTTACCTCTGCCTCCCCAGTGCTAGGATTAAAGGCGGCGTCATCATGACTGGTTTATGCTATTTTTTTGCTTTGAAAAGTTTTTTTTTTTTGTTTTTTTGTTTTTTGTTTTTCGAGGTAGGGTCTCACTCTTGTCCAGGCTGACCTGGAATTAACTATGTAGTCTCAGGGTGGCCTCGAACTCTCAGCGATCCTTCTACCTCTGCCTCCCGAGTGCTGGGATTAAAGGCGTGCGCCACCACACCCGGCTGAAAAGTTTTATATAAACTGTCAAATCTTGCTCCTTTCTGTCATCAAAGTCAAGCTTATGAAAACCCCCTCTGCCACCAAGGTTACATAAACAATCAGCTGTGTTTTGTCTACTGCTTTTATGGCTTTAAAAAAAGTCATGTAAATATTTAATCTCTGAAATTTATTCTGCTCTATCATGGGGGTAAATCATTAAGCTTATTTTCTTCTAAATAGTTACTTAGTAAGCCCCTTTTTTTTGCCCCATGTTTATTATATAATCTATCCTCTTTCTCCACATTCAAAATGTGAGCTGAAGCTTGGTGTGGTGGTGCAGGCCTGTAATCCTAGCACTTAGGAGACCAAGATAGGAGGATGGTCATGAGTTCAAGGTCACCCTGAGAATACAGAGTGAATATAGGGATTCCAGAAGAAAAAAAAGAAGCTGAGACAGGCTAAGCCAGGCTGGGACTAAAAAGTTAGTTTCAGGTCTGCCTGGGCTAGAGTGAGACCCTACCTTGAAAAAAACAAAACCAAAACAAAAAAAGGAGGAAGAGAAGCTGAGGCAGGAGGATTGCCTTGAGTTCAAGGCCAGCACAGATTAGTCTGAGACCTTATCTCAAAGGATAACAAAATTTATGAATTTACCTATCAAACCAAAAAACTACTATATAGAGCCGGGCGTGCTGAGGCACACCTTTCATCCCAGCACTCAGGAGGCAGAGGTAGGAGGATCACCATGAGTTCAAGTCCACCCTGTGAATACAGAGTGAATTCCAGGTCAACCTGAACTAGAGAGACACCCTACCACGAAAAACCAAAAATAAGGGAAGTGTGTGGGAGGGAACGAAAGAGATGGATTGAACAAGGTTTCTGCAGGTTTTCAATGTGGGAAAATGTCAGGGTTGGAGAGATGACTTAGCAGTTAAGGTGTTTGCCTGCAAAACCTAAGGTTCAATTCTCCAGATCCCATGTAAGCCAGATGCACTTGGTGGCACATGTGTCTGGAGTTTGTCTACAGTGGCTAGAAATCCTGGTATGCCCATATTCTCTTTCTCTCTTCTCTCTCTCTAATATATATATATGTATATATATATATATTTTAAGAAAATAAAAATGTCTTTCCCAAAGGAAAAGAGTGTCACCTAAAGCCAAGTGACAGATTTTCCAAATCCCAACCCTAGTGTCTTTAACTCCCAAGGCTGGAACTTCCCAAACGCCTTGCTGATTAACCCGCTTTGTGTTCCTCACTGCAGAGGTCACTGGTCTTCAGTCCATGTGGCACTGCCCATCACTAACCAAGGAATGAAGTGAGATGGGCCAGGAGGTCCTGGGCCAGCTTGAATAAACAGAAATGTCAGGTCCACATCCACCTGCAGCTTCAAACTCTCTCACTAGAGGCCGGCAAAGTCTTGCAGCACGTTATCTGAGCCAGCATGTGGGCTTGAGAGAAAACCAGCCTGCTGGGGGGGGGGAACACCCCCGCTCCACTCCCCCCCACAGGATCTAGGCCAAGAGGGTGGGACAGCCTGGCTGAGCTGTCTATGGAGGAGGTGGTTAGCAGCAAAGGCTTCGTGTGGCAATTGGAGCTGTGGGACGAAGGCCCCCATCCTCAGAGATGGCGCGTCCCTGCTGAAACTCATTCCCCAGGGCAATGCTGCAGGGTGGCCTTGACCATCTTCAAGAGGAACAGTGGCTTCCTGGCTCTACCTTGCTTGTCTTCTGTGTGGTCTCGTCCACACCTGCGCACTCACCCTTGGGCTTCCCACCACGCGGCCCAGACGCTGAGCACATGCTGGTGCCATGACTTTGGACTTCCAGCACTACAAGCCAAAACAAATCTCTTTCTGCCTACATGACCCAGACTCGGGTATTTGGTTACAGCAACAGCAATCAGACTAAATACCTAGCCATCTTTAAAGCACTTCATTGACACAGGGTGCTCCAGCCTCCTAGCTCCACAAGGAGCTAGCAACCCTTCACACCAGCCCTTCTCAGAGTCCCTCACCCCAGCTCAGCACCTATTCAAGTGACCTCAAGGAGTCTCCATCCCCACAATTAGGTTTTCTTACCACTAAAGTGGAGGTGACAGTGTTTGTGTTCACAGAAGGGCTTTGTGAACCAGAGACATTAAAGAATGCTTCATGGGCTAGAGAGATGGCCTAGCAGTTAAGGTGCTTGCCTACAAAGTCTAAGGACCCAGGTTCAATTCCCCAGTACCCATGGAAGCCAGATGCACAAGGTGGCGCATGCACCTGGAGTTTGTTTGCAGCAGCTGGAGGCCCTGGCACGCCTATTCTCTATCATCTGTCTGTCTATCTATCTATCTATCTATCTATCTATCTATCTATCTGCCTCTTTCTCTCTCAAATAAATAAATGAATATTTAAAGAATGTGTCACATTTCTTCTCCAGAGCCCTGGGGTCCAGGACAGACACAGACTGTGGAGCACTCACTCTGCCAGATCAATAGATGAGCTTCAGCAGCCCGGTCCTAACTGAGGCAAAGAAGAAAACCCAGCTCAACCCAAGCTCCACAGCCTCCCACAGAGCATGCTGGGCATTCCCCCTCACCCCCACTGTCCTGACTGACAAGTTCCTACTGCCAGGCTGGCTTGTCTTCCTATTTGTAGTCCACAAAGACTGGCATGTTATGGAAGAATTGGAAAATGTCCTAACTGTGACTGTGAGGAAGGGGGGAGGGCAGGAGAGTGGAAAACAAAGAGGCCGAGAGAACAAACAAAGCTCTGTCAGCCACAAGCCAGGAGGCAACATAGAGTGAGGGAGCTTCGAACCCCATGCCTGTGGCTGGTGGTGTAGACACTTCTGCTGTGTTAGAACTCTTAGGTTATAAGTGACAGAAAAAAGGTGCTGGATTAGACCGGGGGAGGTCTCATTATATAGAAAAGATGTGTCAAGCACTATGGATATTATTGCATTTCCCTTCTCATTGCTGGGACACAGCACCTGACCAAAAGCAGCTGATGGGAAGAAAGTTATTTATTTTGCCTTATAGTCTCGAGGGAAAGCTTCATGATGGCTGAGGACAGCCTGGCATGAGCAGAAGCTGGACATCACCTCTGCCAGATCAGGTGGAAATAGCAGCAGGAGAGTGAGCTGAGTTCTGGCCCCGGGGGAGCTGGCTACCACACCCCTAAGCCTGCCCCCAACAACACACCTCCTCCAGCAAGGTTTCACTTCCCAAATTGCTACCAGCTGGGGATCAAGCATTCTGAACACACGAGTTGATGGGGGAGCATCTGATTGAAACCCCCACAGACATAATCCCAGCACTTTGAGAAGTGGAGGCAGGAAGATCCGGAATTCAAAGTCATACTCAACTACATAGCAAGTCTGAGGAAGCCTGGGCTACATGAGACCCAGTCTCAAAAAACAAACACAAAACAAAAGCAAATAAAAATAACCCAAGGAGCCAGGCGTGGTGGCGCACGCCTTTAATCCCAGCACTCGGGAGGCAGAGGTAGGAGATCACTGAGAGTTTGAGGCCACCCTGAGACTACATAGTGAATTCAAGGTCAGCCTGAGCCAGAGTGAGACCCTACTTCAAAAAACCAAAAATAAATAAATAAATAACCCAAGGGGGCTGGAGGGATGACTTAGCGATTAAGGCGTTTGCCTGCAAAGCCAAAGGATCCAGGTTCGACTCCCCAGAACCCGAGTTAGACAGATGCACAAGGTGGCACATGTGTCTGGAGTTTATTTGCAGTGGCTGGAGGCCCTGGTGTGCCCATTCTCTCTCTCTGTCTCTCTCCCTCTTTCTCTGTCAAATAAATAAAAATAAAACAAAATATCTTAAAAAAAATAAATAAATAACTCAAGTGTCGCAGGACCTGATGATACATCTCGATAATCCCAGCACCCAGGAGGCTGAGGCAGGAGGTTCACTGCAAGCTTAAGACTAGCCTGGGCTATATAGTAATATCAGTGGCCAACCTGGGCTACAAAGTAAAGCCCTGTCTCAAAAAAAAAAAAGTAACAAGCCAGACATAGTGGTGCACATCTTTAATCCCAGCATTTAAGAGGCAAAGGTAGGATGATCACTGTGAGTTGGAGGCCAGCCTGGAACTACAGAGAGAGTGTCAGGTAGTCTGGGCTACAGTAAAACCCTAACCTTGAAAAACTTCCCCCAAAAAACAAACAAACAAGAAAAGCTCAAGGATATCCAGACATGGTGGTACAATTCTATAATTCTAGCACTCAGGAGGCTGACACAGGAATTCCAAATCAGTCTGGGCTCAATGAGAAAAATAAAATAGGGCTGGAGAGATAGCTTAGTAGTTAAGGTGCTTGCTTGCTAAGCCAAAGGACCCAGGTTTGATTCTTCAGGACCCATATAAGCCAGATGCACAAGGTGGCACATGCATCTGGAGTTCGTTTGCAGTGACTCAAGGACCTGGTGTACCCATTTTCCCCCTCTTTCTCTCTCTCTCTGTCTCCCCCCTCTCTCTGCCTCTTTCTATCTCTCTCTCTCTCTCTCAAATAAATCAAATAAAATACAATAATAAAATAAAATAAACAGAGGCAAGAGGCAATGACCTGGAAGAGGCCAGGAATTGAAGGGAAACTCTCAGAACAGACACATGGCAGCAAACAGCCACCCCCAAGGAGATTCTTCCAGGAGCAGCCCTCTGCAGTCCATGTACAGTGACTCACCCCAACAGCAAAATCCCAGGAGAGAAAAGGTGGCTGGGCTAGTGTGGCCAGGGATCCATTCATGATTTAACCAACCGTGACCAAGAAGTTGAGAAACCAGCCATCCAGGACTACCAGGGTCTCACTGTTTGTCCTCTTGGGCTGTTCTAACAAAATGCCCCAGACTGCAAGTCCATGAAAGAGGCGCTAGTCAATTTGGGTCTTGTTGTTGTCGGGTGTGTGTGTGTATGTGTGTGTGTGTGTGTGTGTGCGTGCACGCACGTGGGGCTGGGGAGTTTGCTTGCAGAGATCAGAGGACAACTTTAAAGTGCTGTTCCAACTTCTTTTTGAGACAGGGTCTCTTGCCTCTGTAAATGAATGGCCAGACCACAAATGAACATCAGACTAGCAGGCCTTAACATGAGTGCTGGGGAACTGAATCCAGGGTGGCAGGCTTTGCAAGCAAGTGCTTTTAACTTTATTTGTTTTTTAATTTTACAAATGAACATCAGACTAGCAAGCCTCTTTCAGTTTAACGTGAGTGCTGAGGAACTGAATCCAGGAAGGCAGGCTTTGCAAACAAGTGCATTTAATTTTATTTTTTAATTTTTATTTATTACAGAGAGAGAGGGAGGGAGAGAGAGAGAGAATGGGTGTGCCAGGACCTCCAGCCAATGTAAATGAACTACAGATGCATGTGCCACCATGTGCATCTGGCTCACATGGGTTCTAGGGAATTGAACATGGGTTCTTAGGCTTTGCAGGTAAAAGCACCTTAACAGCTAAACCATTTCTCTGGCCCTTATGTTTTATTTATTTATTTATTTATTTATTTATTTATTTATTTATCTGAGAGAGAGAAAATGGGTGTGCCAGGGCCTCTAGCCACTGCAAATTAACTCCAGATGCATGCACCCCCTTGTGCATCTGGCTTACGTGGGTCCTGGAGAGTTGAACCAGGATCCTTTGGCTTTGCAGGCAAATGCCTTAACCACTAAGCCATCTCCCCAGCCCCGCCCTTTTTTTTTTTTTTGGTTTTTCGAGATAGAGTTTCACTCTAGCCCAGGCTGACCTCAGGGTGGCCTTGAACTCATGGTGATCCTCCTACCTCTGCCTCCCGAGTGCTGGGATTAAAGGAGTGCGCTGACACTGTGCCTTTTTTTTTTTTTTTTTTTGAACAGCCCTTATTTTTTATTTTTGTTTTTTCCAAGGTAGGGTCTTACTCTAACTCAGGTTGACCTGGAGGTTTCTTTACAGCCCAAAATGGCCTTCAACTCATAGCAATCCTTCTACCTCAGCCTCTTGATGGCTAGGATTATAGTTGTAAAGCTTCTATACTGCATTTTTATTTTGTTTTGTTTTTTGAGGTAGGATCTCATTCTCGCCTAGGCTGACCTGGAATTCACTCTGTATTCTCAGGGTGGCCTGGAACACATGGCGATCCTCCTACATCTACCTCCTAGTGCTGGGATTAAAGGCATGTGCCACCAAGCCCTGCTCTTTTTTTTTTTTTTTTTTTTTTGAGAGAGAGAGAGAAACAGAGAAAAAGAGGCAGATAAACCAGGCATGGTGGCACATGCCTTTAATCCTAGCACTTGGGAGGCAGAGGTAGGGGGATTGCTGTGAGTCTGAGGCTGCCTTGAGACTACATGGTGAATTCCAGGTCAGCCTGAGCTAGAGCGAGACCCTACCTTGAAAAAATGAAAACAAAGAGGCAGATAAATAGAGAAAGAGAGACAGAGAATGAGCGCACCAGGGCCTCCTGCCATGCACCACTTTGTGCATCTGGCTTTATATGGGTACTGGGGAATTGAACACAGGCCATCAGGCTTTGCAAACAAGTATCTTTAACCACTAAGCTATCTTTCTAGCTCCCAGATTTTATTCACTTATTTATTTTGGTTTTTCGAGGTAAGGTTTTAATGTAACCCAGGCTGAACTGGAATTCACTATGTAGTATCAGGATGGTCTTGAACTCATGGCGATCCTCCGCCTCCCGAGTGCTTGGATTAAAGGTGTGCACCACCATGCCCAGCCCAGATTTTTTTTTTTTTTTTTATTTGTGAAAGAGCCAGAGAGAATGGGCACACCAGGGCCTCTAAGCCACTGCAAACGAACTCCAGAATGCATGCACCACCTTGTGCATCTGTCTTACATGGGACCTGGGGAATCGAACCTGGGTCCTTTGGCTTTGCAGGCAACTGCCTTAACAGTTAAGCCATCCCTCCAGCCCCAGATTTTTTTTTTTTTGAGACAGGGTCTCATGTAGCCCAGGCTGGCCTGGAATTCGTTATGTTGCTGAGGGTGACTGGAATTCTTGACCCTCCTCTACCATCTAAGTGCTGGGATGATAGGCATGTGCCACCACCCTCAGTTGATAAAAGATATGTTTCAAAGCAGAATTGTGCATTAAAGATCCAAGGCAATCCCATTTGAACTCAGGGCTGTAGACCAAGGGTCTTCTCCAGCTCAACAGACCACAGTACCTCCCGGAAGCTAAGCTTGCCGTCAAAGTCCTCATCCACCTCCTTGATCATGCTCTTCAGACCCAGGTGGGTCTGGGGGGCCCCCAGCTTCTCCATCATCAGCTTCAGTTCCATCAGGTCAATGAAGCCATCCTGTCCTGCGTCATACCTGTGAGGTCCAAGGAAGACAAGGTCAGGACAAAAGGAGAAACCTGTCAGTCTCCTTGATGTTCATGCCCTTCGGTCTTAGCTGTTGACAACTGAGTCGAAAGCCTTCTGCTTTGCAAGGCCCAAGCAGGCCACCTCATTAGAGGGGACCCGTGGCTTTGACAGAAATGTTTGCCCTTGGGCTTTGCACTCAAAGCGTACCTACTGTGCTACGTTGGTTTTCATGTCTTTGTCTCCTGAGCAAGGCCATACGTTTCTTCAGGAAGAAAAGCAAGTTGTGGGGGATCTATTTCCTCTAGTTTTAGTCAGCCGGCATGGACCCAGCACCTATAGACATTAGATGCTGGCAACCTAATGGGGCATGACCCTGGCACCCATGTATTCACAGGGATGGACCCTCTTCATGGTCACCATCCAGAGTTTCTGCCCCTACCCATTTCCAGCAGCCTCCTTCCCCCCTCCTGCTTGTCCAGTCTCCCAAAGCTGCTTCCCAGCCAGCACTGGGCTGCGAAGTGGGTCTGGTTCCCTCCTCAGGCTATGTGCTTCTGCCTGCCTCCTGTCATTTGTCTTATCTCTGGGTCTTAGTGGTAAGTCTTTTTTTTTTTTAATATTTTAATATTTATTTATTTATTTATTTGAGAGAAAGAGGCAGAGAGAGAGAGAGAGAGAGAGAGAGAGAATGCGCACACCAGGGCATCCAGCCACTGCAAACAAACTCCAGACGCAAGTGCCACCTTGTGCATCTGGCTTATGTGGGTCCTGGAGAATTGAACCATGATCCTTTGGCTTTCTAGGCAAACGCCTTAACCACTAAGCCATCTCTCCAGCCCCTTAGTGGTAAGTCTATCTGTGCGGGTGACTGTCCTCTCATAGTGCCAGCACCTTTGTTAGCAGTCACTTCAGACTCAGTCCCCTGCCTGGAAACAAACCCAGCCTCATGAAGTGGCAGGTCCACCTTGTCCCCTCCTCCCTGGATCAGCCATCTTCAAGCATCTTCCCTGGGCCTCTGCCTAGCCACCCCCTGTCCCACCCCCTTCTCCATACTCAGGGCCTCCAGTGTTTCCTATGGATTCCCTTCCCACCAAGTCCTTCTTATTTCCTGTTACCCAGAGACCCCCTTGTTGTTCAGGTCTAAACATTTTTTTATTTGTTTGTTTGTTTCTAAATATATATATATATATATTTGAGAGAGAGAAGAAGAGAGAGAGAGAGAGAGAGAGAGAGAACGGGCGTGCCAGTGCCTCCAGCCACTGCAAATGAACTCCAGATGCATGCGTACCCTTGTGTATCTGGCTTACATGGGTCCTGGGGAATCGAACTGGGGTCCTTTGACTTTGCAGGCAAATGCCTTAACTACTAAGCCAGCTTCTCCAGCCCTAAACATCTTGTTTTAAAGAACCAATAAGGGGTTTAAGATGCAGCTCGGTAGGAAGGTGTATGCCTAGCAGGCAGGAGGCCCCAGGTTCTAGTACCAGCAACACACACACAGAACAAACTGGGTATCCACAGCCACAAGCTGTGGGGGAAGAAAAAGCAAGAGTCCACAGACAGATGATTGATAAGCAAAACAGAGCACAGCCATATAATGGAGTAAGGCATGGTCATACAATAGAACCCTCTTCAGCAATGAAATGAACACATGCTAACATGGATGTCCCTTAAGTGTGCCATACTAAGGTAGATAAGCTGGTAACAAAAGAACATGCACTGTATGATTCCCCCTGGGGCACTCGGGTAGTTAAATTCAAGCAGACACTGTTAAGTAATTAGTAAGTTAAGTAGTAAAGGATGTTTGCTGGAGGTGGGGCTATGAGTAAAGGGTCAAACTGGGATGAGGAGAAAGTTGAGGAGGTGGGTGGTGAAGTTTCTGGCGCAGTACTCTAGATTGTCTTTGTTTTGATTCATTGGTTTGTTTTGAGCCAGGGTCTCACTCCGCAGCCTAGGCTGGTCTCAAATATGCCTTGAACGCTTGATTTTCCTCCCACCACTTCCCAAGTGCTGTGATTACAGGTATGTGTTGCAACTCTGCTTAAAATGGCCATTTTAATTATTTGTGTTTATCTTTTTGTTGTTGTTGTTGTTTGTTTTCTTGAGGCAAGGTGTCTCTCTAGCCCAGGTTGACCTGGAACTCTGTAGTCCCAGGCTGGCCTCAGCTCATAGCGATCCTCCTACCTCTGCCTCCCAACTGCTGGGATTTAAAGGCACGCGCTACCACACCCTCACCCACGCCGGGCTTATTTTATTTTAACTTAAAAAAATATTTTATTTGAGGGCTGGAGAGATGGCTTAGCCATTAAGGCGCCTGCCTGCTAAGCCTAAGAACCTGGTTCCAATCTCCAGGTCCCACGTTTAGCCAGATGCAAAGTGACACAAGGGTGCAATGCCGCACTTGACCACAAGGGGGCGCACAACATCTGGATTTCGTTCGCAGCAGCTGAGAGGCTGCTGGCGTGCCCATCTCTATCTGTCTCCCTCTCCCTGTCTGTCTGTCTCTCTCTGTCTCTCTCTCCAAAAATAAATAAAATAATAAAAAAATTAAAAATATATTTATTTGATTAGAGAGAGACATGATGAGCACGCCAGGGCCTCCTGGACTACAAATGAACTCCAGACACATGCATCACTTTGTGCCTCTGCATCCCCATGGATACTGGAGAATTGAACCCTGGCCATTAGGCTTTAAAAGTACATATCTTTAACCCCTGAGCCATTTTCCCAGCCTACTTTATTCTTTGAGACAGGGTTTCACACTGAACCTAGAACTCACCAATTCTGCTAGAATATCTAGCCAGCCAGCCCCAGGCACCCTCCTGTCCCTGCTTTCCCAGCATTGAGATGAGAGTGTGCACTGACATGCCTGGCTCCTATGTGGGTGGCAGGATCAACTCAGGTGCTCATGCATTTTACCCACTCAGCCATCTATCTCCCCAGCCCTACAACATTCATTTATCTATTTATTTATCTTTGCTTTTCCAAGGTAGGGTTTCACTCTAGCTCAGGCTGACCTGGAATTCACTCTGTTGTCTCAGGGTGGCCTTGAACTCACAGTGATCCTTCTACCTCTGCCTCCTGAGTGCTGGGATTAAAGGCATGTGCCACCACGCCCAGCAAGTTTTAAATATTTTATTTATTTATTTATTTATTTATTTATTTATTTATTTATTTATTTATTTGAGAGAGAGAGAGAGAAGAAGTAGATAGAGAGAAAGAGAGAATGGACATGCCAGGGCTTCTAGCCACTGCAAATGAACTCCAGACGCATGTGCCACCTTGTGCATCTGGCTTACATGGGTCCTGGGGAATCAAACTGGGGTCCTTAGGCTTCGCAGGTAAATGCTTTAACTGCCAAGCCATTTCCCCAGTCTTACCACATTTGTTCTTAGAATAAATTAAACCAACCCTCTTCACTATTCATCTGCCCCCACTGCCACCCTAATAACAAACACCACTGTTAGGAACCATCCTTCCCCCCCGCCCAAGAAATGTAGCCCATGGGCACCTGGAAATGTAAGCTGTGGGCAGTGGCATTTAACCACCATGGTCTGTTCCAGCCACAGCGGCTGGTTCCTGCAGCTCCTCACACTGCACGGCACGCGCCCATCCCTGCATTCCTCTGTGGCCTTCCTACTTTCCAAGAGCACCCACTGTCTGTTTTTCTGGTGCCCAGCCTTCCCCACTCTCTTCTGCTGGGCATTTCTTCCTAGGCTCTCTGCTCCCATTGGGAACAGTCTCCTTGCTAGAAGAGCTACATTGCATAGGATGCAGGCCTCATCCCTGAATGGCTTTTGATAACCTCTGAGGAACCCTGAGGATAGTGTCCCCTATGAGCAAGGTGCCTCAAGGTTTCTAGGAAGTGGACAAAGTCTACGAATCACAGATAGACTAACCCAGCCCCTTGTGGTATATCAGAGGGCTTACAAAAGAAAGCCCACAAGTGTGGTAGCCTGTGCCTGCGGTCCTGAAATGTAAGAAGCTGAGGCTGAAGGTTCTTGGAAACTTTGAGGCAAGCCTGCGCTATACAGCAAGACCTGCATCAAAAGAGGGATACGGGGCTGGAGAGATGGCTTAGTGGTTAAGGTACTTGCCTACCCAAATTCAATTCCCCAGTACTCACGTAAAGCCAGATGCACAAGGTGGTACATGTGTCTGGAGTTTGTTTGTTGTGGCTGGAGGCTCTAGTGTGCCCATTCTTTCTCTAATAAGAATATATATATATTGGTTTTTCGAGGTAGGGTCTCACTCCGGCCCAGGCTGACCTGGAATTCACTATGTAGTCTCAGGGTGGCCTCGAACTCATGGCAATCCTCCTACCTCTGCCTCCTGAGTGCTGGGATTAAAGGCGTGCGCCACCACACCCGGCAAGAATATTTTTATAATAAATAAATATATGGATCAGCGGTTAAGGCACTTGTCTTTGAACCCTAACAACCTGAGTTCAGTTCCCTAGTACCCTTGTAAAGACAGATGTACAAAGTGGCACATGCATCTAGAGTACATTTGTACTGGCTGAAGGCCCTGGCATGCCCATTCTCTCTGTGTATCTTCAATCTCTCTCTGCTTGCAAATAAATAAATAAATAATTCAAAAAATATTTTTTTAAATCTCTTTTAAGCCAGGCATGGTGATGCATACCTTTAATCCCAGCACTTGGAGGCAGAGGTAGGAGGATCACTGTGAGTTCGAGGCCACCCTGAGCCTACAGAGTGAATTCCAGGTCAGCCTGGGATAGAGTGAGAGCCCACATCAAAAATAAACAAATAAGAGCTGGGCGTGGTGGCGCACGCCTTTAATCCCAGCACTCGAGAGGCAGAGGTAGGAGGATCACTGAGAATTCGAGGCCACCCTGAGACTACATAGTGAATTCCAGGTCAGCCTGAGCCAGAGTGAGACCATACCTTGAAAAACCAAAAAAAATAAAAATAAAAAAATAAAAATAAACAAATAATAATAATGATCACGATGCTAGGTATGATGGCACAACGTCTATAATCTCACCATTGGGGAGGGTGAAGTAGGAGGATTGCTGTGAGTTTGAGGCCAGCCTGGGCTACAGAGTGAGTTCAGGGTCACCCCGAATTAGAGTGAGACTGGTCTCAAAAAAAAAAAAAGTAGTAGAAGCTTTAGGGCTAGAAATGTAGCTTAGTGGTAGAACACTTGTCTGGTATGCACAAGGTCTGGGTTCCATCCCCAGCACCATGAAAATAATAAGAAGCTTTACTGATATATCACTTACACCCCATAAAATCGAGTTATTTCCATTGTGGGTTTTTGTTTGTTTTTGAGGTAGGGTCTCACTGCAGCCCAGGCTGGCCTGGAACTTGCTTTGTAGTCCCAGGCTGGCCTGGGATCAAAGGCCTGTGCCACAACACCTGGTGAGGTGTTTCCACTGCTAGTTAAGAGTCTCAGCATATTCACAAGGTGATATGACTGTTAATATCTAACTCTAGGGCTGGAGAAGATGGCTTAGTGATTAAGACGCTTGCCTGCAAAGCCAAAGGACCCTGGTTCAATTCCCCAGGAGTCACGTAAGCCAGATGCACAAGGAGGCACATGCATCTGGAGTTCATTTGCAGTGGCTGGAGGCCCTGGTGCACTCATTCTCTCTCTCTCACACACACACTCTCTCTCTACTTCTCTTTCACAAATAAAGAAATTATATATATATATATATGTTTTGGTTTTGCGAGGTAGGGTCTCACTCTGGTCCAGACTGACCTGGAATTCACTATGTCATCTCAGGGTGGCCTCGAACTCTCAGTGATCCTCCTACCTTTGCCTCCCGAGTGCTGGGATTAAAGGCGTGCACCACCACGCCCGGCAAGAAATAAAATATATTTTAAAAAAACACTTTAAAAAAATCTAACTCTAGGAGATTTTCATCCCCCTGGGAAGAAATTCATAGCAGTTATTCCCCATTTTCCTCACCCCTATCTCCTAGTTAAACAATTAGTCTTTCTGTCTCTATATCGATTTGCCTCTTCTGGGCACTTTCTGCTTTGTCTACCATACATGGATACCATATGTATCTTGTTGATACATTCATCAGGTGATAGACATTTGAGCTACTCCCCTTTCTGGCTATTACCAACAACGCCACTTTGGACACTGGGGTACAGTTTTCCTGTGGATCCATGCTTCAGTTTGTGTGGGTACATGTCAAAGAGTAGAACTGCTGGGTGTGTGCTAATTTGCTTTTGGAAACACAACTGTCAAGCTGGTCCAACAGAGGGCCATAGCCAACCTGATATCCCTGCTCAGGTGAGCAAGGCCCTTGTGGGAGACACACAAGACCTCACAGCAGGAGAATGAGGTAAACAGACTAATCCTGAGCCACCCAAGAGAGGTTCTGGGGCACATGTGTATGGGTCGAATCTAGATCCAAAAGAAAGAGCTCAGAAAAAAAGAAAAGATATTGCCTGCAAAGCCAAAGGACTTTGGTTCAATTCCCCAGGACCCACATAAGCCAGATGCACAAGGAGTCGCATGCATCTGGAGTTTATTTGTAGTGGCTGGAGGTCCTGGCACACCCATTCTGTCTCTCATCTATCTCTTTCTGCATGCAAATAAATAAAAATATATTTTTTAAAAAGTTCCAAATCCTGATGTGGGTGACACTCTCCCAGCTGCTCCATGATGCTGTGCTCTATTCCGAGAGGCTGTGTGTGGATAGACAGTGGGAAGAGGCACACAAAGACAGAGGCAGAAGGCACCAGTGATATATGGGAAGAGTTGCCTACAGATGCTACCTAGGGACCCCAGTGGCAGCCTGAGAGGGAGATGGGCTTGGCTACACGCAAGGAAAAGATGCCTGACAAAACAGCTGCCAGGAACTAGCCCTGCAAAGCCAAGAGAGCTTTTACAAACAGGCTGGGATGGACAGTGTCTGTTACAAGAAGTCCTAGTCAAAGTAAACAGGTTTGTGCAGTGTGGAACTTTCCAGAGCCTTCCATATGGTTATTTTTCCAAACCTTAACAAGCAAGAACCAGAGTGCACAGGTTTATGAGTATACAATCATCTAGTTTGGGGATTTTCCATGGGACAAGGTGGCAATTACACTTTAGAAGCGCTGCCCTAGAGCTGGGAGTGTGGCTCCGTGCTGTAGTGCTTGCTTCCTAGCACGTTTCAAGCCGAGTTCTGTCCCTGGCACCACGAAAAGGGGGAGAGGTGGCCCAGTTAGGGCCCACTGAGGTTCTCTGAGTCAGAGATGTGATAGATGTCTTCCACCCTCTGCTCATACTCTGCTCCAACAGTATTTGCAGAGAACACAGGAACTGGGCAGGGGGTGCTTTAAGGCTGAATGAGTATGAACAGAGAAGGGAGGTGCACCAGTGAGAGAAGGGCGGGGAGGGGCTGGAGAGATGGCTTAAAGGTGAAGGCGCCTGCCTGCGAAGCCTAAGAAAGCCTGTTCGAATCTCCAGGTCCCACGTTGAGCCAGATGCAAAAGTGATGCAAGTGCGCAATGTCACACGTGTGCACAAGGGGGCACACGCGTCTGGAGTTCATTCACAGTGGCTGAGAGGCCCCAGCACGCCCATTCTCTCTCTGTCTCTTCCTCTCTCTCTCTCTCTTTCAAATTAAATTTAAAAAAAGGGCTGGAGAGATGGCTTAGAGGTAAAGCACTTGCCTGTGAAGCCTAAGGACCTCAGTTCAAGGCTCCATTCCCTAGTACCCACGTAAGCCAGATGCACAAAGTGGTACATGAATCTTGATTTTGTTTGCAGTGGCTGGAGGCCCTGATGCAGGCGCCAGTCTCCCTTCCTCTCTCTCTCTCTCTACCTCTTTCTCTCTTTATCTGTCGCTCTCAACTAAATAAAGAAACAAAATATTTTAAAAAGAAGGGTGGGAGCAGCTGAAAGGCTCAAGTGTAAACAGAAGGGTGCCCAGGAGGATGGGGTGATAAGTAAAGGTCAGAGAACAAGGCAAGGACTTGTCCTCAGCCAGATGGAAGAGGAGGGAGCCACTGTCCGGCTCACCTACCCCAGAGACCTCTCACCGCCAATGAGGCCAGGCTGGACAGAGCGTTTTCTCCAGACATGGGGGCACTGGTTCGGTAAAGTTGTCCTTGACACTCTTTTGGGGCTCTGACTTGGCAAACCTTTCTGACACATCCTCAAGCTCCAAACACCCGCTAGGCCTAACCAAGTTTGCATAAGTCAGAAGGGACCCTCAGCAAGCTCTGGGCACAGGTGAATGGAATTCTAACTCCCAAGCCTGGTGTGGTAGTGCACACCTTTAATCCCGGTAGTCGGGAGGCAGAGGTGGGAGGATCGCCGTGAGTTCGAGGCCACCCTGAAACTACATAGTGAATTCCAAGTCAGCCTGGGCTAGAGTGAGACCTACCTCGAAAAACCAAAAAATAAAAATAAATCTATAACTCTGTCCTCTCCTCCTTAACTTATTTATTTGAGAGAGAAAGAGACAGAGGCAAGCCAGGCAGGGTGGCGCACTCCTTTTATCCCAGCACTTGGGAGGCAGAGGTAGTAGGATTGCCATGAGTTCAAGGCCACCTTGAGAGACTACATAGTGAATTCCAGGTCAGGGCTAGCGTGAGACCCTACCTCAGAAAAAAAAAAAAAAGGGGGATAGAGGCAGAGAGAGAGAGAATGGGCACATCAGGGCCTCTAGCCATTGCAAATGAACTCCAGACACATGTGCCACCTTGTGCATGTGGCTTTAGGTGGGTACTGGGGACTTGAACCCAGACTGTTAGGCTTTTCAGGCAAGCACCTTAACAGCTGGGCGATCTTTCCAGCCTTCCTCTCCCTCCCTCTCTCTTTTTAAATTTAGCCAGGCATGGGTGGTGGTGCATGCCTTTTTTTTTAATTTTTTTTTAAATTTATTTGCAAGCATAGACAGAGAAGAGAGGCAGTCAGAGAGAGAATGGGCATGCCAGGGCCTCTAGCCACTGCAAACGAACTCCAGATGCATATGCCCCTCATGCATCTGGCTTACGTGGGTCCTGGAGAATTGAACCGGGATCCTTTGGCTTTGCAGGCAAGCACCTTAACCGCTAAGCCATTTCTCCAGCCCTCTTTTCTTTCTTTTTTTTTAAGTAGGGTCTCATGTATCCTAGGCTGACCTTGAACTTCTGGCCTCCAGTTTATGCAGTGCTGGAGATCTACCAACTGAACTAACCCCAACCCTCCAATTTCTTTTGAAATATGGCAGGAAGTGGAGTATGGAGACTTACGCCTGTAATCCCAGCACCTGGGAAGTAGAGGCAGAAGGGTCAGGATTCCAAGGGCCAAGTTATGTCACAAGATCATGCTGGCCTACATGAGACCTTGTCTCAGGAAATAATAATAATAATATATAACATATTTGTGTCAATTCCTTTGGAGAATATGTAGTTGGATGCAGAAACTCACCCACCAATCCCAGACAGGGAAAAGGGCCAAGGGTGAGGGTATGCAGGCCCTGAGTGTATTTTGCTGGGGACCACCCAGTTGGCATAGGAATAAAGCATGCATAGACATGGAGGGGCCATCCCTGAGGCCAAGAGACAGCCAACCCCCACACATACACAAATCCCAGCTCTGCCCAGGTGTCAGTCAAAGCTGCCTTCTTTTGTTCCTGCTAGAAGCATCGGCCTAGTGCCATCTCCTGAAGTCCTGGCAGAACTATAACGTGACCACATCAGTGGCATACCTCCCCCCTGGAGCTGGGCTTTAGAATCAGAAGCGCATCCCTCACTCTTCAAAGTGACCCTCTCCAAGAGCTTGTGTACAGTCACTTCTTTCAGGGCCAGATTTGCAAGGCAGGCAGGAACAGAACTTCGCATGTCCCCTTTCATCATCTTACCATTTTATCTGCTCCCTCAAAGCACGCGATGACTGTGCAGTACGCAGCACAAGAGCACTCAAGCCAGTCAGTAACTTGAACTGGTTCGCTTTGCGGGTCACCATGAACATCTCGTAGACTAAGCCTTTTGATCTCTAGGACAGTCTTATGACAAATTAATAATAGCCGCCTGCCTTTGCTGTTTATTGGGGCTCATGAAGGGCCAGGCACTGTGCTGTCTTACCCCACACCTGACTCCATTCAGCAGCGCTGAGTAGGGGTAATTAGTGGATCACTTAATGGATGCCAGGAACTGGAGTGACAGTCAAGTCATGTAGATGAGACCTACTATGGGATTCAGCCTCCGCCCCCCTCTTTATATCTCTGTAGCCCAGGCTGGCTTTGAACTGGTGGGCAATCCTTCCTCCTTCCCCTACATGGTACGATTACAGATGAGCCACCATATGCCAGACTTTAATCTAGTCTCTTGTTGGTTTTCTTTTTAGTTTTGTTGTTGTTTTTCAAGGTAGGGTCTCACTCTGGCCCAGGCTGACCTGGAATTCACTATGTAGTCTCAGATGGCCTCGAACTCACAGTGATCTTCCTACCTCTGCATCCTGAGTGCACCACCACGCCCAGCCTTCTTTTTAATTTTTTGTTTGTTTGTTTGTTTGGTTGGTTGGTTGGTTTGGTTTGGTTTTTTGAGGTAGGGTCTCACGCTAGCTCAGGTGGCCTAGAACTCATGGCAATCTTCCCACCTCTGCCTCCCGAGTGCTGGGATTAAAGGCGTGCACCACTATGCCCGGCTTCTTTTTAGTTTTTTAATTAAGAAAAATATTTCATTTACTTATTTGCAAGCAGAGAGAGAGAGAGAAAGCAACAGAGAGAGAATGGGCACACTAGGGCTGCCAGGTGCTGCAAAGGAACTCCAGGTGCATGCACCACTTTATGCATCTGGCTTTATGTGGGTACTGAGGAATCAAACCCAGGTTGTTCGGCTTTGCAGGCAAGTGCCTTAAGTACTTAGTCATCTCCCTTGCCCCACCCTTTCTTTGGGGGGATGGTTCAAGGTAGGTTTTCACTCTAGCTCAGGCTGACCTGGAACTCACTCTGTAGTTTCAAACTGGCCTCGAACTCACAATGATCCTATCTTTGCCTCCTAAATGTTGGGATTAAAGGCATGTGTCATCGTGCCCAGTGACATTTTTTTTTCTCCTCCCCTACCCCTGAGGTAGGATCTTACTATAGCCCAGGCTGACCTGGAACTCACTATGTAGTCTCAGGCTAGCTTCAAATTCACAGTGATCCTTCCACCTCTGCCTCCCAAGCACTGGGATTAAAGGTGCTCACCACCACGCCTGGCTAACCTATTCTCAAGCAGCAATTTTAAGCTTTCTATGGGAGCAAGGAAGGCAAGAATGACCAGTGTTTGAGTAAACTATACACCCTAGACTTGAAAGACATTAGGGGAGGCACAGGGTATACTTGCTGTTCCCAGGGAAGACTCTGGTTTTTTGTTTTTTTGTTTTTTTTGTTTTGTTTTGTTTTTGTTTTGTTTTTTTGAGGTAGGGTCTCATTCTAGCCCAGGCTGACCTGGAGTTCACTATGTAGTCTCAGGGTGGCCTTGAACTCATAGCAATCCTTCTACTTCTGCCTCGCAAGTGCTGGGACTAAAGGCGTGTGCCACCAAGCCTGGCTGACTCTCACTGTTAAGCTAAACTGTCCCTTCTATAATCTATAATTTACATCTGAAGACCAGCAACAATGACAGGCGTTGTGTTTCTAGATGTGTGGTTTTTTTTGTTGTTGTTGTTTGTTTTTTTGTTTTTTCGAGGTAGGGTCTCACTCTGGTCCAGGCTGACCTGGAATTAACTATGTAGTCTCAGGGTGGCCTCGAACTCATGGCAATCCTACCTCTGCCTCCCGAGTGCTGGGATTAAAGGCGTGTGCCACCACGCCCAGCATAGATGTGTGTATATTCTTTAGCATGATACTCTGAACTACCAACATGTGCAAAGGAGTGCCCATAGTAATTGATCAGCACAAAGGTCACTAGACCCAGCAGAGCTAACAGAAAGGACCCATGCTCCAGGACTGGCCCCAGATGACCTGGAGAAGATAGTTTGAGGAGGGGTTCACGCCTCAGTCCAGGTGAGAGGCCCTGGTTCATCAAGCCCCAGCACTAGATACCACAGGCTGGGGCTGGCTTTCTCAAAAGCACAGCCTAAGCCTTCATCTCTTCCCTCTTATTTTTAAATGATCCTGATACCAATACACACAGGGAGAAGTTAGAGGACGAGAGAGGGAGAGATTACATTCATTTTTTTCCAGGCTTGGAGAGCTGTCTGAGCCCCTTGTTCCCTCTCCATCAGCTGCTTAGCTCCTTTCTGCTGTTTTTATTTAGTTATTTATCTGACAGAGAGAAAGAGGAAGAAAGAGAGAGAGAGAATGGGCATTCCAGGACCTCCAGCCACTGCAAACGAACTCCAGATGCATGCACCATCTTGCGCATCTAGTTAATGTGGGTCCTGGGGAATCAAACCTGAGTCCTTTGGCTTTGCAGGCAAATGCCTTAACCACTAAGCCATCCCTCCAGCCTTTACTGCTATTTTTAGATGAGGTCTCACTAAGTAGGTGGCTTCCCAGTATGAGGATTACAGGCACACATCATCATATCCTGCTTTAGTTCCTTGTTCTCACTATGATTTGGCAGGAGGAGGGTGCTAAAGTCAAATTCAAGACCCTTTATGTGTAAGCATAGCCTCTGCCACTAGCACTTATGTACTTTAAATTTTGAGGGGGGGTTGAAGAGATGGCTCAGAGGTCAAGGTGCTTGCCTTGCAAATTCCCCAGTACCCATGTAAAGCCAGATGCACAGTGGCACATGCATCTGGGTTCGTTTGCTGGGGTGGTGGCCCTAGTGTGCCCATTCTCTGTGTCTATTTCTCCTCTATCTCTTTCTCTGCTTGCAAATAAATATTTTTAAATTTTTATGGGGGAGAAGGAGTGCGTGTGTGCATGCAGAGGCCAGGTTTTATTTGGGGGGTGGGTTCGAGGTAGGGTCTCACTCTAGCTCAGGCTGACCTGGAATTCACTATGTATTCTCAGGGTGGCCTTGAACTCACAGCAATCCTTCTACCCCTGCCTCCCGAGTGCTGGGATTAAAGGCGTGCGCCACCACGCCTGGCAGAGGCCAGTTTTTTGAGACATCATTTCTCACAGGCAGGAACTGACCAGTGAGCCCCAGGACTCGACTGTCTTTCCTCGCCGACACTGGGATTAGAAGCGTATGCCACCACTTCTGGCATTTATGTGGGTTCTAGGGATCAAGCTCAGGTCCTCATGCTTGCAAGACAAGCACTGTCAAATTGAGTTATCATCTCTTTTGTTTGTTTATTTTTGGTTTTTCAAGATAGGGTCTTGCTCTAACCCAGGCTAACATGAAATTTACTACATACTCTTCAGGATGACCTTGAACTCACAGTGATCCTCCTACCCCGGCCTCCAGAGTGCTGGGATTAAAGGCGTGGCCACCACACCCGGCTCATCTTTCTTATTTAAGGCGCCTCAGTCCAGCAGAGAAGACACACCTGTAATCCCAAAACCCCTTGCTACTCTGTTTCCAGAGGCTTCCTTCCTGAGGTGTGACCAGGTTTCCAATTTTCTGGGTCCTCTTCATCTTTACATTCTCCAGTTCCCATTCTCTGTTAGGGAGGAGAGACTCCAATCCCACTGGTCCTCAAGATCTGACCCCCTCCCCCACTCCCTGCAGACTTGGGCACCAGCCCCATTCTCCCAGGCATCCAGGAGAGATCTGATTCCCTCTATAAGCAGAATGACCTGCACCCGGGTGCCAAATTGTCAAGGGGCCCGAAAGAGATGACCTTCAGCTGGCTGGTACTCAGCAACAACAGCCTCCAGCTTCTACTCCAAAGACGCTCACCCTCACCTGGGTTCCAGCCTTCACCATCTTAGTATTGGGAGATGTAACTCCATGCCTGTGGTGGTTTGATTCAAGTGTCCTCCATAAAGTTAGGAGTTCTGAATGCTAGGTCCCTAGCTGATGGAGATTTGGGAATTAACGCCTTCTGGAGGCGATGTATTGTTGGGGCAGGCTTATGGGTGTTATAGCCAGCTTCCCCTTGCCAGGGTTGGGCACACTCTCCTGTTGCTGTGTCCACCTGATGTTGGCCGGGGGAGGGGTGATGTCCACTCTCTGCTCATGCCATCGTTTTCCCCTGCCATCACGGAGCTTCTCCTCGAGTCTGTAAGCCAAAATAAACTTTTTCCCCCCCAAAACTGCTCTTGGTTGGCTGATTTCTTCCAGCAATGCGAACCTGACTACAACAACCCCTTTGAGTGGTCTTTGGGCTGAAGGAGTCTTGAGGTGAACCTTACTGAGGCAAGTTCCCTAACCCAGGCTCCGCTGGGAAGGGTTCCCCACTCTTTGCTGGATGAACAGTGCTGAGAGGTGGCGTCCCTAACCCTGGGGTGGTCCCCAGCTGTGTATATTTTCACCTGAAAGCTCCCCCAGCCTGCCTAGGAGTCCAGCTCTTCAACCCTCACCCACAAGAGGCCAGCTATTACAGGGACAGCAGCAAGGGGACAAGAGCTGGTTTCCAGTGTCTGCCCATTTCTCGACCCCTCCTCAGCCCATGAATCACTTACTTCTTTTGGCTTCCACTGTGCAGAGCCCTGGGCTTTCTTGGTTTTCACCTAACCAGAATAATCCTGCCATTAATGAAGAAAGAGAGCCAGCTAGCCTTTGTTTGCCTGCCTGCCGCTCAGCCATCAGAAACTCCCCAGGGATCCCTCAGACGGGGTTCTCAGGAGGGTGGCAGTGCCCCAGAAAGTGTGGGGGAGGGGCCTGTGCTTCGCTTTACAGGGGAAGGCCTTGCTAGAACCACACATGGCATTTCAAAAGGCCAGGGTTAGCCGCTCAAGGTACAGTGGCACAAGGGTACTATGGAATTAGCTGAACTGCAGAATGACAGGACCCACCCCAGTCCAGTCCAGTCCCCATTTCACCAGCTTCCCTGTGGCCCCGGGTACTTTCAAGTCAGGAAAGGCACTGTAGGGTATGCCCACAGCAGATGGTCACTTGGTCCCAACATGGTGGCCCCAGCTGTGCCTGTGTAGATGAGCCCAGGGACTCCCTGAGACCACAGGACTGGGGTGTCTCTGCCTAGCTCTCTGGATCCTCCCTAGCTATCACATTACCTCATTACCTGATTTTTTTTTTTTTTTTTTTGCAAGCTAGGGTCTCACTCTAGCCCAGGCTGACCTGGAACTCACTCTATAGTCTCAGACTGGCCTTGAACTCATGACCCTCCTACCACTGTCTTCCCAAGTACTGGCTTCCTGCTGCTGCTTATTCCCCTCTGCTGTAGGCTGGGACAACAGCTCTCTGGAGTGGGATCACTGCATGCAATGTAAGAGGACACAGAATCACCAGCTCCGAGACAGAAAGCATAAAACATCTGATGTGTAGACTTCACAGCCACACCTGTCCCTCAGCTCTTGGCTTTCTTGTGCTTCCCTCGATCACGCTCACTCATTCTCTGGGGTCTCTGGGGTGGGGAGGTGGAGGGGGAGTAAAGCACAAAGGCAGTCCCAGAGGGGAAGCAAACACAAAGAAACAGTGAAGTTGTAAGAAGGCAGGAAGGGGTGCAGGGGGGGGGTGAGCCAACAGAGAAAAGAGGCAAGTATGCAGGGAAAGGAGCTTCTGTTGCCATATGGTCCTGGGGTGCCTGAGTGTTCTGGAAAGGGAAGGAGAACTAACTCACACCAGGCCTTTGGGGAAAATTGTACCTTCCTTCGAAAAAGAGAGTTTGTAACAGGGGAGCAACATCAGATGACTGTCCCAGAAAGTCCCTTCAGCCTAATGAGGGGCCTTGAGCAGACCATAGCAGGACCCAGCTAGAGAGCATATGACAGCCCCAGGCAGGGAGGGAGCAGTGTGTTACTGGGAGATAGGGTGGCAGGGGAACAGGCTTGAGCTCCAACTTCACCTGCTTCTGCAGAGCCAGTGCCTCAGTGATCCCTTCTGGCAAATTCCCATTCTCTTCTGGTAAGAAGTCAACATTTTTGCAGGCTGCATACCAGTGGAGGTAGGGACACCAACCCTCAGTCAGCCACAGTGCCCTGTACTTCTACATATTGTGTCTAGAAATCTACAAAGAAAGGTAGAAGGCAGAGGAGCTGAAGGAGTGCCCACTGTGCATTCAGAACAACGCAAGACCACGAGGGGTTCCCTGGGTTCCCAACAGACACAGCTCTACATCTGCTTTGTTCCAACTGTACGCAGTGGGAGTGCACAGCCCCTGCCAGGGGCCCGTAACTTCAGAAAGAGGGAGTCATGAGTAAGCCCGGGGGAGGCCACTCGCTGTACCATTCTCTCCTAGCTTCCCACTCTCACTGGCCTCTGGCTGCCCTGACTCAAACAAAAGAAAGGACTTCCATGGGATCTGTAAATTCTCCCAGTGATGCCAGCCACCCAGCGTGGAAGGTAAGGTTCACCAGCCACCACCACCCCTCCCAATGCCATCGTAAAGGGGCATGCCAATGACAATGATGCTACTGTTTAGTAGCCCGGAGCACTTCTCACAGATGCCAAGAACCCCCTGAGCTGGTGCAGAGGGAGCAGCCTTGGAAGGCCGATGGTCTCACAAAGCAAATGGGACAGATGTGACAGGGGACAACTGAGTTTATGAGAGCCTCAGTGAGGTAAAAGCAGCAAAGGCTGAATTTGTTCTCTCCCCAGGTCACACTCCCCAGTTCAAAGCTCGGACACACACTGCTCTTAAGTGTCTTTGAGTGAGTTACTAGCACTCCCTGGACATCCAATTCTTCCTCTGTCCCCTTGTTGCCGAGAGTAAAGGCGAAGATGTTCTCAGCCAAGCCCAGCACCAAGCAAGCGCTCACTCTCTTGGTTTGGTTCTCATGAAGAGGAAGAGCCTGGGTGCTGAGGTGCTTTTGAGTTTTGGTTTTTTTGAAGTAGGGTCTCACTCTAGCCCAGGCTGACCTGGAATTCACTTAGTAGTCTTAGGGTAGCCTTGAACTCACAGCGATCCTTCTACCTCTGCCTCTCAAGTGCTGGGATTAAAGGCGTGCACCACCACACCCGGCTTCTGAGATGCTTTTGAAATGGAACAGCCTTGCTGGATTCGAGTCAGCCCAGGTGGTTGGGAATCTACATGGGAAGCAGGGAATGGAGCGAGAAGATCTTAGCGTTTAGAGTTCCAGGTGACTCATTCAGAAAGGAAAGGGCACAGGCTGAGAGGACAGAGGCTCTGGTGTCCCATGGGAAGCCAGCCTGAGCAGCTCCAGACAGTGGAAGCTATGCAGATGGAAGCTCACAGGCTCTTTATTTGGTGGTGATGACGGCACAGAACCCAAGGCCTCAGGCATGCTAGGCAAATGCTCCCCTGAGCTACATCTCCAGCCCCTTTCACGTAACTTTTAGTGTGAGACAGGGTCTCACTAAGTTGCCCAGACTGCCCTTGAACTCACTCTGTAGCCCAAGAAGGCTTTGAGATCCTCCTGCTTCAGCTTCTAAGTAGCTGGGATTGCAGGCTTGCACTGCCACACCTGGTTCACAGGTTCTTCAGGCTAGGCTGACCATAGCCAAAGGAGCCTGGGATACGGTAGCAATGGGAGGCTAGCCCTAAGCTCTGTACCTTCCGAGGGGCTGGAACCCAGGCCAGACATGCTCCTGGGAATACTTCTGGGATTCAAACAGGGGCCCTGTGGATCTCAGAGGATGAGAACCTTAAACACCATGGGCATTCCACATCCAGGCTCCATTAGGGCTGGTCAGGCAGTACGTGCCCCAGTCCTCTAGATTCCCAGGCCAGGAAGTCCGGAAAGGAAAGGCCAAGGAAGGTTCTGGGTGAAGGGCAGCCCAGCAACCTGGGGGAGGGGATATGACCTCAGAGACAGCCAAGGGCTGTAGTTTAGCTCAAGTGCAAGGTGGAGACTGGGCCATGGGTTCGACCAGGAAGAACACACAAGCGGCCACCTTCTATCCTTGGTCTCAGGCCTCCATCCCCACCTCACTCCTCTGTGCAAGCAGGACTTCTGCCATGCTGGTACCACCTTAAACCCAGTGGCAAGGGCATCCAGCTAGAACCAGTGACCTAATTAAGGCCCTGACTATATACCCAGTGGCCACACGATCTTGGGTACAACCTGAGAAGGTGGTCATTTACCTTTTTCCACATCTCACTTACAGGCGTGTGTCTGTGTAGGTCAGTGGCTCTGCTGAAGGGAGCATGGGACCCCTCCACAGGCTCTAGTTACTTCCTGGCAGTGATTAAGGTTTTGGGGTAATTCCAGCTCAGAACCTCTGCAGTGGGTAAGCCACCCGCCCTGACTATAGCCCTTGCATGGGCCTGGGGGCCACAGGAAAAGGGTGACCACACTCAACCATACCTTGTTCCTGGGCTGTGGATATAAGTCAATGGTAGAGCACTTGCTTAGCATGAGCAAGACCCTGGGTCCAATCCTCAACACTACAGAACTTTTTTTGTTGTTTGTTTTTTGCGAGGTAGGGTCTCACTCTGGCCCAGACTGACCTGGAATTAACTATGTAGTCTCAGGTCTCGAACTCACACCAATCCTCCTACCTCTGCCTCCCAAGTGCTGGGATTAAAGGCGTGCGCCACCACACCCGGCCAGAACATTTTTTTTTTTAGGGTTGGGGAGATGACTCAGCAGTTAAGGGCACTTGCTTGCAAAGCCTGCTGGCCTGGGTTAGCTGGGTTTAATTCCCCAGTACCTATGTAAAGTCAGATAAACAAAGTGGAACATGCATCTGGAGTTTGTTTGCAGAGGCAAGAGGCCCTAGTGTGCCTGTTTATTCTTGTTCTCTCAATCTCTCTCTCTCTCTCCTCGCAAATAAAATTAAATTTTTTTTCTTTAGGGCTGAAGAGATATGGCTCAGTGGTTAAGATGCTTGCCTACAATGTCTAAGGACCTGGGTTCAATTCCTCAGTACCCATGTAAAGCCAGAAGCCAGAAGCACAAAGTGGCACATGTGTTTGGAATTTGTTTGCAGTGGCTAGAGGTCCTGGTGCACCCATTCTCTCTCTCATAAACAAATCATAAATAAATAAATAATATATATATATACATATATATATTTTTTTTTTTTTCGAGGTAGGTCTCACCTCTAGCCTAGGCTGACCTGGAATTCACTATGTAGTCTCAGGGTGGCCTCAAACTCACCACATTTCCCTTACCTCTGCCTCCCAAGTGCTGGGAGCATGTGCCACCATGCCCGGCTAAATAAAAAATTTCTTTAAGCTGGGCATGGTGGCACACACCTTTAGTCCCAACATTCAGGAGGCAGAGGTAGGAGGATTGCTGTGAGTTCAAGGCCACCCTGAGACTCCATAGTGAATTCCAGGTCAGCCTGGGCTAGAGTGAGACCCTACCTCGAAAAAATATTTTTTTTTTTTTAAAAAGACCTTCCTCAGCTTTCTGAAGGAAAACGCTGGAGGGGGAGGGAGAAGGGAACTGTACAAGAGACAATAACATAGATCTAGGTACCAGCTGGGAACTGGAGGACATGGCAGAGGCTATGGGAGGGTCAGCCCAGTAGGAGGACAGGTTGGGAAACTGGTCAGAAAGAAGGTACCAGCCAGCTAGGGTGGGCTTGAAGGTTAGCAATGAGAGAGGCCTGGATTTTATTTCGTGGGCAATAGCATACCACTGACTGTTCGAGCTCCAATCTACAAAGCGCTTCTGATGGATGCAAAGTAAAACCACATAGGCTCCTTTAGGCTACGACATGAGGAGCTGGGGGATCAAGTATGAGGTGGAGCCCAGCTTGGAGTTTAGGCAGCTAGAAGAGGCTGCGCCCATCATCGCCTTATCTAAATGTGCAGGAAACTGGGTCAAGGATGGCTGAGGTTTAGAGCCTGGGAAGCTGGGGTGAGAGTGACTAATAGGAGAGGCTCTTGACATACAGGACCAGAGGAAAAGCCACCTGAGTTCAAATTACAGCTCCATCATTCACAAGGTCAGCTCCCTGGCTTCCCTGTGCATCTGTTCTCCTTGCTGTCACATCAGGTTGGCTGCTGCCATCCACCTCAGAGCATCGGAAGCAGGAAATGAGTTCCAGCTGGGCATGGTGGCACATGCCTTTAGTCCCAGCACTCGGGAGGCAGAGGCAGGAGGATCACCATGAGTTTGAGGCCACCCTGAGACTACAGAGTGAATTCCAGATTATCCTAGGCTAGGGTGAGACCCTACCTCAAAAAAAGAAAGAAAGGGCTGGAGAGATGGTTTAGCGGTTAAGGCACCTGCCTGCTAAGCCTAAGAACGCTGGTTCCAATCTCCAGCGGTTCCAATCTCCAGGTCCCACGTTTAGCCAGATGCAGTGATGCAAGGGAGCAATGCTGCACTTGACCACAAGGGGGCACACACATCTGGATTTCTTTCACAGCAGCTGAGACACTGCTGGCGTGCCCATCTCTATCTGTCTCCCTCTCCCTCTCTGTCTGTCTCTCTCTGTGTCTCTCTCCAAAAATAAATAAAATAATTTTTAAAAATTAAAAAAAAAAGAAAGAAAGAAAAAAGCAATGAGTTACCACATGCACCTGGCTAAGAACAGAGCCTGTATGCACAAGTAGGTGCTCCCTGTGGCTCCAGAATCCTGCTGAGGAGCCCAGCGCCCAGTACCACAGGTAGAGGGGCATGAAGCGATTTGGGAGGGTAGAGATTGCCACTGCCAAGGCCAAGCTGGACAGGATCCAGGACCAAGTTCCCCAGGGCCATGACTGAATCTCCAGCGCCCCGTGGGCTGTCAGCAGTGAGATATTTTTGGCAAGAGCTGTCCCAAGGCACAGTGGGTATTCAGTCAGCAGTGGGGTGGGGGAGGGGTCCCTCTGCTGTTTCACTACCAGGAAGGGTTGGAAGGACCAGCCTTAGGCACACCACTTGTAACTCCTGAACAATACCCTCCTACTTCCTGCAAAGTTAGTCCAAGTTGGCAGCAGGCTAAGGGTGGGTCTGTGACCCACAGTCAGCCTTGGATAGGGATACCAGGCAGCCACCCCACCCACCAAAGGTGAGGGTCACCAGCTTGGAATCAGACCTTCACACAGCTAGAGGGAGCCCCCATGCCACTCTACTAGGCCCCCACCCCACCCCAAAGCACTGCCTGGCCCAGGACCAGGAAAGGGCTCCCTATGAGGATTCTGCAGCTGTCGCCTACAACACAGGCCTAGCTCCCAAAGCAAAGAACTGACTTTCATTCTGAAGCAAGGGATGCCAGGCTAAGATCAGAAAATGAAATGAGGCCCAGAACCAGGTGTAGCTCGAGGGTAGAATGCTCGCCTGCCATGCACAAGGCTCTGTGTAAGTCCATCCCCAGCACTAAAAACAAGAGAAAACAAAAAAAAAAAGTTGGGTGTAATGGTTCATTTCTGTAAGCCCAGCCCTGAGGAGGCTGAGGTAGGAATATCAAGGCCAGTCTGGGCTACAGTGTGACCTTGCCTCCAAAACAAGGTGGTGGCAGGCTACCCGTTGTAAAATAAAGCCCCAAAGTTCAAAAAGACAAAGAGGGCTGGGCATGGTGGCGCACGCCTTTAATACCAGCACTCAGGAGGCAGAGGTAGGAGGATCACTGTGAGTTCAAGGCCAACCTGAGACCGCGCATAGTGAATTCAGCCTGGCCTAGAGCAAGACACTACCTCAAAAAAAAAAAAGGGGCAGAATACAGAGAATGGTGCCCCAGACTGTCACTAAAGGAACATGGGCCATGAACACATTGCAACTATGCACACTCTCAGCCTTCTGAGAGGGAAGAAGTCCTAGTTGTCATCCCCACGATGATGAAGAAAAGGAGGCTAGCAGGGAAGAAAGAGGGGTATCAGCAAATACTACTTGATGACAGAAGGCAAGCAGACAAGGTAGCGAAGCAGCTGTACCCTCCAAACCTACGGACATAGGTAGGGTGGGGGGGAGTCACCTGAAAGATGGCCTAGGCAACAGCTGACCCAGGTACCTTACCCAGCTCCTAGCACAACCCTTCATCTAGCCTGCCAGGGTCCTACCTATACACACAGGTAGGAGAAACACACAGGGGATGGTGTGGCTTGCAAAGACAGACATAAGTGTCCTGAGGGAAAGGCCTTTGAGAGCCACCCTTGCTCATGACAGACTCCATACCTTGTCACCATAATCCAGGCCTGTTATCCAAAAGCCCCTTGTGAAGACAAAATACAGGTGTAAATCTGAGAGCCATGATACATTATCTCACAAAAAGGTTCCAGAAGGCCACGATTGTGGCCCACCCCTACTAACAATCCCTAGTCCAGCTCATGTGACCGAGAACTCACTCTCTAGTTCCAGGCTGGCCTTACTGTGATCCTCCTACTTCCGCCTCTCAGTGCTAGGATCAAAGGCCTGGCTTACTTGTTTTTTACTGGTGTTTTTTGTTTGTTTGTTTGTTTGTTTTTTGAGGTAGGGTCTTGCTCTGGCCCACTGACTTTGAATTCACTATGTAGTCTCAGGGTGGTCTCGAACTCATGGTGGCCTACCTCTGCCAAGTGCTGGGATTAAAGGCATGTGCCACCATGCTTGGCTCTGTTTTTCAATTTTTAAAAATATTTTCATTTATCTATTTGTGTTGGAAGGTGGTCTTCCAGCTTTGTGCTTCATTTATCTATTTGTGAGCACAGAGAAGAAAGACAGACTGAGAGAATGGGCATGCCAGGGTCTCCAGCTGCAGCAAATGAACTCCAGACGCGTGCGCCACTTTGTGCATCCAGCTTTGCATCAGTACTAGGGCGTCAACCCCAGGTCATTAGGCTTTGCAGCTAAGCACCTTAACCACTGAGCCATCTCTCCAGCCCTTGTTTGTTTTGAGACAGTCTCATGTAGCCCAGGCTGGCCTCAAACTCTATGGAGCGGAGGACGACCTTGAACTCCTGATCCTCCTAACTCCATCTCCTAAACACTGGGACTCTAGGAGCAGGTCACCATGCCTGACTATGATTTTCCCCATGATTAGAAGTCTTCCCTGCCTCTGCACTTTGTCCCTACTGGATATAACTTGGGAAACCTTGTCATCTTGCCATCAGCCCAACAGTGACAACCAAGGAAGTCACTAGAAGGAGGGCAGAGACAGTGACCTTGATGGCAGCAGCAACCTACCATGTGCAGGGCCACCCTTGTCCTCTGGAGTCACTGCTATTAATGGGGACTTTGGGATGCACAGCAGATCCACACAGCAAGTCTCAGCACTGTCTCAGCATGCACATGCTCCAGGCTGACCATGCTTTTGGAACAGCCTCAAGCTTCACTCTCAAAGTCCTAAATAGCTTCACTATCTCTCAGGAAATTTAAAACTTGTGAGCTTTTCACTTCACTAATGAAAAGTAAGCCTGGCATGGTGGCACACCCCAACACACCTATAATCCCAGCACTTAGGAAGCTGAAGCAGGAAGACCTTGAGTTCAAAGTCAACCCAGGCTGCAAAGCAAGATTCTACCTTACCCCCCACCCAAAAAAAAGGCAAGGCTGGAGGGATGGTTTAGTGGTTAAGGTGTTTGCCTGCAAAGCCAAGGACCCAGGTTGGATTCCCCAGGAATCCAGATGCATAAGGGGGCGCACACATCTGGAGTTCATTTGCAATGGCTGGAGGCCCTGGTGCACCCGTTCTCCCTCCCTCTCTCCCTCTCTCTCTCTCTCTTTCTCTCTCTCTCTCTCTCTCTCTGTTAAATAAATAATTTTTTTAAAAAATAGACAAGCCAGGTGTGGTGATGCATGCTTTTAATCCGAGCTGAGGTAGGAGTCCAGCCTGGAGCTACAGAATGAGTTTCAGGTCAACCTGGGCTAAAGTGAGGTCTTACCTCAAAACAAAACAAAACAAAACAAAACAAAACAAAAAAGACAGAGCTGGAGAGATGGTTTAGCAGTTAGGGCATTTGTCTGCAAAGCCAAAGGATCCTGGTTCAATTCTCCAGGACCCACGTAAGCCAGATGCACAAAGGGGGTGCATGCATCTAGAGTTCATTTGCAGTGGCTAGAGGCCCTGGTGGGCCCATTCTCTCCCCCCTCCCCGCCTCTTTCTCTCAAACAAATAAATAAAATGTATTTTTTTTAAAAAAGACAGAGCTGGAGAGATGGCTCAATGGTTAAAGACACTTGTTTGCAAAGCCTGACAGACTAGGTTTGATTCCCCAGTATTCATATAATGCCAGATGCACAAAGTGGTGCATGTATCTGGAATTTGTTTCCTGTGGCATTAGGCCCTGGCATGCACATTCTTATTTCTTCTCATTCCCTATCTCTCTCTGCTTACAAATAAATAAAAATTTAAAAAGCAAACAAAAGGCGAATAAAAATAAACTTTTCTTTAAACTACAGGATTCTCTGCAAACTAGTAGAACTCAACTATTTTTGGAGCAATGAGCTATATCCCAGCAGAGTGAGTCTGTAAAAGATTTCCAAGGGTCAAAGACTTCAGGTCAAAACTCTTTTGGGGAGTGGTGGTGCATGCCTTTAATGTTAGCATTGGGGAGGCAGAGGTAGGAAGATCATTGTGAGTTCAAGGCCCCGCTGAGACTACATAGTGAATTCCAGGTCAGCCTGGGCTAGAGAGACCCTACCTCGAAAAACAAAACAACAGCAAAAAACCTCTTTTGGAGCTGAGTGTGGTGGCACATGCCTTTAATCCTAGCATTGAGGAGACAAAGGTAGGAGGACTGCTGTGAGTTCGAGACCAGCCTGAGACTACAGAGTGAGTTCCAGGCCAGCCTAGGCTACAGTGAGACCCTACCTCTAGAAAAAAACAAGAACAAAACAGAAAACCATGATGTGAAGGAGACTTCCTTGAGAGAAAGATGGGAAGTGGGGATGAGGAGAACACTCCAAAAAGAGAAAATCAAAGGGGAGGGGAGTGGGGGTGTGACACATGGACCAAACTGTCCTATAAAGAGGAGGGGAGTGGGGGTGTGACACATGGACCAAACCGTCCTACAAAGAGGAAACCAGGGCCAGCAATGGTGGCAGCGCCTTCTGGCTTTTCGTCCACCGTTAGTCATGCACTGTGGCAAATGAACTCACCCAGAGCTAAATGCGCCTCAGAAATAGTTCCAAATCGTGGTTTCTGCTAGAAATCAAGGCCCTTAGAGGAGCCTGGCTTCACCTCCCAAGAGTTCAGAACAGCCCCAGGACCTCCTGCCCCTCCCTTAATTCAAAATGGTTAAATGTGCAAACTGCAGGACAGGTGAGAAAGTTTCGAATCCAAGGTGAACCACTCTTGGCCAAGGGCTGCAATGAAAGGGGGTGTTATAGTTTCCTTCATGTTGCTGTGAGAAAGCCCCCCATCCAAAGCAGTGGACTGGACAGGGTGGTGGGGGAGAGTTTATTTTGGCTTACAGGCTCGAGAGGAAGCATCATGATGGCAGGGAAAGGATGGTAGAGCAGAGGCTGGACGTCGCTCCTTGCCACCACAGCAAGCGAGTGAGCTGGGCCCTGGTAAGGCAGAAGTTAGGCTGTAACATCGCTAATCCCACCCCCAGCAACACCCCTCCTCCAGCAAGGCAATACCTCCCAAACTGCCACCAGCTGGGGACCAAGCATTCAGAACCGTGAGTTTATGGAGGACCCCTCATTCAAACCACCCCAGGGAATCAAAATTATCACCTTTCTCCAAAAAGAAAAGCCCTTAACTTCCATTTATTTCTTCCCCGGCTTTCCCACCTGTTGTGTGGCTGTGTTCTTGCATGCATGGCTCCCAGTGGAGTGGGAACCTGGGTCTCTGAGCACGCTGAGACATCCACCACTGACCTGTGACCCAGTTCCCACCTGCCCTGGGATAAAAGCCAATTCAGTGTAACGTTCTAGATGTGGACGCAGGATTCCCCTCCACCTGTACTACTGAGACAGACTCACTTGTCCTCCTTGGAAAATTCCCAATCTATCCATCTACATCGCTCTGAGGGATTGAGGGTGTAGCTCAGTGATGGAGGGCTGGCTTGGCATGCATAAAGCATGGGTTCCATCTCCAGAAGCAAAAATGAAGGGGGATCCCCCAACAATCTGCATGTTGCACTCTTTGCTTCACTCCTTCCTTCTCTCTCCTAGGCAAGATTAAGAAGAAGAAAAGGAGCTGGGTGTGGTGGTGCACGCCCAGAGGTAGGAGGGTCGCCATGAGTTCAAGGCCACCCTGAGACTACATAGTGAATTCCAGGTCAATCTGGACTAGAGTGAGTGAGACCCTACCTTGAAAAACCAAAAAAAAAAAAAAAAAAAAAAAAAAAAAAGAAGAAGAAGAAGAAAAGAAGAAAAGGAAAATGGGAACCAGGCATGGTGGCACATGCCTTTAATCCCAGCACTGTAGAGGCAGAAGTATCCCAGGTCAGCTTGGGCTACAGTGAGACCCTACTTCGAAAAACCAAAAGAAAATGGGGACAGAGGGGTGGGGAATGAAGAAGTCCACCTTTTCAGCAGTCAGTGGTGTCTTACCAATGGGGACTATAGCCTTGGCAGGGCGTCAGTGACATCAGCATTTCAAATTCTTAATAAGAAGGGCAACTTTCCCATGGGCAAGTGCTCCTCTTCCCACCCTCTCTTTGGGGAGTTGAAACACAAGCGCTCACTGTGCTGCAAAAACACCACAGCTGTGGTTTAAGCTGCTGCACTGGGTCCTGCCTGTAAGTGGCCCTCCTCCTTAGCTCCCTTCCATGGGGCCTCTGGAGCAGCCAGGGTAATTAAAGTTTCCTGTCGAACCTTGATGGCGCTGCCAGCTCCACTCACATTTCAGCCTTGTACACACACTGCAGGTCAGTTTCTTTTGGGCCTTCTCACCCTGCCTTTAAAATCAGGCCACTATTCTCCTGGCTCTGGCTATCCGGTGACACACTTGGAGACGGACAGGGGACTTGCTCTGCCAGGCTGATGGTGCCTCTGGCTTCCCACACTCATTAGAAAGTTCTCTTTCTTCTTCAAACATTATGTCCCAGGCTTACTGGTTAGGACTGAAGAATCCAAGGACAAGAGACACCCACCTTCAGAGCCCAGCAAAACCAGCCTGGGAGACATCTTTAAAATAAAATTTTAAAAGCCTTGATAGCTGGGTGTGGTGGTGCACGCTTTTAATCCCAGCACTTGGAGACAGAGGTAGGAGGATCGCTGTGAGTTTGAAGCCACCCTGAGACTACATAGTGAATTCCAGGTCAACCTGGGCTAGAGTGAGACTCTACCTTGAAAATAAAAAAAATTAAAAAGATAAAAATTGGGCCTGGAGAGATGGCTTAGCAATTAAGGCGTTTGCCTGCAAAGCCAAAGGATCCCAGTTCGACTCTCCGGGACCCATGTAAGCCAGATGCACAAGGGGGCGTATGCATCTGAAGTTCATTTGCAGTGGCTGGAGACCCTGGTGTGCCCATTCTCTTTTTCTCTCAAACAAACAAATAAATACATTTTTTCAAAAAGCCTTGATAATGTTAAGAAATTACCAAGACAAATAATTTTAAACAGGAAAATCCAATGTAAAAGACCAAAGCATGTTTTGCAGCATCTCTGTATGAATCTTTGTAAGCTCCTCCCCCAACACCTTCCCAACAGAGAGTGGGTGTGCTTGTGTGTGCTGGTCTAACTAATCAGGTCACACCCTGCAAGGGGTCTGGAGGAAGAACTGCAACATCAAAGTATGCACTCTTTTTTAAAAGTTAATTTTATTTTTTTTTTAAATGGAACACTTTACGAATTTGTGTGTCATCCTTGCACAGGGACCCTGCTAATCTTCTCTGTAGTACTTGCATCCTTTTCTAAATTATTATTTATTTGTGCAGGGTGTGGTGGTGCATTTCTTTAATCCCTCACTCAAGAGGCAGAGGTAGGTAGGAGGAAAAAACCAAAAGAATAAAAATAAAAAATTATTATTTATTGGCAAGCAGAGAGAAGAGAGATAGAGAGAGACAGAGAGAGAGAGAGCATGGGCACCGGAGCTGGAGAGATGGCTTAGTAGTTAAGGTACTTGCCTGCAAAGTCAAAGGACCTTGGTTTGATTTCCCAGTACCCACGTAAGCCAGATGCACAAGGTGCGCACGCATCTGGAGTTCGTTTGCAGTGGCTGGAAGCCCTGGTGCACCCATTCTCTACCCCCGCTCCCGCCACCCTGCCTCTTTCCCTCTCTCAAATAAATAAATAAATAAATAATTTTTTTTTCGAGGTAGGGTCTCACTCTGGCTCAGGCTGACCTGAATTCACTATGTAGTCTCAGGGTGGCCTCAAACTCACAGTGATCCTCCTACCTCTGCCTCCCGTGTGCTGGGATTAAAGGCATGTGCCGCCACACCTGGCTAGATAAAATATTTTTTTTAAAAAAGAGAGTGGGCACACCAGGACCTCCAGCCACTGCAAAGGAACTCCTGACACGTGTACCACTTTGTGCATCTGGCTTTATGTGGGTACTGGGGAATCCAACCCTGGCTGTTAGGCTTTGCAGGCAATGTCTTAACTCCTGAGCCATCTCTTCAGCCCTAGAGTGTGCATCTTGACACCACTGAAAAGTGAAATTCCAGCAGAAGCCAGCATGCTCCTGGCACAGGTGGGCTCGGGTCTCCTTGTGCTGTATTGTGATACTATGTGCTGATCTTCCTGGGGGCACGGGGGTGCGTCTTGATGGTTTCCAATACATCTGAGAGTCCCACCTTCCTGAATTTGAGGGCCTCCAAGGAATTCCTGTCTTCAAAGAGATTATGTGGGGAGCAGGCAGTAGGCTCACTGGGTGAATATCACTGGGTTCAATAGCATTCCATTTCACCCCCAATCATGTCCACCCAGAACCTTATAACATGACCTTGGTTGAAAATAAGGTCTTTGTAAATGTAGTAAGTCATATTGAGATGAGGTCATATTGGGGCTGGAGGGGTGGCTCAGTGGTTAAGTGAGCCTCCTGGCTTCCTGAGCAAGCATGAGTACCCAGGAGTCCTAAGACCGCCAGAGTCCATATCCATATGCCACTTAACCGGCGGGGTCACACACAGATTTTTTTTTTTTTTTTTTTTTTTTTTTGGTTTTTCGAGGTAGGGTCTCACTCTGGCTCAGGCTGACCTGGAATTCACTATGTAGTCTCGGGTGGCCTCGAACTCTCAGTGATCCTCCTACCTCTGCCTCCCAAGTGCTGGGATTAAAGGCGTGCGCCATCACACCCGGCTTCACACACAGATCTTTTAAGCCAGAAGAGCCCTCCTGGAAGCCCTTATAGGGCTGGTTTTGAACCCAAGAAGCCTAGGCTCCAAGGCTACCCAGGTTATCTACCATGAGGAGACAGTGAGGAGCCATCCAATGGAAGGCAGTCTGGCATGCTCCATGTTTTGGGCAGGGGTAGCAGCTGCTTTTTACTTATTCAAGTACAGAAGGAAAACAGATGCTTTAGCAGCTGGAGAAGGGTGTGCTGGAATGCCACCTCAACAGAAGGGGCTCCCAGGTCAAAGGACCAGAAAGGGCCTGGCCTGAACGCACTGGCCTCTGGGGAGGTACAGGCCACAGAGAAGCCCCCAGGTTCCCTCACAGGACTTTCCCTGTCTGGCCTTCAGCCATCAGTCAAGATGGCTGCACAGAAAGGAAGTCTGTGGCAAAAGGGCTAGCAAGCCTTGAGAGTTTTTTAACATTTTTTAAATTTATTTGAGAAGGAAAGAGGGAGAGAGAGAAAGAGAAAGAGAGAGGGAGAGAAGCAGAGAATGGGCACACTAGGGCCTCTAGCCACTGCAAACAAACTCCAGATGCATGTGCCACCTTTTGCATCTGGCTTATATGGTTACTGGGGAATCAAACCTGGGTCCTTTGGCTTTGCTAGCAAGCACCTTAACTGCTAAGCCATCTCTCTAGCCCATTTAAAAAAATTTTTTTAATTTTATTTATTTTTGGAGAGAGACACAGAGACAGACAGAGAGGGAGAGGGAGACAGAGAATGGGTGCGCCAGCAGTCTCTTAGCTGCTGCGAATGAAATCCAGATGCATGCGCCCCCTTGTGGGCAAGTGTGGCATTGCGCCCTTGCGTCACTTTGCATCTGGCTAAACATGGGACCTGGAGATTGGAACCGGGTTCTTAAGCTTAGCAGGCAGGCACCTTAACCACTAAGCCATCTCTCCAGCCCATCTCTAGCCCATTTAAAAAAAAAATTATTTATTTGTAAGCAGAGAGAGAAAGAGAGAGGGAAAGAATAAGCATGCCAGGGTCTCTAGGTGTTACAAATGAACTCCAGATGTATGCATCACTTTGTGTATCTGGCTTTATGTGGGTATAGAGGAATCAAACCCCAGTCATTAAGCTTTGCAGGCGAGCATCTTAAGCGCTGAGCCATCTCTCCAGTCCCTCTTCAGGGTCTCGCTCTAGTGTGTGTGTGTGTGCGCACACATCTGGGCCTTTACTGCTGTAATTGAACACTGGCCAGTGGATAGCTGAGGACTGGAACCCAGGCTGGCAACTTTTGCAAGCAAGGGCCTTTATTCACTGAGCCATCTCCTCAGCAATTTCAGGAGTTTTAAATACGTGTGTGTGTGTGTGTGTGTGTGTGTGTGTTATGTATGTATGTAGTATTTACTTATTTTCGTGGGTTTTTTTTTGGGGGGGTTTTGAGGTAGGGTTTCACTCTGGTCCAGGCTGACCTGGAATTAACTATGTAGTCTCAGGGTGGCCTCAAACTCTCGGTGATCCTCCTACCTCTGCCATACAAGTGCTGGGATTAAAGGCGTGCGCCACCACACCCAGCTGTTTCGTGGTTTTTTTGAGGCAGGGTTTTACCCTAGCCCAGACTGATGTGGAATTCACTATGTAGTCTCAGGGTGACCTCAAGCTCACAGCAATCCTCCTACCTCTGCCTCCCAAGTGCTGGTATTAAAGGCATTTATTTATTTATTTATTTATTTATTTATTTATTTATTTATTTATTTATTTGAGAGACCAAGTGAGAGAGAGAGAGAATGGGCACACCAGGGCCTCTAGACACTGTAAACAAACTCCATATGTATGTGCCACTTTATGCATCTGGCTTTGCGTGGGTCCTGGGAATCTGGGTCCTTAAATTTTGCAGGTAAACGCCTTAACTGCTAGGCCACTTTGTTTGCAGCCCTTTGTTTGTTTTGTTTTTTTCGAGGTAGGGTCTCACTCTAGTCCAGGCTGACCTGGAATTCACTATGTAGTCTCAGGGTGGCCTCAAACTCACAGTGATCCTCCTACCTCTCCCTCCCAAGTGCTGGGATTAAAGGCGTGTACCACCATGCCTGGTTATATTTGGTTTTATGAGGTAGAGTCTCACTCTAGCCCATGCTGACATGGAATTCACTATATAGCCTCAGGCTGGCCCTGAGCTTACAGTGAGCATCTACCTTTGCCTACAAAGTGCTGGGTTTAAAGGTGTGCGCCACTACGCCCAGCTTTTTTTTTTTTTTAAGTATATTTATTTAAGAGAAAAAGAGCTGGGCATGGTGGTGCACGCCTTTAATCCCAGCACTCGGGAAGCAGAGGTAGGAGGATCACTGTGAGCTCGTGGCCACCCTGAGACTACATAGTGAATTCCAGGTCAGCCTGAGCTAGAGTGAGACCCTATCTCAAAAAACTAAAAAGAGAGAGAGAGAGAGAATGGGCATGTCAGGGCCACTTGCCACTGCAAATGAACTGTAGATGCTTACACCACTTTGTGCATCTGGCTTTATGTGGGTACTGGGGAATCGAACCCAGGTTGACAGACTTGCAAGCAAGTACTTTAACCATTGAGCCATCTCTCCAGTCCCTAAAAATGTCTTTTTTAAATTTAATTTTGGGCTGGAGAGATGGCTTAGTGATTAAGGCACTTACCTGCAAAGCCTAAAGACCCATATTCACTCTCCAGGTCCCAAGTAAGCCAGATGTACAAGGTGATACAAGCATGCAAGGTCACACATGCACACAAAGTGGTGCACACATCTGGAGTTCAGTTGCAGTGGCTGGAGGCCCTGGTGCACCAATACTTTCTCTCATAAAAAAATTAATTATTTTATTTATTTATTTATTTGTTTATTTATTTATTTATTTATGAGAGAAAGCAGAAGATATATGTAGAGAGAATAGGCGAGCCATGACCTCTAGCCACTGCAAATGAACTAAAGACACATACACCACTTTGTGCATCTGGCTTACATGGGCAGTGGGGAAGTGAAACTGGGCCCTTAGGCTTCACAGGCAAGCGCCTTAACCACTAAGCCATCCTCTGGTCCTAAAAATATCTTTTAAAGTCATGCAGAGCCAGATATTGTGATTCATGCTTGTAATACCAGCATTTGGAAGGCTGAGACAGGAGGATTGCTGTGAGTTACAGGCCAGCCTGGCCTACATAGCAAGTACTAGGCCAGCCAGGGCTATATAACAAGACCCTGTCTCCAAAAATGAGAAATCTAAAGCAAAGTCATATAGGACAGCAGACAGAGGAAGCAAAACCCCTAAGAATCAGCTCTGCACTCCCCCATGCCTAGCCCCTGTGGCTTTCCCAGGAGGACTGGAGACCCGCTCCAGGACCTGCCCTAAACTCGGCAAGGGCAGCAGGGGGAGGGCACACACACAGGCATACACACCAGCTGAAAGGCTCAACAGAAGGATCTAGAGACAGCCAGCCACCTGAGGCTGCTGGTGGTGGAAGAAGGCAAGTGGCCAGTGGAGAAGGAAGAGGAGCTGGGCCAAGGACTAATGGGAGCACCTCACCTCAGGCCGTTCAGGGATGAGGCTTTGGCCATCTGCTGGGGTTCCTGCCACATTTCTGCTGCCTGCAGACTAGATGAGGGCTAAACCCAGAGTGTATCAGAAGAGTTCAGACAGCGAATCTTCTAGACCTTGACCAAGCGAGGGAGGGAGGAAGGTAAGTCTCCATTGCCTCTCAGGTGGAGAAGAGCCAGCAGAAGCCCTCCCATTAAGAAAACCAGCAAGAGCAGGGTGTGGTGGAGCACGCCTTTAATCCCAGCCCTCAAGAGGCAGAGGTAGGAGGATTGCAGTGAGTTCAAGGCCACCCTGAGACTCCATAATGAATTCAGGGTCAGTCTGGGCTAGAGTGAGACCCCACCTCGAAAAACCAAAAAAGAAAAAGAAAGAAAAAGAGAAATATGTCAGGCATGTTGATGCATGTCTGTATGCCCAACAGTCAGGAGGCCAGCCTGGACTACAGTGGGGGGGGGGTCGGGATCCACACACCTGTTATCCCATACATAACAAGCTTGAGGCAAGCCTGGGCTACTTGAGACCTGGTCTCAAAAGGAGGAGGAGGAGGGAGGGGAGAGGGAAGTGGAGGAGAGAAAAGATGGGAGAAAATGAGGGAGAAGAGGAGAGAAGAGAGAAGTAAAGAACATGGGGGACTGGAGAGATGGCTCAGAGATGAAGGCGCTTGCCTGCAATGCCTAACAACCCAGGTTCGACCCCCCCCCCCTCCAGTTCCCACGTAAAGCCAAATGCACAGAGGCGCATGAGTCTAAAAAAAAAAAGTAAGTTAAAAAAGAAGAGCATGGAATGAATGCATCACCCCATCCCCTGGATCCAGCCACACCTGAAGCCAGTCCTAGCTTTTTTTTCTTTTTTTATTGACAACTTGCATACTTACAGACAGTAAACCATGATATTCCCCTCCCCTCCCCCATTCCCCTTCAGAACTCCACTCTCCATCAAATCCCCTCCCTCTCTCCATTAATCTCTCTTTTAATTTGATGTCATCATCTTTTTCTCCTAGTATGAGGGTCTTGTGAAGGTCTTGCTAGGCACTGCGAAGTCCTAGCTTTTTAGTAACAATTTCCCTTTTGTGCCAATTTTGGTTGCAAGTGACCAAAGAGCCAACCTAGAACTCTTCCGGTCATCCCAGCGCTGGCGAAGCGCCTTGCGCAATTGGGGCTGACAGCATCTCTGGGACCCCAGCTGTACCCAGGCGCAGCACTCCTCGCTCTTGCCACCCCGCTGGGTCTCCCAAGATGCTCCGACTCAGTAACTTCCCTTAACCAGCCTCAGGCAGTCAACTAAGGAACGGAGCCTTCCAAAGAATGGTTTGCAGGAAAAACAAAGAAACAAACCAAAAAAACAGGACTCAACAGACCACAGAACAATGTGAAGATGGAGAGTGGCTCTGGCTGGGTCCTCCTCGGCTGGAGAAAATACTAGCTGTGGGGCTGGAGAGATGGCTTAGCGGTAAAGGTGCTTGCTGGCAACGCCAAAGGACCCAAGTTCAGTTCCCCAGGACCTACACAAGCCAGATGCACAAGGTGGCACATGCGTCTGGAGTTTGTTTGCAGTAGCTGGAGGCCCTGGTGTGCCCATTCTCTCCCTCCCCCCTAAAATAAATAAATAATATATTTTAAATGCTAGCTGTGGCACTATCCAGGTAGGCACAGACCTCCCACGAGAGACATAATAACCCCAAATAAATCACATGGGTCTCTGCTTTCCACCGTCGCCCCAATCTCATCCCTCTCTCTCTACTCGCCTTCCTGAGTTACCCAAAACTAGACCCAGAGAATATGACTCGAAGCCAGGGACAGAACTCAAAGGAATCAGGGAGCGGGAGGCCACAGGTCTCGCAGGTGTGGGCTCTGCAAACCTCTCCAGCGCCCGCCACCGCGCCTTTAAATAGAACCTCCTGGCGGAGGGCAAACACATTCCAAGCGCTTTCAAAGACGCCCAAGCATGACCTGGCCGGCGGCCTGCGCTCCCCCAGCCATTTCTTCCGGTCTCGGCCCAATTCTGGAAATATTAATAGCTCGATGAGACGCTTTGGTGTGCAAAAGACTTTATAGCCTTAAAAGGCAAGGGACTCTTACTGCTCCCACTCTCCAGATGGGACAAGACGAGGCCCAGGGACCTCCAGGACGACAAGACCGCCTTCTGCCAGGCGTTGGGAAACCTCCAGGTGCCCCCCCGTTGAAGCTTGCGGAGCGGGGGCCAATGCCAGGGACCAGGTCCGTTTCTCCGAGGTATCAGGAAAGGGGGAACCAACGAGGCGACGCCCCGCGCCCGGGGCCGCCCCAAGTGTCTCCCTGGTTTTAAGCCGTGCGCGGGCCCAGCCTGTCTGTACCCCGTGTGGAAGCCAAGGATTAACTTTCCCTTTTGTTTTAAAAGATGAAAGGACAACGGAGACTAATTTCTCCCTTGAGGGATAAAGTTAAAGCTGGCAGGTGACGCGCGCCCGCCCGGGGCTCCCTTCCTAGAAGTTAAGCTGGTTAGCAGGAGCACTCCGGAGCCGTGGGTGCAATGTGAAATGGGCGGGACTCGCTGTGGAGCTCCAGATCCGGCACCGCGACGGGGACACCGGGACAGATGGGTCCCCGCTGTCCGATCCTCATCCCCCTAGAAGCTCCCACCCCCCAATCTGCGAGCCACAGATTCAGGCGCGCAGGATCTGGCACCGTTGGGTCCAACGCCCGGTGCTGCCAGCAACCCTTGCACCTCCTCTCCACCCCATCCCACCAGAGCGGGCCTGGGGACTCGAGACCAGAACGCCCGGCCACCCCACCCCCGTGCCACCCCCCTGCCCGATTCCTCCCGGGTCTCCCCCCCGTCCGGGGCGCGGGGCGCGCGCTCACAGTTTGAACATGCCCTCCAGGTCTTTGATGAGGCGGCGGCTGAACTCGGGGAACTCGGTGTAGGGGTTGAAGACCCGGCAGCGGCGGGGCCTCGCCGCGCCCTCGGTGATGTCCAGACGCCGGTTCAGCTGTGCGCTTAGCTCGGCGTCCGCGCTGGCCTGGAGCTCCCGGGCCGGGGGCTCCTGCTCGGGCTGAGGCTCCGAAGCTGTGGCCGCGACGGGTCCGGGCTGGGGGTCCTCCCGGCCACCCTCCGCCGCCTCCTCGAGCCACAACCGGCGCTGCAGCTTGCGCGCCAGCTCCTCGCTGGACATGGTGACCGATCGGGGACGCTGGGGCCGGGCGGACGGCGCGCTCCTAGCAGGCTCGAGGCTCCGCTCGGCTCGGCTGTGTCCGCGAGGAGCCGGCGGTTGAGCAGAACTGCGGGTGGGCGGGGCGGCCGGGGCGGAGCCCGGGCTTTAAGGAGGCGCGGGAGCTTAGGGGACAGCCAACTGGGCGGGAGGCAGCCAGTGTCCGGGCGTCCTGGGCATCAAGTCTGAAAACCCTCCCCGAGGCTGAGGACTGCAGGCTGACCATCTCCCAGGCGCGGGGAGACGGATCCTAGGATCAACCCTGACATTGCTACCAGTGTCAGCCCTCGGTGGAGTCCAGGGACCTGGTGGTCGCAGGTCGCAGGGTTGGGGAGAAATTTCCCCGAGAAGCGCCGGGACCGAGGAGCTCGCGGCCCGCGGCCGGTTGAGACGCGGGAGAACCGTGTCCCCAGAGACTCCGCGCGCCCTCCCGTGTGGGGTTGGCACCGCTGCCCCAGAGGTGCCTGCAGACAGAACTGCTGCTCAAGTACTCACTGAAATGTTTCCACAACGTACCAAAAAAAAAAAAAAAAAAAAAAAAAAAAAAAAACACAATGATCAAATGAGGGGGGGGAAACTCCCCGGGAGGTAAGCGACCTCTCTTGTTCCAGACTTTCTGGTCGTCGTCCCCACCCACCCCTGAAACCTACCAAGAGGTAAAGAGAAGGCTTAGAAAATACAGAAGTAAACCAACATTTTAAACGAAAAGTGTTGAAAACGTGCACAGCCGTCATTCTCCCAAGGGTTGGGGCGTATGGCGCTTACATCAGCCAGCACGGAGAACAATTTTGTAAACACGGCTCTGTTGCTGCGTAGGGACTGACTCTGGCTACATCCCAGCTGAAGACAGCGAATCTGTGACTTCGCCCCGCCCCGCCGTGGGTGCCCGAGACAGGGGTGAGCCTGTGATGGGTACATCCTGGAAGATACAAAGGGGTGGGAATCAGGGCCTGCTTGTGCAAGCAAGACCCTCTGTCTCAAAAAAAAAAAAAAAAAAAAAAAAAAAAAGGCAGGGTGTGGTGGTGCTCGCTTTTAATCTCTGCGCTCTGGAGGCAGAAGTAGGAGGATTGCTAAATTCGAGGCTAGCCTGAGATTACATAGTGAATGCCAGGTCAGCCTGGGCTAAAGTGAGACCTTACATTGAAAAATAAAATCCTGTGAAGGTGAATAATGTGGTGTCCAGAAGCCATAGATTGTTATTAGAAATTTTTCAGGGCTTGAGAGATGGGTCGTGGTTAAGGCGCTTGCCTGCAAAACCTAATGATCAAACCGGGCGTGGTGGCGCATGCCTTTAATCCCAGCACTCGGGAGGCAGAGGTAGGAGGATCGCCATGAGTTCAAGGCCACCCTGAGAGTACAGAGTGAATTCCAGGTCAGCCTGAGCTAGAGTGAGACCCTACCTAAAAAAAAAAAAAAAAAAAAAAAAAAAACTAATGACCAGAGTTTGATTCCCATGTAAAAACAGATGCACAAAGTGGCCTATGTATCTGGAGCCGTTTGCAGCAGCTGGAGGCCCTGGCATGCCCATTCTCTCTGTCTCTTTTATTTCTCTCTCTGCTTGCAAATAAATAAAAAACATTTAAAAAAAGAAAAGATGGCCCCGTGTGGTGGTGCATATCTTTAATCTCAGCATTTGGGAGGCAGAAGGTAGGAGGATCTCCATGAGCTTGAGGCCAGCCTGAGCCTACATAGAGAGTGCCAGGTCAGCCTGGGCTAGAGTGAGACCCTACCTCGAAAGAAAGAAAGAAAAAAAGAAAGAGAGAGAGAGAGAGAGGAAGGAAGAAAGGAAGGAAGAAAGGAAGGAAGGAAGGAAGGAAGGAAGGAAAGAGAAAGAGGAAAGAAGAAGAAAGAAGAAAGAAGAAAAGAAAGAGGAAATAAGAAAGAAGGAAAGAAAGAAGAAAGAAAGAAAAGAAAGAAAGAAAGAAAGAAAGAAAATAAGAAAGAAGGAAATAAAGAAAGAAGAAAGGAAGGAAGGAAGGAAGGAAGAAAAGAGAAAGAGGAAAGAAGAAGAAAGAAGAAAGAAGAAAAGAAAGAGGAAATAAGAAAGAAGGAAAGAAAGAAGAAAGAAAGAAAAGAAAGAAAGAAAAGAAAGAAAGAAAAAAATAAGAAAGAAGGAAATAAAGAAAGAAGGAAGGAAGGAAGGAAAGAGAAAGAGGAAAGAAGAAAAGAAAGAGGAAATAAGAAAGAAGGAAAGAAAGAAAAGAAAGAAAGAAAAGAAAGAAAGAAGAAAGGAAGGAAGGAAGGAAGGAAAGAAGAAAGGAAGGAAGGAAGGAAGGGAAGGAGGGAAGGAAGGAAGGAAGGAAGGAAGGAAGGAAGGAAGGAAGGAAGGAAGAAAGAGAGAATGAAAGAGAAAAAAGAAAAATTTTAGTGCTGGGGGGTGGAATCCCTTCCAGTGAGTTGTTGGCCAGGAGGCCCCTGATGCCCCTAAAACATTACAAAAGCCATTGCCAAGGCTCTTGGTTTCCCACCAGAACTAGATGGTAAGACCCTATTGCTGAAGATCCACATGCTTAGGCTGCAAGTCACTAAGAAATCAAGCTGGAGCTGAACTGGAAGCCTCCTCCCTTTGGCTAGCAGGATGCTGAAAAAAGCTATGCAACCTGCTGGAGGAGAAAGGTCATCAACAGCCTTAACCAGCAGTGGGCTCTGCAAGCTTTTCAGAAGCTGGCCAACCAGGCTAAGTGTACCAACTGGTGCAATGGTGGCATGTCTGTTTTGAGGGGGAAACCAATGACTCTCTGATTGGACTTGAGGCCCACGCCACAGGAAGGAATTTATGCCTGATACTGAAAACCTAGTCAAAAGCCTATGGCTGAGGTCATAAGCCCTAAGTTGGAAACTACTACTGTTGTCTGGCTACATGGGTATATTATGCCCACCAAATTGCCTTCTATTTGCTTATGTTTATGCCCATATGGTAATGTTACTCTCACTTATTTTGGTGGCTTTTTCGAGGTAGACTCTCGCTCTAGTCCAGGCTGACCTGGAATTCCCTATGTAGTCTCAGGGTGACCTTGAACTCATAGTGATCCTCCTATCTCTGCCTCCCAAGTGCTGCGATTAAAGGCATGCACCACCATACCTGGCTTTTTACTCTCACGTTTGATTAGAGAAGCTTCTCTTTTCAGATGGCACCGACCACTGGGTGACTCAAAAATGGCCAAAGTGTCTCTCTGTAGATCTATCTATCTAAAAAAAGGGGGGGGGCTAGAGAGATGGCTTAGCAGTTAAGGAACTTGCCTGCAAAGCCTAAGGACCTATGTTCAACTCTCCCGATCCCACATTAGCCAGATGCACAAAGGTGAGGCAAGCACAGGGTTGTACATGCCCATCTAGGTGATGCAAGCATCTGGAGTTCAATAGCAGTGGCTGAGGCCATGGTGCACCAATTGTCTCTCTCTCTTTCTCTCTCTCTCACACACACACACTCTCTCTAAAAAAAAAAAAAATGGCCAAAATGCTGAGAAGTGACAGTGGAGTATTTAGCACTAAGTGAGACATCTCTATCACACACTCCAAGGTTCAGGGACCATTGTGGAAGAAGTGGTGGAAAGAATGTAAGAGCCAAAGGAAGAGGAGGAGTGCTTACAATGCTGTCATCCAGACATAAAGTGGCCTTGATATTCATGACCTTACAGTGTCTGATGCTACCTACACAAGGCCAGGGTTTTGTGCATGCTGAGCTATATCTGACTGAGCTATATCCCCAGCACCCAGCAAACTGGTGCTTTTTTGTTTGTTTTTTTGTTTTTTGTTTTTCAAGGTAGGGTCTCAAGCTAGCTCAGGCTGACCTGGAATTCACTATGTAATCTCAGGGTGGCTTTGAACTCAGGGCGATCCTCCTACCTCTGCCTCCCGAGTATTGGGATTAAAGGCACCACTCCTGGCTCAAGTGACTCCATTATTAACTGATCATTTTCATTCTTTCTTTTATTTCTCATTTTTCTTAATTTTCTACAACAACTATATGAAAATGCTATAATCAGAAAATAAACACTGTTCCTTAGACAGCACATATAGGGAGGGCTGGTGTTTGGACCATAGAACAGCTGAAAGCATTTTCATCCCGTGACCTCGTAATTTAACTTACATTCTTTTGGAGTGGCCAAAGGTGGTTCTTCATTTAGTATGGAAAATCAAATCACTGTTTTTGGAGTTTGTTTTGACTTTTTGAGACTGGAGCTCATGTAGCCCAAATACACGATCCTGGCGAGGCCTGGGATTACAGGCGTGTGCCACCACACCCAGCTCAAATCATTGTTTTTACGCCAAGACGTCTGTGTCTGTGTAACAAACCAACCCCAAACTCAGTGGCTTCCCAGACAATGTTTATTTTGCTTACAGATTTGTCATTTGGGCAGAGCTCCATGAGATGATTTATTCTTGAAATTCCTTTGTGACAGTTAACATGTACTAACAGGAAAGAATGCCCTTCATGAACCGGGGCAACTCCCACGCTGGGCACAGGAATCTAAGCACTCATTCCCTGGCATGTGCCAGGCAAATGCTGACTAATGGGCCGCCCTGAGGCGGGGGACTGGAGTTGCTGAGGTTCAGTTGCAATGTGGGCACAGCAAGTACATGAAAACACTTTTTTATTTTTTTTTTATTGACAACTTCTATATTTACATACAAAAAACACATGATATTTCCCTCCCCCCCAATGAAAACACTCTTTAGACCTTGTTAGTTATATTCATTTTTTGTCATGTTTTGTTTGTTTGTTTGTTTGTTTGTTTGTTTGTTTTGGTTTTCCGAGGTAGGGTTTCACTCTGGTCCAGGCTGACCTGGAATTCACTATGTAATCTCAGGGTGGCTTCAAACTCTTGGCAATCCTCCTACCTTTGCCTCCTGAGTGCTGGGATTAAAAGCATGTGCCACCACGCCCGGCTGTTTTGTTTTTCTTTTTTCCAGGTAGGGTCTCACTCTAGCCCAGGCTGACCTGGAATTCATTCTGTAGTTCCAGGCTGACCTTGAATTCACAGCGATCCTCCTACCTCTGCCTCCCCAGTGCTGGGATTAAAGACTTCATGCAGGGGCTCCAGCTCTATTTTCTGTCTCTCTCTCTCTCTCTCTCTCTCTCTCTCTCTGTCTCTCTCTCTCTCTGTGCTTGTCTGGTGCACACATGTGCAGAGGCCGGGGGACAATATTGGGTGCCCTCCTCTATCACTCTTCCACTTCATTTCCTTGAACCTGGAGCTGTCATTTTCAGTCAGTCTGACTGACCAGCAAGCCCTAATGATTATTCTGTCTCTCCCGACCTCATACTGGGGTTACAGGCATGCATAGCCATGCCCAGCTTTTTATGTGGGTGCTGGGAATTGAACTCAGGTCTTCATGTTTGTGTAACAGGTGCTCTTACCCACTGAGCCATCTCCCCAGTCCTACATCCACCCTTTAAATATCATGAGTGGTGCTGCTATGGACATTCATGCTCCCAGTACTTTTTTTCTTTTTGTTGCAAGCAGAGAAAGAGATAGATAGAGAGAAGAGAGACAGAGAGAATGGGCACGCCAGATGCATTTGCCACTTTATTCATCTGGCTTTACTTGGGTACTGGGGACTTGAACTTAGGTCCTTAGGCTTCGCAGACAAGCACTTTAAGTGCTGAGCCATCTCTCCAGTCCCCATGTTCCCCTTTCTTTCCTTTCCTTCCTTCCTTCCTCCTTCCCTCCCTTCCTTCCTTTCTTTCTTTCTCTCTCTCTCTCTTTTCTCTCTCTTTTTCTTTCTTTCTTTCTTTCTTTCTTTCAAGAGAAAGAGGCAGAGAGAGAGAGAGAGAAAGAATGGGCGCTCCAGGGACTCCAGCCACTGCAAAAACTCCAGACGCATGCGCCCCTTGTGCATCTGGCTTATGTGGGTACTGGGGAATTGAATCTGGGTCCTTAGGCTTCACAAGCAAATGCCTTAACTGCTAAGCCATCTCTCCAAGCCCTATGTTCCCATTTCTAGTATTTTTAAATTTTTTAAATTTTTATTTATTTGAGAGAGAGAGAGAGAGAAAAAATGGGTGTACTATGGCCTCCAGCTGCTGGAAACTAACTCCAGATGCATGCACCACCTTGTGCATCTGGCTTATGTGGGTCCTAGGGACTCAAACCTAGGTTGGCTTTACAGGCAAGTGCCTTAACTGCTAAGCCATCTCTCCAGCCCATACTCCCATTTCTGTGTGGACTGTGTGTACTCAGGAGTACTGAATTACTAGGTAAGAGTCTATGTTCGACCTCATGAACTGGAAGCTGTTTTCCATAGCAGCTATGCCACTTGGTGCAGTATTTGTCATGGTTCTCTAGAGAAATGGAACAATGGGTTAGATGGTGCTGCAGAAGAGATTTATTGTGGGAACTGGTACACAAGGTAATGGATGCAGAGTGGTCCGATGACCTGCTGTTTGCAAGCTGAAGACTCAAGAAAGCAGGTGATTCTGTCCCAATGTGAGGACAAGAACTGGTGATGTAAACCCCAGTCAGAGGCCAGGCAAAGATGAGAAGGGCCTGGAGAGATGGCTTAGTGGTTAAGCACTTGCCTGTGAAGCCTAAGGACCCCAGTTCCAGGCTCGAATCCCCAGGACCCACGTAAGCCAGATGCACAAGGTGGCACATGCATCTGGAGTTCATTTGCAGTGGCTGGAAGCCCTGGCATGTCCATTCTCTATCTGTCTCTTTCTCTCTCCATCTGTCACTCGCAGATAAATAAATAAATAAATAAATAAATAAATAAATAAACAAACAAACAAACAAACAAAGACGAGAAGAGGTGCTGAGTCAGGCTCAAGGGAACACATCTCACCGTCATAGGATTGAGTGATGGCACTCACTTTGGATGGGGTGAGCCTGCTACTCTTACACATACATCTTAGAGGAACTGCACACAGGTTCACACGGTGAGATGAACCCAAGAAGACATATTTGCAAATACGTATAGCTGTAAGTTGCAAAAGGAAAAACACAGGGCCTGGAGCGATGGCTTAGTAGTTAAGGCATTTGTCTGCAAAACCAAAGGTCCTTGGTTCAATTCTCCAGGACCCATGTAAGCCAGATGCTCAAGGGGGTGCATGCATCTGGAGTTTGTTTGCAGTGGCTGGAGGCCCTGATACACCCATTCTCTCTCTCTCAAATAAATAAAAAAAAATATTTTTTAAAAAGGAAAAACATAGCAATCAACTTAAATGAACTGTAAGTATACTAACAAAATAATATAGACCAAAAAGTTTACATAATCAAATAAGCTGGGTGTGGTGGCACACGTCTTTAATCCCAGCAATAGTAGGAGGATCTCTGTGAGTTCCAGGTCAGCCAGGGCTAGAATGAGATCCAACCTTGTAAAAACCAAAAATAGCCAGGTGTGGTGGTACACGTCTTTAATCCCAGCACTTGGGAGGCAGAGCCAAGAGAATTGTCATGAGTTTGAGGCCACCCTGAGACTATATAGTGAATTCCAGGGCAGCCTGACTAGTGCAAAACCCTACCTTGAAAAACCACTAGTAATGATAAGTAAACAGATTCCTAGGAATGCACAGGAGTACGTGTACTACAAGGCATATATGTTACTATTCACTGCAGCTTTATTCATAAAAGTCCCAAACGGGCTGGAGAGATGGCTCACTGGTTAAAAGCTTTTGCTCACAAAGCCCGTTGGCCCCGGTTCACTTCCCCAGTACTCATTTAAACCCAAAAAGTGGTACATGCACCTGGGGTTCATTTACAGTGGCCTCTGTCTTTCTCTCAAATAATAAATAAAAATAATGTTTAAGCCTGGTGTGGTGGTGCACACCTTTAATTCCAGCACTTGGCAGGCAGAGGTAGGAGGATCACTATGAGTTCAAGATCACTCTAAGATTACACAGCGAATTCCAGATTAGCCTGGGCTAGAGCTACTATAGATCCTACTATGCCTGGTCGCATTGGGGCTTTTTTTTTTTTTTCTAAGGTAGGGTCTCACTCTAGCCCAGGCTGACCTGGAATTCACTATGTAGTCTCAGGGTGGTCTTGAACACACAGTGATCCTCCTACCTCTGCCTCCTGAGTGCTGGGATTAAAGGTGTGCACGACCACACACCTGGTTTTCTAGCTGATTTTCACTAAGCTGATGTCCTTCTGGTTCATCCCTGTTGTAGTCTGCATCAGGGCTTCCTTCTTTTTCAAGGCTGGGTCATATGCTTTTGTATGATGGACCACATATTTTTGGTTCCTTCATCAGCCCATGGAGACAATGGGTCTTCCTGCTGTTGGGTGCTGTGGGTGGTGCTGCTGAGACCACAACACAGAATTTTGAGTATGTTGTCACACCAAAATAAATACCTGGAATGATGATGTGTATCAATAAAAATTTATTAAAAGAAAATGACTACACTATTTAAAAATAAAGTGTCACTCAGCAAAGCATTCCCACAAACCTTAGGAACACACAGATGCTCAGGGATGCAGCCCTACAATTTTTTGTCCAAAAAACAAAAAAACAACTAAAACTGCTGTGTCTGGCAGCACTACCCAGCACCAAATTCAGACAAATAGGACTGGGCATAGACAGCAGGGCACAGACAAGCTATGGCAGGAGATCTGGGGGATCCTAGAGCCATTTAAATATAGCACCTAGCCTCGCAGAATGATGCACACTTATAGTCCCAGCACTTGGAAGATAAAGACAGGGGGATCAAGAGTTCAAGGCCAGGAGCTTGGTGTGATGGCACATGCCTTTAATCCCAGCACCTGGGAGGCAGAGGTAGGCACCCTGAGACTAAATAGTGAATTGCAGGTTAGCCTGAGTTAGAATGAGACCCTAGCTTGAAAAAAAAAAAAAAAAAAGTTCAAGGCCAGGGACTGAAGAGAATGGTTAGTGGTTAAGTGAAGCCTAAGAACCCAGGTTCGATTCTCCAATACCCACATAAGCCAAATGTATAAGGTGGTACATGCATTTGGAGTTTGTTTGCAGTGGCTAGAGGCCCTGGGGCACCCATTCTTTCTTTATCTGCCTCTTCCTTTCTCTCTCGCTCAAATAAACAAATTTTTTAAAGATTTTGTTGTTGTTGTTATGGTTGTTTTTGTTTTTTTCAAGGTAGGGTCTCACTCTAGCCCAGGCTGACCTGGAATTCACTATGTAGTCTCAGGGTGCCTACCTTTGTCTCCCAAGTGCTGGGATTAAAGGCATGCACCACCATGCCTGGCATAAAGGAAACATTCTTTTTTAAATTTTTTATTTATTTATTAGCAACAGACAGAAAGAGAAAGAGGCAGAGAGAGAGAACAGGTGTACCAGGGCCTCCAGCCACTGCAAATGAACTCCAGATTGCATGCACCACCTTGTGCATCTGGCTTACGTGGGTCCTGGGAAATTGAGCCTTGAACCAGGGTCCTTAGGCTTCTCAGGCAAGCACTTAACCACCAAGCCATCTCTCCAGCCCCTCTTTTTTTTTTTTTTTTTTTTTTTTTCGAGGTAGGGTTTCACTCTGGTCCAGGCTGACCTGGAATTAACTATGTAGTCTCAGGGTGGCCTCGAACTCTCAGCGATCCTCCTACCTCTGCCTCCCGAGTGCTGGGATTAAAGGCGTGCGCCACCACAGCCAGCTTCAGCCCCTCTTTTTTAAATTTATTTTTTTATTGACAACTTCCATAATTATAGACAATGACCCATTCCCTCCCCCCACTTTCCTCTTTGTAGCTCCACTATAATACCCCTTCCCCCTCTCAAATCAGTCTTTTATTTATTTTAACTTTTTTTCTTTTAAAATTTATTTATTTATTTGACAGAGAAAGAGAGAGAGAGAGAGTGGGCACACCAGGGCCTCCAGCCACTGCAAACGAATTCCAGATGCGTGCATCCCCTATTGCATCTGGCTAACGTGGGTCCTGGGGAATTGAACCTGGGTCCTTTGGCTTTTCAGGCAAACGCCTTAACCACTAAGCCATCCCTCCAGCCCCAGTCTTTTATTTTGATGTCATGATCTTTTCCTCCTATTATGATGGTCTTGTTTAGGTAGTGTCAGGCACCGTGGGGTCATGGATATCCAGGCCATTTTGTGTCTAGAGGAGCATGTTGTAAAGAGTCCTACTCTTCCTTTAGCTCTTACATTCTTTCCACCACCTCTTCCACAATGGACCCTGAGCCTTGGAAGGTGTAGTAGAGATATTTCAGTGTTGAGCACTCCTCGTCCCTTCTTCTCAGCACCATGATGCCTTCTGAGTCCATCCCAAGCTCACTGCCATCTGAAAAGAGAAGCTTCTCTAAACAAAAGTGAGAGTAGCATTAATACATGGGTATGAGGGCTGGAGAGATGTCTTAGGGGTTAAGGCACCTGCCTCCTAAGCCTAAGAACACCCCTTGGATTCTCCTGGTCCCACCTTTAGCCAGAGGCAAAGTGATGCAAGGGCACAATATTGCACTTGCCCACAAGGGGGCACACACATCTGGAATTTGTTCCCAGTGGCAGAGAGGCTGCTGGCTCACCCATTCTCTGTCTCTCTCTATCTCTCCCTCTCTCTCTCTGACTCTTTCAAATATATATAAACATTAAGATAAGTGCTTACCAGTTTAGTGAGCATAGTATATACATTTAGTGTGACACCAGCAGACATTACACCCCTAGGGCTCATGACTACCCCTGTTGTAGGTTTTCAGTATCAGGGATGTATTCCCTCTCATAGAGCGGGCCTCCAGTCCAATGAGAGAGTGGTTGGTTTCCCCCATAACAGACATGCCAGTATTGCACCCATGGCTCATTTGGCCTGGCTGGCCAAATTTAAAGCTTGCAGTGTTCACTGTTGAGTACCTTCATTGGTGTTTTCTCTCTCTCCCATTGAACTGCATGCAGTGTAGCTTTTTCCAGCTGTCTGTCAGCTAGTCTACACAGAGGAGGTTTTCAGCTCAGCTCCAGTAGGGTTTCTCAGTGACTTTGCAGTCTAACCATGTGGACTCTTCAGCAGTAGGGTCTTACCATCTATTCCTGGTGGGAAACCAAGAGTCTCAGCAATGGCCTATGATGTTTTGGGGGGCATCAGGGACCTCCCTGGCCAACAACTCACTGGATGGTATCCCATCCTTAGCACTGAAATTTTTCTAGTAACAATCTCTGGCTTCTGGTTGTGCCATTGCCCCCAAAGTAGGTTTCCATGTGACTTATTCATACCCTCTTACACTTTGATTAACCCTCCCCCCACCTTTCCTTTGCTCAGTCTCACACATACTTTTGACCTTTGCCCAGAAACGGGTCATCTGTGAGCTCAGTTCTCTAGTGAATTTTAGAATTTTCTGTGTGACTTATTATTGTGCAGAATTATAAAATATTTTCATTGCTATTTCTAATGGTGGTTTGGGGCAGCATTGAATTTTGCCTTTCAGTGTTTGAATCAAATATGCAGATAGAGACAAGATACAGTTTCTTATTTTTGTTTAACTTCTTTTATAACTTTATTTATTTAGCTCCTGGCTGGTGTCATATGGAAAAGGTACCTGCAGGCTCATATTATAGCACACCCTACTGGCCACTGGCTGTTTTCTGCAAAGGGTCAAGATGGGGAACACAGCCTCAGGAGGTCTTGGATAGGCTGCGGGGAATGCAGTACATACGTCCTGGGCCTCCGGAGCTCCCACCTGCCCTGGCTCCAGGATGTGGGTACAGGAAGGTGCTATGGTGACTGAACAATCCTTGCCTCAGGGGGTGTCATGTCAGGTTTAATTCTCAGAATTTCCAGGATTGGGAAGAAGGAACTTCTCTGCCTGAGGGGAGGTGTAGGAGTGGGTTCTGTCAGCTAATGAGGAGTCTGTCCGCCTTTCTCTGCAAGAGCCTCAGGGTCCACACCTGGAGCTGACCTTCCACATAATCAGTTCCCCAGGTGTCTGGAGCCCTCCAGCTGTGGGAAAGCTTCTCCTGAAGGTGTTGTGGGTAAGGTGTGGGATGCACATCCTTCCTCAAGATCCAAGGGGGCCAGGTGCAGAGCTGGGGTCTTCTTCGGGCTTAGGACAGACTCTTAAGTGACCCCCTTTCTCAGGATGTCCCCCTCTCCCAGGACACTGGTCTCTCAGGAGGCCCCTGGATATCCAGTAGGCAGCACCAGTGCCCCAGAGGGTAGGTGCCATCTGGACCCTCAGTGACTCTTCTCAACCTTCCTCCTGATGAAACTAGAGCTTGTGCCCTCAGAGTCTGGTTGGGCTTGTCAGCAGGGCCCAGAAAATAGCCAATGATAAGGAAGCAAAGCCAAAGCATGGGGACCCTGCTGGCCTCTAGTAACACCTACAGATTCTGGAATGTGTTTACATGAAAAAAAGAAAAAATAATAACCATGGGCTGGAGAGATGGCTTAGTGGTTAAGGCACTTGCCTGTGAAACCAAAAGACCCAGGTTTGCTTCCCCAGGACCCAGGTAAGCCAGGTGCACAAGGTGGCACATGCTTCTGGGGTTCGTTTGCAGCGGCTAGAGGCCCTGGCATGCCCATTCTCTTTCTCTCTCTCTCTCTCTCTCTCTCTCTTTCTCAAACAAACAAAATAAAATAAATACAGAAAAAATAATTTAAAAAATTAACCAAAGCTGGGCATGGTGGTGCATGCCTTTAATCCCAGCATTTGGGAGGCAGAAGTAGGAGAATCACCGTGAGTTAGAGGCCACCCTGAAACTACGTAGTGAATTCCAGGTCAGCCTGAGCTAGAGTGAGACCCTACCTTTAAAAAAAAAAAAAAAAAAAAAAAAAAAAAAAAAAAGAAAGAAGGGCTGGAGAGATGGCTTAGAGGTTAAGGCGCCTGCCTCCTAAGCCTAAGAACGGCAGTTCCAATCTCCAAGTCCCACGTTTAGCCAGATGCAAAGTGACACAAGGGCACAATGCTGCACTTGACCACAAGTGGGCATATGCATCTGGATTTCGTTTGCAGCAGCTGAGAGGCTGCTGACGCCCATCTCTATCTGTCTTCCTCTCCCTCTCTCTATCTCTCTCTGTGTCTCTCTCAAAAAAAAAATAATAATAACCACACAGAGTATAAACTAAACAAATTATACTGAGAGACAAGAATCACCATATATTTCTGGGGATGAAACCCAGGATCTCACTGCGCTGATACGAGCTCTGCTACTAAGCTACCCCCAGTTCTGGGACTGGGATATAGATAGATATAGACACTCAGGAGGCAGAGGTAGGAGGATCGCCATGAGTTCGAGGCCACCCTGAAACTACATAGTGAATTCCAGGTCAGCCTGAGCTACAGTGAGACCCTACCTCGAAAATACCAAAACCAAACAAACAAACAATAGATAGATGCTAGATAGATAGATAGATAGATAGATAGATAGATAGATAGATGATATAGATATCCATGTCCATGGAGTGATAGGCGTGGTTACCCTGACTTTACCGTCCTAATGTACCCTCTTATAACCCCTCTACCCCAAGTCCAGTCCTTTCACTTCCGGAGCAAGCAGTAGAGAGGTAGCTTCTCATCCCTTGTATAAGGAGCTGAGTGAAGAGGTTCCACCTTCCGTGGCAGGAAGCGCCCCTTAGTGGACGCATCGAGGCATGGCTGCGCTCGGCCGGGACTCCAGGGCTGACTCGGAGCGTCCACGTCTGGCAAGGTGAGAACGCCGGCTGCGCTGCCCACCCTGCGCCCGGTGATCACCTCTCCTTTAAGGCGACGCTCTCCACGTCAGACCTGGAGAGCTCGTGCAGCGTCGCGGACACAGCCGCCTTTGACCGGAGAGCTGGGCCCGACTGAATATTTTGCTGCTCCGAGAGCAATTTGGGCAAGCAAACGTGGGGCCAGAGCTCCCCCTGCGGACGGGCGCACGCACCGTGGAGAGTCCTCTTGGCCGGGCCACCGCCGTCAGGGTCCCCCGAGACGGGGCTTCATCGCACCCCAGAGCACTCGCTATGTGTACGTCACTGAAATGACGTCAGTGAAAATGACACCCTGGGCCAGGCACTGGGCTTCCAGCTGGCGGTTCGAGGATATACCAGGCCCCGATTCTTGCTCTCAGAGGAAGACATCATTTCATCCTCAACGCGAATTCAACATGAACTGTGATAAATGACCAAAATGAAAGGACACCTTACTGGGGGACAGGGTAGGTTTCCTGGAGGAGGTGACATTGCTTCTGACATGCAAGTATGGAACAAACGATGTCAAGCAAGGGTCTTGCTGTGATGAGGGTGGAGCCTCCATGCTGCCTGACGCTATGGTTAACTGCAGGACTTGCAGCCGCTGGCAGGTAAAGATGGGAACAGTTTACCAAGAGGGATAAGAAGTATGATTCTATTTCCAGATTTCAACAAGGATGGTTAGTTGGAGGCCAGGTTAAAATGGAAATTTGGAGCCTTTGATTCCAGCACGTGGGAGGCAGAGGTAGGAGGATCACCCTGAGTTCGAGACCACCTGAGACTACATAGTGAATTTCAGGTCAGCCTGGGCTAAAGTGAGACCTTACCTCAAAAAAACAACCAAAAAAATTTTTTTAATTCTGCTACTTAAAAATATAATTTGGGGGCTTGGGAAATGGCTTAGCGGTTAAGGCGTTTGCCTGCGAAGCCTAAGCACCCGGGTTCAATTCCCCAGGACCCACGTAAGCCAGATGCACAAGGTGTGCATGCATCTGGAGTTTGTTTGCAGTGGCTGGAGGCCCTGGTGCACCCATTCGCTCTTTCTCTCTGCCTCTTCCTCTCTCTCTCAAATAAATAAATAAAATATCTTTAAAAATAATTTTTGTTTTCTTACATTATATATATTTGCAAGCAGAGAGAGATAGAAAAGAGAGAGAATAGGTGTGCCAGCCAGGTGTGGTGGCGCATGCCTTTAATCCCAGCACTCAGGAGGCAGAGATAGGAGGATCACTGTGAGTTCGAGGATACCCTGAGACTACATAGTGAATTCCAGGTCAGCCTGAGCTAGAGCGAGACCGTATGTCAAAAAACAAAACAACAGCCGGGCGTGGTGTCCCAAAAACAAAACAAGTTAATTCCAGGTCAGCCTGGGCCAGAGTGAGACCCTACCTCGAAAAACCAAAAAAAAAAAAAAAAAAAAAAAAAGGAAGAAAAAAAAAAGAGAGAATAGATGTGCCAGGGCCTTTAGCCACTACAAAGGAACTCCAGATGCATGCGCGAGTTTGTGCACTTGGCTTTATATGGGCACTGGGGAATCAAACTCAGGTCATTAGACTTTGCAGGCAAGTGCCTTTAACCACTAAGCAATCTTTCCAGCCCTTAATTATTTTTGGCTTTATTTATTTTATTTTATTTTTTAAAAAAAGAGGAAGATAGAGCAAATGGACGTGAAAGGGCCTCCAGCCACTGCAAACGAATTCCAGACACATGCACCACCATGTACATCTGGCTTATGTGGGACCTGGGAAATCGAGCCTTGGTCTTTTTGCTTTGCAGGCATGTGCCTTAACTGCTAAGCCATCTCTCCAGCCCAAATTTTACTACTTTTGTCCTTGTTAGGCCAGTTTATATTTTCTTATTGTTCTCCAAGCTAAAGGCCATTTCCCTTCTTTGTCCTATGTTTAGGAATTCTTTTTTTTTTTTTTTAATTTATTTGCAAGCAGAGAGATAGAAGAGAGGCAGACAGAGAGACAATGGGCATGCCAGGGCCTCTGGCCACTGCAAACGAACTCCAGATGCATGTACCACTTGTGCATCTGGCTTATGTGGGTCCTGGAGAATCAAACCGGGATCCTTTGGCTTCGCAGGCAGACACCTTAACCGCTAAGCCATTTCTCCAGCCCGAGGAATTCTTTTTTAACTTTTTGTTTTGTTTTGTTTTGAGGTCTCGCTCTAGCCCAGGCTGATCTGGAATTCACTCTGTAGTCTCAGGGTGGCCTCAAACTCACAGTGATCCTCCTACCTCTGCCTCCTGAGTGTTGGTATTAAAGGTGTGCGTAACCACTCCCGGCTTGTTGAGGAATTTTTATTGGGTAACATACGCCATGAAATTCTGTTTTGGGCTGCTGGATGGTGTGGTGCCTTTATAGAGCTTTGAGGTTCTATGGTAGGCAGGTCATTGACTTACACTTTGGTCTTTTAAGATTTTCAAGTCTTTTCAGGAGGGGTCTAGAGTAAGCATTCCTTCCTGTCTAAGAGTGGCGCTGTGTACTCCGTGACATGCTGCCTCCTGACTCTGGCAGGAGAACCTCAAACCTTCACCTATGCTAGGGAGCATTGGGAACTGGTCTCTCCCTGCCCAGGGCTTCTGCCTAGCCTTGCAATTGGTACACACCTCTGTATTCTACCAGACTCCAGGGCCCTTTGGGTGACACCTCTGTATTCTGTCCTACCCCAGGGGCCCTTGGGTGTCCACCCCTGTATTCTGCCAGACCCCAGGGGCCCTTTGGGTGCACACACCTGTATTCTGCCAGACCCCAGGGGCCCTTGGGTGCACACCCCTGTATTCTGCCAGACCTCAGGAACTTTGTGCAGACATCAGCTTCTACTTTTCGTTCACTCTGTTCCCCTCTTCCATCTTGGTCTTCAGATTTTGATCTCTGTCCCTTCAACCCTGAAAGTCTGGGCTCCAGGCTTCCTGCCTTTGTGTCAGAGCAGGGAGACAAGAGGCTCACCTCAGTTTTTCTCCCTCTGCCTGGTTCCCATTGTCAATGTCTGAACATAACATTTTTTTTCATATTTCGTGTAGTTGTTCCTAGGGGACATGGGAAACCATGTTCTACTCTCAGCACAGAAAGTGACTTCACCCTGGAGCTGGCATGGGCTCACGCTCTTACTGCCTTTTGTTTTTTTGTTTTTTAAGGTGGGGTCTCACTCTAGCCCAGGCTGACCTAGAGTTCACTATGTAGCCTCAGGGTGGCCTCGTACTCACTCCTACCTCTGCTCCTGAGTACTGGGATTAGAGGTATGTGCCACCATGCCCGGTTGTCTTACTGCTTTTTTTATGTATGTATACATGTATGTTATGTATGTATGTGTATATGTATACATGTATGTATGGTATTTTGGGGGGGAGGTGATTTGAGGTAGGGTTTCACTATAGTTCAGGCTCACTGAGAACTCACTGTGTAGTCCCAGGCTGGCCTCAAACTCACTTCCCAAGTGCTAGGATTAAAGGCATGTGCCACCACATTCTGCTATGTATGGTATTTTTGAGCAAGGGTCTCACGTCTCTAGCCCATGTTATCCTATAATTCATTCTGTAGCCCATGTGACATTCCTGTCCTCTCACCATTCCAAGGGCTGGGATTACAGATACAAAGTTCTGTCTCCAGCTTTTAGATCTTTGTTGTTTTGGTTTTTTCGAGGTAGGGTCTCACTAGCTCAGGCTGACCTGGAATTCACTATGTAGTCTCAGGGTGGCCTTGAACTCACAGTGATCCTCCTACCTCTGCCTCCTGAGTGGTAGGATTAAAGGTGTGCACCACACCTTTATTTTTTTTAACTTTTTTCCTACTAGACCACTCTCCACTCTTTTTAAAACACTTTTAAAAATATATATTTTATTTTATTTATTGATTTGAGAGAGAGAGAGAAAGGCAGATAGATACAGAGAGAGAAGGGGCACCCCAGGGCCTCTAGCCACTGCAAACAAACTCCAGATGCAGCGCCACCTTGTGCATCTGGCTTATGTGGGCCTTGGGGAATCGAACCAAGATCCTTTGGCTTTGCAGGCAAACACCTTAACTGCTAAGCCACCTCTCTAACCCTTTCTAAACTTTATTTATTTATTTATTTATTTATTTATTTATTTATTTATTTATTTATTTTTGGTTTTTTGAGATAGGGTTTCAACTCTGGTTCAGGCTGATTTGGTATTAACTATGTAGTCTCAGGGTGGCCTCGAACTCATGGTGATTCTCCTACATCTGCCTCCCGAGTGCTGGGATTAAAGGCGTGTGCCACCACGCCCTGCTCCTTTCTAAACTTTAAAAAATTATTTTGCCGGGTGTGGTGGCACACGCCTTTAATCCCAGCACTCGGGAGGCAGAGGTAGGAGGATTGCCACGAGTTCGAGGCCACCCTGAGACTACAGAGTGAATTCCAGGTCAGCCTGGGCTACAGTGAGACCCTACCTCGAAAAACCAAAAAAAATAAATAAATAAATTATTTTTACTCGGTTAAGGCACTTGCCTGCAAATCTTAAGGACCTATGTTCTACTCCACAGGTCCCACATAAGCCAGATGCACAAGGTGGCACACATGTCTGGAGTTCAATTGCAGTGGGTGGAAGCCTTGGTGCACCAATTCTCTCTCTCGCTCTCTCTCTCAGAAAAATTTATTTTTGCTTATTTATTTGAGAGACAGAGAAAGAGGAAGAGAAAGAGAGAGAATGAGAGGGTGAGTATGAGCTTGCCAGGGCTTCTTGCCACTGCAAACGAACCCAGACACATGTGCCACTTTATGCATCTGGCTTACGTGGGCACTGGGGACTCAAACCCTGGCCATCAGGCTTTGCAAGTAAGCACCTTTAAGCACGAAGCCATCTCCCCAGCCCTGCTTTCTCATATTTTGGAAAACAGTTTTAAACTAACAGAAAGGCTGCAGGATTCATCCCAACTGCATCCCTTCAGCTGGGCGCCCTGTTCACATTCTCTCAGGGTTGCCTTTAGACATACATAGGCCCCTCTTCCAGATGCACACTGCAAACAGCCACTCTGTCTCTCTGGTCACTCTCCACCTGAGCCAGTTCCTCCGGGATTGACTTTCAAGGTTCAGCTCTTCTGAAGATTGTGGCTCAGTCATTTTTGATTTTCTTATGATTAGACCCAGGAACTGCACACCACACATGCTCAGCCCTTATCCTTCAATCTCTTAGGTGGCCCCTGACACTTTTGTCCCATTGCTGGTAGTGACTCTGTCTGTGTGATAAGATGGCATATATCACATTCCTCTTCTTCCCTTTGTGTTTAATATGTGTTTGTGAGAAGACACTTAAGATGGTGTTCAAACCCTGACCATCACTACTCGTGCTCATTTGTCTTTTTTTTTTTTTTTTTTTTTGGTTTTTCGAGGTAGGGTCTCACTCTAGCCCAGGCTGACCTGGAATTAACTATGCTCAGGGTGGCCTCGAACAATCCTCCTACCTCTGTCCCAAGTGCTGGGATTAAAGGCAGTGACATTTGTCTTAATGTTCCTTCCTGCTGGAACATGTGCTGTGGTGGCTGCAACAGTGACATTCCAATGTTCCTCTGTGGCTGTCAGCCAGCATTCTGCTGGTGAGGGGCAGCGTGCTATTCTCATAGCACCCACTCATTTAGATGGTGAACTCCTATATTCTCATGTTATTTAAGGGATTGTAATTAGTTACTATCAGTATCTTGACACTGTTTGTCCCAAGTTCAGCTATGGAAGCCCTTTGAGGTTGACTTTTCTGTCTTTTTTAAAAAATTATTTATTAGACTGTGTGTGTGTGTGTGAGAGAGAGAGAGAGAGAGAGAGAGAGAGAGAGAGAGAACAGGTACACCAGAGCCTCTAGCCACTACCAAGGAACTCCCACCATGCACATCTGCATCTGGTTTGCATGGGTTCTGGGGAATTGAACCTGGGTTCTTTGGCTTTGCAGGCAAGTGCTTTTACCTCTTAAGCCATCCCTCCAGCCCTTTTCTATCTTCTTTTTGCGGTGTGTGTGTGTGTGTGTGTGTGTGTGTGTGTGTGTGTGTGTGTTCATGTGGGTGGGTGCGTGAAGGCCACACCATGTGTCCCAGGACAACTTCAGGCGTCAGACCTCACCTTCCACCTTGTTTGAAGCAGAGCCTCTCAATGTTCATTGCTCTGTTCACCAGGCCAGCTGGCCCACCAACTTCTGGGAGATTCTCCAGCTTCTACCACCCTTCTTGTCACAGACGCATTGGATTACAGATGCCCATGCTACAGCGCCAGGCTGGATGTAGGCTCTGGGGACCCAAACTCATGCATTCACATTTGCATGGCAGACACTGTACCCACTGAGCCATCTTCCTAGCCAGGCTTTTGTTTTCTTTTAGCTTTTTTAAAAAAATTATTGACAACTTCCATAATTATAGACAATAAACCAGGATAATTCCCTCCCCCCACTTTCCCCTTCACAATTGTTTTAACTTTGTTTTTATTTTTTTGATTTTTTTCGAGGTAGGGGCTCACTCTAGCCAAGGCTGACCTAGAATTCACTATGTAGTCTCAGGGTGTGGGGTCCAACCCCCCTCCCAGGGAGTCTGCTGACCTGCATGACTGATGTGACCAAGGATTGTTTACCTAAAAACATCCTGTTCCACTCCCATTTTATGGCCTAACCGCAAGTTCCGTTTGCCCCAGGTGGCTCTTGCTTAACAGTAAACAAAAGGATATGAGAACATAACCTTCTGACCCTGGTACTTTTCCACAGTGCTGTAAGGCTGTATATATATCGCCCTCTGACTTCAATAAACAGCATTCTTTTTTTAAAAAATATTTTATTTTTATTCACTTATTTCTTTGACAGAGAAAGAAGGAGGAAGGGAGAGAGAATGGGCATGCCAGGGCCTCCAGCCTCTGCAAACAAACTCCAGACACGTGCGCCCCCTTGTGCATCTGGCTAATGTGGGTCTTCGGGAATCGAACCTGGGTCCTTTGGCTTTGCAGGCAAATGCCTTAACTGCTGAGCCATCCCTCCAGCCCAATAAACAGCATTCTTGAAGCACAAATGACCCAGTGATTGTCTTTTCAATCCTCGGCACCTCGCCCAGCTCGGGGTCTTTTGTGGTAGCACGGGCGCTACAGCTGGAGGTTCCACTGAGATTGGGAAAGAAGGAAAACTGCTGAAGGATTGCTCCTGAAGGCTGGCCAGCCATAGAAGAAATAAGAGAGAAGTGCATTGAAAATGGGTACCGCTAGCTCTCATTCATTGCTAGTCGATCAGTTAGTTGAATTGCTAAGGAAACAAGGTCCAGGCATTAAACATATTACAGCAAGAAATTTTATTAAGACTTTGCAGAAGGCAAGCCCTTGGTTTTTGGTTTCGGGGAGCCTTAATGTTTCGGACTGGGAACAAGTGAAACTTGATTTCCAAAAGATCCTTCATAGGGACGGACCCGAGAGCATTCCTATAGCTACCTTCTCGTTGTGGCACTTGGTTAAGGATGCTCTTGTTAGTGGTAAAGAAAAAGTGAAAGAGCAATTGGCCGAGGCGGAACAGCTTTTTACTGAAACTCAAGAACAGGAGTCAATTAAATCTTTTCAGAATTCTGATAAGTTCTCCTCTGATTCCTCACTTTCTTCTAGCAATGAGGACTCTGAGGAAGAGAAAACATTAGAAAACGACATAAAAACCTTAAGAAAGAAAATTAAAAGGCTCACTCCCACGGACCGGCCTATGCCGCCGCTGCCTCTCACATTTATCACAGAACGTCCTCCTGCGTATAACTCTAACTTCTCTCCCTGTCAGCCATCCGCCCCTTCAGAGGGACCAGAGGGAGGGGTGGCATTCCCTGTTATAGAAACTACTAATGCACTGGGACAGGCACAAAGACAACATACCCCTCTAAATTTTAAAGACATTAAGCAATTAAAGGAGGCTGTGACAGCATATGGGCCCCATGCTCCTTTTATCCTGGCTATTTTTGAATCTTTTGGAGCTCTAAATTGCACTCCTAGTGACTGGCAACAGCTATGCCGTGCCACCTTGTCTGGAGGTAATTACCTATTGTGGCGAGAATTCCAGGAGCTCTGTAAACAAATAGCGCAACATAATGTGGCCGCTGGATTCCCCAGTAGAAATTTGGACATGCTAACAGGAACTGGGCAATATGCCGATTTGCAGCAACAAATTTTATATGACCCTGCTGTATATGCACAAGTTAACGTGGCTGCCACTAGAGCCTGGAAGGCCTTGCCTAATAAGTCTGCTGGAGATCAATTATTTCTTCAAGGGCCCTCCGAGCCATATTCTGAATTTGTCAATTGTCTTCTTCAATTAGCTGGGAGAATGTTTGGAGACGCAGAGACAGCTATGCCTGTAGTAAAACAACTGGTATTTGAAAATGCTAACAGATATTGCAAGGAGGCTCTGAGACCTCATACTAGCAAAAGTCTCAATGATTTCATTCGTATTTGTAGAGACATAGATGGGAATCATATAATGGGTCAGGTTATAGCTTCTGCTATGAGAGGATTAGGCAGGAGAACTGACTTAGGGGCCAGGCCTAAGACATGTTTCGGTTGCGGGCAAGCTGGACATTTTAAAAAGAATTGCCCTCAAGGGGGTGCGGCTCCTCCTGCACCTCCACGACCCCCGCCCAGATTATGCACTAAATGCCGTAAGGGGCATCATTGGAGCAATGAGTGCCGATCAAAGTGGGATGCAGCAGGCAATCTGATTCAGGGAAACGGGAGGAGGGGCCTGCCTCGGGCCCCTCAACAGCAGGTGTACGGGGGCCATGGACATGCCTGCTGCTCACCCTATTCAGTTTGTTCCCAACAGAAACCCTTTTGTATCCAAGACCTTGTCAGAGGCACCCCAGGAAGTGCAGGATTGGACCTCTGTTCTGCCACCCGAGCAATATTAACTCCTCAAATGGGCCCTCAGGCTCTAGGCACTGGGGTCAAGGGCCCTTTACCAAAGGGATCCATGGGATTGATACTTGGAAGAAGCAGTGCTTTGATGAGGGGAATCAAGGTTATACCAGGAATTATCGATGAGGATAGCCAAGGAGAAATTAAGATCATGGTCGAGGCCAACAAGGGAATTACAGTTATACCGCAAGACGCTAGGATTGCTCAGTTGATATTATTACCAAAATTTGCTGCTAACAATCCTTTTAGAAAAAGGGAATGAGGGGAAGATGGTTTCGGCTCTACGGGAGATCCTATGGCCTGTTGGGTATCCACTCTTGAATCCAGACCTATGATGGAGCTCGTAGTTGATGGCCAGCCATTTCAAGGGCTTTTAGATACTGGGGCTGATACTTCTACCATTACATTCGAGACCACATTAAACCTTATTTCAGACCAAACCAGTAGAAACATCACTATTAAATCTGCTGCATGTATGATGTCGCCTTTCCTTTTATTGTAACTAATGAAACTCCCTGGGGAGATATCCTCAATTGTTCTTCACAGGACTGCCACCTGAAGACTTGCTGGGACCAAGAAAAACTGGCATTGGTGGTATGGATCCCTGGCATTGTTCCCCTTCCAGTGGAGCATGACGGACAGATGCAGCTGATTCTCACTCGTCAGAAAAGAAACTTTGGCGTATCTGCAGCTATCGTCGCTGCAATTGCTGCCGCTGCTGCCGCAGCTACTGTTGCTGGCGTAGCCCTTTCCCAATCAATCTGCTGTTACAGCGAGCACTGTGGACTTGCTCTCAGGGGAAGTGGCTTCTGCACTCAATACTCAAAATCATTTAAATTCTCTTATGCAGTTAGGTATACTAAATTTAAATCAACAGACAGCTCTACTACAAGAACAAATAGATTTACTTTGGGAAACCCATATGGTGACCTGTACTCCCCTATACCATCACATTTGCGTTACGCCAGCCAAGGTGTCAAATGCTTCTGCTCAACTTAAGATGTTAAATGCATATTTGTCAGGGCCTTGGAATCGCAACTTTACTAATTTCACATTCATTTTAGCTACACAGATTATTGCTATTAATGATACAAGAGTTCCACCCGTCTCTGGGAACACATTGCTGAAAGGATTGCAATTTGCAGGCCGTCTCTTTAAGGAATGGAGTGGGTCCATGGCCCTAGGGCTAATCGCCCTGGGTGGTGTGGCTTTGTCCTTGGTCTGTCTCTGCTGTATGGCAAAAACTCAAGCCCAGCGCCAATTTCAGACCAAACAGGTCTTGATGTCTCTGGCAGCAGATAACCCCACTGGTCAAGTATGGCTGAGCTTACAAGATAAATGAGTGATCAATGACAGGGGATGTCTATCAACCTAAGACAGAGAGTCTGCAGGGCCTGGGCAGGCTTCTCCATGACGGGTAAGATAGATGTCGACATCTGAGGCAACCTAAGACAGATGCTCATTTATATTTAAGGAAGGGGCACCTGTGGGGTCCAACCCCCCTCCTGGGGAGTCTGCTGACCTGCTTGACTGACGTGACCAAGGATTGTTTGCCTCAAAACATCTTGTTCCACTCCCATTTTATGGCCAAACTGCAAGTTCCGTTTGCCCCAGGTGGCTCTTGCTTAACAGTAAACAACAGGATATGAGAACATGACCTTCTGACCCTGGTACTTTTCCACAGTACTGTAAGGCTGTATATATATTGCCCTCTGACTTCAATATGACAGAGAAAGAAGGAGGAAGGGAGAGAGAATGGGCATGCCAGGGCCTCCAGCCTCTGCAAACAAACTCCAGACACGTCGCGCCCCTTGTGCATCTGGCTAATGTGGTCTTCGAATCGAACCTGGGTCCTTTGGCTTTGCAGGCAAATGCCTTAACTGCTGAGCCATCCCTCCAGCCCAATAAACAGCATTCTTGAAGCACAAATGACCCAGTGATTGTCTTTTCAATCCTCGGCACCTCGCCCAGCTCGGGTCTTTTTGTGGTAGCACGGGCGCCACAGCTGGAGGTTCCACTGAGATTGGGAAAGAAGGAAACTGCTGAAGGATTGCTCCTGAAGGCTGGCCAGCCATAGAAGAAATAAGAGAGAAGTGCATTGAAAATGGGTACCGCTAGCTCTCATTCATTGCTAGTCGATCAGTTAGTTGAATTGCTAAGGAAACAAGGTAAGGGCATTAAACATATTACAGCAAGAAATTTTATTAAGACTTTGCAGAAGGCAAGCCCTTGGTTTTGGTTTGGGAGCCTTAATGTTTGGACTGGGAACAAGTGAAACTTGATTTCAAAAGATCCTTCATAGGGACGGACCCGAGAGCATTCCTATAGCTACCTTCTTGTGGCACTTGGTTAAGGATGCTCTTGTTAGTGGTAAAGAAAAAGTGAAAGAGCAATTGGCCGAGGCGGAACAGCTTTTTACTGAAACTCAAGAACAGGAGTCAATTAAATCTTTTCAGAATTCTGATAAGTTCTCCTCTGATTCCTCGCTTTCTTCTAGCAATGAGGACTCTGAGGAAGAGAAAACATTAGAAAATGACATAAAAACCTTAAGAAAGAAAAATTAAAAGGCTCACTCCCACGGACCGGCCTATGCACCGCTGCCTCTCACATTTCTCACAGAACGTCCTCCTGCGTATAACTCTAACTTCTCTCCCTGTCAGCCATCCGCCCCTTCAGAGGGACCAGAGGGAGGGGTGGCATTCCCTGTTATAGAAACTACTAATGCACTGGGACAGGCACAAAGACAACATACCCCTCTAAATTTTAAAGACATTAAGCAATTAAAGGAGGCTGTGACAGCATATGGGCCCCATGCTCCTTTTATCCTGGCTATTTTTGAATCTTTTAGAGCTCTAAATTGCACTCCTAGTGACTGGCAACAGCTATGCCGTGCCACCTTGTCTGGAGGTAATTACCTATTGTGGCGAGAATTCTAGGAGCTCTGTAAACAAACAGCGCAACATAATGTGGCTGCTGGATTCCCCAGTAGAAATTTGGACATGCTAACAGGAACTGGGCAATATGCCGATTTGCAGCAACAAATTTTATATGACCCTGCTGTATATGCACAAGTTAACGTGGCTGCCACTAGAGCCTGGAAGGCCTTGCCTAATAAGTCTGCTGGAGATCAATTATTTCTTCAAGGGCCCTCCGAGCCATATTCTGAATTTGTCAATCGTCTTCTTCAATTAGCTGGGAGAATGTTTGGAGACGCAGAGACAGCTATGCCTGTAGTAAAACAACTGGTATTTGAAAATGCTAACAGATATTGCAAGGAGGCTCTGAGACCTCATACTAGCAAAAGTCTCAATGATTTCATTCGTATTTGTAGAGACATAGATGGGAATCATATAATGGGTCAGGTTATAGCTTCTGCTATGAGAGGATTAGGCAGGAGAACTGACTTAGGGGCCAGGCCTAAGACATGTTTCGGTTGCGGGCAAGCTGGACATTTTAAAAAGAATTGCCCTCAAGGGGGTGCGGCTCCTCCTGCACCTCCACGACCCCCGCCCAGATTATGCACTAAATGCCGTAAGGGGCATCATTGGAGCAATGAGTGCCGATCAAAGTGGGATGCAGCAGGCAATCTGATTCAGGAAATGGGAGGAGGGGCCTGCCTCGGGCCCCCTCAACAGCAGGTGTACGGGGCCATGGACATGCCTGCTGCTCACCCTATTCAGTTTGTTCCCAACAGAAACCCTTTTGTATCCAAGACCTTGTCAGAGGCACCCCAGGAAGTGCAGGATTGGACCTCTGTTCCGCCACCCGAGCAATATTAACTCCTCAAATGGGCCCCTCAGGCTCTAGGCACTGGGGTCAAGGGCCCTTTACCAAAGGGATCCATGGGATTGATACTTGGAAGAAGCAGTGCTTTGATGAGGGGAATCAAGGTTATACCAGGAATTATCGATGAGGATAGCCAAGGAGAAATTAAGATCATGGTCGAGGCCAACAAGGGAATTACAGTTATACATAAGACGCTAGGTTGCTCAGTTGATATTATTACCAAAATTTGCTGCTAACAATCCTTTTTAGAAAAAGGAATGAGGGGAAGATGGTTTCGCTCTGCGGGAGAACCTATTGCCTGTTGGGTATCCACTCTTGAATCCAGACCTATGATGGAGCTCGTAGTTGATGGCCAGCCATTTCAAGGGCTTTTAGATACTGGGGCTGATACTTCTACCATTACATTCGAGACCACATTAAACCTTATTTCAGACCAAACCAGTAGAAACATCACTATTAAATCTGCTGCATGTATGATGTCGCTTTTCCTTTTATTGTAACTAATGAAACTCCCTGGGAGATATCCTCAATTGTTCTTCACAGGACTGCCACCTGAAGACTTGCTGGGACCAAGAAAACTGGCATTGGTGGTATGGATCCCTGGCATTGTTCCCTTCCAGTGGAGCATGACGGACAGATGCAGCTGATTCTCACTCGTCAGAAAAGAAACTTTGGCGTATCTGCAGCTATCGTCGCTGCAATTGCTGCCGCTGCTGCCGCAGCTACTGTTGCTGGCGTAGCCCTTTCCCAATCAATCTGCTGTTACAGCGAGCACTGTGGACTTGCTCTCAGGGGAAGTGGCTTCTGCACTCAATACTCAAAATCATTTAAATTCTCTTATGCAGTTAGGTATACTAAATTTAAATCAACAGACAGCTCTACTACAAGAACAAATAGATTTACTTTGGGAAACCCATATGGTGACCTGTACTCCCCTATACCATCACATTTGCGTTACGCCAGCCAAGGTGTCAAATGCTTCTGCTCAACTTAAGATGTTAAATGCATATTTGTCAGGGCCTTGGAATCACAACTTTACTAATTTCACATTCATTTTAGCTACACAGATTATTGCTATTAATGATACAAGAGTTCCACCCGTCTCTGGGAACACATTGCTGAAAGGATTGCAATTTGCAGGCCGTCTCTTTAAGGAATGGAGTGGGTCCATGGCCCTAGGGCTAATCGCCCTGGGTGGTGTGGCTTTGTCCTTGGTCTGTCTCTGCCGTATGGCAAAAACTCAAGCCCAGCGCCAATTTCAGACCAAACAGGTCTTGATGTCTCTGGCAGCAGATAACCCCACTGGTCAAGTATGGCTGAGCTTACAAGATAAATGAGTGATCAATGACAGGGGATGTCTATCAACCTAAGACAGAGAGTCTGCAGGGCCTGGGCAGGCTTCTCCATGACGGGTAAGATAGATGTCGACATCCGAGGCAACCTAAGACAGATGCTCATTTATATTTAAGGAAGGGGCACCTGTGGGGTCCAACCCCCCTCCTGGGGAGTCTGCTGACCTGCTTGACTGACGTGACCAAGGATTGTTTGCCTCAAAACATCTTGTTCCACTCCCATTTTATGGCCTAACTGCAAGTTCCGTTTGCCCCAGGTGGCTCTTGCTTAACAGTAAACAACAGGATATGAGAACATGACCTTCTGACCCTGGTACTTTTCCACAGTACTGTAAGGCTGTATATATATTGCCCTCTGACTTCAATAAACGGCATTCTTGAAGCACGAATGACCCAGTGATTGTCTTTTCAATCCTCGGCACCTCGCCCAGCTCGGGGTCTTTGTGGTAGCGCGGGCGCTACATCAGGGTGTCCTTGAACTCATGGCGATCCTCCTACCTCTGCCTCCCTAGTACTGGGATTAAAGACATGCGCCACCACACCTGGTATTAACTTTTTTTCTCTTTTTTTGGACATAGGGTCTCACTCTAGCCCTGGCTGACCTGGAATTCACCCTGTAGTCTCAGGCTGGCCTTAAACTCAAGTACAGCAATCCTACCTCTACTTCTTGAGTGCTGGAATTAAAGGTATGTGCCACCATGCCCAGCTATTTTAACTTTTAAAAAATTTTTATTAGAGACAGAGAGAGGGAGGGAGGGAGAGAGAGAGAGAGAGATATAGATAGATAGATAGATAGATAGATAGATATGGAGAGAGAGAGAGAGAGAGAGAAAGAATGGGCGTGCCAGGGCCTCTAGCCACTGCAAATGAACTCCAAATGCATGCGCCCCTTGTGATCTGGTTGACGTGGGACTGGAGAATCGCAACTGGGTCCTTAGGCTTCACAGGCATGCGCCTTAACCATGAAACCATCTCTCCAGCCCATGTTTTAACTTTTTTGAGGCAGGGTCTCCCAGCAATCCTCCTACCTCAGCATCCTGAGAGCTAGGATTAAAGGTGTGTACCACTACACCTGGCTAAACTGGCTTTTATGCCTTAAAAAAGTACCTTGGGGGAGGCAGTAGGAGGAGGATCACCATGAGTTCGAGGCCACCCTGAGACTACATAGTGAATTCCAGGTCAGCCTGGGCTAAAGCGAGAACCTACTTTGAAAACAACAACAGCAACAAAAATTTTAAAAGTTCCTTGGGCTGGAGAGATGGTTTGGTGGTTAAATGTTCTTCCTCCAAAGCATGAGGGGACCTGAGGCTGAATGAGTTCAAATCTCCATGTACTACGTAGGACAGCTGGTGTGGCCTCGTGTGCCTGTAATAGAGGAGCAGAGACCTGGGGGGGGGGTCTTCAGAGCCCTGCAAGTGGTATAGTTAGTAAAAGACTCTAGCTCAAAACAATGCCGGGCAGAGTGATGGAACGGCTAAGTCTCCTGAGTGCTACAGTGCCTGTGGAGTGGATTCAAATGCAGTAGAGGACAGTGACCACCAGAGGCACTGCAGGCCCAGCGTGCTGCTCAAGGCTTTCAGGCAGCGACTGTGCAACATGTGCCACCTACTGGGTCTGCACAACTTTTCTGGTTTTAGTTCACTGGGTGCTGATGCAGCCTTGTGGGATCAGGGCTTCACCTTCTCAGTGAGGATCCCAGACTCTCACAGCCGCTAAGTTGCCTGGCTTCCAGAGCCAGGGCCCAGACACCTGCCCCCACCGCAAGCTGCCAGGTGACAGAAGGTCATGTCCCTTTGACAAAGGGATTCAGGGATATTAAGACCACAGGACAAAGCCGTGAGGCTTATTGCTGATGGAAACTGGGGTCTCTAAAGCTGGCCAAGTGCTCTGCCATTGAGCCACACTCCAAGCCTTTGTTCCTTAAATCTATTTTTTTTTCAAGGTAGGGTTTCACCTTAGCTCAGGCTGACCTGGAACTCACTCTATAGTCCCAGGCTGGTCTTGAACTCCCAGCAATCCTCCTACCTCTACCTCCTGAGTGCTGGGATTAAAGGCATGAACCACCACACCTGGCCCTTAATTCTTCAACATTCCACCATGTGGCTCAGTGTTTGGGTTTTTTACCCACCCCATGGCTATCGAGGAAGAACTGGAGAGGAGAGATGGTGAGAGTGGGGGGAACTGAGGAGGGGTTCTTGAAGACCCACTTTGCCTGTGGTGACCCCACCTTTTCCTGGCTCCAAGTCCAAGATGCCCAATATGGAAAGAGGCCCCTCTTCCTGGTGATCAGTGAAATGGGGCAATTACCTGGCTGCAAGTTCTCAGAAGGAAGAATGAATGAGAGTCGTTCCTAACAGGAAGGGCTCAGAAGGAAGAATGAATGAGAGTCGTTCCTAACAGGAAGGGCTCAGAAGGAAGAATGAATGAGAGTCGTTCCTAACAAGAAGGGCTCAGAAGAAAGAATGAATGAGGGTCATTCCTAACAGGAAGGGCACTGGGTGTGAAGGGCAGCAGTGAGGATCCTGCAGAGGAAACAAATAGGACTTGGGGGGGGGAGGGGTCCAAGGTTTTGGAGTCCAAATCATGAGTTGGGGTGTGTCTCAGTCTTGCAGGTCTGTGGAGAGGGAAGCTGCAAGAGAAGAGGAAAAGATCTGAGTTTGAGTCAACAGTGAAGTCTCATGTCTACTGGAAGGACGGAAGAAAGGAGAGAAGGAATGGAAGTGGTTTGTAGTTTAGAAGAGCAAATTGGGGAACAAGAAGAAATGCCCGGCAGAGGGAAAGACTTAGCAGGTTTCTAAATCAAACCCTGTACTGGACTTAATCAAGGGAGTTTGCTCTAGAAATGCAAAGAACACTCAAAGTCAGAAAACTTACAACTCAGGCAGAGGTAGGAAGATTGCTGTGAGTTCGAGGCCTGAGACTACCTAGTGGATTCCTGGTCAACTCTATTCAAAAAACCAAAAAAAGAAGAAGAAAAAAGAGAAAACTTACCCTTCATGTAGTTCATCATTAGAACAGTGAAGGAAAAGGAAAAACACAGTTTCTGGTGTCTGGTGGGTGGTTTGGGAATTGAACCTGGGCCAGTAGGCTTTGTAAACAAGTGCCTTTAACCACTGAGCCATCTTCCCAGGCCCCTTGTTTGTGCTTTTTTTTTTTTTTTTCAAGGTAGAGTCTCACTCTAGCCCAGGCTGGCCTGGAACTCATCCTGTAGTCCCAGGCTGGCTTTCAAACTCATGTTGATCTCCTACCTTTGCCTCCAGAGGGTTGGAATTAAAGGCTTTGCAGCATCATGCCCAGCTGTTTATTTTTGGAGAGAGGGTCTCATGTAGCCTAGGGTAGCCTTGAACTCCTGATCCTCCTCCTTCCACCTACCATGTGCTGGGATTATAGGTATGTGCCACCATGCTGGGCTCAACAAATGGTGATTCAAAAACCTAAGGACTGGAGGTGTGGCAAGGCCCTGGGTCTCACTCCCAGTATGTAGGGATGTGAGAAGGATGTGATATGAGCTTACACCCTGTAATCCTGTCCTCTATTGTGAAACAGACAGACAGACAAACATCTTTGGTGGTGCCAGAGATCAAACCCAGGGCATCATATAATGCTCCACCATTGAGGTGCATTCCCAGCTGGGATTATTTGAATCCTACTAGGATAACCTCCATCCTCTTACCACAACAATCAGAGAAGGAAAACCAGTTAATTGGTACCTGTCCTAGGTTAGGTTTGGCTAGCTACTCTATCAAGGTCAGAGGCTCAGAGGGAGTTCCCTGCGGCTGCGGGGAAAGACAATTCCTTGTTCATTAACAGCAGCTTCTGGATGCCTGCCCTTCTCTCTCTGGAAGGAATGGAGTGCACTGAGTCCTGGCAGCACTGCAGCCATTTCGGCTCCAGGAAGGATGGTATGGAGGATGAAGCGATCCTGAGGGAGACAGAGTAGAGAGAAAGCAACCAGGTTCTTGTTGGTGCTGGGAACCACTTAAACATAGCCACCTGAGCTGGGCGTGGTGGTGCACGCCTTTCATCCCAGCACGCGGGAGGCAGAGGTAGGAGGACTGCCGAGAGTTCGAGGCCAGCCTGAGAATACATAGTAAATTCCAGGTTCAGCCTGGACTAGAATGAAACCCACCTTGAAAAATCAAAAACAAACAAACAAACAAACAAACAAAAAAAAACGAGATCTCTGTCTTCCTCTCTCCAAAAAAAAAAAAAAAGCCACCTGAAGCCCACTGTACTGCCACACACACACACACATACATGCACCTGCAAAAATGAACACACATGTATGCATACCTACACAAATACATGTGTCCACCTACACACAAACACACACATGCATGTACACCACATGTACACACACACACAAACAAAAGTAAAATTAACCTCAGAAAGAACCTGCAGAAGGACCCCATCGTTGGCATTCTCTAGCAAGTGATTAATACAAGGTTATGTCTCATTTTTAATCATTTTTAATTTTTTTTTTTTTTTTTTTTTTTTTTTTGGTTTTTCAAGGTAGGGTTTCACTCTAGCCCAGGCTGACCTGGAATTCACTCTGTATTCTTGGGTGGCCTCGGACTCACAGCGATCCTCCTACCTCTGCCTCGCGAGTTCTGGGATGAAAGGCATGCGCTACCACGCCCGGCTTAAGAATCATTTTTTTCTGACCAAACAAGATCATGGACGTTTCTAGAGCAGTTTCCCCTTCCAACCTGTACTTTCTGTGGAGGAGAAGCTTAAGACTGGCAGGAGGGGCTGGAGAAATGGCTCAGCAGTTAAGATACTTACTTCCCTGAAAAACCTAACAGACCTGACTTTAATTCCCCAGTCTCATGTAAAGCCAAATGCACAAAGTGGCACATGCATCTGGAGTTTGTTTGCAGGGGACAGAGGTCCTGGTATACCCATTCTCCTTCTCGCTCTCTCTTCTTAAATAAATAATAAATAAATAAATAAATAAATAAATAAATAAAAATAAGACTGACAGGAAAATCTGAGTGAAATGGACAGTTCTCATGTACCACTTGGTCCCCTCAGCTCTCCCCGTTTGGCTGCTGTGTACATTGATGGCAAATGATAAACACGTGAGTCTATGTGAAAGTCCATAGTTTACATTAGGCTTCACTGCTTGTGTTGACTACAATGTGCTGACAAGTCCATAATGATATCACTGCATTAGCCCACAGACTAAGTTTCATTGCCTTACAAATTCCCTGTGCTCCATTCACCCCCCTCCCCACATGCAAGTTTCTTATGGTCACCACAGCTTTGCCTTTTGCAGAATGTCATATAGTTGGAAGGGTATTTGAGATTTCTTTGTGTCTTTTTATGGTTTACTAGTTCTTTGCCTTCTCTCCCCTTTTCCTCTTCTTTCTTCTTCTTCTCCTACTCCTTTTTTTTTGTTTGTTTATTTGTTTTTGGTTTTTCGAGGTGAGGTCTCCCTCTAGCCCAGACTGACCTGGAATTCACTATGTGGTGTCAGGATGGCCTTGAACTCACAACAATCCTCCTACCTCTGCCTCCTGAGTCCTAGAATTAAACATGTGGGCCACCACACCCAGCCTCATTATGATTTTTGAACTTCTGATCCTCTTGTCTGCACCTCCCCGGTGTTGGATTACAGGCATGTACCACCATGCCCAGTTTGTGTGATGCTAGGGATGGTACCCAGGATTTTGAACACACAAAGCAAGCACTCTACTAATTGAGCTACATCTGATGAATTATACCCCACAGTATGGATCTACCCATTTGTCGAATTTGCTTTGTTTAGGACAGGGCCTCATTATGTAGTCCAGGGGCCTTAACTTGCAATACTCCTTCCTCAGCTTCCCGGGTGCTGGTATTATAAACACGTACCCAGCTTTCTGGCTAGTTTTTTTTGTTTTTGAAGTAGGGTCTCACTGTAGCCCAGGCTGACCTGGAATTCACTCTGTAGTTTCAGGGTAGCCTCAAACTCATGGTGATCCTCCTCCCTCTGCCTCCCGAGTGCTGAGATTAAAGACTGTGCCACCATCCCCAGCCTTGGCTTTTTTTTGTTTGTTTATTTTCCTTTTGCTTTTTCAAGGTAGGGTCTCGCTCTAGCCCAGGCTGACCTGGAATTCACTATGTAGTCTCAGGATGGCCTTAAACTCAGAGCAATCCTCCTACCTCTGCCTCCCAAGTGCTGGGATTAAAGGCATGCACCACCATGCCTAGCTTTGGCTTGGTTTTAAATTAAAAATCCTAGCTAGATGTGGTGGTGCACACCTTTAATCTCAGCACTCAGGAGGCAGAGATAGGAGGATAAAGGTAAATTCGAGGCTACCATGAGACTACATAGTAAATTCCAAGTCAACCTGAGCTAGAGTAAAACTCTACCTCAAAAAAAAAAAAAAAAAAATCAGCCAGGCGTGGTGACGCACGCCTTTAATCCCAGCACTCGGGAGGCAGAGGTAGGAGGATCACTTTGGGTTCAAGGCCATCCTGAGACTACATAGTGAATTCCAGGTCAGTCTGGGCCAGAGTGAGACCCTACTTTGAAAAAGCAAAAAAAAAAAAAAAAAAAAAAAAAAATCAATCAATAAAAGCCAGGCATGGTGGGTGGTCCTTGTCTCTAATCCTAGCATGTGGGAACCTGGGGCAGAAGGACCGAGGGTTTAAGGCCAGCCTGGGCTACACCATGAGCTCATAGTTAACCTGCTCAAAGGGGACACCAAAAAAGCCCTTCATTTAGGATGGAAATGTTTTGGGAGAGAGGAGGCATGCAGTGTTGGTGCTGGGACAGTGTGATGGGCAGGGAGACTTGGGCAAAGCAGGGCTGCCAGGAGGAAAGACGGATGGCAGCAGAAGGTGCTGAGTGGGCGCCCTGGGCCTTGGGGCCATCCGGGAGGGGGAGGAGGCATGACAGGTGCTAGAGCTTCTGAGAGCTGACGTTGCTCCGATTTGTGCTGCGTCTCAAGGAATTTCCTGCCAGGCTTGTAGGAGCCACTTACCACCGTCTCTACCTCTTCCTAGCAGCTGCTGTCTGGAAAGGCTGACCAGAGTTGTCCTTTTGTGAACACAATGTACGACTTTCCCAGAAAGCCAGGAGCTTAGAACCTGGGCACTTAGAATCTTCCTGACCAAACTGCCAGGGCCTAAATCAGCAGCTGCCATTGTCCATCTACCTCTAGACCTTCAGGGCAGCAGGATGGGGGAGTCAACTCCACACAATCTCTGTTCCAAGATCCTCCCATCTCACAACTGGACAGAGGCTCAAAGCCCATCTGATCCACCCTTGTCTGCCATGGGCATCGCTTCAGCAAATCCCCTTCAGGGGGCCTTACAAGCCTGTCCATCTGCAGGGCCCAGGCGGCTTCTTCACTTTTAGAAAGCTTAAATGCTCAGGAAGCTTTTCTGATACCTGAAACTCTCCTCCCTGCAGCCTCAAGCCAGTTCTCCACAAGGTCATTTCCATGAACAGTCACACCGGTATTTGCAGCCCTTAGCCTGGCACGGTTCCTGCCTCCACATCCGGTGTCAGGCCCTCTTTGCACTCAGACTTGCCCTGGAGAACTGAGCAATCCTGTGTAGTCAGGTTCTTTGCCCTCTAGAGGATCTGTGTAGACTTCCTACTTCCACTGGCTTGTGCCGGGAGCTACCATCTCCAAGGGCTTGTGTCTGTAACCCTCTCCACACTGATTGGCCTGTTTTCCAACAGATCAGGCAACCCACCCTAGTCACTATAGCCTTTCCCACTGAATCTATTAAGATTTTCTTTTTTTGAGGTAGGGTTTCACTCTAGCCCAGGCTGACCTGGAATTAACTATGTAGAATTAAGATTTTTTTTGAGATAAGGTCTCATGTAGAATAGTCTGGTCTTGAACTTGCTATGTAGCTGAGGATAACCTTGAATTCCTGATACTCCTGTGCTTACCTCTGGCTTACTTTTAAAAAAATAATTTGAGAGACTGACAGAATGAATGCATGCACCAGGGCCTCTAGCCTCTGCAAACAAACTCCAGACACATGCACCACCATGTGCACCTGGTTTCACGTGGGTACTGGGGAATTGATCCTGGGCCCTTAGGCTTTATAAGCAAGTACCTTAACTGCTGAGCCATCTCTCCAACCTGGCTTACTATTTTTTTTTTTTTAATGCAAGAGAAAAAAAAAGAGAAATGGCACACCACGGCCTCCAGCCACTGCAATTGAACTCCAGATGCATGCACCCCCTTGTGGACATGTGCGATATTGCTTGCTTGCATCACTGTGTGAGACCTGGAGAGCTGAATATCAGTCCTTAGGTTTCACAGGCAAGCGCCTTAACTGCTAAGCCATCTCTCCAACCCCATGGCTTACTTTTAAAAAAATATTTTAGTGGACCAGAGTGAGACCCTACCTTGCAAAACCAAAAAAATATATATATTTTTTTTTTAGGCTGGAGAGATGGCTTAGCAGTTAAGGCGCCTGCCTCCTAAGCCTAAGAACCCAGTTCCAATCTCCAGGTCCCACGTTTAGCCAGATGCAAAGTGATGCAAGGGCGCAATGCTGCACTTGATCACAAGGGGGTGCACACATCTGGATTTCGTTCACAGCAGCTGAGAGACTGCTGGCACGCCCATCTCTATCTGTCTCCTTCTCCCTCTCTGTCTCTCTCTGTGTCTCTCTCCAAAAATAAATAAGATAATTTTTTTAAAAAAGAGAAAAAATATTTTAGGCCGGGGTGGTGGCACATGCCTTTAACCCCACCACTCTGGAGACAGAGGTAGGGGGATCACTGTGAGTTGGAGGCCAGTCTGGAACTACAGAGTGAATTTCAGGTTAGCCTGATGCTAGAGTGAGACTCTACTTTGAAAAACGAAAATTTTTCATTTTTATTGATTGTATGTGTGTATGGAGATCACAGATGCAGACACCACTTTGCATCTGGCTTTACATGGGTGGCTAGTAAATTGAATCTGGGCCAGCAGGCTTTGCAAATAAACACCTTTAACCACTAGGCAATCTCCCCAGTCCCCATGGCTTACTTTTTCAGACTGTTATTCACGTTGCCTTTGACCTCTCAATCCTCCTGCTTCAGCTTCTTGAGTAGCCAGGAATAGACTTGTCCTACTAGGTGTTCTTTTTAATATTTTTATTTGCATGTGTGTGTGCATATTTGTGTGCATGCACACACACACATGCTAGGGTTTCTTGCTACTGCAGATGAACACCAGATACTTGTGCCTTTTTTTTTTTTTTAAGGTGTGCCTGGCTTTACATGGTATTGGGGAATCGAACCCAAGACAGCAGACTTTGCAAGCAAGTACCTTTAATCACTAAGCCATCTCCCCAGACTTCTGCCCCTGGCCTTTTTGGTGGAGACAAGGTCTAGCTGTCTAGCCTCCTCTAGCACCACCACACCCAGCTGCCACTTGTTTTTCATGTTCTGGTCTGCAACTGACAGGTCCTTTACATTGCCCATTGCCCTCAGCAATCTGTGCAAGCCTCAGCATGTTTTCAGTTTGCATCTTGGCTACATTTGTCAGAGATTCAACCATCTTGGTATAGGTCTCTTCTTGCCTTTCCCCCATATTCTGACTGACACGTGACCTACTTAGCAAACCCTCATCCTGGTGAATAGTTTAACCACAGACTTGTCAGTGAATTGGCACTGGTGGCAATTATCCTTTGGTTTCATAATCTAGCCACCAGTCTCATGGGTTCATTGGTGGGCCAAGTGAGCCATGCTCTCTTTCACTGTTCCCTCTCCCCAGAGCCAAATGTCAGCTGGGAATGAAGGCATACATCTGCAATCCCAGCATTTGGAAGGCTAGCGGCAGTAGAATGGACAATCTGCGGACAGTGTGAACTATATAGTAAGACTCAGAACCAAAAATAACAAACTTCCGGGCTGGAGAGATGGCTTAGCCTGGTTCCAATCTCCAGGTCCCACATTTAGCCAGATGCAAAGTGATGCAAGGGCGCAATGCTGCACTTGACCACAAGGGGGCGCACACATCTGGATTTCGTTCACAGCAGCTGAGAGACTGCTGGCACGCCCATCTCTATCTGTGTCCCTCTCACTCTCTATCTCTGTGTCTTTCTCAAAAAAAAAAAAAAAAAAAAAAAAACCTTCCCAAACCTAATTTTTTTCCCCCGAGGTAGGGTCTCACTCTAGCCCAGGATGACCTGGAATTCACTATGTAGTCTCAGGGTGACCTCAAACTCATGACAATCCTCCTACCTCTGCCTCCTGAGTGCTGGGATTAAAGGCGTGCACCACAACATCTGGCAAAACCTAATTCTTTGAATGCACTATTTCCTATTCTTTATCCCTAGTTAAGAACTAACAGCATTATTTTGATATTAAAAGTATAAATTGAGGCTGGGCATGGTGGAGCACACCTGTGATACCCGCAATCATGAGGAAGTGACAGGAAGGTCATCCTAAGTGCAAGGCCAGCTTGGTCAACACAGTGAGACCCTATCTCAAAAAAATATAGACTGAATTATGGCAATGCTTAATACCAATTATATATTTATTTCCATACTAAATCTATGTCAGGGCATTATTTAGATTATTCCAGTTTGTTCTAGAATGCATTTAAAACAAAGACTAGATGGGCATGGTGGCACACGCCTTTAATCCCAGCACTTAGGAGGCAGAGGTAGAAGAACACTGGGAGTTCAAGGCCAGCCTGAGAGTACAAGTCAGCCTGGGCTACAGTGAGACCCTACCTTAAAAAAACAAACAAACAAAAAAAAAAAAAACGAAGACTAGATAGCCAGAAGTCATGGTTTACATCTGTAATCCCAGCACTCAGGAAGCTGAGGAGCTGAGGAGGAGGACTGTCAAGAGTTTAAGGCCAGCTTGGGCTACAGAGTGAGTTCCAGGTTAGCCTGGGCTAGAGTGAGATCCCATCTCCAAACACAAATAAATAAAATGAAGACTAGAATAGCTAGTGCTAACCAACCCCCAATGTCCCAAGTGCCCTGGTATTAAGAGACTGCAGCAGTTCTGCTGACGTTTCCATTTATTACCGCAGCAGACACTGCTCTGAAAGTGCAGCTCTGCCCGCCCCCCCCCCCCCCCCCCGCCACAGCTCTGCTCCTGACAAACACTTGCAAATTCACTCTCGAATCGTTGACAGACTTCTCTCTGGATAGAGAAATACTGCCATGGCCAGTGTCACAGACATCACACACATGAACAGAAGGACACAGAGAAGGGCTCTAGAGAGGGGTAGGGGCCAGTTTCAGACAGAAAACAGTAATGGAGGCAGGGAGATCAGCCCCATTTTGACTCTCCCTTCTCCAGCAGCAGTATCATGTTGGTCACATCAGCCCTGGTAGGCCTTTTCCCATCTATTTCTAGAACAGGTGATACTATAACCATAACCAAGTTAAATTCAGTCTACCGGAAGCCTATGCAATCAACATAAATGGAGATGCCTTTCAGGCTAGTTTGAAAGAATGGGTGTTTGGGTAAACCATCAATCTGCCCCTTAAAGCAATTATACAGAGCACTTGGGAGAATGCTAGGCTTAAAATATTGCCTATCAAGGAGAGCCCCTTGCTGTAACTGGCACAGGTTAGGTATATATTTGTTTTGTTTTTTTGAGGCAATCTCATTCTAGCCCAGGCTCACCTCCAACAAATGGCAATCCTCCTACCTCAACCTCCACATCCAGGTAGGTCAGCGAAGTTTTGATGGCCCAAAAAAAAAAAAAAATTGACTGTCAAATATTGCAAGACCAAGAGGAAGGGGAAACATGAACAAACGGGAAGTGACCACTAGGGCTGATGTAGCCTCACATATAGGCACACTGCGCGCGCGCACGCACGCACGCACGCACGCACACACACACACACACACACACACACACCAGTCAGGGAGATGCCCCAAGGAAGGCAAAACTCAGACATCTGCTCTTTGGAATTGTCATGGCAATATAAGCGGCGAGCATAAAGGCCACCTGGCTATGTCGTCTCCAGAGACAGCCTTTGTCCCCAATGGTAGCCAAAGACACTCCTGTTCTTGCCTGAGCCTTTCACAACCATCTGCACCCCAGAATGCCTTCTTCATATTCCTGGAGTTTCAATCAAGTTTCACCTGTACCAAAAGCACCCCGTCCTGGCTTCTGTACTCCCTGTTCTTTCAGAGAACAGCATCCCCACGCAGCGGTGATTCGAAGGGATTCAGAGGCTGGGAAGTCAGAAGAGATGTCTGTTGCTCTTGTATGATTCCTGACACCTGCTGTGAGAGTCCCCAGGCTTCAAGGACATGTTTTAGAGAGAGGCCTTCATTTAAGGCACTGCGACCTCTGCTCACCAGAGCCAAGTATGACAGCGCTGCTCGCAGCTCCTGCAGCTCTCATCACCTCCTTGGATTCTGGGTGTTCTTTGACCTCTCTGGCCTCAGTCCTGGAGTCAGGTGGCCCAGCTTCTCTGATGAGGGGCAACCTGCAGGAGCCTTCACAAGGCCTCTCTCTGGGCATCATGGATCTGCACACATCTGCTTACATTCTAGGTGATGAGGACTGAAAGCAGCACTTTACATCCATTGCAGACAGGCACAGCCATCAAGTTAAGCATCCAGCAAGGTCACCTTTTCTTCAGATGTCCCAGTTTCAGGATTGAAGAAATGTATACACTAAATGTCAACAGGTGACAATAACCAGCTGTCACTCCCTTCCTCAATGTGGGGCATGAAAGGACCCTCAGAAACAGGCTTGGCACACAGGCCCCGCTCATATGGGAAGCTGGTTTCAGTCACTGCTCTCAGCTCTAAGCCTGCACTTGGGACCTGTGCTGTAATCTAGCTCCCAATTGGACTTACATCACCCCTAAGTTATGTCAGCAGAACCAATGCTGCCTGCGGATTGGATCACCCAAGTTCCACAGGGGGAAGTGCAGGGAATAAAGTGGAAATGACACAAAACCCTAGGTAGTCATACATCAATGACATCCTCAGAGTGGAAGAGGAAAACACAGCAATTTAACGGCAGAGCTAGAAGAGCCATTCAGTTCTCCTGGGACTCTCAGCAGAGGCTGTTTATGGGTGTGCAGGCATTCGGCATTCATAATACTGATAACCCTCAGCCCCAGCATAGGCATGTACACATGGCCACAGTGTCCTTTTCACAGCAAGAGTACAACAGGACACCAAGAGGCATCTAGACAGCACACAGCAAGATAAAAGGCTGCATTCCCCTCCCCCCCCACAGAACCCCATTAAAAAACAATGTTCATCTCTTACAAAGTCCCATTTTCCATCTTTGTGGGTTATAAAGTCAGTGATGCTGGAGGGTGTCTAGTGGAATCCATCCTCCAGGAATGAGTGCAAAAGGGGAGTACATGGCTCAGGTACATCCCTTCAGTGAGCAGACAGAAGGACTACCTGGAGCCTCCCATCCATTTCGGACAGACACACAGAAAGAAAAGGGTTATTGCCAGCTTGTGTACTTTCACAATGTGATTTTTGTATTTCGAAAGCTTGAATTGTCCCTGAAAGAGAAAATGGAGAAATAGAGTATTCAATACATGCTGTCTATACACAATGACACACATATAGGGGTGGACTCAACTCTACACCCCAGGACCTTCCTTCTTCACTTGCAAGTCTAATGCCAAATAGCAACCTGCCTCCAGGTCTTGCACAAACTTCCATCCTCTGGTTTGCAAAAGCCAAAGATTAGCAACCACTCAAATGCAGATCTGGAGGGCTCTGGTTAAGCATTAATGTTACAGCACATTCACACAATAGAACACTGAAACTTTAAAGGAAAAAGAGGAAGCTTTCTAATATGGAAAGAGCTCCAAGACCAACTGACAATCTCAGGTGGGAAACAGTAGGTTTATACAATAGCTACTTTGGTGTGGGTGGAGCTGGGGGAGAAAGGTTACACACTTATGCACAAGATGGCTCATATATCTGGAGTTTGTTTGCAGTGGCTACAGGCATGCCCATTCTCTCAAATAAATAAATGAAAATAAAATGTTACAAAAACAGGAACAGGGGCTGGAGAAATGGCTTAGCAGTTAAGGCATTTGCCTGCAAAGCCAAAGGACCCAGGTTCGATTCCCTAGGACCCACGTAAGCCAGATGTATAAGGGACACATGTGTCCGGAGTTCGTCTGCAGTGGCTAGAGGTCCTGGCGTGCCCATTCTCTCTCAATCTCTCTCTCTCCTCTCTGCTTGAAAAAAAAAAAACAGCAACAGTGTTTCATGGGTGGGGCAGACAGGGCCCAGTGGCCACTGGGCAGGGGGCGTAAGGGGAAAAGAGCCACAATCAGACCATGCAATAAACAAAAACTAACTTGCTCTGTACAAATCTTCCATTTCAAACTGAACTGCTAAGCCAATTGTGGTTAGGCATGCCTTTAATTCCAGCACTCTGGAGGCTGATGTAGGAGGATCATCGTGAATTTGAGGCTAGCCTGGGCTAAAGAGTAAGTTCCTGGTCAGTGCTTGGACTAGAGTAAGACTCTGCCTCAAAAAAAAAAAAAAAAAAAAAAAAAAAAAAAAAAAAAAAGACTGGGCATGGTGGTGCACGCCTTTAATCCCAGCACTTGGGAGGCAGAGGTAGGAGGATCATGGTGAGTTCGAGGCCACCCTGAAACTACATAGCGAATTCCAGGTCAGCCTGAGCTAGAGTGAGACCCTACCTGGAAAAAACAAAAAAAAAAAAAAAAAAAAAAAAAAAAAAAAACCAAGGGGCTGGAGAGATGGCTTAGTGGTTAAGCGCTTGCCTGTGATGCCTAAGGAACCCTGTTCAAGGCTTGATTCCCCAGCATCCATGTAAGCCAGATGCACAAGGTGGTGTGTATCTGAAGTTCCTTTGCAGTGGCTGGAGGCCCTGGTGCTCCCATTCTCTATCTGTCGCTCTCAAATAAATAAATAAAAAATAAACAAAAATTTTTTTAAACCCACCAAAACAAATGATAAAAATAAAAACCTCCAAAAAAAAAAACCACCACACCAGTAAATCAAAAAAGCTGAACTGTTTGCAAAAGGAGGCTCCTCCAGGTGTATCCCAGTGCCCTGTCATGGAAATGGCTAAACTTCAGAACGAAGACTATGTGAGGTAGGGGATCTCCTAGCACGTGTCCTGGTGTAAAGCATGTCTGTCTACTGGATGCACGCAAGCTTGGCCAGTCTTTCCTGCCCTACACTAGAAATCCAAGGACATCTCAGCAGGTCACATCACTACACCTGAATCTCAAAATTTCACCAAGTGCTCTGGCAGAGACTTTCTTTGGTGTTTTAGGTAGGGTCTCATTCTAGCCCAGGCTGACCTGGAATTCACTATGTAGTCTCAGGGTGGCCTCAAACTCATGGCGATCCTCCTACCTCTGCCTCCCGAGTGTTGGGATTAAAGATGTGTGCCACCATACCTGGCTCTGACAGGAACTTTAAAGGCCAACTAACTGCCACCCTAGCCCAGTGCTTCAGGGCATAAAATATGCCAGAAATTCTAAAACAGAAATCCTCATTCTTCTGATTTCCCTTTTAATTTTAAAAGGATACTATAGAAGCTCTAGCTTTACTGATATACTGTAAAACTGTTACAATTAACTGGGCTACGGCAACTGGTCCTAAGTAAAGAAATCCTGAACAATGCTCAGCCCAGCCAAATGGCAGCTTCCTCCCGCTTCTGGCTAGGTCCCCACTACAGAGAAAGACTGCAGACAAGTAACTGAGAGGAGGGGAGCTGCTCCTGGGGAAAAAGCTGGGAAGAAACTGGTGTTAACTCAGAAGCCACTGGCATTTTGTGATTTTTTTTGTTTTGTTTTTTGTGCTCAGGGCCTTGTGCTTACTAGGCAAGCACTCATTCACTGAGCTAAATCCCCAGCCCCTGCCACAGGCATTTTTGTAGCTGGCATGCATGAACCCGTGGTTCATTTATCAAGTTAGTGACCATTTCAATTGTTTTCATCTAAGGAGCTGAAAAGAGGTGCTCGTTTTTCTAAATGGCATAAAAATATTTCAAAAGGACAGACTCTGTCACAAGTAGCCAGCAGAAGACGACAAGGAGTCTCTTCACAGCACAGCACTGAGGAAAGCAGGTATAAAAGGTGAGGGTTTTCTGAGTTCCCTAGCGATGGTGTGCTGTCACTGGGCCTGCATTTCAGAAGATGTCTCTCCCACATGTACGGAATGCTGGAGAAAGTAACCATGCAGACATCGTCTCTGCTTCTTCCCTCTCAGTGCCACCTCCGTGCCCAGATTAAACCTGGACCAGTGGGTGCTGTCAGGGGGATTCTGCTCTTGTGACAAGAGTGAACAGAGAGCAGGGCTGTGGAGGTAGGCTGTGGATTTTCTGAGGAAGAAGTGCTGTCTTGGAGTGAGGGAGAGGAGCAGGTGAGTGTCTGTATGTCTGCTGCTCAGTGATGGACACGGGTTTTCAGGCTCATTACCTCCGTGAGTGCCGGGTCAGGATGGAAGCAGTCATCTCTCAGTGGCAGGCAAGTTTTGCTACACTGTCCTATAGTCATTGGACATTACTCCTGTTACTTCTTTCCAGGGTTCTCTTGTCATCAGAAAACCTATGAAGACCTATTACTTGATGGTCCACTTAAAACACGGAAAAGGAAGATTAAGGGTCAGGAGAACCCAGGTGAAACATTCCAGTTTGATTCACAAGAAAACAAACAGCCTGCCAGTGACAGGCTGGAGCAGGGGGATGGTGACAAGGGCCTATGACTGTTGACTATAGCCTGTCTGAAAACTGGGTTTAGAACAGTTTGGTGCTAAGAACTATATTCAAATAGGCCCCAGCTATAGCACAAAGAAATTAGGTAGCAAAGGGCTCACTCTAGCCCAGGATGACTTGGCACTCACTCTGTAGTCCTAGACTGGCCTTAAACTCATAGCAATCCTTCTTCTGCCTCTCAAGTGCTAGGATTAAAGGTGCATGCCACCATATCTGGCTCTGTGTGTGTGTGTGTGTGTGTGTGTGTGTGTTTTTTTATTTTTATTTGAGATATTACTTTTTTGTCCTGATGATGATATCTTAGAAATACCAGAGTCCCTTCCCAACTAGCCTCTATTTTCACATTCCCAGGTGTCTTGATGAAGACTGGTGCTTGAATACTTGGACCTTTTTACTTCCAGAGAAAGAGACAAGTTTGAACTATGGAAACAGTGAGCAGGGACTCAAAGTAGAGGCTGACTCCTGAAGGTGGAGAGGAGCAGGTGGTGACTCAGAAGACTGCCACCTGCTCTGGGATGCATTCCTGCCAATGTGCTGGCACCCAGCAGGAGTACCACAGTGACTCTGAGCCCTCAGGTAAGTGTTGGGCATTATTTAAGGTGGAGCCCACCTGAGTCTCTGCTCTGGAGAGTAGTTTGGAAGGGGTGGTCATCACTGGCAGCTAAAGGTACTAGTTTGTGGGCTGGAGAGATGGATCAGCAATTAAGGTGCTTGCCTAAGGACTCAGGTTCAACTCCCTAGAATCCATGTAAGTCAGATGCACATGGTGGACCAAACATCTGGAGTTCATTTGCAGCGGCTAGAGGTCCTGGTGTGCCCATTCTCTCTCATAAATAAATAAATAAATAAATGTAGAGAATTTAAAAGAAAAGGTACTAGCTTGCAAAGCCTGACAGCCCAGGTTTGATTGCCCAGTACCTACATAAAGCCAGATACACAAAGTGCACATGCATCTGGAGTTCATTTATGGCAGCAGGAGGCCCCGGTTTACCATTCCTTCTCTCTCTCTGCTTGCAATTAAATAAACAATATTAAAAAATAAAATAAAACCTGACCGGGCGTGGTGGCGCATGCCTTTAATCCCAGCACTTGAGAGGCAGAGGTAGGAGGATTGCTGAGTTCAAGGCTACCCCGAGATGACACAGTGGATTCCAGGTCAGCCTGGGCTAGAGTGAGACCCTACCTTGAAAACCTAAATAAATAAAATAAATAAAATAAAAAATAAAATAAAATAAAATAAAATAAAATCTGTGCTGGAGAGATGGCTCAGCAGTTAAGGTGCTTGCTTGGAAAGCCTAAGGACCCAGGTTCAATTCCCCAGCACCCACGTAAGCCAGATGCATAAGGTGGCATATGCATTTGCAGTTCATTTGCAGTGGCTAGAGACCCTAGTGTGCCCATTCTCATTCTCTCTCTCAAATAAATATTTAAAAAATAAAATTTTCTGTGCACATATATATGTATGCATGTTTATGGGTATGATGAGTGTGCATACATGGAAGTCAGAGGACAATTTCAAGTGTTAGTCTTCACCTTCACCTTGTTGGAGACAATGTCTCTTGCTGTTTGCTGCAACATACACGAGGATTCTCTTGCCTAGGCCTCCCATCTCCAAGAAGGATGAGATTCCAAGCAAGCGCCTTTAATGGCCCTGCAGCCCGAAGGATGGGATTACAGACACATGCTATTATGTCCAGCTTTACGTGGGCTCTAGGGATCTGAAGTCAGGTCCTCACACTTGTGTGACAAGCAGTTTAAATGCTGAGCCATTCCCAGTCCCCCTTTTTGGGGTGTGTGTGCGCACACACACATGGTGTATGTACGGGTGCAGATGTAAAGGCCAGAGGAAGAAGATATCAGGTGTTTTCCTCTATATTTCCCTGAGAGAGCATCTTTCACTGATCCTGGAGCTTGAGGCTTTGTGCTTAGATGGACTAACCAATAAGCCCCAGAGATTCATCTCAGTGTCCTCCCCGTTGCTGGGGTTACAGACGTGTGTGGCTTGTCACTTGAGTGCTTATATGAGAAGTGCTCTTAACTACTGAGCCCATCAGTAGGTAGGATGAGGCGTCATGTAACACAGGCTGACTTCAAACTTGCTATGACCTTGAAGATTTGATTCTTCTGCATCCACCTCCCAAGAGCTAAGATTGTAAGCATACACCACTATGCCCCTTCTTTGAGGCTGACCTGGAACTCCCTTTTCTTTTTTTGTTTTTAACGTGGTGCTGGGGAGTAAATTCAGGGCTCTTCCCATGAGAGACAACCACTCTAGCAATTGAGCTACATACTTAAGCCATAAGATAAATTTCAACCTTTCATCTTGCACCGAATGCCAACTTCATTGCCTAACAATATTATACAATTCTATACTTGCTAGTTCAGACATGTGATAACCAGGATCCTCCCCTAGTGGCTTATTGGGACTTCTACTGAAGCCATGGCTTTGTTTTTGTTTTTCGAAGTAGAGTCTCACTGTAGCTCAGGCTGATCTGGAATTCACTATGTAGTCTCAGGGTGGCCTCGAACTCATGGCGATCCTCCTCCTACCTCTGCCTCCCGAGTGCTGGGATTAAAGGCGTGTGCCACCATGCCTGGCTCCATCCCCATGTTTTTAATTTTGTTTCTGAGACAAGGTCTCATGTAGCTCAGGCTGGTCTTGAACTCTTCCTGCCTCTGCCTCCCAAGTGCTCAGATTACAAGCATGAGCCACCATACCTGACTTTCATTCCTTTGTGTATAACTAGTAGCCATTTTGAACTTTATTTTAATGAGAAATTTTCTAAATTGTAATTTTTAAATGTGTCATTGGAAAACTGAATTTACTCTTTTTCTTTTCTTTTTTTCCTTTATTCTTTTTTTTGAAGTAGGATCTCTCACTCTAACCCACGCTGACCTGGAATTCACTATGTAGTCTCAGGCTGGCCTTGAACCCATGGCGATTCTCCTTACCTCAGTTTCCCAAATGCTGGGATTAAAGGCATGCACCATCACACCCAGCTTTTTTTTTTTTTTTTTTGAGACAGGGTCTCAAACTATAGATTAGGCTAGGATGGGACTCACTATGTAGCCCAGATTGGCCTAGAACTCCTAGTAATCCTCCTGTCTCTAAGTGTTGAGATTACAGGTGCAAGCCACTACTGGGCTAAAACTGAATTTACAGTAACAGAATCAAAGTATTAAAGTGAGAGGGCAGCCATGTACAGTGGTATATATCTGAATCCTAGCACTTGAGTAAATTTGAAGAAACTTAGATTGTAAGATTATATATTAGATTATAGGACAGTCTCAAAAAAAAAGTGAGACCAGGTGTGGCGGAACACGCCTTTAATCCCAGCACTCAGGAGGCAGAGGTAGGAGGAGGATCACCATGAGTTCGAGGCCACCCTGAGACTACTTAGTGAATTACAGGTCAGCCTAGGCTACAGTGAGAGCCTACCTCATGGAAACCAAAAAAAAAGGGGGGGGAGGGTTACATCACCCACATATACTAATCACACCATACTATGAAGCCCCTAGACTCATAGCCACCTGCTGCGATACCTCACAGCATCAATTCTAGCACATCTAAGGGCTACAAGTCTCCTGAAAATCCCTCACTTCCTTCCTGGGAGATGTGGGGGACTCTAAAGCAACATTGCAGTGGATATGCTCTGCTGTAATTTTGGAAGCACTGAGCCCCAGGGAGGGGTCACCTGACATCCAGGAGTATGCTCTCATAGATGGCACACACAGACACTGGCTTTTACCCATTCCTCTCATTCCAATTACACTCACTCAATCCTTCTGCTAGAGACAGACATAGACTGGACACTCTAGATGAAATGCACATACTTGAGTGAGTGCTAGAGTTGCCCCAACCTTTCCCAGCTTCAGACTCCCCAAGTTGTCAGCAAACATGACTGGTTATAGTACAGCCTGCACAGTTTCTTACATAGCCCTGAAATCCACCCTGCCCCGGCTTACTTTCATTCTTGATATGGACTGTAGGGTAGCCTCCTCACAACTGACAGACAACAGCAGCAAACAAGACATACCTCTCATCTAACCCACACTGGGCCTATGGAATTGCCCTTTGGCCACAGAACATTGGCAGATGACTTGAAAAGATACGGTACATTACTATCAAGAAGTGGTAGCATCCAAAGAGATCTCAGAGATCTATTGGTCCACAGAGCTTTATTTTCCAAATAGGAGCTCAGAAGAATAATGAGGTCAAGTGACCTGCACAGGGCTTTACCCCAAGACATGGGACCCAGGGAGACTGAGAACCCAGCAGTTTAGGACTCTCATGTTTGTCTGAGGCTTGATGCTGGCAGGGGAAGAGGGCTCCTATGGCTGAGAGGTATGTCATAGGGTTACAGAGAAGGTAGACAAGGCCCTACCCTGAGTGTGAGAGACAGAGGGAGAGCGTCCGATCAGCGGCCGCTGCTGTTCACCAGGCCATGAAACTCCTCCCAGGCCCTGGCAAACCAGAGACAAAAAAACAATAGCACATTCAGATCAAACACTTTGAACAGAGAGCAGACACCATCACCCACCTCCCACTTCAATGTCCTCCAGGATGAGTGGGGCCACAAGGCACTAGGTAGAGTGGTGAGGATCCCCAACTTTCTTCTCAGATGGGCTGAGTGGCTAGCTTCTGACTTGTTCTACTGGGGAGCATGGAACCCTCCGTCAAGGACCAGCTAGTGTTCCTTCCACAAGGGGAGGTCAGAGCTAAAGCTCAGCCAGGATCAGAAACACTCCAACTCACTGTGGCAAGGGTAACAGTATCTCCTGCCTTCTTCACCAGGCCTTGCCCTGAGGGGAATCCCAGCACCCACCCGCCCTAGGACACCTGGAGATGCAGTGAGGTTACACATCACCTTCCCTGTCTTCACATTTCCACCTTCTACCCTTCAACTCAGACCCTAAACTTGTCACATCCCAATGTTTCTGAAATACACATGTAACTATTATCTTTAAATTTAAGTTGTGTATGCAGTTTAAAATTTCCACACAACAGGGCTCAACTTTCAAGCTCAATTTAGACATGAGGTTAGGGAGGAATGAGACTAAAAGGGGTACAGCTCACTGGGCAGGGGTCCATGAGCAGAGTCCTGGAGACTGCTAGGTAAGAAAGGAAAAAACCAAAAAAGAAAAAGAAAGAAAGGAAAAAACTAGATCCCCTGAGTTCTGGAAGCTCTAACCACCTCAAGTTTTCTCAGAAGCACTGATTTTCTAACTTTTTGCCTAACAAAAGTTAGAACAAAAGTGGCGAGTTTCCTGGGAATTACACGTAAAGTTGATGCTTCTATGTTCAGTTTCTTTACTTTTTTGGTTTTGTTTTGTTTTCCGAGGTAGGGTCTCACTCTAGCCCAGGCTGACCTGGAATTAACTATGTAGTCTCAGGGTGGCCTCAAACTCATGGCGATTCTCCTACCTCTGCCTCCCAAATGCTGGGATTAAAGGCGTGCGCCACTACGCCCGGCTCTTTACTAACAATTTTTTTTTCAGCAATTATTTCATTCTTGGTTTAAGTTGGTAACACAGCACCCAGGGTGACAAGGGACCATATCACTCAGTACATGTTTAGAAATGTATTTCACTAACAGCCCTTCCAGATAGTTTTATTATTTTTTTTACAATTTTTATTTTGAGGTAGGGTCTCACTCTAGCCCAGGCTGACCTGAATTCACTCTGTAGCCTCTGGGTGGCCTCAAACTCAGTGATTCTCCTACCTCTGCTTCCTGATTGCTGGGATTAAAATTGTGTGCCACCAAGCCAGCTAGATTTTATTTTTCTTTTTTGGTAGATTTTATTTTTCTAAAAATCAATGGGAATTGGACAACATGGTGGTGCACCTTTAATCCAGCACTCAGGAGACAGAGGTACGATGATCACTGTGAGTTTAAGGACTAGAGAGTGAGTTCCAGGTCAGCTTGGGCTACAGTAAGACCTTACCTCAAAAACAACAAAATAGTAATAAGCAATGGAGCTTTCACATTCTAAGACAATATATTTCTCCTGAGAGTTATCAGTTACCAGCTATGCCAATTGACTTGAGGAAAAATCATGAGATTGTCCAAGAAGTGTGCCAGGCTTGGTGAATTCCCATACTCAGTTTCCACAGCAAGATGCACATTCACACCCCTTTCTGGAGACATGGTGGATTGTCCTCTGCATCCAGGAGAACATTAAAGACAATTTCACTTTTCACTTCAGGTGAAAACAAAAATCCAATGCTTTTGGGTAAGGTCCTGGGGAAACTCTTCTATAATGGTAAGATTTGATTTTTATTTTAAGCAACTTAGGTGGCAATAAGAAATCACTTAGCTGGGTTGAAGTTCATCTCTTTCATGTTTTTGTTTCCACAAAAGCCCATATCTACCACACTGGCCTAAACAGAGCAGTTCACTGGGTCAAGATCCTGAAGAAACGTGGACTTCAGGGCTACTGCTAAGCCACACCAGTAATAAACTGCTTTCCCAGTTCCTTCAGAAAGACCTTTACTGTTTGTTAAACCTGGATATAAATAAAGACTGGGTTCAGAAATTTCCTTGCGTGGATTCAGTGGAAATAAACATGTCATATGCTTCAGTATAGTCATTCATTCTCACAGGCCAGCCAGATGTAAATTTCCAGCCACTTTCCTCCTGACATCCCAATATGTTGGGTACTATTAAAACTTTCAAGCCGGGCGTGGTGGCGCACGCCTTTAATCCCAGCACTCGGGAGGCAGAGGTAGAAGGATCACGTGAGTTCAAGGCCACCCTGAGACTACATAGTTAATTCCAGGTCAGCCTAGGCCAGAGTGAGACCCTACCTCAAAAAACGAAAAAAAAAAAAAAACTTTCATCTTTCTTTTGGGCTGGGGAGCTGGTTCAGTGGTTACAGTTGCTTGCTTGTAAAATCTCCAGCCCAGGTTTGATTCCCCAGTACCCACGTAAAGCCAGATGCACAAAATGGCACATGCATTTGAAGTTCATTTGTAGTGGCAAGAGGCCCTGGCATGCCTGTATCTCTTTGCTCACAAACAAAACTTAAAAAACTATCTACTTTTAAAGGTAAAAAGTTACATTAAAAAAATGTCATAGGGCTGGAGGAATGGCTTAGCGGTTAAGGCATCTGCCTGCAAAGCCAAAGGACCCCGGTTCGATTCCCCAGGACCCATGTTAGCCAGATGCACAAGGGGGCATACGCATCTGGAGTTCATTTGCAGTGGCTGGAGGCCCTGGCGTGCCCATTCTCTCTCTCCCTCTTTCTCTGTCAAATAAATTAATAAAAAATAAAATTAAAAAAAAATTTTAAAAAAATGTCATATAGAGCTGGAGAGATGGCTTAGTGGTTAAAGCACTTGCCTGCAAAACCTAAAGACCTAGGTTTGATTCCCAGTACCCACGTAAGCCAGATGTATCTGGAGTTCATTTACAGTGGCTGGAGGCCCTGGACCACCCATTCTCTCTCTCTCAAATAAATAAAACATTTTTTTTTTAAATGACCTATGACTGGAGCTGGAGAGATGGCTTAGCAGATAAGGCATTTGTCTGTAAAGCCAAAGGATCCCGGTTCGATTCTCCAGGACTCAAGTAAGACAGATGCACAAGGGGTCGCATGCATCTGCAGTTCGTTTGCAGTGGATGCATGCCCTGGCACGCCCATTCTGTCTCTCTCTCTCAAATAAATTAAATGAAAAAATGAATGAATAAATAAATAAGAATACATTTAAAATGTCCTATGACTGAAGTTTCTTAAAACAAAACAGTCATTGAGATGATTATGGCTTACTGGAATTCTGAACAGATTCCAATGACGAGTCTTTTCAAGTCTATCAGTCCCATCTCACTTATCAGAAAGCAAATTCTAAGAGCAGAGAGATCTCATTTCTGTGTAATTCTGTGCTTCCTCATCTCTGCCCAAAGCCCACAGGGATCAGAGCCTTGCTTCTGGCCAGTTCTCAATATTCTGCTAGGAGCTCAGCCTGTACATCTAGGCTTCCCTTAAGTGCCAGCATGGTGGCTCAATGCACAATGAAAGCCATGAGGCCATTATGTTGGTGTGATCCAATGTTGAGGGTTATGACTTAGCTATCTGACAGGGAGGGGTTGCTTCTTATCTGCATATTAAAGTTCAATATGGAAATGCAATGATACCCAGACCTGGTGAAGGAAAGCGTCCATAACCCGACCTCCCTCTCCTCTAGAATGAAGAGGAGCCTCCACTCCTTCTGTGAGAAGTGTTCACACTCGTCCCCAGGAGGGTGCTCCACTAAGGGAAACTATCCCTGTCTGTCCCCACCCACAGCCTTTTTATTCCAGGCCAGATGCACAAGGAATCACAATCAGTGGGAAAATTCCAAAAAATTTTTTCTCACAAAACAATGATGTATTATATTGCTCTATACCAGTGGTGTCCTGGGGCTTCAAAATTCTGGCTGGGGTATGAGTTTTCTTCTCAAAGCCGAGAATACAGTAAGTCACTCAGTGCTTGCAAGGGCCCAAACCTATGAAAACTCAACTACAAATATGCCTCATTTAGAGGAGCCATGAGCTGGCTTGGCAGAACACACCTCCAATCCCAGCACACAGACAAAGAAGTGGAGGACAGCATGGGCTAGAGACTCTAGGCCTGGTTTACAAAGTGACACCATCTAACAAAAAATGCAGTAAGCGCTACACTTTAGGGATGGGCAGCACTTAGGACAAAGCACTTGCAGCAAACAGTTCATCGTTCCTCATGTGGCAGTGATACCTCCTGGTCACCTAGAGGAACTGCAGAAAAAAGCCACAGGCAGGAGGACAGGGAAGGCTGGAAAGAGGTGAGAGGACACTGGAAACGACTGAAACACGGCAAGCTGGGGTGAATGCTTGACTAAAGCTGTTGGAATAAAGAACCTGAGCCATCCCTAAAAACATGCTCCACACTCTGAGCAGGCCCAATCATCTCCAGAATTCCTGGGAGAGAGGCATGGCCAAGTTCTGAGGGCCTCAAGGTCAGCTGGTACTGACAGACTCTGGAAGGTGACTTCAAGTTCATTCTAATGCAGTTACAATGGGGTTAAAATTAAGTAAACACATGTACACCCATAACAAAAGACAGGGTGGAAGGGGCCAGAAATCATTCTTCGACAAATGTTAAAAACACAAATGAGCATTCCAGCATATCTCTCAGTTCTTGGGTGCTTTAGCAAACTTTGGGAATGCAATCAATAAAGAAGGAATGACACAAAACTCCCAGAATGTTGAGCCCAAGGTTTCACTGTGAATTCTGTGGGCTCCTGGGCCACATAGACACTAGTAGAGTTGTCAGCCAGAAGCACAAGGCACTGCTGTCAGAATGGGGGAGCCATTCTGGAAAACTCAACTTTACACTTACTACTTTACACTTACATATCTGCTCAAGGAGCCTGACCCAGAGTTTACAAAAATGATTATTTTCAGTTTTGGAAGTGGCTCCAGAGAAAACCTAAAGTAATATGAAATTTATTTAAATTCCCCATGCAGGGTAAGGGCCTGAAGGCCAAACTGCAGCACACATGAGGCAAAGCCAGGGTGAGCTCCTCAGAGGCAAACTCCCATAGGATGAAAGCACCTTCCACCCTAGACCCTGGCACACTAGCTCTGGGCTGGGAGGAAGGGAGGGCTACCACCAAGAAAGGGTACCAAAGATGAAGATGACCTGTTCTACAGAGCAAGCACAAGGTGGAAGCTGGCAAAGAGCTTGGGGCTTGGGCAGCTTTGGTACCAGTAAGAACACCCTGTTAGCACAAAGCAAGGAAGTATGTATGGCCACACAGAGACAGAAGCAGGGCTTTAGCTCCAAGCAAGAGAGTTCTCTGAAGTAAAGGCAAATGGAAGTTAGCAAAGAAATGCCAAGGATCCCCCTTTCCAACCTTAACAGACTTTCAAGCTGCATCAGAAATCAGACACCACTCTGGGCTGGTCATCAGTGTGAATGGACAGAAACTGGTACATTCAAATACCAGTTGTAGGGGTCTTTGAGAGCTGATATCACCTCATTATGTCAGACCTCAGCAGTCCTGGAACAAAGTACCACATGACTATATAATGGGCTCATGGATATGAAGCTGGTTCCCTGGACAGCCATGCATGGAGACATCTGTGCCATCCCTTGATATGGTGACAGTCAGTCTGAAAGGCCACATCTTGATGCACCGTAAAGAGCGAGAGCATGAGACAAGCTAGTTTAGCACCATTTATTTGTGATCTCAGCTGTTGTTGGAGCTGCTGTGTGTCAGCCTGTTCTCAAAGCATAACATGCTCTTCCATTCCTCTTGTCCAGGACAGAAGGGTCTTCCAGGTGGCTCGCCAACAGAACAAGAGACTCCGATGATGCCAGCTTCAATGATGGTGCCATCCAGAGAAGAAGGTCATGGCACATTCAACCGCGGCTTCCAGAGGTTTGGAAAAAGGAGCCTTTGGGGGCCCAGCCTGCCTGGCATTCTAGTGGAAGTGCAAAAGGTGGCTCATTGGGAGAGGAAGGAAAAGAGAGGGCAAGCAAGGGAAAGTGGCATTTGGGTCTTGAGGAGGGTGTTACAGCTGAAGGGCTGGGGTCCCAGAGGCAGCCTCTGGAGAAAGTAGCACACAGCAAGGCCAGCCTTCCTATCGGACTGTGGCATTGACCCGCAGGCTCTCCTAGTCCTAGAAAGACTTGCACAGTTGATTTACAAGTCAGGATGAACTGCCTCAGGCATTAGAAAGAGAGAACAGTAGAGAGTGGTGGATGAAGCTACTTGTTTTCCTTTACTATCCAGGTGCAAAGTTGGCTTTGGGGGATTGGTAGAGCAGGGAATCTTGGTAACTTTGAAAATAAGAGTCCTAGAAAAAGGTATAGATCTCTTGAGACAGGACTGAACCTGACAGGAGGGCAGATAACATTATATCTAACCTTGAACAGAGTAAGACAGCTCTTCCTGCCTTAAGAAAAACAGTGGTAATACAAGACTGCTGAGGCAAGCAACCAGGGCCATAGATGGCCTAGAAGTGCTGGTGGCTACAGTGAGTCACAGCCCAGCCATCTGATTGTGGACCAATTCCCATGGCAGTGCTCCATTTAAAAACTGGCAACTAGCTTACATAAGCAAACTCCACCCCCAATAGCATCTGTGAAAGTATGGGAAAGAGATTCCCATATAATCTGCCTGCTGACAAATGCCACTACGGGCGCTGTACTAATCTTGTAAGAATGGCACGATGATGACATTGTTGCTAACGATGATGACAGCACTAATACTTGTCTAAGAGTGTTCCCACTCTAAGGAGCCTCAGTTTCAAAGATTAAGTCAGCCTCACTACAGTGTTACTAGGTAAAGTAGTACTGTCCCCCATTCTACAGCTAGGGAAACTGAAGCCAAGTGGTGGAGATTCGCCAAAGGCCCATACTGGCTTGGGGCCACAGGAGATAACTAAATCCTGACACCTAGCTGCCGGCTTTCCCTCCACCTCTTCCTGCCAACCAACTCCTTTCATAATGACCTGAACTCAGCTCTCACTCAGTCCCTGAAAGAGCAAGCCTTCCCCAGTGATTCTCACTATGGACAGCTCACTGCCCTAAATCCTGAGTAGACTGCAAAGCTTCTTTCACCTGTGATTCCACCTTCCCTTCTCCTCTCACAAACTGCCCTGCTTCCTCCAGACTCTGCACACAAGAAGTGGAGTCATCACTCCTGATAAGAAGTCATTCTCCCAAGACAAAGAAAAGAGACTAACACTAACAGGAGAAACAGGCATGCAAAAGTAGGCTGAGGAGTAGGGAGGAAAGGAGACTTTACTGTTCAGTGAAATTATCTTAAAAATCAGCTAGAAAAAGCAGTGTTTTGTCTTTCATTTTAAAATAGTGGCTAGCATAGGAAAGAGAAGACAGCTTGTAGAAATGAAGGCAGCCCAGGCAGTACCACTGGGCTTCTGCAGAAGGGCTCTCTGCTCCACAGAACCTCAGAGCAGGTTAACAGGGAGCCATGCCAACAAGAACTGCAACAAGTGGCCAAAGCCCTGGAGGAGGCTAGTCTGTTCCTTCTCCACAAGCCAGTGTTATGTATGACTATATGCCTCTGGGCCCAACTATGGAGCTACTTCTGCTAAGCTTAGGGCCTTGGCCCTCCCAAACTCCCCAACACGTACTTGATGCTGTCGGTGTGAGTTTTGTATTCCATAATGGTGTTGGGAGGTAGGTTAAGCACGCGCCGAAGTGTGTCCCGGATTCGGGCTGTGGTTGCTTGGTCGCTGGCAGTCTTATTCCATATAGAAATAATGTCCTCCTAGGGGAGGAACAGAAGGTATCATCAAAGCAAAGCAGAGGCAACAAGGAGAGCAAGGACGACACAAGAAAATAAACAGGCCAGGGATGGCTTACCTGGAAGCGGACAGAGACCACAGCCCCACAGATCTCCTCCCCAACCATGAACTGCTCCCCCAGCATGGCCAGGATGAGATTTTCCCAGCAACGGGAAGCCAAGCCCTTTCGCAAACGAATGATCCACTTGCCACCATTTTTATTTGCATCATCCTATAGAAAGATAGAAAGCATCAGAGTTAAAATATTGGTCTAGGGCTAGAGAGATGGCTTAGCAGTTAAGGCGCCTGCTTGCTAAGCCTAAGGACACCCGTTCAATTCTCCAAGTCCCACATTTAACCGAATGCAAAGTGACACAAGGGTGCAATGCTGCATTTGCTCACAAGGGGGCGCTCGCGTCTGGAGTTCATTCACAGTGGCTGAGAGGCTGCTGGTGCGCCCATTCTCTCTCTCTCTCTGACTCTCTAAAAAAAATGGTCTATACTCTTTTTTTTCTTGTTCTGTTTTTTTGAGATAGGGTCTCACTCTGTAGCAGGCTGTTCTGAACTCATGGTGCCTGTGCCTCAGCTTCCAAGAGCTAGAGCAGGGACTAAGCCACCATGCTCACTGAACACAGAGCCTTTTCTTTTATAAGAGCAGTATGCAAACCAAGAATCCCTTAAAAACCAAGGAAACATCCTTGAAGACAGCTAAGTCTGGTCACTTTCTAATTATTTAACTTTATAGACAAGGGGTGGTTAGCCCCTAGGAAGAGAAGAAATAGGGAACAAAAAAAAAAAAAAATCAAGGCAGAACATCCTTGGTATAAGCCATAAAAAAAATTTATAGGCAGTTAATGATAGACACTGGTAAAGTGTCCATGCTCCTTATAAGCCCAAGCACCACTGCAATTTATTGGGCCAAAATAAACATGACAATGAAATAGAATACTGGTTGGAAGAGGAGGGGGTCAGAGATTAGCAATAGACAAAAAAAATAATTATAGCCATGGGCTGGGGAGATTGCTCAGTGGTTAAGGTGCTTGCTTGCAAAGCCTGATGGCTAGGGTTTAATTCCTCAGTACCTACATAGAGTCAAATGCACAAAGTGGCATAAGCCTGGCGTTCATTTGCAGTGGCAGGAGGCCCTGACACGCCCATTCTCTTGCTTGCTTGCTCTCTCCCTCCCTTCCTCCCTCTTTATTTGCAAATAAATAAATAAGTGGCACCCTTTATCCAAGCAAAGATCTGTTGTGAGGTCCCAGGTAAGCTAAAAACCCTAAACAAAAATCCCTAAATAAATAAATAATGGCCATGTAGTCTGGCATGCACTACTGTAATAGAGCTATGAGCAGGATAGTAGAGAGGACATGATGGCCAGAAACACTCTCAGAAGAAATATTTAGGCTGATCTTGAGGAAAATAGGAGTTAGCAAGTAAAACAGGTGCAAGGTGCTGCGGGCAGTGGGAGGAACAGGTCTATACAAGTCAAGTCAGGGAGATGTACGTAGGAGGGGCAGACTGCAGGGAAAGGAAGATTTAGACATGATAGGAGTTGGGGTTTGAAAAGAGAATTAGGTGCTAGAGAGACGGCTCAGTGGTTAAGGCGACTGCCTGCAATACCTAACAACTCAGGTTCAATTCCCTAGTGCCCACATAAAGCCAGATGCACAAAGTGCTACATGCATCTGGAGTTTGTTTGCAGTGGCTAAAGGTCCTGGTGCACCCATACTCTCTTTCCTTGCAAATAAATAAACAAAATATTAAGGCTGTGTCAGAGGGTCATGCCCACAGTCTGGATGTCCCAGAGCTGGAACTCAGGCTGGCTTCCTAGAGATGCCTCCTCCGTCAGGCCTGGGTTTGGCCGGTGGCTAGGTGCTCCCCACCTTTCTGCTTTGCAGCACAGTGCTAGTCATCAAGATGTACGTGGTGGCTGTCACCACGGGCTAACTAAGGCTTTGGAAAAAGGCTTTTGGTAACCCTGAAGATGCCCTCAGACATGGAGGGCTCCAGTACTGCTGGAGTGACTCGGATGTGGAGCGGTGCCTCAGAGCCCACCAGACATGGAGACCATATACCCCTACCTCTTCCTGAGCCCTGTCTACTCTTTCGTTGCCTGGATCTACGTCCTCATCTTCTTCCTAGGCCGTATGGTACACACCGTGGCCTATCTGGGCAAGCTGTGGGCGCCCATCTGCTCTGTGGCCTATATCCTGGCCCAGGTCCTGTGTGCCTCCATGGCTATGCAAATCCTCTAGGAAGCAGCCTGCCATCTGTGACCAGCAAGTAGCTGATGCCTCTTGGCTACCATACTTGGTGGACAGCCACCATGGCTGGACCTACGGACTTGGTATCCTTTCCAGACTGAGACAGGCTCAATGACTGGGTTCCTGGCCACTCTTGGGCCCAATGTGTCTGTGTGTTTGGGTGTCTGCATGTGAGTGTGTAACCATGTGCATGCATGGGTGTGTTTCTTAGCCTCTTGGGTTCCTGGAAGAAGTGGCCTATTGAAACCATTTAGAGATGACTTGTCATGATAAACAGAGCATCCTTCACCTCAAATTATATTTAAATACATCACTTCCTCCCTACCTTAAAAAACATTAAAAAGAAAAGAGAATTAGGTATAAGATCATGAAATCAGTGAGAGTGGCATAAAATAGAGGGGAGTGACCACATCTGTCTTACAGGATTTTTTTTTTTCTAAAAAGAAAACCAAACCCTGATCAGAATAAAGATTACTCAGAGCACAGTCAACAGATGGGCTCTGCAAAGAGGTCAGGAGGCTCAACTCAGGGTGTCTCATTACTCCAAGTGCTTTAAAAAATATTTTTATTTCAGAGAGAGAGTGAGACAGACACAGAGAGAAAGAGTATGAACACACCAGGACCTCTTGCTATTTAACAAACTCCAGACACATGTACCACTTTGTGTGTCTGGCTTTACATGGGTAATGAAGAACTGAATCTAGGTTGGCAGGCTTTGCAAGCAAGTGCCTGTAACTACTGGGCCACCTCCCCAGGCCATTCAAGTTCTTTCTGTACCATTTTAATCATATGTCTACTGTACAAATATATTCCACACACATCCCGCCCCCCATGAAAACAAGAGCAGTTTACTACCTTTTTTTTTTCTTTTTTTAAAATTAAATTTAATTTTTTTTTTTTTTTGTCATCGTTGTTTTTGTTTTTCGAGGTAGGGTCTCACTCCAGCCCAGGCTGACCTGGAATTAACTATGTAGTCTCAGGGTGGCCTCAAACTCATGGCAATCCTCCTACCTCTGCCTCCCGAGTGCTGGGATTAAAGGCGTGCGCCACCACGCCTGGCTCTAAAATTTTTTTTTTTACTTTATTTATTTTGGAGAGAGAGAGACAGAGACAAACAGAGAGAGAGAGAGAGAGAGAGGGAGAGGGAAACAGATAGAGATGGGCGCTCCAGCAGTCTCTCAGCTGCTGTTAACGAAATCCAGATGTGTGCACCCCCTTGTGGGCAAGTGCAGCATTGCGCCCTTGCCTCACTTTGCATCTGGCTAAACATGGGGCCTGGAGATTGGAACTGGGTTCTTAGGCTTAGCAGGCAGGGGCCTTAACGGCTAAGCCATCTCTCTAGCCCTTTTTTCCTTTTTTTGAGGTAGGGTCTCACTCTAGCCCAGGCTGACTTGGAATTCACTCTGTAGTCCCTGGCTGCCCTGGAACTCACAGTGATCCCCCTATCTCTGCCTCATGCATGCTGGGATTAAAGGTGCACGCCACCACGCCTGGCTTAGAGAACAAGAGCATTTTAAAAAGCCTTTCCTAGGCTGGAGAGTTGGCTCAGCAGTTAAGGCGTTCGCCTGTGAAGCCTAAGGACCCTAGTTTGATTCCCCAGGACCCACGTTAGCCAGATGCACAAGGTGGCGCATGTGTCTGGAGTTCATTTGCAGTGGCTGGAGGCCCTGCAGCGCCCATTCTCTCTCTCCTTCCCTCTTTCTGTCAAATAAATAAATAAATAAAAATAAAAAGCCTTTCCCGCTATAATACTACCATTTGAGTGACAGCACCATCTGTAAAACACCCTGGGAGCAGTAACTCTGAAGATAAGTGATGGTATCAATGTCTTTCCCTAGAGGTCCAGGTTCCAAGGACATATCAAATGGTGTTACAGCTTTGAGAGTAGACTTCAAATAGTTTCAACTGGCAGGGTTTAAAAAAAAAAAACGCAGGAGAGATGGCTTATCAGTTAAGGCACTCACCTGCAAAGCCAAAGGACCTAGATTCAGTTTCTTAGGACCCACGTGATACATATACACATAGATATATAGATATAGACACAGAGAGGGGGGGATCTTTATCAAATAAAAAAAAAAAACAAGCAAAACAAACTTGGTCAAGAAAGCAGTCAGAGGCCCTCAGCCCTTACCTCCCACATAGGTTTAATTCCTTCTTTGAAGAGATGGAAGTCACTGTGGCCTGTCAGGTCCCCGGGACGTACCATGTGGCTATAAAACCTCCAGAACTGCTCCACCTGCAGAAAAAGCACAGAGGACAAGAAATGTAACTTTTCTTTGAATGTAACATGACAGATTTACTTAAGAGCTTAAGTGTGAGGCTGGAGAGATGGTTTAGCAGTTAAGGCATCTGCCTGGCAAAGCCAAAGGATCCCAGTTCGATTCTCCAGGACCCATTTAAGCCAGATGCACAAGGGGGTGCATGCATCTGGAGTTCGTTTGCAGTGGCTGGAGACCCTGGTACCACCCCCCCCACACCTCTTTCTCTCTCTCAAATAAATAATTGAACAAACAAACAAACTTAGAAGAGCGTAAGTGTGGAAGATACTGCCATACCTATCCTCTTTGAAGGGCATACTTTCATTTGGAGCACTGTGTAGAACGGAAAGCATACTAGGGAAAAAGCCTATTACATAGGTATTATTTTTCCTTTTTTGTTGTTGTTGTTTTTGGTTTTTTGAGGTGGGTCTCACTCTAGCCCAGGCTGACATGGAATTAACTATGTAGTCTCAGGGTGGCCTTGAACTCAAGGTGATCCTCCTACCTCTGCCTCCCGAGTGCTAGGATTAAAGGCGTGCGCCATCATGCCCACTTTAACATAGGTGGGGGGTTTTTTTGTTGTTTATTTATTTATTTGAGAGTTGACAGAGAGATAAAGAAGCAGATAGAGAAGACTACAGCTGAACGAGTGCTGTGTGATAGGACAGAAGTGGACATGGGATGAGGCCTATGTGGCTGGCGTGGAGGGACGAGGTGGTCAGAGAGGAATGGGGAGTTGAGCTCAGGTGCATCATGCAAGTCCTATAGAGCCATTTGAGGATTGTTTGTTATTGTTGTTGTTCTTTTTTTTTTTTTTTTTTTTTTTTTTTTTTTTTCAAGATAGGGTTTCACTATAGCCCAGGCTACACTCTCCAGATGCATACACCATCTTGTCCATCTGGCTTATGTGGGTCCTGAGGAATCGAGCCTCGAACTGGGTTCCTTAGGCTTCACAGGCAAGCACCTAACTGCTAAGCCATCTCTCCAGGCCGTTTTTATTTTGTGTGTGTGTGTGTGTGTGTGTGTGTGCATGTGTGTTTTTAATTTTTCTTAGTAGGGTCTTGCTCTAGCCCAGGCTGACCTGGAATTCACTATGTAGTCTCAGGCTGGCCTCAAAATCATGGTGATCCTCCTACCTCGGCCTCCCAAGTGCTGGGGTTATAGGTGTTTTCTGAGGAAAGGTCTGATGTAGCCCAGCCTGGACTTAAAACCTGTTCCTCCTGCCTCTACCTCCCAGGTGCCAGGATTATGGCCATGTGCCACCACACCCAGCTATTATACTTTGATCAAAGAAGAAAAAAAAAAAAAAAACTAAGATATGCAATACAAGAACAAACTCTTTGGATGAGAAATGCTGGCCTCAGCCAGAAGTTTTTAGGTAGTACACAGGGCGAGTTGGTATGTAACCCCAACCCCCAAGCTGCAGAATAATCATTGTGTAGTAAAAGCTCCAGCATTTTGCACAACAGAAAGCTCTGGTCTTGAGGTATGTTAAACATCACAAAGCATTTTCAGAACCCTATCAACTTTTTTTTCATTTAGTTATGTGAGAGAGGATCTTATACTGTATCCCAGACTGGCTGTGGTGGAACTCAATAGCTAGGTTGGTCTCAAACATGTGGCAATCCTTCTGCCTCAATCTCTCAAATTTTGGGATTATAGGTGTGATAGTTTGAATATATGTCCCCCAATATATTCAGTGTTTTATTAGTTATAGTTTGCATCTGCAATCACCTTGCTAGAGGCAATGTCACTGGGGGCAGATATTAAGGTGTGGTGGTGGGGTTGAGATTCCATTGTAAAGATATGCAAAGTGTGCCTAATAGGAGTTCCTGAAGTGTGTTGTGGCTTAACTGTAGCTTTGCTCTGTGTGTGGTGTGGCTGGGGGCTTTGCTGTCTTGCCTGGTCTTGTGAGAGCAGGCTGCTTCTCCTGCCATTATGGAACTTCCCCTGGATCTGTAAGCTTCAATCAATAAATATCCCTTCCTCCATAACTGTGCCTGGTATGGAAGTTCATCTCAGCGAACCTGAAGCTGTCTGCTACAATAGGTATGAGCCATATCCAGCCCAAATCAATTCTTTTTTATGTATTTATTTTTATTAAGTTTTTCTGAGGTACAGTCTTGCTCCAGCCCAAGCTGACCTGAAATTCACTCTGTAGTCCAGCCAGGCTGGCCTCGTATCACAGCAATCTTCCTACCTCTTGCCTTCACAGTGTTAGGATTAAAGGCATGTGCCACCACACTTGGTATTTTTTGTTGTTGTTGTTTCTGTTTTTTGTTTTGTTGTTTTTTTAAAGATTTCATTTTTATTTATTTATTCATTAGAGGGAGAGAGAGACTGAGAATGGGCACACCAGGGCTTCTAGCCACTGCAAACAAACTCCAGATGTATGTGCTACCATGTGCACCTGGCTTATGTGGGACCTGGAGAATCAAACTTGGGTCCTTAGGCTTCACAGGCATATGCCTCAACTGCTAAGCCATCTCTCCAGCCCCGTTTGTTTATTAGTAAAACAACAAGGTTTCATGTAGCCTAAGTTGGCCTCAAATCTATGTTCTCAAGGATGACCTTGAACTTCTAACCGTTTTGCCTCCACCTCTAAAGTTATTCATGTGTGCCACCATGCTCAGAGGGATTGAACCTAAAGCTTCATGCATGCTAGGCAAGTGTTCTACCAACTGAGCTACATCCAGGCCCCTCAATTAATTCATGATAAGAGACTATTTTAGTTGGCCAATATAACATACTATAACAATATAACATGAATTACAATTCAGCTCTGTTTAGTCACTGAGCATAAGAGACAGAAATAACCACATTTAGTACTCAACACCAGGTTGTCATTGTTGAGGCTAGGACAGCACAAAATAAAACAGGACAGTCTCTTAAAGCTAGTTTCCATCCTTCTCCTCATCTAGAAAAATGTTTCCCTTGATCCACCTTCAAATCTTGCAGAAAGCTAGATTTATACTTTTCTTTCAAATGTGTGCCATTTAAGGCCATGCATGGTGGTGCTCACCTGTAATCCCAGCACTCAAGAGGCTGCGGGAGGAGGATTACCTAGCCCGAGCTAGAGTTCCACTCATCAATTTGATCTCTTTCTCTAATTAGTGTCTTGATAGGAGACACAATAGCCCTATTATATGCAGAGGATATCTACTAAACACTAGCCAGTGAAGAGGAACAACTCAGGAGGAAGGTGAAACCACTGGTGTCTGCCAACAGCATGCTGAGGAAGCTAAGTCACTCAGGAAGACACTGCACTTGTTTACAGAAAACAGGTCCTGCCAGAGCAAATAAGGAGAAAATGGCTTTCTACCACATGAAATGATTTCAGTTCTCTCTGGAAAGAACACGTGAAATGTCTTACACATCAATCAGAAACTAATGCCACTCATAGGACTTCAACACAATATCACATCCCAACAATTGTTAGGCCTAACTACAGAAAGCCACTTGGAATATTAAGTGGTCAGATGTATACAATAAGCAGTAATCTAAACCTTTACCCACTCAAATAGAACTTGAAAAAAATATACCCACCAGAACCAGCTGCTTATAGAGAATCAGGAACATAGGAGTATGGCAAGGAAAAGTACAGCAATTCCTCAGTCAAGAAGCACATCAACAGTTAGGTATCCTCTGATTTTTAAAAAATATTTTATTTATTTATGTATTTGAGTGAAAGAGGCAGAGAGAGAGAGAGAAATAGGTGCACCAGGGCCTCTAGCCACTGCAAACGAACTCCAAATGCATGCACCCCCTTGTGCATCTGGCTTTCATGGGTCCTAGAGAGTCGAACCGGGATCCTGTAGCTTTATAGGCAAATGCCCTTAACTGCTAAGCCATCTTTTCAGCTCCTCCTCTGATTTTTAAAAACAAGCTGCACAATTTTTTTTTTTTTTTTTTGGTTTTTCAAGGTAGGGTCTCACTCTAGCCCGGGCTGACCTGGAATTCACTATGTAGTCTCAGGGTGGCCTCGAACTCATGGCTATCCTCCCACCTCTGCCTCCCGAGTGCTGGGATTAAAGGCATGCGCCACCACGCCCGGCTTAAGCTGCACAATTTTGTGCACTCAAACCACAAGAGAAGTAAAATAAACAGCTTGAGAAATATTAAACTTTGGAAGGTATCTTATGACAAGTCCAATAATAAAATGAAGTGCATAGACTCAAGAGTATAAGAAACAGAAGGAACTCACAAGGCTGTCTCAACACTCTTCCTTACTATATAGCTGAGAAAATGGTTTCAGGACTTGCTCCAGCACAAAGTCAAGGACTAGCATAGAACTTCGTACTCCAAGCTGGCCTTGAACTTGGTATTCTCACAGGTGTGAGCCACTGTTTCCAGGACTTATATTTTAAAGTCCAATGTTCTTATTTCAAAATACTGCCACATTGATTTAGAGAACATTTAAGTACTATTAAACATTAGGATTAGGAAACACTGGGAAATACTGTTTTGGATTTAAAGTTCCACAATATCATTAACCTCTCTGTGAGGAATTTGTGCCAGAAGCCATTTATTTTATTTTATTTATTTTATTTTACTTTATTGATTTTTTGAGGTAGGGTTTTGTTCTAGCTCAGGCTGACCTGGAATTCACGATGTAGTCTCAGTCTTGAACTCATGTGATTCTCCTACCTCTGCTGGGCATGGTGGCATATGCCTTTAATCCCAGCACTTGAAAGGGAGACCCTGTCTCATAAAAAGCAAGAACTACAGCCGGGCACGGTGGTGCACGCCTTTAATCCCAGAACTCAGGAGGCAGAGGTAGGAGGATCACCGAAAGTTTGGGGCCACCCTGAGACTACATAGTTAATTCCAGGTCAGCCTGGACCAGAGTGAAACCCTACCTTGAAAAACCAAAAAAAAAAAAAAAAAAAAAAGCAAGACCTACGCAGGGCATGGTGGCACATGCCTTTAATCCCAGCACTTGGGAGACAGAGGAAGGAGGATTTCCGTGAGTTCAAGACCACCCTGGGCTAGTGTGAAACCCTACCTCAAAAAATAAAAAAATTAAAAAACCAAAAACTAGTGATGGTTTAACAGTTAAGGTGCTTGCCTGCAAAGCCAAATGACCCAGGTCAATTCCCCAGGACCCACGTAAGCCAGATGCACAAAGTAGCATATGTATCTGGAGTTCATTTGCAGTGGCTGGATGCCCTGGCGCACCCGTACTCTCTCTTCCTCTCTCTCCCTCTCTCAAATAAAAAATAAAAATATTTAAAAATAAAAAAACCCAAGAACTAAAGAACTCCCCCCCCAAATTATTCAAGAAAATGACAAATCTTCTGGGTATGATGGCACAAGCCTATAATCCCAGCATTAGGGAGGAGAAACACTGAGGTCAGCTAAAGTACATAGCCAGTTCCAGGCCAGCCAGGGATACATAGTGAGACCCTGTATTTAAAAAAATAAAATAAAATGGGCTGGAGAGATGGCTTAGCAGCTAAATGCTTGCCTATGAAGCCTAAGGACCCCGGTTCGAGGCTTGCTTCTCCAGGACCCACGTAAGCCAGATGCACAAGGGGGTGCATGCATCGAGTTTGTTTGCAGTGGCTGGAGGCCCTGGTGCACCCATTCTCTCTCTCTCTCTCTACCTGCCTATTTCTGTATCTCTCTCTCTCAAAATAAATAAATAAATAAATAAATAAATAAATAAATAAATAAATATTTAAAAATAAAATAAAATAAAGCTGGGCATAGTGGTGCACGCTTTTAATCTTAGCACTGGGGAAGCAGAGGTAGGAGCATCACTAAGAGTTCGAGACTATCCTGAGACTATATAGTGAGTTCCAGGTCAGTCTGGGCTAGAGTGAGACCCTACCTCAAAAAACCAAAAAAATAAAAAATAAAATAAAAACCAATCAACCAACCAACCAACAAACAAACAAAATGTAAGCCAGATGCACAAGGTGGCGCATGCGTCTGGAGTTCATTTGCAGTGGCTAGAGACCCTGGTATGCCCATTCTCTATCTGTCTGTCTCTCTCTCTCTCTGCTTCTTTCTCAAATAAATAAATAAATAAATAAATAAATATATTAAAAACAACAACAGGGCTAGGAAAATGGCTTAGGGTTTAAGGCATTTGCCTGTGAAGCCTAAGGACCCCGGTTCAATTCCCTAAGACCCATGTAAGCCAGATGCACAAGGGGCGCATGCGTCTCGAGGGCTGGTGGCCCTGGTGCACCCATTCTTTCTATTTGCCTCTTCCTCTCTCTCAAACAAATAAATAAACAGCAAAAAAAAAAAAAAAAAACAACCAAACCAAACCAAATCATACATGTGATTTCTACAGAGAATGAATCTCTGCTGAATAAGATTTAGTGCTGGAGGGCTAGTGAGATGGCTCAGTGATTAAGGTGCTTGTCTGCAAAGCCTAATGACCTGGGCTCAATTCCCCAGTACCTACATAGAGCAGATACACAAGGTGACACATGCATCTGGACTTCAGCAGCTGGGAGTCCTGGTGTGCCCACTTTCTCTGTCTCTCTTCTATCTCTCTTCTATTTTTACAAATAAACTGCCAGGCGTGGTGGCACATGCTTTTAATCCCAGCACTCAGGAGGCAGAGGAAGGAAGATTGCTGTAAGTTTGAGACCAGCATGGAACTACACAGTGAGTTTCAGGTCAGCCTCAGACAGAGTGAAACCCTACCTTAAAACAAAAAAAACAAACAAATAAATAAAATTTTAAAATATTTTTAAAAAAGAAAAAAGGGCTGGATGTGGTGGCACATGCCTTTAATCTCAGTATTCAGGAGGCAGAGGTAGGAGGATCTCTGTAAGTTCGAGGCCACCCTGAGACTACATAGTGAATTCCAGATTAGCCTGGGGTAGAGTGAGACCCTACCTCGGAAAAGAAAAAAAAAGGGGGAGGCTGGAGAGATAGCATCAGAATTAAAACGCTTGCCTGTGAAGCCTATGGACCCAGGTTCAATTCCCCAATACCCACATAAGCCAGATGCACATGGTGGTGCATGTATTTGGAGTTTGTTTGCAGTGGCTAGAGGCTCTGCCACTCCCATTCATGCTCACAAATAAATAAAATAAGTAAATATATATGTGTATATGTATATGTGTGTGTATGTGTGTGTATGTATATATGTATGTATGTATGTATGTGTATATATATATATATATATTTATTTTAGTTTTTCGAGGTAGAGTCTCACTCTAGCTCAGGCTGACCTGGAATTCACTGTGTAGTCTCAGGGTGGCCTTGAACTCACAGCGATCCTCCTACCTCTGCCTCCCAAGTGCTGGGATTAAAGGCGTGCGCCACCACGCCCGGCACAAATAAATAAAATATTTTTTTAAAAAGGAAAAAGATTAATGTTGGAGTCAAGGACTCCAAATTCACAAATGTGGTCACTTGGGATGAGACAGTCTGATGATATGCACAAAAACAATTAGAGAATTTACTTTCTTTCTAAACACTGGAAAAAGATGTTACTTAAAACTTCAAACTGCTTTCTCAGTGCAAAAAGACAGGTAATATATATATAACAAATTTCTGTATAAAGACTCAATAAATATCTGCCAAAATAAAGACTCTCAGAACAGTAAACCTCTTAATTCTGTGTTGTGATACTCTATCAAAGCTACCACTGTCATACTTACTGATTACCTATGTTAGCTAATGAGAAACCATAGAAATGAACAAATCTGACCTTGGGGACTCACATGAGCCAAGGAAACCAGATGTTAAGCAGGTTACTAGGAAGTTAGAGCAACAGTGACATAAATACAGACAGGAGCATCTTACTCATTAAGGCATTAAGTACTCACAGAGGCAAAAGTGCCAATCTGCTTGATGTTCTGCTCATAGCTCTGTGAGCTGGTGGGACGGCCGGGAGTCCTCCGAGAGTACCAGAAAGTGTAGTTGTACTGCAGAGGGTGCTCTGCTGGTCCAGGGACAACAGCCTGGGAAGTACAGAATGTGGGTTAGTCCCAGACATTTGTCATGTTCTGTGAGTCCAAGAACTATTTTACAATGTCATTCCTTACTCCACAATTAAAAATAATGTTCAACCTTAGTTTCTTGCAATGTGCTTAAGTCCAATCAAAGAGTAAATTTCCTTAGTGGTAAATGATTCTAAGCTCCTGTAACATTTGATTCATGTTCCTAAGGCTTTATAACTATCTGCCTCACATAACCACTTATGTTTATCACCTCAGCATTTGCCCAGTCCATGCACTGCTTCTCCTGGACACTTATCCCTTAAATGTGGAAGGTTGTTTACCTGCTTGTGCCTCAGCTTCCCACCCACAAGGTGGAAGAAGAAATAACTGTTTCACAGAGTTGCTGAGAGGATCAAATGAATTAGAATGGAATAAGCATTCAATGAGTGTCAGCTCCTGTTACTGTTGCTATTATTAAATATAAGCTCTGTGATTCACAGGCTCACTTATCTTTGTGTCTTCCTAACACACAAAAAAAATGCATATACTTGCTGGAGCTGGGGAGATGACTGTGGTTAAAGATGCTTTGCTTGCAAAGCCTGCTGGCCTGGGTTTCAATTCCACAATACCTACATAAAGCCAGAGGCATAAGGTATCACATAATTCTAGAGTATGTCTGCAGTGACCAAGGGGATGTGGCATGCCCATTTTATCTCTTGCAAATAAATAAATAAATATTTGTTTGTTTGTTTGTTTATTGAAAAAAATGGCCAGGCATGGTGGCTCATGTCTTTAATCCCAGCACTCAGGAGGCAGAGGTAGGCGGATAGCTATGAGTTCGAGGCCACCCTGAGACTACAGAGTGAATTCCAGGTCAGCCTGAGCTAGAGTGAAATCCTACCTTGAAAAACAAAAACAAAAAAAGTGGGGGGTGGCTGGAGAAATGGTTTAATGGTTAAGGCGTCTGCCTGTGAAGCCAAAGGATCCTGGTTTGATTCTCCAGGACCCACATAAGCCACATGCACAAGGGGCACATGCATTTGCAATGGCTAGAGGCCCTGGAGTGCCCATTCTCTCTCTGCTAGCAAATTAATTAATTAATTAATTAATTAATTTTAAAAATTGTGGTAAATTAAAAAAAAAAAAGCCAGGCACATGCCTTTAATCCCAGCACTTGGGCGGTAGGAGGATCACTGTAAATTCAAGGCCACCCTGAGACTACAGAGTGAATTCCAGGTCAGCCTAGGCTAGAATGAGACCCTACCTCAAAAAAAAAAAAAAAAAAAAAAGAAAAGAAAAGAAAGAAAAAAAGAAAGAAAAAGGAAGGACCTCAGTATTGTGAAATAAGTTGATTGCTCTCTCAAGGGAAAAAAAAAAAAATCATACCTCTCATTCACTAATTTTCTCTATTCCAAGTCACCTTTTCCTCCAGCCACTGCAAATGCATGCATCACCTTGTGCATCTGGCTTACATAGGTATTGGGGAATCGAGCCTTGAACCTGGGTCCTTAGGCTTCACAGGGCAGCGCTTAACCACTAAGCCATCTCTCCAGCCCTACCTTTTTTTGTTGTTTTTTTTCGAGGTAGGGTCTCACTCTAGCTCAGGCTTGACCTGGAATTCACTATGTTGTCTCAGGATGGCCTTGAACTCAAGGCGATCCTCCTACCTCTGCCTCCTGAGTGCTGGGATTAAAGGCGTGCACCACCACGCCCGGCTTAAAGTTTTTTTAATTTAATTTTCGTTTTTCAAGCCAGCGATCCTTCTATCTCTGCCTCCAAAGTGCTGGGATTAAAGACAGTGCCACCACCACACCTGGCTCCAAGTCACATTTAACTTGGGACTACTACTGACTGAAGAGTTTAAAATAGGGATGTGCAGGATCTGAAATACTGAGCAGCTTCAGAAGCAGCTCCCAGTCCAGCTGAGCACAATGTATGTTCTCCACTCACATGAGGACACTGCATGCAGGGTAGCATTTCATGACCCCATGACGAGGAAGATTTAAGTCCAAAATTAACTGGTGATTCCAAAATGTAACTACGAGTGATTATTAATGCTGTGTGTGTGTGTATTGCTGCAGTGCTGGGGATAGAACTTAGGGCCTCACACATGCCAGACCAGGAATGTCCACTCTTTTGACATTGTGGTATGACCATGTTATCTACAAATGTGTTGGGCTGCATTCAGATCTATCCTGGAACCCATGCAGCCTGCTGGTTGAACATACCTGTGCTAAATAAACATCCCTAGCTCCACAATCTGTTTTGGAGAACAAAATATGCTATTCAGAAATAAAGTACCATCAAGTTAATCTGATATTCAGATCTCAAGTTCAAAGGTAACTATTTCTGTACAGTGCAGAACATACCTTTCTCTTGCCACTGCTCTGACTCTTGTCTCGTTCCATTTTTTCCTTCTCACCATCTTTCTGTGTGCTGTTTTCTTCATTCTGATCATGGTCCCCACTGTCATCATCTTTCAAGCTACATGGAAAAGTAAAATAATGTTGTTCTATGGCTAAGCTGATTAGATAATACAAACTTCTATTTAAGCCAAAGTCACTCAAATCACAGGCCCATGAAATGTATCTGGGAGAAAGACAAATTAAAACCAGGAGGAATACCTAAAAATAAGATACCTGTCAGCTGGCTCGTGAACTGCAGAAAGCACTGCTTTTGGTTTCTTTTAAGCTGAATAACAAAGCTAAAGGGATGGTTGTGATGCCAATTATAAGTCAGTAACAAGAAATGTCTAGATAATTCCTTTGGCATTTGACAACCATACCTGTCTACATTACATGCTACCACTGCTCCTCTCCTACTCTTCCTCATTTCCATCTCTGCCGCCCAAGTGCTGGGTCTGCCCTCTTCTTCAGTCATCTCAGTCACTGCCAATCCCTAAGTGGGGCCCTACACCAATCTCTCTTCTCTAACCATCCTCCACATCTTTTACATCCCTCCCTCTTGGTGCCTACTATCTAGAACAAAGGATGATGAAAAATAAGACCCTCTAGAATCTGAGTCCTGCTCAGTGGCATCCTCCTCTCTTCCCCCTCCTTCGACAACTCCTCCCACTGGCAAACACCTCGCCTCTAACAAGAGGCACCACCCCTCTGTGTCTGTTTCTTCTATTAGACAGAGTTCTTTCAGAGTAGTGACTTCATCATCTGACGCCCAGGATCACTGATGCCCAGGACAAAAAATGCTGGATAAATGCTAAGTGAAAAGGAAAAACAAAAGAAGGAATGAGTGCATTCTTTTCTCATAAGCAGTCAAATGTCAAACAACCTAAGAGGCCTTCTTCAGGTACACCTAAAATCCATCAAATGAAGACAAAATACACTGAGCGTACAAAGAATGTCATTTACTTCAGAACTGGAACATTCACTCACCATGTTTTTTTTTGTTTGTTTGTTTGTTTGTTTGTTTGTTTTTTGGAGGTAAGGTCTCACTCTAGCTCAGGCTGACCATGAACCTGTCACTATGTAGTCTCAGGGCGGCCTCGAACTCTCGGTAATCCTCCTACCTCTGCCTCCTGACTGCTGGAATTAAAGGTGTGTGCCACCATCCCCGGCCCACCATGTTTTCTCTATAATCCTATCTTGGGCTATATCAAAGTATGTATAGTCAAAGGGAATCAGACAATTCTCAAGACAGGTACCAGAAATATCCCAATCATAACTCAGATTATTATCCTACATAGATAAAGAAACATGTCCTGGGGCATTCTGAATTTCTAGGTTAGGTTTTGTTTGGACCACAAATGCCCAGTGCCTAATACAAAAAGCACTAGGAGAGATCATCAGCTGGTCATATACTGTAGTGCCTGCTCTGCCCAGCCCCAGCCCTAGCTTTAGGACACAGTCATGGCCATGCCCTGGGACATGAACCTCCCCATCCTTACACTGGTCGAGACACAACTAGGCAAGACACAGGAGCACAGCTCAGTGCACCTTGACTAATAGCCTATGCCTCAGGGCCTTGCTCCAAAATACAAACAGATCCTCCGTCAGCATTGTGACCAGGCTGTTCCAGGCTGGTTGGCCTTGAACTCACAGCAATTTTCCTACCTCTGTGTTCCAATGCTGAGATTAAAGGTGTGCACCACCACACCCAGCTTTTTTGTGCCCCCCTTCCCCAGGTAGGGTTTCACCCTAGCCCAGGCTGACCTGGAACTCACTTTGTAGTTCCAGGCTGGCCTTAAACTCATGGTGATCTTCCTACCTCTGCATCCCAAGTGCTGGGATTAAAGGCGTGAACCATCACAACTGGCACTTATTTCTTTTAAAAAGTAGTTATTTATTTGCAAGAGTGTTAAGAATATAGGTATATACCAGGAGTTCTTGCAGCTGCAAATGAACTCCAGATACATATGCTACTTTGTACCTCTGATTTAGGCAGGCACTCTGGAACTGAACACGGGCCTGCAGGCTTTCAAGCAAGAGCTTTTAACGTCTGAGCCATCTCCCCTGCCCTCAGTATTTACTTCAGCCAGAAGGCCAGATTCATGAACTAGGACAGCTATAGGGGCCACGAACCAAGATTATGAGCAATGGTAGAAAAAAGCTTGTGAAGGAAAAGAGACGGGCGGGAAGAACAGAACCCAGGGCAGCGAGATGGAGGAAGGGGTGGCTGTACTGCTAACACTGCCGTCCCTCTGGCTTTGGGCAGCCTCCCTGGACTTCTCTGAGAATCTCTGCCTATGATTCTGCTTGGATGAAACTTCTATTGTTTGATTTCCTTTTCAAAAGAAGCCCACGTAGGACAGAAGTCCCATGGGTTAAGACTTATCAACATTTACCAAGCATCTATTGTATACTAGCTATCAAGAATGCCTATCCCTAAGGACCTAAGATAAGTGATACAGATTCAGGTTGGTGCAAAGACCCCTGTTGTGCCCATATATCCCTACATCATCTTATGTTTGGTCCAAACAATCTCATTTCACTGCAGTTGTTTCTACTTAGTGCAGTTACCCAATCTCCCCCACTCCTTGTGCTCGGCAGGTCATGTCTTAACCACCCCTGGTTAGCTGTTCTTCAGGACGCCCACCTTCTGCTCTTCATCTAAACATCTGACTTATCTTTGCTGTACTGTCACATCCAGCTTTCTTCTTCCAACCAAGAGTATCTCATGGAATTTTCTACTGCTTAGACCCAAGACAACTAACTCTTCCTTCTGTAAAGTATGCCTTAGGAATGCAAACTATTTTTATCTTTTAGCTTCTAATTCCTACCATAACCTCTCAGGTCCTCTCCATTAGAACATGGCTGGAAGGCAGTCACCCACCCCAGTATCTCCCATTTTTGCCCCAAGAAAAGTATATGAGTCCTTTTAAGTGGTTTTCCTGCAGTTATTGCTACAAAGAGAAATAACGAGAGGGCTGGAGAGATGGCTTAGCAGTTAAGGCACTTGTCTGCAAAGCCCAAGGACCCATGTTCAACTCCCCAGATCCCACATAAGCCACACACACAAGGTGATACATGTGCAAGGTCACATATGCATACAAAGGGGCATATGCATCTGGAGTTTGATTGCAGTGGCTACAGGCCTGGTGTGCCAATTCACTCTCTCTGTCGTAATGGTATGTGCCACCACACCCAACAAAAAAAGAAATAAAAAGAAATAAAAGAATTATGTCCAAAAATAAACAATGTTTAAAAAATGGAAAAGGGGGGCTGGAGAGATGGCTTAGCGGTTAAGGCATTTGCTTGCAAAGTAAAGGATCCCAGTTCGGTTCTCCAGGACCCAAATAAGCCAGATGCACAAGGGGGCGCGTGAATCTGGAGTTTGTTTGCAGTGGCTGGAGGCCCTGCTGTGCCCATTCTCTCTCTCTCTGAAATAAATTAATTAAATTAACTAAATATTTTTTTAAAATGGAAAAAGGAAATTATATTATTATCCTTCCCTAGACCATTTTGGACTTCCTCCTAAGCCAGTAAAGGAAACCTGAATGGACTTTCATTTTGTGCACCCTCCAGCCCGTTTTTGTTTTGGTGGTGCTGGCAATGGAACTTCATTCATAGGAAGCCAAGTGTTCTAACACTGAACTACACCCCAACTCCACCGCTTTTATTTCTTGAGGGAGGAGCTAGCCAACTAAGGCAGACCTTTTACAACCTACTTCTCTGAAGCTGCTCTTCCTTGCTTGTAACTGGGTTGGAAATAAGCTCCAGCCCAAACTGACACATCAGTGCTTCAGATGCTCAGGGAAGCAATTTGTGTTAGAGGCTGCCCAGACTGTGTGACACCTTGGCTAGCTCGCCAAGCTTTTGCCCAGGTTTTTACCTATACTAGACCAATTCTATGTAGATAGGAACTTGATCTAATTTACCAGTGTATCTCTAGCATCAGACACAGGAATAGATTTCCAAAATCAAGGTGATGAGTGACAAACAGGTGGTTAGGACAACAGACCAAGAAACTGAGAAGATGGTTCAGCAGTTAAAGGCTCTTGCTTACAAAGCCTGCTGGCCTGGATTCAATTCCTTGGTGTCTACATAAAGCCAGATGCACAAAGTAGTGGGTGCATGTGCCTGGAGATCATTTACAGCAGCAAGAGACCTTGGTGCACCCATGTGTTCTCTCTCTCACACACACAAATAAATTTTTTTAAAAAGGAAAAAAAGAGAAAAAAATACACACCAGCAGCTGGAGAGATGGATGGATTAGCAGTTAAGGCACTTGCCTGCAAAGCCAAAGGATCCAGGTTCAATTTCACAGGACCTATATAAGCTAACTGCACAAGGTGGTACATGTGTCTGGAGTTCATCTGCAGTGGCTGGAGGCCCTGGCGTGACCATTTTCTCTCTCTCTCAAATAAATCAATAAAAATAAAATATTAAAAAACAAAGCCAGGCGTGGTGGTGCACGCCTTTAATCCCAACACTCAGGAGGCAGAGGTAGGAGGATTGCCATGAGTTCAAGGCCACCCTGAGGCTACATAGTGAATTCCAGGTCAGCCTGAGCTAGAGTGACACCCTACCTTGAACCCCCCAAAAAAAAACCTGATATAATGATGTAGAACAGGGAGAAACTCAAGATAAGTCTTGGCATCTAAAAACAGGACATGAAACAAAGCTTGTAACAGCTGGAAGTACAATTGGTAAGAAAGCATCTTAGATTTTATGTCACCAGAGCAAAGACAATGAGATCTAATAGCTTGATACCTCTTTGGACTAAAGCAGCTGCAAATTTTGGTTCCATTCGGAGATGTAGAGCCCAGAGTAAAGGAGGTGAGAGTTCCTGTCTACTTTGCGCACATCAGACCACACGAGCTTTCTCACTGCAGGCCATGTACATACACACACACTACACAAAATGATTCTGGAAACCTGGAACTCATCTTTAGGGGAGAGGTGGTTAAGAGTAAAGACACCCAATATGTGGCAATACTCTAAGCACTGCAGGATTTTCCCATGAAAATCAAAATAGAGCTGAGGATGTGCCTCAATGGGTGGAATGTCTGTCTAGCATACACAAAGTCCTGAGTGGTCCCCAGCACTGAAGAAACTAGGCATGGTGACACCTGTAATGCCAGCACTTGGGAGGTGGAGGCAGTAAGGAACAGAATTTCAAGGTCATCCTCAGCTACACAGCAAGTTCAAGATCAGCCTAGGCTACATGAGATCCTGTCAAAGCAACAGAAAAGAAAGGAAATTAACACTAGGGGTAGGTATGTGACCTCTTCAATTGCTAATTTCATTTTTTATTTTAATTTAATTTTGTTTTGTTTTTTCGAGGTAGGGTTTCACTCTAATTCAGGCTGACCTGGAATTCACTATGTAGTCTCAGGGTGGCCTCGAACTCATGGTGACCCTCCTACCTCTGCCTCCTACCTCTATCTCTGCTGGGATTAAAGGCGTGCACCACCATGCCCTGCCCATTCTCATTCTTTTTCTCAATGTGTCAAATAAATAAAATATTTTATAAAATGAAACTAGCAGCCAGGCATGATGGCACATGCCTTTAATCCCAGCACTCAGGAGGCAGAAGTAGGAGGATCACCATGAGTTCAAGGCCACCCTGAGACTACATAGTGAATTCCAGGTCAGTCTGGGGTAGAGTGAAACCCTACCTCGAAACCCCCCAAAAAAAAAGAGAGAGAGAGAGAAAATGTAGGGGCTGCTTTGTTCAATTGCTAATTTCAAATGAAAGAAAGCCTTTTCAGCTGGGCGTGGTGGTGATGCCTTTAATCCCAGCACTCCCCCATGAGTTTGAGGCCACCCTGAGATGACATAGTGAATTCCAGGTCAGCCTGGGCCGAAGCAAGACCCTACCTTGGAAAAAAAAAAAAAAAGCCTTTTCTTTTTGTTTTCCTGCAAAGTTAGAGTGGGTGAGTACTAAAAAACCCCAGATTCCAAACTACTACTAATAATTACAAATTATTAAGATGACCCAGCTGGGCACAGTGGAGTATGCCTTTAATTCCACACTCCGGGGAAGCAGAGGTAGGAGGAATGCCATGAGTTCGAGATCAGCCTGAGATTATACAGTGAATTCCAGGTCCCTGGCTTAAATTAAGACCCTACCTCAAAAAAAAAAAAAAAAAAAAGACCCAATTAATTGATCAAGACAGCCTTGAACCAAAGTGCAAGAGCAAACCTGAGCTGGCCCTTCCTGCTATCTTGAGCCAGTTACTTAATCTTAGAGAGCTGCACTTTACTTAAAAAAAAAAAAGGTACATACATACATACATATATATATATATATATATATATATATATATATAATAAGATCCTCTTTGCAGAGTTATTAGGAAGGAGGGAGTGGGAAATAGAGAGGGCAATGGAATGAATACATTCTGGGAAGCAGAAGGTGAGCCAACTAGATAAAGAAAGAGAACACGGGGAATGGAGAGATGATTTAAGAGATTAAAGCATTTGCCTGTAAAGCCTAAGGACCCAGGTTTGATTCCCCACTACCCACGTAAGCCATATAAAAACAAGGAGGCACAAGCATCTGCAGTTCATTTTCAGTGGCTGGAGGCCCTCTGCACCAATTCTCTCTCTAATAAATAAAAAAATTTTAAAAAGAAAACAAAACAAAAGATGAAAAAAGAAAGAGGGCTTAGTGGTTAAGGCACTTGCCTGCAAAGCCTAAGGACCCACGTTCAACTCTCCAGATCCCATGTAAGCCAGACACAAAAAGGTGAGGCAAGGTTGCACATGCCCACTAGGTGGCGCAAGTCTCTGGAGTTTGGACGCAGTGGCTGAGCCCCTAGCATGCCAATTCTCTCTCTCTCTCTCTCTCTCCCCCTCTCCCTCTAAAATAAATAAATAAATAAATAAATAAATAGAAAGAAAGAAAGAACAGGGGAGGGTAGTAGGGGAGGGAAACAAATGAGAACAAAGTATAATAACATACATGTATGAAGAAGCCATGATGAGCCGGGTGTGGAGGCGCACGCCTTTAATCCCAGCACTCGGGAGGCAGAGGTAGGAGGATAGCCAAGAGTTTGAGGCCACCCTGAGACTACATAGTTAATTCCAGGTCAGCCTGGACCAGAGTGAGACCCTACCTTGAAAAACCAAAAAAAAAAAAAAAAAAAAAAAAAAAGAAGCCATGATGAAACCCATTACTTTGTATGATAACCTAAAAAATTAAAGAGTACATGAGAGGGAGAGACCTAGCTAGAGGCCTTATAGAAGAAGGCCATTATTACCATCCTTAACTCTGAGACAGCTGACCAAGAGAGTATCCTCTTGTTCAAACGAGCAGAGGGTTGTGGATGCCGAGCTTGGTTACTGCAGGGCTTCTGAAGGCCATGAGGGTGAGAGAAGGGTTAGGACTCAGCTAAGCAGCAGGACGGGAAGATGCCAGCTCTTCTCATGTAGAGGTTCTGAGCAACCAGCAAACCCATCCAAACTGGCTGCCTTGAGAGCAGGAATTCCAGTCCTCCCTGAGTTTGTACATCTGCACTTACTGTGTTGGAGAATCCCTGCTTCCCACACAGGACAAAGACACCGTCTAGTAAGCAGTATTCTGCTTTACAGTCCTGCCTCATCATCAGCAGTTTACAGATGCACCTCCAAGCACCGTTGTGTTATTCTGATTCTTCTAGCAGGGTACTAACCACTAAAGAGATTGGGGTCACAATGATTCAGAGGCTAGGGAACTTTTCTGCTGTCAAACAACTAGTGAGTGTTGGACTAGAAATGCAGATATTTGGGTCAGAAGGCAGATTAGACTACTAAAAAGAAGGTAAAAGCATAATCTGCCAAAAGAAGCAATACTTGAAAAACATTAATCTGGGTATTGTTAAAAGAAACAAACTTTAATCCCAGCACTCGGGAGGCAGAGGTAGGAGGATCACCGTGAGTTCGAGGGCACCCTGAGACTACAGAGTGAATTCCAAGTCAGCCTGGACCAGAGACCCTACCTTGAAAACCCAAACAAAAAAAACAAACAAACAAAAAGGCTGGAGAGATGGCTGAGCAGTTAAGGCGCTTACCTGCAAAGCCAAAGGACCCAGTACCCACATAAAGCCAGATGCACAAGGTGACATGCGTCTGAAGTTCTTTTGCAGTGGCCAGAAGCCCTGGTGCGCCCATTCATATTCTATCTCTAATAAGTAAATAAAATATTTAATAATAATAATAAAAAGAAACAAGGCTGGAGAGATGGCTTAGCAGTTGTGGTAGTTTGAATATATGTCCCCCAATATATTCAATGTTTTATTACTTTATAGTTTGCATCTGCAATCACCTTGCTAGAGGCAAGGTCACTGGGGGCCCGGTCTTAAGGTGTGGTGATGGGTTTGAGATTCCATTGTAAAGATATGCAAATGTGTCTAGCAGGAGTTCCTGAAGTCTGCTGTGTGACCTTTTGGCTGTAGTTTGTTTTTGCTCTGTGTGCTGTGGTGGCTGGTTGGTTTCTTGCTCTCTCTCTGCTTGGCCTGCTCCTGCCATTATGGAACTTCCCCTGGATCTGTAAGCTTCAATAAATAATATCCCTTCCTCCATAACTGTGCCTGGTCTGGAAGTTCATCTCACCCTGAGCTGTCTGCAACAGCAGTTAAGGTTTTGATTCTCTATGTAAGCCACATGCACAAGGTGGAGCATGCGTCTGGAGTTCATCTGCAGTGGCAGATGGCCCTGGCGCGCCCATTCTTTCTCTCTTTCAAATAAATAAATAGAATTAAAAAAAAAAGAAACAAGAATAAATAAATGCAAGAAAATACAACCACTGGAGAAAAATAACTCGAACACTTTTGTATTTCCTCTCTTGACCTCCCAATTGTTTTGATGCTGGAACTGGAGTGGGTTTTTACCAACCCAAGAGAGTGGGCTATGCCAAAGTGTTGGAAGACAGGAACAGGAAGGGGGAGGAGAGGAGGAAGCAGGAAGAGTCCCAAGGAAGAACGAAAGCGTTCCCCCTAAGCCAGGGGGGCCGCCGTCGTCGGCGCACGCTGCCACATTACCTCATTGCAGCTGACAACTCTACGAAACCGGGCTCTATTAACCGTCCCCGCTTGCAGAAGAGAAAAATCGAGGTTCAGAGGGAGAGGTGACCTTCCCCGAGACACACGGCGAGCGCGTGCGGGAAGCCGGGTTCGCGGCAGGCGGCAGGCGGCAGGCGGCAGGGCTGCGGAAACACCCAAACCGCCAGGTCCCGCCCCCTGCACGCCGCCCGCCCGCCGCCCGCAGCCCGCACCCAGCGGCGGGGCGGGGCGTCGCGAGCTCCTTCCGGCCGGCCGGGCGTCGCGACTCCCGCCCCCGGCGCCCGCCCCGCCCCGGGCCCCGCACCGTCCTCCGCGCCGGCCCGGGGCGACCTGGGCCGCAGCCGCGCGCGCGGGACGGGAGGCCGGTCCGCCGAGGGGACTCCGCCAAGCCTCAGCGGCCGCGGGCGCCGACGGACGGTTGGGGAGGGCTGGGGGCGGGGGGAGCTGGGGACGGCCACGCGCCACTTACGCGTCGAACTTGTTGTTCATCCTCTCGCCGCCGCGGTCGCCACTGCCTCACCGAGTGACTTCCGCCCTGCGCGGTCCCTCCGCCGAGCGCCCGGCCACTTCCGGTCTCGCGAGGTGCAGCGGAACGAAGGATCGCGGGGCCGCTGCGGGACGGGTTTCCCCGCAGGAAGGCCGAGGGTGGCTGCGCGGAGGTGGCGGTGGGGCGGGGTACCGTCGGCCGGTCGGTCGTCTCTTTCCCTCCCCCGCCGCGAGCGAGCGAGGCGTTGACAGCGCGGGTTCGACCCTCGCCGCGGCTCGAATCCCGACTCCACGTCCGGCGCAGGCTGCGCGCCCTCGCTGCTTTCTCCCGTCACCGCCCGAGGCTGCTTCCTCCGCGGGTCACTGCGAATTCCAGGGACTGTCAGTACATGGTAGAAAGTGTCCATGGATATTCAAGGTATAGTTACATGAAAATCTGTTATCCCAGCACTCCCCATGAGTTTGAGGCCACCCTGAGATGACATAGTGAATTCCAGGTCAGCCTGGGCCAAACAAGACTTACCTTGGAAAAAAAAAAAAAAAGCCTTTTCTTTTTGTTTTCCTGCAAAGTTAGAGTGGGTGAGTACTAAAAAACCCCAGATTCCAAACTACTACTAATAATTACAAATTATTAAGATGACCCAGCTGGGCACGGTGGAGTATGCCTTTAATTCCACACTCCGGGGAAGCAGAGGTAGGAGGAATGCCATGAGTTCGAGATCAGCCTGAGATTATACAGTGAATTCCAGGTCCCTGGCTTAAATTAAGACCCTACCTCAAAAAAAAAAAAAAAAAAAGACCCAATTAATTGATCAAGACAGCCTTGAACCAAAGTGCAAGAGCAAACCTGAGCTGGCCCTTCCTGCTATCTTGAGCCAGTTACTTAATCTTAGAGAGCTGCACTTTACTTAAAAAAAAAAAGGTACATACATACATACATACATACATATATATATATATGTAATAAGATCCTCTTTGCAGAGTTATTAGGAAGGAGGGAGTGGGAAATAGAGAGGGCAATGGAATGAATACATTCTGGGAAGCAGAAGGTGAGCCAACTAGATAAAGAAAGAGAACACGGGGAATGGAGAGATGATTTAAGAGATTAAAGCATTTGCCTGTAAAGCCTAAGGACCCAGGTTTGATTCCCCCACTACCCACGTAAGCCATATAAACAAGGAGGCACAAGCATCTGCAGTTCATTTTCAGTGGCTGGAGGCCCTCTGCACCAATTCTCTCTCTAATAAATAAATTAAAATTTTAAAAAAGAAAACAAAACAAAAGATGAAAAAAGAAAGAGGGCTTAGTGGTTAAGGCACTTGCCTGCAAAGCCTAAGGACCCACGTTCAACTCTCCAGATCCCATGTAAGCCAGACACAAAAAGGTGAGGCAAGGTTGCACATGCCCACTAGGTGGCGCAAGTCTCTGGAGTTTGGACGCAGTGGCTGAGCCCCTAGCATGCCAATTCTCTCTCTCTCTCTCTCTCTCCCCCTCTCCCTCTAAAATAAATAAATAATAAATAAATAAATAAATAAATAAATAAATAAATAGAAAGAAAGAAAGAACAGGGGAGGGTAGTAGGGGAGGGAAACAAATGAGAACAAAGTATAATAACATACATGTATGAAGAAGCCATGATGAGCCGGGTGTGGTGGCGCACGCCTTTAATCCCAGCACTCGGGAGGCAGAGGTAGGAGGATAGCCAAGAGTTTGAGGCCACCCTGAGACTACATAGTTAATTCCAGGTCAGCCTGGACCAGAGTGAGACCCTACCTTGAAAAATCAAAAAAAAAAAAAAAAAAAAAAAGAAGCCATGATGAAACCCATTACTTTGTGTGATAACCTAAAAAATTAAAGAGTACATGAGAGGGAGAGACCTAGCTAGAGGCCTTATAGAAGAAGGCCATTATTACCATCCTTAACTCTGAGACAGCTGACCCAGAGAGTATCCTCTTGTTCAAACGAGCAGAGGGTTGTGGATGCCGAGCTTGGTTACTGCAGGGCTTCTGAAGGCCATGAGGGTGAGAGAAGGGTTAGGACTCAGCTAAGCAGCAGGACGGGAAGATGCCAGCTCTTCTCATGTAGAGGTTCTGAGCAACCAGCAAACCCATCCAAACTGGCTGCCTTGAGAGCAGGAATTCCAGTCCTCCTGAGTTTGTACATCTGCACTTACTGTGTTGGAGAATCCCTGCTTCCCACACAGGACAAAGACACCGTCTAGTAAGCAGTATTCTGCTTTACAGTCCTGCCTCATCATCAGCAGTTTACAGATGCACCTCCAAGCACCGTTGTGTTATTCTGATTCTTCTAGCAGGGTACTAACCACTAAAGAGATTGGGGTCACAATGATTCAGAGGCTAGGGAACTTTTCTGCTGTCAAACAACTAGTGAGTGTTGGACTAGAAATGCAGATATTTGGGTCAGAAGGCAGATTAGACTACTAAAAAGAAGGTAAAAGCATAATCTGCCAAAAGAAGCAATACTTGAAAAACATTAATCTGGGTATTGTTAAAAGAAACAAACTTTAATCCCAGCACTCGGGAGGCAGAGGTAGGAGGATCACCGTGAGTTCGAGGGCACCCTGAGACTACAGAGTGAATTCCAAGTCAGCCTGGACCAGAGACCCTACCTTGAAAACCCAAACAAAAAAAACAAACAAACAAAAAGGCTGGAGAGATGGCTGAGCAGTTAAGGCGCTTACCTGCAAAGCCAAAGGACCCAGTACCCACATAAAGCCAGATGCACAAGGTGACATGTCTGAAGTTCTTTTGCAGAAGTTCTTTCTATCAATAAGTAAATAAAATATTTAATAATAATAATAAAAAGAAACAAGGCTGGTGGCTTAGCCCAATATATTCAATGTTTTATTACTATAGTTTGCTCTAATCAAGAGTCAAAAGGTGTGGTGAAATTCCATTGTAAAGATATGCAAATGTAAGGAGTTCTGAAGTCTGCTGTGTGACCTTTGGCTGTAGTTTGTTTTGCTCTGTGTGCTGTGGTGGCTGGTTGGTTTCTCTTCTCTCTGCTTGGCCCTGTGGAGAGCAGGCCACTTCTCCTGCCATTATGGAAAAAGCTTCAAAAATAATATCCCTTCCTCCATAACTGTGCCTGGTCTGGAAGTTCATCTCAGATGAAGCTGTCTGCAACAGCAGTTAAGGTGCTTGCCTGCAAAGCCAAAGGACCCAGGTTTGATTCTCTATGTAAGCCACATGCACAAGGTGGAGCATGCGTCTGGAGTTCATCTGCAGTGGCAGATGGCCCTGGCGCGCCCATTCTTTCTCTCTTTCAAATAAATAAATAGAATTTTAAAAAAAAGAAACAAGAATAAATAAATGCAAGAAAATACAACCACTGGAGAAAAATAACTCGAACACTTTTGTATTTCCTCTCTTGACCTCCCAATTGTTTTGATGCTGGAACTGGAGTGGGTTTTTACCAACCCAAGAGAGTGGGCTATGCCAAAGTGTTGGAAGACAGGAACAGGAAGGGGGAGGAGAGGAGGAAGCAGGAAGAGTCCCAAGGAAGAACGAAAGCGTTCCCCCTAAGCCAGGGGGGGCCGCCGTCGTCGGCGCACGCTGCCACATTACCTCATTGCAGCTGACAACTCTACGAAACCGGGCTCTATTAACCGTCCCCGCTTGCAGAAGAGAAAAATCGAGGTTCAGAGGGAGAGGTGACCTTCCCCGAGACACACGGCGAGCGCGTGCGGGAAGCCGGGTTCGCGGCAGGCGGCAGGGCTGCGGAAACACCCAAACCGCCAGGTCCCGCCCCCTGCACGCCGCCCGCCCGCCGCCCGCAGCCCGCACCCAGCGGCGGGGCGGGGCGTCGCGAGCTCCTTCCGGCCGGCCGGGCGTCGCGACTCCGCCCCGGCGCCCGCCCCCGCCCGGGCCCCGCACCGTCCTCCGCGCCGGCCCGGGGCGACCTGGGCCGCAGCCGCGCGCGCGGGACGGGAGGCCGGTCCGCCGAGGGGACTCCGCCAAGCCTCAGCGGCCGCGGGCGCCGACGGACGGTTGGGGAGGGCTGGGGGCGGGGGGAGCTGGGGACGGCCACGCGCCACTTACGCGTCGAACTTGTTGTTCATCCTCTCGCCGCCGCGGTCGCCACTGCCTCACCGAGTGACTTCCGCCCTGCGCGGTCCCTCCGCCGAGCGCCCGGCCACTTCCGGTCTCGCGAGGTGCAGCGGAACGAAGGATCGCGGGGCCGCTGCGGGACGGGTTTCCCCGCAGGAAGGCCGAGGGTGGCTGCGCGGAGGTGGCGGCGGGGCGGGGCACCGTCGGCCGGTCGGTCGTCTCTTTCCCTCCCCCGCCGCGAGCGAGCGAGGCGTTGACAGCGCGGGTTCGACCCTCGCCGCGGCTCGAATCCCGACTCCACGTCCGGCGCAGGCTGCGCGCCCTCGCTGCTTTCTCCCGTCACCGCCCGAGGCTGCTTCCTCCGCGGGTCACTGCGAATTCCAGGGACTGTCAGTACATGGTAGAAAGTGTCCATGGAGCCGGGTGTGGTGGCGCACGCCTTTAATCCCAGCACTCGGGAGGCAGAGGTAGGAGGATCGCCGTGAGTTCGAGGCCAGCCTGAGACTACACAGTTAATTCCAGGTCAACCTGGACCAGAGTGAGACCCTACCTCGAAAAACCAAAAAATAAAAAAAATAAAAAAATTATCTCCACAACCAAAGCCCTTGTTCCCACATTTCCTAGGAACCTCGTGTAAAAAAAACTACATCTCTTATAAGCCTTTCCCTAAACTGCCTAATAAAGCTATCCAGCTCCCTCTCACTATGGCCATGACTTTCCCAAACATACGTACGTGCCTGCATCTCTCATAAATAAAGTGAACCAATAACCCTGTGCATACTGTCCCTGTACCCTCTTCCCCACAAGTTCATTTGTTAGGTTTTTATATGGCATTTGAATCATTGGTGAGGATATACAGAGACTGATATTTGTATCTATGCTCTTTTTCCAAGTTTTTATTTTATTTGTTTATTTGAGAGATAGAGGAAGAGGCAGATAGAACGTGCGTGCCAGGGCCTCTAGCCACTGCAAATGAACTCCAGATGCATGTGGCCCCTTGTGCATCTGGCTTACATGGGTCCTGGGGAATTTAACCGGGTTCTTGGGCTTCACAGGCAAACACCTTAACTGCTAAACTATCTCTCCAGCCCTTTTTTTTTTTTCATACAGGTGGGTGCACATGTACATGTGAAGACCAGGGGACAACTTTGTGTGTCATTCTTAGGAACCTGTCCACTCCCCCCCCCCGACCTTTTTTTGGAGACAGGGTCTCAATGACCTAGAGCTCACAAAATAGGCTCGACTAGCTGGCTAGTGAGCCCAAGGAATCCTATCTGCATCTCTCCAATGCTGATATTACAAGCATGTCTCTGGGAATCCAACTCAGGTCCTCATGCTTGCCTCACACTTTACCAGGTGAGCTATCTCCAGCCCCTTGTGTGCATGTTTACAGATGAGGAAACAGGCTCCTGAAACTGGAAACTGGCTGTGGTCAGTTGCTGCTTGGTCACTCAGAGCTAGGTCGTGCCTGCATCCCCCCTCTCAGGAAAACCTCAGCTGACCACCCTACTTCCTGCTACATAAACTCAAGGGAGGCCGATGGGGACCTCCTCCGCAGGCAGGTCCTTTGTTCCTATTCTCTTGCCTGCTTCTCCCTCGTCTTAACCCTCCTTTGAGACCAGTATAAATGCCCTAGCTTTTGAGAAGAGAGGGAAGGAGACACTGGTCACTGTAGAATATCTCTTAAGAGTGTCCGAGATTGGCTCAGAGTCAGTGTAGTGGTTTGAATGTGTGGCCCCATTGACTTAGGCTTGAGTGAATCTTGAGTCTCCAGTGGGCAGAGCCCTGCTGGGGAAGAGGTATGTCACTGGGGGCAAATCTTGGGAGTCCAGCCCTAAGGTGTGTGAAGTGTGGTTGGAGCTCTGGCTGGTGCTGGTGTGCTGGCTGTCCATGGTGTCTCTGCTTGGATCTATGGACGTGAGCCAGCGTCTTCCACCATTGGCAGTGTTCCCCTCGATTTTGTAAGCCTGAGATAAACCCCCTTCCTCCTATAAATTGCTTTTGGTTGGGTGTTTGTCCAGCAATGCAAAGCTGACTGCAACAGTGAGGAATTCTGGGTTCCAAAGGAATGTTCTGGGGAGTCCCTCTTACTATGAGCTCCAGCTTGCTCATGTGAAACATGGAGGAATACTAACCCTTGCCTATTCATTGATGCTGTAAAGAATTTTTAACAATGGGAAAAGCTAAATCTTCTGTGATTAACAGCAAAAGAAGATGTATATCACATTAAATCAATGTGAAAGCACCACTACAGTTGAATGTTGGGTGTTCATTGTACCCACAGGCAAGGGAGAGCCAGCTGACAGTTGTACTTTTTTTTGGTTTATCCAGGTAGGGTCTCACCCAGGCTGACCTGGAATTCACTATGTCATCTCAGGGTGGCCTCGAACTCTGGTAATCCTCCTATCTCTGCCTCCCAAGTGCTGGGATTAAAGGCGTGCGCCACCACGCCCGGCTAAATAAAAATTTTTAAAAAGTATAAAAGAAAATAAACAAAAGAAAAAACAGCTGGGTGTGGCGGTGCACGCCTTTAATCCCAGCACTTGGGAGGCAGAGATAGGAGGATCACCATGAGTTTGAGGCCACCCTGAGACTACATAGTGAATTCCAGGTCAGCCTGAGCTAGAGTGAGACCCTAACTCAAAAAAATTTATTTATTTATTTATTTATTTGAGAGAGTCAGAGAAAGAGAGACAAACAGAGAGAATAGGTGCGCCAAGGCCTCTAGCCACTGCAAACTCTAGATGTATGCACCACCTTGTGCATCTGGTTTACATGGGTCCTGAGGAATTGAACCTGGGTCCTTTGGCTTTGCAGGCAAATGCCTTAACCGCTATGCTATCCCTCCAGCCCTATCCTTTTTTTTTTTTTTTGAGTTGTACTTTTTTTTTTTTATTTGAGAGAGAGAGAGAGAGAGAATGGGTGCACCAAGGCCTTCAGCCGCTGCAAACAAACTCCAGGCGTGTGTGCACTCTTATATACATGTGCAACATTGCGCACATGCGTTACTGTGCATCTGGCTTATGTGGGACCTGGAGATTTGAACATGAGTTATTAGGCTTCGCAAGCAAGCACCTTAACTGCTAAGCCATCTCTCCAGCCCAGTTGTACGTGTGTGTGTGTGTGTGTGTGTGTGTGTGTGTGTGTGGGGGGGGGGAGTGTTATTCTGGGGATCAAATCCAGGACCTGAATTCCCAGCCCCTACTGCTGCTTCTGTTGTTTTCAAGGTAGGGCTCACTCTAGCCCAGGCTGACCAGGAACTCACTCTATAGTCCCAAGCTGGCCTTGAACTCAAAGCAGTCCTCCTACCTCTGCTGGGATCAAAAGCATGTACCACCATACCTGGTTAACTTTTTTAAAATATGGTTATTAAATTAAATTTATTTATTTATTTGAGAGAGAAAGAAAAAGGCAGATAGAGACAGATAGAGAATGGGCATCCCAGGGCCTCTAGCCATTGCAAACGAACTCCAGACACATGTGCCACTGTATGGCACAATACAGGCCTGGTCCTAGCCAGACCGCATGGCAGAAGACAACAGGAAGTGGCTTCTGTAAAAATGGCGTTTTGTGCAGGCGTGATGTGACAACAGTTACAGCCCCATGCTCGCGAGAAGCCTACTACGGGATGTTCTGTCCAGAGACAAGCTGTCATTGGTCACCAAAAGGGGACCGCCCCATACAAGGATTAACAGCCCCTTAAAACCCATGTGCACTTCCTGAATAAACGAGTTTGTGGATTCTCGCTCCGCTTTCACCCAACTCCCAGAGTCTGTGTCGTGACTCCGCGCTGCTCACCCCAATTCGGCAGAGACCCTATTGTCCCTCCTGAGCTGGCCTTGGGGGGGTCCCAACATGCCACCTTGTGCATATGGCTTTATGTGGGTTCTAGGGAATCAAACCTGTGTTCTTTGGCTTTGCAAAACAAATGCCTTAACTGCTAACCCGTCTCTCCAGCCTCCTCCCCGTTTTTTTTCGAGGTAGGGTCTTGACCTGGAATTAACTAGTCTCAGGGTGGCCTTGAACTCACGGTGATCCTCCTACCTGTCCCGAGTCCCAGGCTGGCCCATGTATCCCAGGCTGGCCTCAAACTTGCTGTGCAGCTGAGGATGTCTTTGAACTTGTGACCCTCTGGCCTATACCTATCAAGTGCTTGGATTATAGCTGTGCATCAGCACATCTGGTTTACACGGTGCTGGGGACTGAGCTCAGGATCTCATGCATGCTAGGCAAGCATTTTACCGACTGTCTGCTAACCTTTAAAGAGAATCCCTCAAAAAGAATCCCTCTTCTGCTTCTGTTGCTTTTTTTTTTTTTTTTTGAGGTAGGGTCTCACTCTAGCTCAGGCTGACCTGGAATGCACTCTGTAGTCTCAGGGTGGCCTCAAACTCACAGTGATCCTTTTGCCTCTGCCTCCTGAGGGCTGGGATCAAGGCATGCGCTACCACGCCCAGCTTCCTCGTACCTCTCACTGACTCTCTTTCAGGCCCGAGTCTGAAGGCATAGGACCTTACTGACCTGTGGTCATGATGCAAACTGTAGTCCTCAGTGCTTCAGAGTGATTTGGGAATCACTAATATTTTGCTGAAGTGAGAGGAGTATCCTGAGTGAAAGGGTGTAGTGCCAGCAATGACCCCAGTGTCATATCTAATCACATCCATCCAACCACTCCAGAACTCAGTTTTTTTTTTTTTCTCTTTATTTCCCTAGCTCTTCTCAGGGCTGTTTGGGTACTTCTCAAGGAGCACACTTGGGACCCTAGCAGCAGAACACAGCTCATAAGACAGCATGACCCATAGAGGTGACTCCCCATCACCTGAGCCCAGCCTGGCTCATTCTGGTGAAGGTAGGTAGGGGCGGGGGTCTCCAGGGAATGGCAGGGCAGGCACCTGGTTGTAGTGGGCCATGAGGAAGATACCAGCAGTGCCACAGATAAAGAGAGAGAGCATGGCCAGGAAGCAGACACGGTCCAGCACTCGGCCCACCAGGAACCACTCCTCATTACCCTGAGGGTGACAGAAGATGAAAGTGTGACCAGCCACAGCTGCCTCCCTGGCTCCCACTTCCATCCTCGGGCTTCCAGCTGGCCTCCATTCTTCATTTCCTTGGGTGGACCTTCCCCATCCAGGTCCTAGTCTTCCATGATCCTGTCCCTAAGGTCCCTCCTCTTCCCTATTCCCATCTCCACTTTTCCCACCTCCTGCCCTATACCAGACAGCCCACTCCCAGGTACTCACCCAACCCAACCCCACCCTTCTTGTCCCAGCTTACACTGTCAAAATGACTCTGCTGGTGTCGGGCCCGGGCCATGAGGTTGCAGGCATCCACACAGGCCTGGATGGCTGGAGCCGCCTGCTTCAGGCTGCCACAGAACTTGCTCTGCCCTGTCTCTGGACCTTTCTCTGGTGAAGTAAGGCAGTAAGATGTAGGAGTCAGGTCCCTGGCGACCTCAGCTTCTCTCTCCCCAGTTTGAATGTTTGCTGGGGACTCATCTGTCATGTCCAGCCAAGCCCCATGTGGGATTCTTGGGCAGGAGTGCCCCCAGTGGCACCTGTTGGCCTCACCTAGCTTCTCCAATGCTGCCCGAACCAGGCCATTGCGTCGCCGCTGCCGGAAGAGGAGCTCACTGCGAGGTAGGCAGAGGCCCCCCTCTTCCCCAGTGGCGATGGGCCACCCTGAGGAGGAGCCATTCTGGAGCCAGGAGCGGACATCTTGAACAGCAGCAGGGGCCAGTGGCCGGACGTGCATTCGCAGCAGCTGAGGCAGGAGCCGCAGGAACACCTGCAGAGGAGGTGCTGTGGGTGGCTCTCCTGGAACAGCCAGGCTGAGCTTCAGAGTAGAAGCTGGAGGTCGGCATGAAGGCAGCATATTAGGGACAGTGACTGGGCTCTGGTCCAGCTTGGACTGTTCTGTCCTAGGACCCCAAACTTCTGTGCACATCAGAATCACCAGGACACTTGCTTCAGACAGTCTTGTCCCCAACCCCTGCTGTTCTGACCTGAGATACCTGGACTGGGCCTGGGGATTCTGCATCTTCAACAAGGGCTTCAGCTGTCTGCTGCAGGTAGGCTAGGAATCACATGGACTCTGGAATCAGACTACGCAGGCAGAATCCTGTCATCTCTGCTTTCTGCCTGTGTGACCTTGCGTAAGCTATTTAACCTCTCTCTGCCTCATTTCACTATTTCTCTCTCTCTCTCTCTCTCTCTCTTTTTGTTTGTTTTTTTCAAGGTAGGGTCTCACTCTAGCCCAGGCTAACCTGGAATTCACTCTGTATTCTCAGGGTGTCCTCGAACTCTTGGCAATCCTCCTACCTCTGTCTCCCAAGTGCTGGGATTAAAGGCGTACGCCATCATGCCCGGCTCATTTTTCTCATCTTTTAAATGGAGATGACATTAATACCTGCTTAATGGATTTACTGATAATCAAATAAGTCAATATATGTAATATATATTGGTACCTAGTGATCCTGTTCATCCACTGGTACCTTCCTGAAGGCACATGCAACATGGTTTGCTGCTGAATTTTGGAGGAGAGGATTTGGGACAGGAGTACGGAAGCTGGTAGAAGAATGCCTGAACAGGCAGGGCAGTGCCTTGCCTTGTGGACCCCTTGGGCCATGGAGTGTGTGTGTGGAGACCGCAAGGACACGTTGAGCACAACCACAGCATTCACGACGATGAGGATGGTGACCACCATGAGGAAGGTCAGGTACCTGCGGGGTGAGGAGGAGCAGGGCTGGGTGTCCCTTACTCTCCCAGTGGGAGAACGTTGCTGGGGGGAATGGGAAGGGGGCTGGGGGTGCAGCTCAGTGGTCGCGCGCTTGCTTCGCAAGGCCCTGAGCTGGATGATGCCAGCAGCACAAGGATGGGGTGGACAGTAAGGTGGCAGGCGTGAGGACCAGCCTTACTTGCTGATGAGCGGCACTGCTTGGGAGGTCTCTGGCACCTTCTTGGCCACGAGGAAGAGGAAGACGGTCTGGGCCAGGAGCACATTGATGGCCACCGTGCACTTCTGGCCACCCGCTGCCCATGAACAAGACACCCTCAAGAGGAGGTCTCCCCCCTCCCTACCCATCCCCAGAGAAACCCCTTCGATCCCACAAAGAGCCCACTGCTCCCATCCTGGGAGTGTGGTGCCACACTGTGTCCCAAGCAGGCCCTGCCCTGGCTCCCTGTGGGTCTCTGCAACTTGTATTCCCATGGATCCAGGTACCCTTGGCAGGGAGGAAGTAGATGAGGATGGCAACAGAAGAGATGAGCACGCAGGGGGCAATGATGTTGATGACATAGAAGAGGGGCTTGCGCTGGATAAGCAGGTAGAACACCACCTTCTGGTGGCCCGCCTCCTCAGCCGGCACTGTGGTGTCCAGCAGCATCTTGGCTGGCCGGTGCCGGATGGCCCACTCTCCATTCTCTGTGGTGGGCACAGGGGAATGTGGCCTAGCTAAAGCTGTGGCCTGAGAGACCAGCAAGTAGGAACACAAGTGAGATAGGAAATTGGAGTGATCCCATCTTCCAGAAATGGAGTAAAAGAACTCTTTTGGAGTCTTTTGGTTTTTATTATTATTATTATTATTATTATTATTATTATTATTATTTTGGTAGGATCTCACTCTAGCCCAGACTGATCTGGAATTCACTATGTAGTCTCAGGCTGGCCTCAAACTCACAATGATTCTCCTACCTCTGTCTCCTGAGTGCTGGGAATCAAGTCATATGCCACCATGTCTAGCTTATGTTTGTTTGTTTGTTTTACATTTTTTTACATTTTTATTTATTTGCAAGCAGAGAGAGAGAAATAGAAGAGAGGCAGACAGAGGGAGAGAATGGGCATACCAGGGACTCTAGCCATTGCAAATGAACTCCAGATGCATGTGCCCCTCATGCATCTGGCTTACGTGGGTCCTGGAGAATCAAATCACGATCCTTTGGCTTTGCAGGCAGACACCTTAACTGCTAAGCCATTCCTCTAGCCCTTATGTTTGTTTTTTAAGACAGGGTCTCTGTAGCCTAGGCCAGCCTCAAACTTTTCGATCCTCCTCAATGCTGGAATAACAGCATGCACCACCACACCTGGCTGGGATTACAGGCATGCACCACCACACCTAGCTCTCTTGGATGTGTGAGAACCTTATTCCATGTGTCACTGTAGTTTCCATCTTGAGTTGCGTGGGAGGAGGGTGATCTTGGTCTAGCAGAGAGCATGGTGAGGTACCTGTGAAAGCCTCCGGATCGATGAAGATCCACTCAATGGCTTGCCCATCCTCCTGACTCAGCTGCAGGTTGATCTCACTGGTACTGTAGGTCTGAGACCTGGAGACTCATAGGGGAAGAGGGTAAACTGGGGCAAAGAGACTCACCCATGAGGTCGCACAGTCACCTGAGGGCAACTGTGGGCATTGGGCTCACACTTCTGAGCTTTCCAGCAAACCCTGTTGATGATGTGTGAATGGCAGAGGGGACATGGGAACCAGGATGTGTGAGTCAGAGGGCCTGGAGGCTTCTACTTAGTGCTGTCACCTGGCCAAAGTGTCCAGGGCCACTCTGTGCCTCCTACATTAGCCACCAAAGACCTTAACGTAGAACTGCATGCCTACTGTTAGAAGACCTCAGTTCTCAGGATCCTGTCAGCTTCCTTGCAAAAAGTATTCCCGTGTTCCTCTGAAATATAGGAAAGTAACCCACAGACCTCCACATACTTAGGGATGAAGGAACTAACCCAGAGATCCCAGGCAGAGCTTGGCCATGTGCAGACTTGGGCTGGGCAACCTGGCCTGGACAGCCAGCTGCTCTGGGGTTCTGTGCTCCTGCAGGTGTGCCCGTGTTACCCCTACCCCATCCTGGACGTTAGTTTGTCCCCTTAAGGCACAGGCAGGGAAACTGAGGCAGTGAGGAAGGATGAGTGAGAGGACTGGGAGTTGGCACCGGAGGGCTGTATGGAGGCCTGGGAGAGAAAGTGAGGCCCCGGCTTTAAGGTGACACATACTCAACTCCTCTGTCCAGACCCCTCATACATCAACTTCCTGAGTGCTCCCCCATCCATTCCATCACTGTCCTCACTGGAAAACGAGGGGCTCCCCCACCCATTCCATCAGTGTCCTCACTGGAAGATGAGGGAGCAGTTCTGCCAGTCGAAGGGAAAATAGGTGACCGAGATGGAGCAGGAGGAGCGGAAGATTGCAGGTGGCAGCCAGTAGATACACCCATCAGGGGACACGAGTGTATTGCAGTAGAGCGCCACCTCGAACACACCGTCCACACTGTGGGCACATGCCACCGAGCCGTCGGCAGAAACTCCACAGCCCCAGACCAGCTCTCTGGGGACCCCGATCCTCCCCAGCCTGCCACACCCATGACAAGCCCTCCCTAGGAGCCACTATCCACTTCCCCTCCCCCCACAACCTCCCAGTCTGGGCTGGAGTCCCCTCTGTACTGGAAAAGGGTACAAAGGCCTGGGAGGACAGCACCAGGCCTCTTATCTCATAATGCTGCAGGAAAACCTTGCCCAGACCTCCCAATTGCTGCTTCCCTCCCTCTGGGACTGTTAATGACAACTACAATATGCAACATGCCTGACCTTGAGTGAAACACTCCCAACAGCTTCCCAATTGTTGCCATTGGCCCAGTTTAGTAGGTGGGGAGAGGCCCACCCACATGGGACAGTGTCCACATCTGGAACTGCACCCATCAGCACCCCTCTCTGCTCTCTCCCCAGGCTCCTTGTCCTGCTGGCCCCTGGTTCTGGCATTCTTTTTCCTCTGCCCCTGCCCCCTGCTCACTTGTTCTCCAGCACGATATCAGGCCGCCATACCATGGTGGAAGGCACCCTTAGTACCCACAGGCCTCCGTAGTCTTGTGGGTCCCAGCGCAGGCGATAATCACACCACTGCTGTGGGGGGTGGAGGGTGGAAGCGGGGCCTCTGCTCTGGGCTGCACAGGTTCAGGAATGGCAACCCAGTCCAGAGGGCCAGAGGCAGGGCAGGGCAGGCAGCTCTGGGGGGGCTTAGGTGGGGTGCAGCAGAAGCACGCCACAGGGTAGCCTCTTACCATTTCTATCCAGACATTGGTGGTGAGGGCCTCCTCTCGCTCATTCTGGATGCAGAAGGGAAGGGTAAGTCCCTATACCTTTCCTCCCCCGGGTACTAATCCTCACTGGCCACTGATACAAGCAGAAGGGCCCCAGTCTATTGAGTCTTGAGAGGACCTCATATCATGAAGATTTCTTGCCCCCTACTCCCTGTTGAGACCCTGCCCTGTCCTGGGTGCTGGAGCCAGGTTCCGTCTCTCCAGCAGGTCTGAAGGACCTGTTGCCCACTCTTTCCTCCCATAGCTCACCAGGGAGATGAGGTTGGTGAGGGTGAGCTTCAGGCTGACGTTGACCACATCCGATTCATGCTCAGCGGGCCGCAGGTGGGGGTCGTAGCTTCGCATCAGGTCAGCAAGCAGGCGCTCCTCCTGGTTTCGGCTCTGGGCCCCTGCAAGCAGTAGAGCCTTGCTGAGGAGGAACAGAGGAATGTGGGGTGCTGGGGCTAGAAAGAACCTGGAGAAGCCTTCAGCCCCTGAAGCATTGGACCCCTGATCTGTCCCCTCCCCAACCCAGGTCTTAAGCAGCCCACTGTGTCACACCCAGGAAAAGGGCCAGAAGCAACAAGAGGGGACGAGGTCCGTGGCTCCCACGCATGTTGCCTGAGCTCTCTCCAGTGATGGGTGGGATGGTAGCTCTATAGGTCTAGAGCAGAGAATTGGGCTGGGGTGTCGTATGTCAGCTTACATTCCTACCCCAGCCAGCCTGTCCTGGCCAGCGTAACCCAGCCAGCCCCAGCAGCTGTCTGACCACAACATTATCAGCTGTTCCAGGATGCACACAATGCTGGGCTCAGATTACTTGGGCCAGCCAAAGGGAGAGAGGCCCCCTGGTCCCAACAGAGACAGCCCACCCCCATCCTGTCCCTAGTTGCTCCAGCCCCATCCCTGTTTCCAGCTGGGGGACTCAGCACGTGGCCAGGGAGAGATGAATATGAGAGAGGAGGCAGTGCTGTGGAGACCGGCAGAGGCTCACTGGGCAGCCTCCTCCCCCTGCTCTTTTGGGGACGTGTAGAGTTGTTGGGCAGGTGTGGTCAGTACGAGATTCCCCATGACCTGACTGAGGACTCCAACCCTCTCCCAGCATCCTGAGGCCTCTGGGTATCAGTCATTTGAGCCAAGACACAAGAGTGAAGCTTCTAGAACAAAGCTGCCCATGCCCCACAGACTTTGGAATTGACAGGGCATTAGGTTAGCTCCTTCCAGGCCCTGAGACTGGGACACAGACCTGGCAAAGCTTTGAGATTAGGAGATCTGGGAAGAATATGGAAGACTAGGCCAGCTCCTACACAGCAGCTTGTCAGTGGGACCACAGCCTATTAAACATTCCAGCAGACAGTGGCAGGCCTAGTGCTAGACTGAGACCCAGGGACCTGTCAAGCTGCTGGGGGAAGGTGGACTCACACTTCCCTGGGGCAGGCAGGCCAAACTTGAGGTTGCGTCCCTCAGAGCCAAAGGTGGGGGGTCCCACGAGGGAAGGAAGGGTTGGAGGATGGGCTCAGTCGGTTCTGAAGCTTGTGACCATGGAACGGTGGGGCTGAGGCTGATCCAAAAGCCTGTTCTTGCTGCTAAGAACCCCCAGGCCACCTGCTTTGTGACTGTCTATTCCAAGCTGTGTGTGGGCCCTTAAGTGCCACCGCAGGGAAGCTACCCCAGGCCCCTGGGGGATAGGGAAGCATATCCCCCACTCCCAGCAGATGATGCCTGAGGCAATGCAGTTCGATTTAGGAAACTGGAAGTCAGGCTCAACCCGGTCCCCCGCAGGGCCTCAGGTCCCTCCAGTCCAGCCAGGACTCCATGGCTGGGGAGACGGTGGTGGAGGCACCTGTCATCTTCAGTCATTTCCGGCATCAACTCCTTCTCTTCCACACATTATCTTGTGGGTCACTTGTCTGCCATTCTTGTAGTCAGATCCGCTCTGGGCCCCATTTCGTCTGACCCCACTCCCCTCCAAAATTTCACTCACCCAGTGCCTATGAGACCTCCCCCCCCCTTTTCCCTGGAGATTCCAGAGCCAAGGGCCCCTTCCTACCCCAGAAGCTTCTTGACTCCCCATGTTGTCCTGGTACCCCCAGACTCAGTTCCCTCCCCATTCTGCTTTGCAGTGTCTCCAACTCTTGGCCCACTTTTGCCAAAGGTCAGTGATAGTCTCTATGGTCAGGAAGTGGTGTGAGCAGTGGCCCTCTGCGCACACACCTACTATCCCTTTTCTTCCCATGTGTCTGTGAGGTAAAAGGGTGAGTGTAACACTTCTCTGATCGGCAGTCTACTGCCTTCCCACAGTGAAGACTCCTACTCAGGGTTGCTCCCTCTGTGCCCTGTGAGAGAGGCCCAGAGAAGCCTGTCTGGCATTTTCAGCAGGGCAAGTTACTGGAGAGGGGTGGAAACTTCTAGGAGGAGTGGGACCAACGAAGAGAGAAAAACATCACTCATTGTTCCAGAAGGTTCTTTCTTGCCATGTTCTGTTACAAGAGGTGGAAAGGTAAGTAAGGGTTGCCCCTTGGTATCCACAGGGGTTGTTTTCAGGACTCCCTCGGATACCAAAATCTGCCAGTGACCAAATCCGTGGTGTATAATGGTGTAATACTTGCATAGAACCTGCCCAATCCTGCATGCTTTAGCTCATTCCTAGATTACTTATCTGCGGTGGTTTGAATCAGTGTGCCCCATAAACTCGTGTGTTCTGCATGCTTGATGGCAATTTGAGAGGTGGAGCCTGGCTGGAGGAGGTGTGTTCCTTGAGGTGTATTAACGGCTAGCTTGCCAGTGTTTGTTCAGCTCTCTCTCCTGCTGCTGTCTGCCATCTGCTGTGGCAGAGGTGACGTCCAGCTCTGCTCATGTCATGTTTCCCCATGCCACCACGAAGCTTTCCCCTGAGACTATAAACCAAAACAAACAACTTTTCTGCCATCTGCTACTTTTGGTCCGATGATTTGTGCCAGCCACGAGAAGGGAAATGCAACATTATCATACCTGGTACGGTGCCAATGCTATGCAAACCGTTGGTATTGGTTAGGAATAATGACAAGAAAAATCCTCTATGTACAGTATAGACACAAGTTTTTGTTTGTTTGTTTGTTTGTTTGTTTTGGTTTTTGGAGGTAGGGTTTCACTCTGGTCCAGGCTGACCTGGAATTAACTATGTAGTCTCAGGGTGCCCTCGAACTCACGGCAATCCTACTACCTCTGCCTCCCGAGTGCTGGGATTAAAGGCGTGCGCCACCACGCCCAGCTACAAGTTTTTTTTAATTATGTATTTATTTGCAAACGAGACAGAGAGAGAGAGACAGAGAAAGAGAATAAATGTGGGTGTGCCAGGGCCTCTGCTGCAAATGAACTCCAGATGCATGTGCCACTGTGCATCTGGCTTTACATGGGTCCTAGAGAATTAAACTCAGCTCTTTAGGCTTTGCAGACAAGCACCTTAACCACTGAGCCATCTCTCCAGCCCTCAACAGAATTGTTTTTAATGTGTATATTTGTATGGGCAGGTATGCATGATGTGTGTATGGGCCCATACCTGTCATGGTGCATTTGTGGAGGTCAGAGGACAACCCCAAGGTGTTGGTCCTCTTTTTCCACCATGAGACAGGGTCTCACCTTTTTGCCAGCGGGAAGGTCAGACTAGTTGGTATGTGAATTTCAGAGTTCTGGCTCTGCCTCCCATTACAGCAGGGACATTGGAATTACAGATGTATGTGTCACTCTACAAGACTCAATATTTTCCTCCCAGATCCTTAGTTGGCAGAATCCACAGAAGCTGAGCTTGCAGGTGGAGAGGGCTGGCTGCACTCACTCTCCAGGCTTCCTTGCAGATAGAGGTGGCTGTGTGCTGGTTTGACCAATGAAATGCTGGCTGCATGGACTCAGGGGAAGGCTTTGTTTCCTGATAAAAGGGCTATAAAGTGTGAAGTTCTGGCAGCCACCCCCAACTGGAAGCAGTGAGCATGAGGAACAAGGCCAATGTGCTGTGGAGGTAAGGCTGGCTAAGAACCTGGGCCCCTTGAAAGGAGCACCCTGTCTCTCGCCCTCCACAAGAGGAGAAGCAAACTGTGTTTAAGCTGGCGCTGTGGCTCACTGGGCTTTCTGTCCTTGCAGCTGAGTTCATTCTTAACTGATCAGCTACCCATGAGAGGGTAGGCAGCTCTGGTGGCCTGGAGACTGTAGGGTCACCCTTGGGCCTTCTGGGAAACCACTCTGTGGGTGACTTCCTTTGGGGGAAGGAAACAGAATTCTGTCAACCACAAAGGACAGTCTTGACAGCACCCTTGAGTGTGTTGGTGGAAATGGCAACATTGGTTGGGTGTGGCATTTGGACATGTCTCCTTTGGGAAGTCAACAGCCATCTGAGCTAGACATAACTGGTGATTGGACTTGGACCTGCTGCCAACAGCACCACCATGTGGAAGGGAGCAGCAGCGAGCATGGTGGAGGGTCCCACATACAGGCCTTTCCCATCTCTGCACAGGAATGAATGGGAGATTCAGGAGACTCCTGGATTGCCTTGTCTGGCATGTGAGAGGCCAAGCTGTTTTCTCTGAATTGCACCTTGAACTTGTGGACAGTTCACACTATCAATAAGTAGGGTCAATTTTGGCCTAAAGATTCAAAACCTCACTCAGGAGGTAGAGGTAGGATTGCTATGAGTCAAGTCCAATGTGGGATTATAGAGTGAGCTCCCAGTCAGCCTGGGCTAGAGAGAGATCCTACCTCGAAAAAGCAAGAGGGCTGGACAGATAGCTCAGCAGCTACGGCACTTTCCCATAAAGCCTAATGACCTGAGTTCAGTTCTCCGATACCCACATAAAAGCCAGTTGCGAGCTGGACGTGGTGGCACCTGCCTTTAATCCCAGCACTCGGGAGGCAGAGGTAGGAGGATCGCCAAGAGTTCGAGGCCACTCTGAGACTACATAGTTAATTACAGGTCAGCCTGGACCAGAGTGAGACCCTACCTCGAAAAACCAAAAAAAAAAAAAAAAAAAAAAAAAGCCAGTTGCACAGTGGTGCATGCATCTGGAGTTTGTAGCAGCTCAAAGCCCTGGAGGGCCCATACTCTCCCTCTCCCTCCCTGACTCCTGGGCATGGTGACAAACACCTTTAATCCCAGCGCTTGGTATGCTGAAGTAGGAGGATCATTGTGAGTTCAAGGCCAGCCTGAAACTACATTCCAGGCCAGCCTCAGGTAGAGCAAGACCCTATCTCAAAAAAACAAACAGGGCTGGAGAGATGGCTTAGTGGTTAAGGCGTTTGTCTACAAAGCCAAGGGATCCCAGTTTGACTCTCCAGGACCCATGTAAACCAGATGCACAAGGGGGCAAAGCATCTGGAGTTCGTTTGCAGTGGCTGGAGGCCCTGGCATGCCCATTCTCTCCCTCTCTCTGCCTCTTTCTTTCTCTCAAATAAATAAAATATATATTTTTAAAAAAACAAACAAAAAAGATTCAAAACTTCATTGGTCAGGGTTAATGATGTCACCACTTTCCTCTGAGGGAAATGGCTTGAGCTGTCAAGACTTTATATCTGTACAATAAGGTGAATAACTGAGCCACTCTCCCTGGTTGCTGTCTTCTCTCTGTCACCATGGCAGGCTTGGATGCAGGAGTCCTAGGCACTGTTGTGTCTCAGAGACCCATCTTCTGTAACTGAGACCCAAAAATGAGGACCTCTTAAGTTTACAGGACACAGGTACATTTACTCCCACTAACAGATTCAATGTTCACAATACCCCATGGGCAAGGTTTATTGTATATGCAGCGTGCAGGTGAGAAAAGTGAAGCTAAGGGCCTGGGGTGCAGCTTACTAATAATAGAGTGCATCCTGGCATATGAAGGCCAGTGAGTTCAAGATCACTCTTCTAGTGAAACAAACCACCCCAAGTTCTGTGGCCTAAAACATTTATCTCCCACAGTTTCTGAGATTCCAGAACTCAGCAGCAACTGAGGAGACCCTGCCAGGACAGGGGCAGGAGGATCCACTTCCCAGTTCCCCCACATGGCTGTTGCCAGTTGGTGTCACTGCAGGCCTTCAGCACCCCAGCACTGATGGCATGAGCTCCAGTACAGGAGGCTATAGGCCTAGTTCTTAAAAGTGGTATACCATCACTTCTGCCTCATCGTACTAGGCACACACAGTCATGGGCACAGAATGGCAGGGAATTCCCCCGAGCGTGAATAAGGAGGTGAGCATCAGGGACCATCTTGAAGGTGGTTATACCCACAGACCCAGTCCCCCCAGCTCCCGCAGCCTCGGTCTTCAACCCTTGGGATAGAACTGAATGCTGGCTCCCTTTGGGGAAGAGTTCTCAGCTTTAGCCAATGCAAAGACTGAGTGCCCATTTAAAGTGGAGTTTCAGACAATGAATAATTGTTTAGCACGAGTGTATCTCAAGTATTGCATGGCAGCCCTGCTTTGGGGAGGAAGAGGGACTTGGGGTGAGGGTAGTCTAGTGGGGCTGGGTTCTGATGCTCTGGAATGTGTGTATGTATGTGACCTTTGGGACTTGGTGGATCCATCTTCCCACAGGGACCAGGAAAGAGTGACCAAGGCATCAAGGGTCAGGAGATGACACTCTGGACTCTGATGTTCCCCCCACTCACCCCATGCAGACAACAATCTTCCCCAGGAGCTTAGAGAGGGAAGTATCTTCCTTGGGCCTCGGGTGGGCATCAGATGCCTGAATTTGAGGGGTGGGTGGGAGAAGGAAAACAAGGAGCTAGGAAGCTCAGATTTTTGACCTGCTCTCCCTTTCTGGTGGGGGAAGAGAAGAGGCTCTGGTTGGCTGGGGACCCCTCACAGGGCTCGCCACAAGAGGTCAAGCTGAGTGGCAACTCCCTGGCCCTGAACCATGCCTCTCCATCTCTCCTCACACCTTCCTAGACTCCTTCCAGCCATGTCCACTCTCAGCCTATCTCAGGTGTCTCCTGCATTTATTTGGAAAGAAATTGCAAATGGTGAGGTTGTTGCTCCTCCCTTAACCTCAGCCCAGCCTCACAGCACCAGCCAGGCCCCAGCATAGGGCCAGGAGCTGGCTGCCCCCTCCAGCCCACCCTACATGAAGCGCCTGTCCTTCTCATCATAGGAGAAGGGGTCCCCAGGAAAAGGCTGGGGTGGGGGCTGGTTGTAGACACCTTGCAGGAAGATCCAGGCTGTGCCCACCACCATGATGGGTGTCACGACAAACAGGCAGAGGCGGTCTACTGTGCGGGCCACCTGGTTCCAGCTGTCCTTTTCCTGGAAATGAGGGCAGACATGATAGGGTAAGGGGACCTCCAGCCACAGGCCCACACCCCCACACCAGGGCTCAGCAATAGAGACAGCAGCCTGGCCTCTGTGTGTCTGTGGGGAGGGGGGCTGCATCTCTGACTGGCAACAGACAGGATGGATCAGGATGAGCTGTCACTGTCCCCAGGGAGGGCCCAAGCCCCTGTGGACATAAACATACCAGGGCATTATGCCTGTCAAGGAGAGAGCAAGGCCAAAGCCACCTCCCTGATTTACTGTAAGGCTTCTGGGGACTGGGGACAGCAAGTGGCTCTTGCCTCTCACAGATACTTCCAGCCTTATGTGAACAGGAAGGAATTCTGTGTGTGTGTGTGTGTGTGTGTGTGTGTGTGTGTGCGCGCGCGCTTAGAGGTCAGAGCACTTTTGGGTATTGGTCCTTCCCTTCCACCTCGTTTGAGGCATTCTCGTTGTTCATCAGTTTGTTTGCCAGTCTAACTGGTCCCTGAGCTTCTGGGAAATTCTACTGTCTCTGCCTTCCAACTTCTGGCTTTTACATAAGATCTGGGGATTCAAACTCAGGTCCTCACACTTGCTGGGTGAGCATCTTATCCACAGAGCCATCACCTCAGTCCCCCCAGGGAGAATTGCAAAAGTTGGCCAGGTGTGGTGGTGCATGCCTTTAATGCCAGCACTCGGGAGGCAGAGGTAGGAGGATCACTGTGAGTTAAAGGCCACCCTGAGACTACATAGTGAATTCCAGGTTAGCCTGGGCTTAAGCAAGACCCTACCTCAAAAATAAATAAATAAGAGGGGGCTGGAGAGATGGTTTAGCAGTTAAGGCACTTGCCTGTGAAGCCAAGGGACCCAGGTTTGATTCCCCAGTACCCATGTAAGCCAGATTGACAAAGTGGTTGGTGCATGCATCTGGAGTTTGTTTGCAGTGGCTAAAGGCCCTGGTGCACCCATTCTCTCTAGCTGCCTGTCTCTCAAAAAAATAAATAAAAGGGCTGGAGAGATGACTTAGTGGTTAAGCGCTTGCCTGTGAAGCCTAAGGACCCCAGTTCAAGGCTCGATTCTCCAGGACCCACGTAAGCTAGATGGACAAGGGGGTGCACGCATCTGGAGTTCATTTGCAGTGGCTGGAGGCCTTGGCGCGCCTATTCTCTCTCTCTCTCTCTACCTGCCTATTTCTGTATCTCTCTCTCTCTCTCTCTCTCAAATAAATAAATAAAATATTTATAAATAAATAGTCACATGCCTTTAATTCCAGTACTCGGAAGGCAGAGATAGGAGGATCACCATGAATTTGAAGCCACCCTGAGACTACATAGTGAATTCCAGGTCAGCCTGTGCTAGAGTGAGATCCTACCTCAAAAAAAAAAAAAATAAATAAGTTGGGCTGGGGCTGGAGAGATGGCTTAGCGGTTAAGGTGCCTGCCTGCTAAGCCTAAGAACTCGGTTCCAATCTCCAGGTCCCACGTTTAGCCAGATGCAAAGTGACGCAAGGGCGCAATGCCGCACTTGCCCACAAGGGGGCGCACACATCTGGATTTCGTTCGCAGCAGCTGAGACTGCTGGCGCGCCCATTCTCTGCCTTCTTCTCCCTGTCTGTCTGTCTCTCTCTGTGTCTCTCTCCAAAAATAAATAAAATAATTTTTTTAAAAGTTGGGCTGGAGAGATGGCTTAGTGGTTAAATGCTTGCCTGTGAAGCTTAAGGACCCGAGTTTGAGACTCGATTCTCTAGGACCCATGTAAGCCAGATGCACAAGGGGGCGCACGCATCTTGAGTTTGTTTGCAGTGGCTGGAGGCCCTGGAGTGCCCATTCTCTCTCTCTCTCTCTCTACCTGCTTATTTCTGTACCTCTCTTGTGCAAATAAATAAATTAATATAATAAAGATTTTCCTTAAAAAGGAAAAAAAAGTTGTACAAGCTCGGACAACTACACATGGCTATCTTTGATTGTTTTTCTAGGGATGAGGAGGTTGTGGCTACCTTTGAAATGTCTAGTGCTGAGCTGTGGGGTATGGCTTAGTAGCAGAGCACTTGCATAGCATGCATAAGCCCTGGGTTCAGTCCCCAACACCACTCAATTAAAATAATAAAATATAGCCAGGCATGGCAGCCTTTTTGGTTTTTGGTTGTTTTTTTTGTTTGTTTGTTTGTTTTTTTTTTTTTGGTTTTTCGAGGTAGGGTTTCACTCTAGCCCAGGCTGACCTGGAATTAACTATGTAGTCTCAGGGTAGCCTTGAACTCAAGGCGATCCTCCTACCTCTGCCTCCCGAGTGCTGGGATTAAAGGCGTGCGCCACCACGCCCGGCTAGCAGCCTTTAATTCCACCACTCCAGAGGCTGAGGTAGGAAGAACACTGTGAGTTCATGAGTTCCAGGCTAGCCTGGGACTAGAGTGAAAATCTGCCTCCTAATAAGAATAATATTACAATAAACATTTGGCACTCTTGTCCTATCAAGCTTGGGACTGTGCAGAACGCAGGGACTTTAAGGGATCTAGGCTGTGGCCCTGGCAGGGTAGAGCTATGTGTCTGTGTCTGTGTCTGCCCCTAAGTGCGCCTGTACCTACCATGTACTTTCTTATCTAACTGGGCATTATATGGGAGAGAAATACCCCCTTAAGGTAGAATTCACTTGCTCAGTGTACTCCTTGAACACCAGTGTCTGAGGCGAGCTTGGGCCACTCACCTCATTGTAATTGTTCTGGTCCCTCATGTGGTTGACGATGAAATTTGCCCCATCCACAGCTGGCTTCATCTCGTTGAAGAGCTCCTGCTGGGCGTGCTCAGAACTGGCTGGGGGGTGGCCTGTGGGCAAGGGACAGAGGCAGGAGTGATGCCTGTCCCTGCCCACCTCATACAGACAACACAAGCCCCAAGGCTACCAGTAACCCACGTGCTGTGGTGAGGCGCCGGGCCAGCCCATGTCGCTCAGACTGCTTCTCAAACATGAGGTCACTACGGGACTTGAGTGAGAAGTACTCCTCGGCCTTGGAAATGTAGCCCAGGGAACTGCTCCTTCGAATCAGAGCACTGGGGCTAGGGCCTTCTTCTGGGCGGGACATGTGCAGAAACTTGGGCAGGGTCTCCAGGAAGACCTTTGGCAGCCAAGGAGAAATAAGAAAGCTATTTCAAAAGCCAGGCGTGGTGGCGCACACCTTTAATCCCAGCACTCGGGAGGGAGGCAGAGGTAGAAGGGTCACCATGAGTTTGAGGCCACCCTGAGACTACATAGTGAATTCCAGATCAGCTCTGAGCTAGAGTGAGACCCTACCTCAGAAAAGTAAAAACAAACAAACAAACAAACAAACAAACAAACAAACAAAGCCATTTCGGGGCTGGGAAGATAGCTCAGTGGTCAAAGAACCTTGTTTGCAAAGCCAGCTGGCCCAGGTTTGATTCCCTAGTACCTATATAAAGCCAGGTGCACAAAGTGGTACATGCATCTAGTTTGTTTGCAGTGGCAGGAGACCCTGACATGCTCACTCTCTCTCTCCTTAAAAATAAATAAAAGAGGGGTGGAGAGATGGCTCATCAGTTAAGGCATTTGCCTGCAAAGCCAAAGGACCCTGGTTCGATTCTCCAGGACCCACGTTAGCCAGATGCGCAAGGTAGCGCATGCGTCTGGAGTTGGTCTGCAGTGGCTGGAGGCCCTGGTGCCCCCAGTCTCCCTCTTTCTCTCTTTCTCTCTCTCTTTCTCTCTGTCAAATAAATAAATAAATATTTATAAATAAATAAATAAATAAATAAAAGAGCCGGGCGTGGTGGCGCACGCCTTTAATCCCAGCACTCGGGAGGCAGAGGTAGGAGGATCACCGAGAGTTCGAGGCCACCCTGAGACTACATAGTGAATTCCAGGTCAGCCTGGACCAGAGTAAGACCCTACCTTGCAAAACCAAAAAAAAAATAAATAAATAAATAAATAAAAATATTTTTTGTCTTTAAAACTTTTTTGCTTATTTTTTACTTATTTATTTGAGAGCGACATGGGGGGGGCCAGATAGAGAGAATGGGCACACCAGGGCCTCCAGTCACTGCAAATGAACTCTAGATGCATCTGGCTTACATGGGTCCTGGGGAATCAAGCCTCAAACCGGAGTCCTTAGGCATCAAAGGCAAGCGCTTAACTGCTAAGCCATCTCTCCAGGCCCTTTTTGGTCTTTTTTTGTTGTTTTGGTTTTTCAACATAGGGTCTTGCTCTAGCCCAGACTGATCTGGAATTCACTATGCAGTCTCAGTGTGGCCTCGAACTCCCGGGAGATGGGATCAAAGGCATGCGCCATCATGCCCAGCTGCTTCCCTTTTCTTTTATTTAACATTTTGCAGTGCTGGAGACTGAACTCAAGGCCTCACTCATGCCAGGCCAGTGCTCTGCCTCTGAGCCATCACCCAGCCCTGCTTCTTGCTTTTTTTCTTTGCGGCATCATGAAGATACATTGGAGTGAGTGAACCTAGATGGTATCTGAGGGTTTTACAACTGCGCAGTGGCTGTTACCAAGGTCAGGTACAAACACTTTAAGAGGACCACCCCCAAGTGGAGACAACCTTGAGTTGTAACTCTTTCAAGCAGGAGCAGTGTGGCAGGGCAGAAGCAACTCTGAAGGACCAGAAGCCGTATTACCCATTCTCTCCATGGTCCCGCTAGCTCTTACCAAGTCTGTGTCCAGATATACACCTCCCTGAGAAACTCCTACAAATGGACCCTTCACTTTGATCCATGATATCCAGAGTGCACCCCCCACTCCTGGACCTTGGTATCCCATCTCGTTGCCTGTGGCATGATGCTAACAACTTCTCTATGGAAGCCTGGATTCTGGATTCTCAAAGGGTCTCTTTTTTTTTTTTTTTTTTTTTTGGTTTTTTGAGGTAGGGTCTCACCCTAGCCCAGGCTGACCTGGAATTCACTCTGTATTCTCAGGGTGACCTCGAACTCATGGCGATCCTCCTACCTCTGCCTCCCGAGTGCTGGGATTTAAAGGCATGCGCCACCATGCCCGGCTCAAAGGGTCTCTTATCAAGCCCACTAGCTCGCCCTTCTTCTTGTCACTTCACCAAGCAGATAGGTCCTGGACATTATCCCAGAAAGGTTCCCTCTTGATCCTCCTTTCCCATGCCATACTCCCCCCCCCCACCTGCCCTCCAGTAGCCACAGAGCCAGTCATCACCAAAGGCTGTGGCCTGAGCTGGAACTCTGGAGGAATAAACCCCGTACAAGGACGACATCTGAACAGGCTTCCTCCATGGCCTACCAAGCTGGTGTTTCTGTGGCCAGCGGTTCTGCCCAGAGGGAACCCGCTCAGTGTCCTTATCCCTTCTCCTGCCGGGCCTTGTCATTTTCAGCTGTGGCTAAGGCCAGCCCTCACCTTCTTGACCCCCTCGGACAGCACGTGGGTGCTGGGGGTTCGGAAGTGGATATTGAGTACGATGACGCAGATGACCACCACCATGGTAACCAGCACCATGCCAAAGAGCAGGAACCTGCAGGCACACACTGGGTCTGGAGCAGGGGGTGGAGGACAGAGAGCATGGCATAGGGCATGGGTGGGGCTGGACTCACTTGCCCACGAGCGGGATGGCCATGGATGTGGCAGGCAGCCGCTTGGAGATTAGCAGCAGGAAGACAGACTGCGCCAGAAGTACCGAAATGGCCACCGACGTCTTCTCTCCACCTGAGGAGTCAGCCTGGCTAGAAGGTTGGGCCCCGAGCCCACAGGGCCCCCCCACTGCCGTGGTGGGCCCTGCCACCATTATTCACAATGCTGTGATCCTCCGATAAACAAAGGACATGGTGTTGCTGTCCCCGGCTCCCAGGCTGACTAGCTGCATGACTTATAAAAAGGACCTAACCTCTCTCTGCCTGTTTTCTCAAAATGCCATGAGCGGGGCTGAAGAGATGGTTTAGTGGTTAAGGCATTTGCCTGTGAAGCCTAAGGACTAGGGTTCAATTCCCCAGTGCCCATGTAAAGCCAGATGTTCAAAGTGGTGCATGCATCTGGAGTTCATTTGCAGTGGCTGAAGGCCCTGGCGTGCCCATTCTCTATTTGCCTCTTCCTCTCGATCGCTCTCCCTTCCTCTCTCTCAAATAAATAATAATCATTTGTTTTAAAAATGCCATGAGCATGGTGCTGGATAAATGCTCACCAAACACTAGCTGTCACCATTAGCCTAACCCCCCCCACACTCTACTGTGTCATTCCCTCCTCAGAAGAACCCAGGGCATCCTGGGTAGGCCCTCCAACATGCAGCTTCTCACAAAGGGACCCCAGTTCAATGCTGCCTGCACTTCCTGCCCAGCTTCTGCCCAGTGTCCCAGCTGCCCTGCCTCAGCTTCCCACCAAGGGCATTGCTCCCCTAAACATGCTGCCTCATAAAGTCCCATCCACACTCCAAGTTGCCTCAAGCTCCACCTCCTCTAGGGTCCCCCTAATCCCACTAGCCTGGAATGTTCCCCCCAGCCCAGGCCACCCCTTGGTCTTATGGTTTGACCCTGTCTGCCAATGGCCGGGGCTAGGTGGCCTTTGTGTCTGGAACTCACTGTGCCTTAATCATAGTATCTAGACACCCCCACCCTTCCTTATTAATCCATTGGATCAGCAATAGACAACCTCCTCAGCCCCAGGCCCACTGATGCTGTAATGATGGCTGTGTCTCTTTTCTAACAGTGGACAGTCCAGAGTTCTCTCTGTCCCCAAGAAGGCCCTCCTGGGAGATATCAGTGGCATCCAGGAGGAGCCCTGTCCTATCCACTGGGGATGCCCATGGGTCACAGAATCCTCCCTGGCTTCCCTCAGGCCTTTCCTTCCCTACTCTCCAGGAGAGGCGATTCCATGAGGATCCAGAGGAAGAGAGAACCTGTGCTGAGAGGCCTTGGAAGAGACTGCAGTGGGTAGGTGGGTGGGACAACACGGGATATAGGGCCTAAGGCTCACAATCGCCAGGCAGGTAGAAGACCAGGTTGATCATGAAGGAGATGAGCACACAGGGTACCAGGATGTTGATGATGTAGAAGAGTGGCTTGCGGCGGATGATGAGGTAGAAGGTGACGTCCTGGTAGCTGGTGCTGTCCATCGAGGCACTGGGGTCCACATTGATCCTGGCTGGCCTGTGCACTATTTCCCACTCGCCGTTCTCTAAGGGTGGCACATAGCTTGGCCTTAGGCTAGGCAAGGGAAACCCAGGAGGTTTAAGGGACCAGATGAGGCACAGGGGTGGAGAAAGGCAGGCCAGGGGTGCTGTATGGGGAGGGGGTGGAGCTGAGGCAAGGATGTATCTCAGGATCTGTGAAGACCTGCCCCTAGGAGTTGGGCTGGCAGGTTCAGTCTCTGAGGAGGAAGTTTTAGTCTGTGACTGGTGTGCGTGCAGGTGCACTTGTGGTCTCTCCTTGAAAAAATAAAAGCTGAGGCCACATGAAATTCAAATGGGGAGTATGTTTTGGCTCAAAAGATATCACAAGCCAAAAATAGATTATGTGTAGACTAAAGAGTTTTTAAAAACATGTTCTCAGTCTTTGGATTTGTAGTTCAGACTGGCCTTGAACTTGCTACATGCTGGGATTACAGGCATGAGCTACCATACTTGAATTGTTATTTTGCTTTGCATCTTGTTTGGTTTTGGTTTTGATTTTTTGAAGCAGAGTCTTGCTCTATCCCAGGATGACCTGAAACTCACTCTATACTCTGTTGGCCTTGAATTCACTGTGATCTTTCTACCCCAGCCTCCTGAGTGCTGGAATTAAAGGTATGCACCACCATGCTGGGTGTGGTTCTTTAAATTTCTTTGTGTTGTTTGTTTTTGTTTTTTCAGGTAGGGTTTCATTCTAGCCCAGGCTGACCCAGAATTCACTATGTAGTCTCAGGGTGGCCTTGAACTCATGGCAATCCTCCTACCTCTGCCTCCCTAGTGCTGGGATTAAAGGTGTGCACCATCATGCCTGGCCTGTTTCTTTTTCTTTCTTTCTTTTTTTTTTTTTTTTTTTTTTTTTTTTTTTTTTTGAGACAGGGTCTTATTATATAGTCTTGACTGGCCTGGAACTTGCTATGTAGACCCTACTAACCTCAAACTTGCAGTGATTCTCCTGCCTCTGACTTATGAGTGCTAGTGTAAGCCACCACACTCATTTGAGCTTGAGTTAACAATGAAAACACAGTTGATAGTGCCTGGCCACTCCATCTTGGCCTGCGTCTTAGGTAGCTGAGCATAAAACTACTTCCTAGGATGAAACCCCTGGACTGTAGTTGGCTCACTGGCCAGCTTTGGTGGTCCCAAATAAATGCCGGCAGTGAGCTCTGTAGTGTGTACTCTCCCCTAGGGCCCCACTGCCCTGGGGAAGACTGACCAGTGTTGTAAAAATAGTTCTATGTTGGCAGAAGATCTGCTGGGCAGAAGATGTGAGCTGATCGAAGATGGTGATATATCCTCCATCCCTCGCCCATCTCCAACTCCACCCTGGCCTTTACTGGTGCAGGAAAGCCCAACCACCCCACTGTTGGTCACATCCATTCTCAGAGACTGCCACATCCACGAGAATCCCTTGGAGGGGGTGGACAGGGCCTGAAGGACTGTTCCTGTGTGAGTTGGTGTCCTGGCTGTATGTGTGTGAAGGACTGGCATGATTGTGTGTGTCTGTGAAGGCCAGTGGGCCACAGTGGCTACTGAAAGCACCTGTGAAACCCTCAGGGTCTATGATGATCCATTCAATGGGGTAGGCACGGCCATCTTCTGTCTCCTGCTTCAGGCTCAGGGTGATCTCCTTGGCCGTGTACTTTAGTGAACTGCAGAGGGCAGAGGGTTACTGTCAGCCACCAAAGGTGGAGCATTTAAGAAAGGCCATGGCAGGGCTGGAGAGATGGCTTAGTGGTTAAGGCGCCTGCCTGCAAAGCCCAAGAACCCCCGTTCAATTCTCCAGGTCCCACATTTAGCCAGATGCAAAAGTGACATAAGCACACAATGCCACACTTGCCCACAAGGGGGCACACACATCTGGAGTTTATTCACAGTGGCTCAGAGGCCACTGGTGCACCCATTCTCTCTCTCTCTCTCTGCCTCTTCCTCTCTGTCTCTGTCTTTCTCTCTCAAATAATAATAATAAAAAAAGAAAGACCATGGCAGCGCCTCTGCCTGTGAGTGCTTCATTCACCTCCTTCTTCCCCCTAGCAGGGTGCCCTGGGGTGAGGGCCCTGGAGAAGTGGACACACCTGAACTTGAGGGAGCAGTTCTGCCAGTCAAAGGGGAAATAGGTGACGGAGATGGGGCAGGAGGAGCGGAAAATGGCAGGTGGCAGCCAGTACACGTAGCCGTAGTCAAAGACAAGCACATTGCATGAGTAGGAAATCTGGAAGGAGCCATCATTGCTAGAAGGGACAGAGACAAAGATCAATGCATGCCCTGGCCAGAACTGGAGAGACAGAGGGGGAAGGGCAGGCAGGGGCTTGGAGCTGGAGGCTGGGAACGTAAGGAAGGGAGGTGGCAGGAGGGAAGAGAGGTTCGGAAAGGCTCCGCTCAACTTGTTCTCCAGAACAATGTCGGGGAGCCACACCATATGAGGGGGCAGGCGCAGGACAGTGATGTTCCCAAAGTCGTTGGCGTCCCACTGGAGCCGGCTGTCTGTCCAGCCCTGGAAGCCCAAAAGGAATGTCAGCGGTAGGCTCTGCCACTGGGCACCTTCCCCATGGCCTCCACTCCCCTAGGGAAAACTGAAGAGCACACGAGGAGACAGGTAACGAGTGAAGGCTCGGGTCTGTCAAAGCCAGCCATGTAGGATGTGCACAACACCACTAAGAAAGCTGGATTTCCCTGGTGGAAGGGTTGTTTCTGTATTCAAAACTCCTTATATCCTGACACTTTGCTTAGACCAGTGACTTGTCATGAGAACCAGGACAGTGATGGTCTTCCCACAAATGAACCCTAATCTTCTTAGAGCCAGCAGGGGATGCGGTGGGGAGAAGGGCAGTTGGGAGGAGCCAAGCCAGTGTGCCAGGCAGACTGGGGATCCCTAGTGGAAGTCAGTACAGGAGACCAAGGTCCCGAGCGGGGGTGTCCTTACATGTTCTATCCACACGTTGGTGGTGAGGGTCTCCTCTACTTCTTTCTGCAATCAGAGAGAAAGGCTTGTCCCTCAAATGTCACTCGTTCTTTTTTTTTATTTGAGAGAGAGAGAGAGATAGAGACAATGGGCATGCCAGCAGCCTCTCAGCCACTGTGAACGAACTCCAGATGCTTGCGTCCCCTTGTGGGCAAGTGCGGCATTGCGCCCTTGCGTCACTTTGAGTCTGGCTAAACATGGGACCTGGAGATTGGAACTGGCATTGTTAGGCTTGGCAGGCAGGCACCTTAACCACCAAGCCATCTCTCCAGCCTGTCACCCATTCTTTTATCCCCACTCAGTCACCAGACTCATCATCCTGCAGACTCAGGGAACCATGGCAGCTTGCTCAAGCATTCAGTCAGGATGGGGGGGCACATCTCAGGGTAGTGGGCAGATGGCCACTGAGGTGAGTCAGGGTGGGTTAGGGTTAGACTCTGAAGGGATGGGCACTGGCCTTGGAAGGCTACAGGTTTGTAACACCACTGGGCATGGAGAGAGGCTGAACACATCTCAGGAGAGGGGAGTGATCCCCAGTCAGCCTGAGGTGTTGAGCAGCTGTCTGCCCTCCCTCCTCCTTCCCCAGCCCAGACCAGTCCAGACCGGAAGGGCCCACTCACCAGAGAGATGAGGTTGGAGAGGGTGAGGGCCAGTGAGATGTCCACACTGTCCTCCTTGCGGTCCACCGGCCGGAGTTCCTTGTTGTAGCCCTTCTCCTCAAACAGGTACTTGATCAGTCGCTCCTCTTGGTTCAGGCCCCAGGTGCCTGAGAGGGTTGGGGATGGGAACAGGCACCAGGCATTGGACCCAGGAAGGAAGCTGCACCAAGGTCGTGCTGAGCCAGCACCAGGCTGGGCTGAGCAGGGTGGGGAGACACTCCTTCGGAGTGTGGACCCTGGAGGCCAGCAAGGGCAGTGTGATGATGGGAAGTGGGGTTTAATCTCAGAAAGGTGGCCATGCAGTATGGAGCCAGGGCACTGTGTCCACCCTTACCACACACAGCCAGGGCAGCCAGCAGCCCCAGTGTGAGCATGGGCTTCTCCATCCCACACCTCGGACTGCGAGTCTACTTCTGCCTCTCTGTTCTGCCAGCAGTGGAATGAGGGTGGGCACAGGGAAGGGGCAGCCACAGCCGGAAATGCAATCTGACACTTCAAGGCAGGTGATGAGGGGGTGGGGAATGCCAACTGTGGCTGGAGCCCAAGGACAGGAGGCAAAGATCCCAGACTGGGACTGTCATAGCTAATGGGGAAGGTGGGGGCCGGTGGAGACAGCCAGGGCGGCGCTGGTAGTCAAGGAGAAGGGTGGCGACAAGGAGGCCAGCTGCTACCACTTGAGAGGCAAAGGCCATGTTCAGATGGGGGCTTAGCCATCACTGTGACTCTTTAACATTTTTTTTTTGTTGTTGTTGTTGTTTTGTTTTTCAAGGTAGGGTCTTGCTCTAGCCCAGGCTGACCTGGAATTAACTATGTAGTCTCAGGGTGGCCTCAAACTCATGGTGATCCTTCTACCTCTGCCTCCCGAGTGCTGGGATTAAAGGAGTGTGCCACCATGCCCAGCTTCGTCTCTTTAACATTTTTAAGCCTATTTACTTTTTTTATTTGTGGCGTGTGTGTGTGATATATGACATGGGTGAAGTTATGCATGCATACAGAGGCTTTTCTGCCTTATTTCCTGTGACAGTCTCTAACTTGGAGCACACACCGTTTTTCAGTGACCCTGGACGTCTAGCCATCCTCCTGTCTCTGCCCCTTTCAGCACTGGGGTTACAGGCATGTGTTGCCACACCCAGCTTTTTTATATGGGTGCTGGTGATTGAACTCAGGTTATCATACAAATGCTCTGGTTTTGGTTTGTTGAGACAGGATCTCAATTTGTAGTCTAGGCTTGCCTGGAATTATGTAGCCCATGTTGGCCTCAACCTCAAATTCAGGGTAATACTCCTGTCTCAGCCTCTAGAGTGCTGGGATTTCAGGCACAAGCCACCATTCCTGGCCCTCTTCCAGCTTCTTTGTGACGGCTGCTAAATGCTGAACCCGTCTGCCCAGCGCCATCTAATGTCCACCCAGTCCCATTTCAAGAAAGCTCCAGATGGTTCTCGTGGGTTATAAATAACATTTATTAAAGCAGCTGTGGTTGAGCACACATTTGGGAAGACATGGGAGGCCCAGGAACTGCTCCATTCACACATACCCGGCTAACTGGAGCACTGACGGTTTGTAGTCCCTGGGAACTCCCTTAGCTCCTGGGGGTAGTGGGACATCCCCATGGCTGCCCTGCTGGGTGGACCTGAGCATTAAGTGGGTGGTGTTCCTTCCTCCCCAGCACTGGGACCTACCCCACACCCGTCCAGAGTCCCTCAAGTTCCTTCTGTCAGGACAGCCAAGCGGAAGGCCTGTAGGGCCTGCACCAGCAGTCTTGGGAGGCTGTGAGCCAGTGTAGAAGGCTCCAGGCCCACCAGGCCACTAAAGACCACGTTCCGGCCTCCCAAGTCTGCCCTCACCCAAGCTCTGAAGAGACCGGTGAGTGTCTTGGAGCCTAGATCTGCCAGCACCTGTAGAGGGAGAGGGTCAGAGACCCAAAACCCACTCCTGAGTGGGAATCCTTGGGGTCACATCCTCCTCCTGGAGCCCAGGAACTCGTCTAGACCCTTTGCCCCTCCCCTTTCCTCTCAATCCTGCTAATTTCCTGCTCATTTAGACACCCCCAGGAGCCCTTCCACTCAAACTTCTCCAATTTCCCTCTTCATGTACAGCTCGCACTTGGCTAAAACCCTCTCTGCCCACTTCCGTTAGGACTCTTCCACCCATCAAAATTGTACCCTTACCCCTAGTGGACCCAGGCCCCTTTGAGTCTGGGCAGCCTGGGGACTTACCTCATGAAAGTCCATGGCGAGGTGTTCTGCAGGTACCTGTAGGATCCAGGCATAGGCTCCTTGAAGGGTGGCCAACCTCTGTTGCAGAGGCTCCAGCCCAGGGCAGCCTTTAGGAAGGGGAGAGATGCAGACTAATAGAGAGCTGAGAACAATGGGAGCTGGGAGTACACCTCCTCTATACACTGCGGATGGGGAAAGTCAGGCTTGCAGAGGTCAGGGTGTTCACACAAGGCCCAGTGCCTCTGCTTGGTACCGACAAGGGCTCAAAGCCACAAGTCCCCCATAAAGTCATCTGCTTTCTCTGGAGGAGGGGAAGAGCGTATCTGCCCTGTTGCCCGGTGAAATAAGTGCTTTCCTAGCACACAATCCCAAGTCCCTTCCAGAAGTTTCTCAGGGCCTCAGACAGGTCTCAGACATGCCCCCCGCCCCCACCAACCCTCCGCTACTCTAATTCGAAAGGCCGGTAGGGGGCACCCTTACCTTTTGTCTGTCCACGCGGCTCCGGCCTGGGCCTGGGGAAGCGCACGCCTGCAGCCCACGTGCCTGGGGAGACGCTGGTAACATTAGGGGCGGCGTGCCGCGGAGAGAAAACGCGGCTCGGCGGCGCAGGAGGAGTGGGGCCGGGGCGGGGTACCTGGGTATAGCCGCTGCTCGCGGGGCTCCCGGACGGACGAAGCGGGGCGAGCCTGCGAGGAAGCTCGGCTGCGCAGCCCAGGGCGAGGGCCGAGCAGCTCCTGGGCGCCCCGCAGCAGGCCCAACAGCGTGTGGGCCAGAGACCTCAGCTCTGCGGGTGAGACCAAGGTCAGAGGGCCATTCCCCGGGTGGATCATGCGCCCTCGCTCTCGCCCTCGCCGCAGGGACCCCGACTGACCGCACCGCCGCCGGCGCTGCAGGCACTGCTGGTGCGCCAGGTGGGCGCAGGCTCGCTCGGAGCCCGGGCATGGGCGCGCGTAGAAGGCGCAGAGCTCCGCAGCATCCTGCCGCGGCTCCTCCGACGGCTCCCACGTTAGAAGTTCTCGGCAGCTGGGCTCGCGGGTGGAGGGGGTTGCTGGAGGCGAGGCAGAAGCCAGCTCACCTCTTGGCTTTTTTTTTCGTGGTGGTGGTGGGGGGGTGGGGGCCGTAGTTGGCCCCGCAGACTTTCCTGGGATAGAAGGTTGCTGGGGAGCCGCGCGGCGCGGTGGAGATGGCAATGGCTGGCCAGGACTGTCTGCGGGGACACGGGACACGCTAGAGGCCGCTCACCGCTCATCTGTTCCTGCAGCCAGTCCTTGAACACGGCCACGCGGGTGTACACCCCGGGCTTCCCTGGCTCCCCACAGCCATCTCCCCAAGAAGTGACTCCAAAGAGAACTTCTCTCGGGCGTGGGCCTGGCTCCGAACAGGTTAGAGGACCTCCAGAATCACCCTGCGGGACCAGAGCCAAGAGAGAACCACATTCACCCACATCTTTACCCTACGTCTTCACACCTGGTAGGGGAAGGGGGCTCTGGGCACTTTTTTGGGGGGTGTTACCATTTGTTCTTATCTTAGCAACGAGCGCATAGCAGTTCTAAGACAGTGACAGTCTGACCCAAAAGAGATGGGGGGGGGCTGTCCTGCCGAGGGAAGCAGCCTGCCCAGCACCCTCCGTCACTCTGAGCTTATACCTGGCACGAGTCGATGCCCCCTGCCAGGTAACCGGCGCAGAGCATCGTGCTGGGGCGCAGGCCAGGTCCCAGCGACCTTTGGCAGGTATCGGCGCTGAGCAGGGGAACGCGTGCCTCCCTCACCACCGCGGACTCTGGCCCATCTATAGGCAAGGGTGGAAGAAGAGACTCCGGATTGGAGGGTAGAGGCTGCCACTTGAGGTCCCCTCCCACTTGCCCTCCTTGACTCCTCACCATCTGCGAGTTGGTAGGTAATTTGGCCTCCCCAAACTCCATCACCCCACATTCATCCCACCTCCATCCTTTCCCAACACACTCCAGGCCCTGGCTGACAGTACCTTCGAAGAGGGCTCCCCAGCCTGCGATGGCACAGGGGGTGCCGGCGGGGGGCTCCTGGGACCCCTGGGGTAGACACACGGGTCGCGCTGGCCCCGTTGGGTTTACTGGTGTCCACAGCTGTACCAGAGCCAGGTCGTTATGGAAGGTCTGCGGGTCAAACTGGAGAGTGGGTGGCGATGCAAGGTCAAGGACGGGTTGGGATGCTGTCCCCAGCCCCGAGGAGCTGAAGTCTATCCTCTCACCTTGGGGTGGGGCAAGATGCGGTTCACCCGCACCTCCTCTGCTTGCTCCCCCTGGGACCCTTCAGCTAGCGTCACAGTCCATAGCAGCTCATTTGAGGCACTGGAGAGGGGAAGGGCAGCGGTGCGGTGGGGTCCCCTGGAGGCCATGCCCCTCCGCACACCTGCACCACCCAGCAAGCCCTTATGCGGGGCAGTTGGGAGCTAGTGGGCACAAAGGGAGGACTGGGGAGAGGCAGCATCCAGGGATGGGCTCTGTGGTCCTCACCGGGCAGCCCCGGGCACTGCTGCACTTTGAAGCCCAGGGTCCGGTAGCCAGCTTCCGCCAGGGGGCAGCGGAGACCCGTTCTCTCTCCCTGCTTGACCCTGCCCGCTTTGTTGGCAAAGCTGGCTCGCTGGGTGCCTGGGACCTCAACCTACCCCACGAAGCAGTGTGCAGCGGTGAGCACCCAGGACGTTGCCACGAGGACGCCGCCACATAGAGGCTGCCCGCCAAGTTGGAGCCTCACTAGCCAGGGCCAGGTCCCAGGTGGAGCCATGCTGCCTCCAACTATGCGGCCGTGGGCCCGGGTCACGTTGACAACGCCTGGGCGCCTCTCGCCACATGGTCCTAGAATGACAGAAATGGCACCAGGAGACAAGTTCTAGCTATTTTCACATCAAGGGCCCTCTGAATGTCAGCCCTGGAGCTTTTTTTTTTTTTTAAGCCTCACCTGGTGGGTCGTGAAGAAGGGGGGCTTCTGGCTCGAGGCGTCCAGATCCTGTTGAAAAACAACCCTTTGAACATCACTGCTACCCTCTTGCCCGGCTTCCACCCTAGGCTGGGCCTGAGCACCCCTTCTCCCCAACTGCTACCCTCCTACCCCACTTCTGGCAGATAGGGTTTTGTATCAGCAGCTGCGAACTTTTGGCCACAGGAGCCAATATTGTCCCCACCTCCCTGACCTCCCTGACCTCCCTGACTTTGCATATGCTGTGCCCCAAGCCTGTCGTGCCCTTTCCACTGGAAGAACAGATCCACCCAGTCTCTGTCCCCTGTAAGAGTACAGGTCACTGGGGTATGAGTGGGGTAACGCTGGGCACAACCTCGGCAGGCATGCAGTCTGTGTTTGATCTCCATCACCGCGCGCTTTACCGCCCACTGGGCACTCCTCTGGGCAGCCTGCAAGGCCTGGGTCCCCTGCGCTGACAGAACTGCTGGGACATGGGATACAAAATCATGTGTGGTTGGGGGAGGGCCCCAGCTCTCCTGAGCCCTGCCCTGGGGGGAAGAGTATGGAAAAATAGACTGGGCTCCTGGAGCACCAGGGAGGGGATGGTGCTGGAGAGAAGGGGAGATGGTCCCCCACTTCCTAGGCTCAGATACCGCCCTACTTCAACTGAACTGGGCTAGACTCTCTGAAAAGCATGTCTCCTCAAAAGAATTCCGGGGGAAAGTACAGTCCCAGATATAGACATCCCAGAGCTCCGGCCTGTTGTCATAGAATGACCACAAAGTCTCCTCCATCTTTGAGCCCGGATCACCAGAGCTCGCTGCCCTGGGCTCTCTCCTCCCTGCTACTTGGCACCTTCTCTAAGTGCTCTTTGGTGGTGCTTGCTGGCTCTCCTTCCCAGGTGAGCAGGTCCCATCCTCAGCTGCTTCCTGTTCCCCAGTTCTCACCCCTCTTCCCAGCAGGTGGGCGGAAGGGCCACTGGCCCTCGTAAGTGGGATTAATAAGCGCATCTTCACTGCCCAGGAACCCCCTTCTTCTACGCCCCTCCTATCTCAGTGGCTCCTTAAGACCAGCCCGGCTCACCTTGCAGGGTGCTGGGGGACAGGCGCATGTACAGTGGGTGCCCATGGGCAGTCCAGAGGTCTGGGAGGGGCAGTAGCAGTAGCAGTAGCACAGCCAACAGCATGGTGACTGGGAGCTGGGGCAGGTCCTCTTTCCTCCTGGAGCCTCCCTGTGCTGCTTTCTGTTCCTGGGCACAAGATTTGTGTCCCTCCAACCATTTGACTCTGTTGTCTCATATTAAAACCACCCACTTCCCATGGTCTGTGCCTCACCTGATTCTCACCTCCTGCGAGCTCTCAGGGGAACAGGGCTCAGGGGCTTTATAGAGGACAGTGGAGTGCGGGGGTGCATGGGAGGGCAGCCAGTACTGGGGGAGAGAATGAGGTAGTGGGCTCGACCCTCACCTTTGAAGTCTCTTCATCCCAGCTCTGAGCCCCCCTCTTGTCAAAGCAGTCCTTGTTTCTGCGGCTGCTTCAAAGGGACTAAGATGGGGAAGAAGAGCTGACGGTTGGGCTGGGGGCCAGGCAGAGAGGAACTGGTGGGCAGAGAACTGGGAGGGGGATCCCCATCTGCCTCTGCCCCCTAGGGAGTTTACTGGTGTGCAGGGGGCAGACACTCTTGGAGGGAGGAGAGAAGAGGATGTGTGGAGAGGGGTCCTCAGCCATTCCACTCCCTGAAGAAGCCACTGGGCTCCCAGCCCCTCTGCCCCTAATTGCTTGGCAGTGTCCCTTCTCTGTGTGGCCATTTCTAAAGATGATCAAAGTATCCTAATTAGCGCCGTAATTGCAGCACTGGGGGAAGGGGTGGGAAGAGGCAAAGGCGGGAGATGAAAGGCCCCACAGTGGCCCAGTTTGGGCACACAGGCCCCAGAAGCTTCTGAAGCTCTCTCAGACCCCAGTCCTGCTCACTCAGCCTGCCCAACATTGTTCTCCCTTGCTGTGACCCTTATTTGGCAAGAGGGAGTCTCAAGCAAAGGGCATAAATAGGCAGCTGTTCCAGGATTGAGTAACCACCTGGGGCAAGGTAGGCCCTTAGGTCAAAAAACTAACCTGCCGGAGGTGGTAGTACACACCTTTAATGCCAGCGCTCTGGAGGTAGAGGTAGGAGGCTCATTACGAGTTTGAGGCCAGCCTGGGCTACAGAGTGAGTTCCAGGTCAGCCTGGGCTAGAGTGAAATCCTACCTCGAAAAACCAAACCAAACCAAAACAAAAAAACTCAAACCAAACAAACCTGGCATCCAATTCATGCTGGTGACCCCAGGGTCATTTTGGTGGAAATATTTAAGCACAGGAATTGGGGCATGTTGTGACTGGCTCTGTTCACATCAAGGGCAAATGATTGTTGTATTTATCCCTTGTCTCCCCCCCAGTTAGCACCACTGTATGTCAGAACAATATCTCTGATTGGTCTGGAAATGTGGGGAAATACTAGGTAGGAATGCTATGTGAGTGAACTTTATGACCCTAAAAATTACCTGTTCCCCAGAGTTACCCATCTATGAATCTCACAGGGTAAATTGATGTCATCTTCAGATTCTTGGCACAGAAGGGTAAGCTCACCAACAGCCCACAGCTCTGGAGTTCCTCAGCTGCCCTGACCCCACAGGTATCAGGCAGCTCAGAGCCATCTTCCCTCACTTCTTGCCTCCCTAACATGGAGAAGGCTTTGACTCTGTCCTGATGCGAGGAAAACTGAGAAATTGTCCCTGGCCTGCACAGCACAGGACAGGGCTGTCTCCTGCTGATCTGTGTTGCCCCACAGGCTGGTCTGAGCCACCTGCACTTGTGAGTGTAGGTATCCGCCATGTGCCCATCATAGGGAGCAGGGCTTATCTGTCCCAGCCCTAGCACTCACAACGGAGCCTGACACAAGTGATGAGAGTGCTGACTGGCCTCTTTCTGCTTCAGGGCTGTTTCCTGCCTCCAGGAGCACCAGGCTCAATCCCTCCAAAGCAGCCCCAAGGCCTCTCCTTTCTCTCCACACATGGGTGAGGCTTCAGGGCCCTCTTAGACTGCTCTCTCCCATGCTCACACCGAGTCTGTCCAGGCCTTGGACTTCCCCCCTTCACAGGCCCTTCCTTGGGAGGAGACACTCTAAAGAGACACCTGGGCCCCTCCTTGCTTTGGCTATTGAAGCAATAGACCCCAGAGAATTAAATTTTCCTCCAGAATTCCCATGCTGAGGGAGACCTGAGCTGAGACAATGACCAGTGGTGACCAGGAATACACCTTGACCCACACTGCTGAATTACTCACACTGCTTGCCCTTTATTTATTTCAAATAAAACCTAGTTGCTAGAGAGATGGCTTAACCGTTAAGGTGCTTGCCTTCAAAGCCAAAGGACCCAGGTTCGATTCCCCAGGACCCACGTAAGGCAGAAGCACAAGGGGGTACACACGTCTAAAGTTTGTTGGCAGCAGGTGGAGGTCCTGGCATGCCAATTCTCTCCTTACCTGGCTATGTCTGTCTCTCCAATAAATAAATAAACATATTTTTAAAACAATATAAAAAGAGCTAGTCAACAGTGTGGCTGTTCCAAGTGCTCTCCTAGCATGCACAGCCCTGGGTTTGTTTGATCCCCAGCACTGCATAAACTGGGGAGGGTGGCACACGTGCCTGAAATCATAGTACTTCAGGTGAAGACAAGAGAACCAGAAGCTCAGGACCATTCCTAGCTACATAGCAAGTTTAGGAATAGCCTGGGATACATGAGATCCCAAGTCCAAAACAAGTGAAAGCAAACAATAACAAAACAAGCATCTTCATGCCAGTACGCCAGAAGAGAGACTTGGGCACCGCCCCTTTCTCCGTGCCTCTTCCCAAAGCAGCCACATTGACTACGTCGCCCCTCTGCTGTTTACTGCTGTTTACTGCTGCTTGTCTCCTTCACTGGCGTGCTGGGACCTTGTGTCCAAGCCTAGCTTGTTGGGCTGCAAGAGCCCAGACTTTTTTCCCCTTTTTTTATTTTAAAAAAATAATTAATTAATTAATTAATTTTGTTTTTCAAGGTAGGGTCTCACTCTAGCTCAGGCTGACCTGGAATTCACTATGTAGTCTCAGGGTGGCCTTGAACTCATAGTGATCCTCCTACCTCTGCCTCCCGAGTGCTGGGATTAAAGGTGTGCACCACCATGCCGGGCTTTAAATTTTTTTTTTAATTTTTTAATTTTGTTTTTAATTTGCAAGCAGAGGGAGAGATAGAAGAGAGGCAGACAGAGAGAGAGAGAGGGAGAGAGAGAGAATGGGCACGCCAGGGCTTCTAGCCACTGCAAATGAACTCCAGATGCATGTGCCCTTTGTGCATCTGTCTTACATGGGTCCTGGAGAATCGAACTGGGATCCTTTGGCTTCACAGGCAAATGCCTTAACCGCTAAGCCATATCTCCAGCCCTTAAATTTATTTTTTATTGACAACTTCCATAATCGTAGGCAATATCCCATGGTACTTCCCTCCCTCCCCCCACTTTTCCCTTTGAAATGCCACTCTCCATCATATCTCCTCCCCCTCTCAATCAGTCTCTTTTCATTTTTTTAAAAGATTTTTTAATTTATTTATTAGAGAGAGGGAACGAGAGAGAGGGAGAGTGAGAATGGGCACACCAGGGCCTCTAGCCACTGGAAACGAACTCCAGATGCATGCGCCCCCTTGTGCATCTGGCTTATGTGGGACCTGGAGAATCGAACAGGGATCCTTAGGCTTTGCAGGCAAGCGCTTAACAGCTAAGCCATCTCTCCAGCCCCTCTCTTTTCATTTTGATGTCATGGTCTTTTCCTCCTATTATGATGGTCTTGTGTAGGAAGTGTCAGGCACCGCGAGGTCATGGATATCCAGGCCATTTTGTGTCTGGAGGAGCACGTTGTAAGGAGTCCTACTCTTCTTTTGGCTCTTACATTCTTTCCGCCTTTGAAGGTGCGTTTGAGATGTTTCAGTGCTGAGCACTCCTCTGTCCCTTCTTCTCAGCACCATGGTGCCTTCTGAGTCATCCCAAGGTCGCCACCATCTGAAAAGAGAAGCTTCTCTAACCAAAAGTGAGAGTAGCATTAATATATGGGTGTGGATATTAAGAGAAGTGCTTACTGGGCAGTTTGGTGAGCATAGTATATACATTTAGCCAGACACCAGCAGACATTACACCCCTAGGGCTCATGACTACCCCTGTTGTAGGTTTTCAGTATCAGGGATGTATTCCCTCCCATGGAGCAGGCCTCCAGTCCAATTAGAGAGTGGTTGGTTTCCCCCATAACAGACATTCCACTACTACACCCGTTGGCTCATTTGGCCTGGATGGTCAAATTTAATGCTTGCAGTGTCCACTGTTGAGTACCTTCACTGGTGTTTTCTTTCTCTCATTGAACTGCCTGCAGTGTAGCTTTTTCCAGCTTTCTGTCAGCTGGTCCATATGGAGGAGACTTTCAGCTCAGCTCCAGCAGGATTTCTCAGTGACCTTGCAGCCCAAGTATGTGGAGTCTAAATAAGTTTTTTTATTATTATTATTTAGAGAGAGAGAGAGAGAGAAAGAGGCAGATAGAAAGAGAACAAAGGCCTTTAGCCACTGTAAAAAAAAAAAAAAAAACAACAACTCCAGAAGCATGTGCTACCTTGTGCATCTGGCTTACATGGGTCCTGGGGAATCAAACTTGGGTCCTTTGGTTTTGCAGACAAATGCCTTAACCGCTAAGCCATCTCTCCAGTCCAAGAGCCCAGGATTTTATCCAGTACCACAGAAACTCCTCTCCCTCTGAATTTGGGTCAAGGAAAGAAAGTTAGCCTCTTTCTTTTCTTTTTTAAAATTATTTGCAAGCAGAGAGGGGGAGGAGGAGGGGAGGGAGAGGGAGAGAATAGGCATGCCAGGGCCTCTAGTCATTGCAAATGAATTCCAGATGCATGTGCCACTTTGTGTATCTGGCTTTATGTGGGTACTGGGGAATCAAATTCAGTTCTTTAGGCTGTACAGACAAGTGCCTTAACCTCTGAGTTGTCTCTCCAGCCCTTCTTTATTTCTTTTTTTTTTTTTTTTTTTTTTTTTTTGGTTTTTTGAGGTAGGGTTTCACTCTAGTCCAGGCTGACCTGAAATTAACTATGTAGTCTCAGGGTGGCCTTGAACTCTCGGCGATCCTCCTACCTCTGCCTCCCGAGTGCTGGGATTAAAGGCGTGCGCCACCACGCCCGGCTCCTTCTTTATTTCTTAAGAGCTGCAGTCCAGCTATTTGGCCTAGGCTACCTTCAAACTCCTGGGCCCACATGATATTCCTGCCTAAGCTTTCTACAGGTGTGCAGCACTATAACTGGCCTTAGAAACCTTTTTTTTTTTTTAAACTTTTCATTTATTATTTTTTTTTTTTTTGGAGAGAGACACACACAGAGAGACAGAGACAGAGAGAGAGACAGAGAGGAAGACAGAGATGGGCGCGCCAGCAGTGTCTCAGCTGCTGCGAACAAAATCCGGATGTGCGCGCCCCCTTGTGGCCAAGTGCGGCATTGCGCCCTTGCGTCATTTTGCATCTGGCTAAACGTGGGACCTGGACATTGCAACAGCTGGAGATTGGAACCAGTGTTCTGAGGGTTAGGAGACAGGCGCCTTAACCCCTAAGCCATCTCTCCAGCCCAGAAACCTTTTTTTTAATTTTAATTTTTTCAAGATAGGTTGGCCTTGAACCCTCCTACCTCTGCCTCCTGAGTGCTAGGATTAAAGGTGTGCACCACAACACTCGGTCTCTAAGAAGCATTTTTGAGGGGCTCATGGGCAGTGACCACCCACACTTCACGTGGTTACTGACAGACACGTGAATATGACTCACAGGTACATAGTGGGATGCCCCATCTCCTGCTGTTCTGTTCCCTTTATTTCATTGGCTGGAGGGGAGGGGTCATGGTGGTGGTGGCTATCCCAGGATGAGACCCAAGAGGACTTTTAGTGACATCTTTTTCTCCTAATTTCTCCTCTCTGTGCCTTTCCTTCTTCCCTCTGGGCCCTCATCTCCTTTCCTGATGTACAGATGACTGCCCAGTGCAAACCTCCCTATGTCCTCCAGGTCCTTCCCAGTGAAGGTAAGAGCTCAGGCATGGCCATGGGCAGACAGGAAGGAAGGAGGAGGAGGAGGGAGAACAGGAAGAGGGGAAGGAGGTCCTGGGTGTCCACAGCTGCTCCACGTCTTTCCTTCCAGAAGCAGAGGCAATATCTTGGTCATGGGGCTCCCATTCCAAGGAGAGAGTGGGAAAGAATCTTGGATGTTTCTGCCAGTATTTCAGGGACGTTCTAGTGGGCAGTAAGGAGGCATATGTGGGCTCAGGTGAGTTAGCACAGGAGATAAAAGGGACACACTACCACAAGGAGTCCCCTCAGACAGTTCATTAAAATATGTTTTATTTATTTGAGAGAGAGAAAGAGAGAATGGGCACTCCAGGGCCTCCAGCCACTGAAAATGAACTCCAGATGCATGTGACCCCTCGTGCATCTGGCTTATGTGGGTCCTGGAGAGTTGAATTGGGGCCCATAGGCTTTTCAGGCATACGCCTTAACCACTAAGCCCTCTCTCCAGTACAGGATTTCTTTTATTAAATTTTATTTTATTTTAATTTTTTTGTTTTGTTTTTCAAGGTAGGGTCTCACTCTAGCCCAAGCTGACCTGGAATTCACCATGTAGTCTTGGGGTGGCCTCCAAATCACGGTGATCTTCCTACGTCTTTCCCTCAAGTGCTGGTTGTGGAAATTTCTCTTCATGAGATTCTTTAAAAAATAAAAAGGCAGGTTGAATTACTCTTATTAAATATATAATCTGGGGCCAGGCCTGGTGGTGCATGCCATTAATCCCAGCCCTTTGGTGGCAGAGGTAGGAGGGTTGCCATGATTTCAAGGCCTACTACTACATAGTGAATTCCAGGTCAGCCTGGACTAGTGTGACATCCTACCTTGAAAGAAACAAAACAAAACAAATAAATAAATAAATAATTGTATAATCACAAATTCAATAAATCTCAAACTTTGCATTGAGTTTCATGCATTTCATTTGTTTTGTTTTGTTTCATGGTTTGGGATGGAACTCGGAACCCAGATAGGCTAGGCAATCATTCTGCCCCTGAGCTGCACCCCATCTCAAGGTTACTTAAAGTCAGATACACAAGTTGGCACACTGCTCTGGTGTTTGTTTGTAGTGGCTGGAGTCCCTAGTGTGCTCATTTTCTCTCTCTTGCTGCTTCTCTCTCTCTCTTACAAATGATAAAGAAATAAAAATTAAAATATTTTTCAAAATCTGGACCAATGCGGTGGTGCACACCTCTAATCCCAGTAGATGTTGGAGGCAGAGGCAGGAGGATCTCAGTGAGTTGGCGGCCAGCCTAGGCTGACCTGTAACTTCCTCTCTTGTCCCAGGTTGTGTATCTGACTTGACTTGTGAACTGGGGAATTTCACTCAGGTTCTTAGGCTTTGCAAGCATATGCCTTAACCGCTGAGCCATCTTTCCAGGCCCAGTCTTCCTTTTTTTAAAATTTTTTAAAAATTATTTTATTTATTTTTTTGGAGAGAGACACAGAGAGAGAGAGACAGAGAGGGAGAAGGAGACAGAGAATGGGCGCGCCAGCAGTCTCAGCTGCTGAGAATGAAATCCAGATGTGTGCGCCCCCTTGTGGTCAAGTGCAGCATTGCGCCCTTGCGTCACTTTGCATCTGGCTAAACATGGGACCTGGAGATTGGAACCCGGTTCTTAGGCTTAGCAGGCCGGCGCCTTAACCACTAAGCCATCTCTCCAGCCCACCAGTCTTCCTTTTTTAAAAAATTATTCTTTGTTTAATTATTTTATGAGAGCGACAGAGAGGAGAGAGTGAGAGAAAGAGAGAGAGAGAGAATTGGCATACCAGGGACTCTAGCGACTGCAAACGAACACCAGATACATGCACCAACTTGTGCATATGGCTTACATGGGTCCTGGGGAATCGAGCCTCAAACCAGGTTCTTACGCTTCAGAGGCAAACGCTTATCCACTGAGCCATTTTTCCCACTCCAAATATTCTTTTTAACCCATTGCCTTTGTGAACCAAAGTTCCCAAAAAGCAGCTGCACCTACGCTTCTGAGGATAGAATTTCCAATCATAGAGAGACGGGATGGTCAGATTCAAAGCCAAACTGTCTAGAACTAACCTTAATCCCTGCATTGTCCACCTGTGTATCTGACCTAACATCCTCTTGACTATCAGGTGATAAAAAAAATATTTATTTATTTACGAGAGAGAGAGAGAGAGAGAGAGAGAGAGAGAGGAAGAGGCAGAGAGAAAGAGAGAATGGGCACAGCATGGCCTCCAGCCACTGCAAACACACCCCAGACACATGTGCCCCCTTGTGTATCTGGCTTACATGGGAACTGGGGAATTGAATGTGGGGGTCTTAGGCTTTGTAGGCAAACACCTTAACCGCTTTCTCGAACTTGCTGGAAAGTTCTAAAACATGACAGCAGGGGCTTGACCCCTGCTGAGAGCTTGGGTCAGAACCAGAGGTGGGTACTACTTTCCAAGTCCCCTTCTCCACTTCCTCCAGCTAGGCCACAGTGCCAAAGGTTCCAAACTGCCCAAAACAGCGCCACCTGCTGGGCACCAAGTGTTCCAACACATGAGCCTGTGGGGGGACAGTTTCCATTGAAACCACAACAGAAACCACACTTCACACTTATTTGTTGGTTTATTATTTATTTAGAGTAGGTCTTGCTCTGTATCCCAGGATAGTCTCAAACTCTCTTCCAGCCTCAGTCTCTGGAATAATTGGATTACAAGTGTGTGCCAACACACACAGTTTAACCATACATCTGAAGATAACATTATAGTACATCTGAAAACAGAAGTAGATAGTGGGTAAAATAATTTTTAATTATCTCTCTATATGCCTCTCTCTCAAATAAATAAACAAAAATAAAATAACTTTTTTTAAAAAAAGAGCTGGAGTGCTAGGCATGTTGGTGCACACCTTGAATCCCAGCACTCAGGAGGCAGAGGTTGGAGGATCACTGTGAGTTCGAGGCCACCCTGAGACTACATAGTGAATTCCACATCAGCCTGAGCTAGAGTGAGACCCTACCTTGAAAAACCACCAAAAATAAAATAAAATAAAAACAGAGATGGAGAGATGGCTTAGTGTTTTAGGCACTTGTCTGCAAAGCCAAGGGACCCAGGTTCTGTTCCCCAGGACCCACGTAAGCCATATGTACAAGGTGGTGCATGCATCTGGAGTTCGTTAGCAGTGGCTGGGGGCCCTGGTGCACCCATTCTCTCTGTCTCTGTCTCTCTCTCTCTCTGTGTGTGTGTGTGTGTGTGTGTGTTCCCTGTCCCTCTCTTTTGCCTCTCTCAAATAAATAAATGAATAAATAAAATATTTAAAATAATAATTTTTAATTTGGGAAAGCACAGATTGGCAGATCTCTGGGGCTTGATGGCTAGCCAGTCCATTATGATTGGTTACTAGTGAGAGACCCTGTCTCAAAGAGGTGGACAGTCTGTTATGATTGGTGTCCAGGGAGAGACCCTGTCTCAAAGAGGTGGACAGTGTTCCTGTAGATAAGACCCACCAGAAACCACCTGATGCCCTTTAGCCTCCACATGCACCTACCTCTTTTTCTTTTCTTTCCTTTTCTTTCTTTCTTTTTATGTCTGTCTCCTTTCCTCCCTCCCACCCTTCCTTTCTTCCTTCCTTCTTTCCTTCCTCCCTTCCTTCCTTCCTTCCTTTGTTCCTTCCTTCCTTCCTTCCCTTCCTTTCTTCCTTCCTTCCTTTCTTTCTTCCTTTCTTCCTTCCTTCTTCCCTTCCTTCTTCCTGAGCATAAAGCACCCCAAGACTTGAACCACATTTCAGGGTGAGGACTGAGTATGAGCATCCTCCAAGTAACCACCTTCTCCCTGTAGAGGACTGAGAATAGAGCACCCCAAGACCTGAACCACATTTCAGGGTGAGGACTGAGTATGAGCACCCTCCAGGTGACCACCTTCTCCCATGGCCATGGGTCATAGGCTGTGAGTTCAAATCCAGCCAGAGACGCATGGCTGTGCATTTGCATTCCTCTGGAGGCATGCGGCCATGAGTTTGGATCCAGCAGGAGATGCACAGCCATGAGTTCAAATCCAGCCAGAGGAGATGCATGGCTGTGAGTTTGAATCCAGCTGGAGATGCGTGGTCATGAGTTCAAATCCAGCTGGAGACACACACAGACATGAGCTTGAATCCAGCCAGAGATGCATGGCCATGAGTTTGAATCCAGCCACAGATACATGGCCATGAGTTCAAATCCAAAGGGAGATGTGTGGCCGTGGTTCCGAATCAAGCCAGAGACACACACACAGCTATGAGCTCGAATCCAGCCTGAGACACGTGACCGTGAGTTTGAATCCATCCAGAGATGCATAGCTGTGGGTTTGGATCCAGCTGGAGACATGTGGCTATGAGTTTGAATCCAGCCAAAGACATACAGCCAATGACTTCAAATCCAGCTGGAGACACATGACCATGAGATCAAATTCAGCTGGAGACACACACACACACATACACAGATCCATGAGTTCAAATCCAGCCAGAAACACATGGCTGTGAGTTCGAATCCAGCCAGAGACCCACAGCCATGAGTTCAAATCCAGATGGAGATGTGTGGCCATGAATTCAAATCCAACTGGAGACATGAGGCCGTGCCAGCCTCCCTTCTCTGTGACATGCATGCACATGTGTGTGCATGTACTTGGAGTCTGCCAAGGTGGCTCAAAGGTTAGGGCACCTGCCCGCAGAGCCTGAGGACCCAGGTTCGAATCCCCAGGTCCCACATGCACAAAGCGGTGGCCTACAGTTGCTGGGAGGCCGTGGCTTGCACCAGTCTCATTCTCTCTCTTTCATCAATAAATAGTGAAATGATAAAACAAACAAATAGATATAAATACTCAATCAATAAAACAACAAATAAAAAAATACAATAAATAAATGAATATAATAAATGAATAAGGATAAATATTAAACAAATGAATATAAATAAAAAAGAAATAAATACATATGATAAATAAATAAATATAATAAACAAATCAGTATAAATATTAAGTAAATGAATATAACCAATAAATGAGAAAAGCAATAAGTAAATATATAAATAAATTTAAAAATAAATGAAGGTGACTATTAAATAAATGAATATAAATAATAAGTAAAACAATAAATAAACATAATAAATAACACAATAAATATAATAAACAAATAAGGATTAAATACTAAATAAATGAATATAAATAACAAAACAATAAACATAATAAATAATAAGTAAATATAATAAGTATGGATAATTATTAAATAAATGAATATTATTAAATAATAAATAAAGCAATAAATAAATATAATAAATAAGGATAAATATTAAACACATGAATATAACTAATATATAAATAAATATAAATAATCAATTAATAAATATAAATCAACGTATAAGCATAAATATTAAATAAATGGCTATGAATAAGTCAACATAATAAACAATAAATACTAAATCAATGAATATAAATAATAAGTAAATATAGAACAATAAATTAATATGATAAGTAAGTAAATGTAATAAACAAATCAGTATGAATATTAAACAAGTGACTATAAATAATAAATAAAATAATAAATAAATATGATAAACAAATAAGGATAATTATCAAAAATGAAGATAAATAATAAATAAAACAATAAATGAATATAATTAATAAATAAGTATAATAAACAAAGCAGTATAAATATTAAATAAACGAATATAAATAAAATGAGAAATACATATAATAAATAACTTTAATAAACAAATAAGGATAAATACTAAATAAATGAATGTAAATAATAAATAAATAAAACAAATAAACATAATAAACTAATAAGTATAAATATTAAGCAAGTATAAATAAGTAAATGTCAATAATAAATAAATAAATACAAATAATAAATAAATTTAAATAGTAAATAAATATAAATAATAATAAATGAATAAATAACTATAAATATTAAAGAAAGGAATAAAAATAAAGAAATTTGCCAAGCGTGGTGGCGCACGCCTTTAATCCCAGCACTCGGGAGGCAGAGGTAGGAGGATCGCCGAGAGTTCAAGGCCACCCTGAGACTACATAGTTAATTCCAGGTCAGCCTGGACCAGAGTGAGACCCTACCTCAAAAAAACAAAAAAAGCCGGGTGTGGTGGCTCACGCCTTTAATCCCAGCACTCGGGAGGCAGAGGTAGGAGGATCGCTGAGAGTTCGAGGCCATCCTGGAACTACATAGTTAATTCCAGGTCAGCCTGGACCAGAGTGAGACTCTACCTCGCAAAACCCAAAAAAAAAAAAAAAAAAAAAAAAAAAGAAATCTTAAAAGGCCATGTGGCTGGCATCCTGGCTCAAGGCCTGTCCAGTGCACAACCTCTCTGTGTGTCTAATAAATAAATAAATGAAAATATATATTTAAAATAAAATATTTTAGTTGTTTATTGATTAGAGAGAGAGAAATAGAGAGGGACACAGAGAGGCAGAGAGAGGGGGGGAATGGACATGCCAGGGCCTCCAGCCACTGCAAAGGAACTAGACACATGCACCACCTTGTGCATCTGGCTTATGTGGGTCCTGGAGAGTCAAACCCGGGTCCTTAGGCTTTGCAGGCATGTGCCTTAACCACTGAGCCATCTCTCCATCCTGAGACTACATAGTTAATTCCACGTCAGCCCCCATTCTCTCTCTCTCTCTGGCTCTCTGCGACTCCTTCTGTCTCCTATAAATAATATAAAATAATAAAAATAATAATAACATAAAAAATATATATCTATGGTGGTGCTCATGCCTTTCATCCCAGCAGCACTGGGGAGGGAGGCAGAGAGGGAGGAGAGTTGTGGCTCTGAGTTTGAGGCCAGCCTGAGATGCCAGAGTGAATTCCAGCTCAGCCTTAGCTAGAGCCAGACCTTACCTCGAAAACCAAAAAAAAAAAAAAAAAAAAAACCAAAGAAATAAATGTAACATCTTCTGTAAGTACGGTATGGGGGCTGACGTGGAATTAACTATGTAGTCTCAGGGTGGCCTTGAACTCATGGCAATCCTCCTACCTCTGCCTCCCGAGTGCTGGGATTAAAGGCATGCACCACCACGCCTGGCAAAAGTTTCATTTATTTATTTATTTATTATTTATTTGAGAGAGTCAGATAGAGAGATTGAGAGAGAGAGAGAGAGAACGGATGCATCAGGGCCTCCAGACACTGCAAACAAACTCCAGAAGCATGCGCCCCCTTGTGCATTTGTCTTACATGAGTCCTGGGGAATCAAGCCTCAAACCGGGGTCCTTAAGCCTCACAGGTAAGCGCTTAATTGCTAAGCCATCTGTCCAGTCCCCTATTTCTGATTTTATTTTTATATCTATTATTTATTTATTAGAGACAGACAGAGGAAGAGAAAGAGAGAGAATAGACATACCAGGACTTCTAGCCACTGCAAATGAACTCCAGACGCATGCGCCCCCTTGGACATCTGGCTTATGGGGGTCCTGGGGAATCAAGTCTTGAACTGGGGTCCTTAGGCTTCACAGACAAGCGCCTTAACTGCTAAGCCACCTCTCCACCCCTATTTCTTTTTCTGCCAATCACTCTGAACCCTCACAGTTTCCTTTATTTCTGTCCAACAGTTGGTCATCAATGTGGTTGAAGGGACTAAGAGGACCAAACTGGACAATGACATCAATAGCTGAATCATGTGAGAAGCCTGGGCCTGGTGGGGGACAGTCAGTGCTGCTTGCCAATGTGGCCCACCCAGTCCCCCCTCTAGTTGCTCCATCCCAGAGATGCCTTAGGAGCTGGGGAGCTGGGGCCTCATCAGATGGATGTCAGTGTAGCCACCTCTTTCTTTTTTTATTGACAACTTCTATACTTACATACAAAAAAACATGATATTGCCCTCCCCCCCATCTCTCTTTTCTTCATGGCCTTAGCTAGCAGGGCTAGGGCTGCAGAGTGGTGAAGAAAGGCGGAGCAGGTGGGTCAGGGTGCGGCACTCAGGGGAAGCAGGAGCTTGTGCTCCAATTCTGCCTTGGTGCCTAATGAGTGTAAGGCACAGGTAGCACAGAGGTGAGGTGTTCCTTCTGTTCAAAGAAGATGAACATCACCAGTAACCTTTGAACACCTACAGCTCAATGTACCGCAGGGGCCAACCCTGACTTTCAGGTCTCCTGTGTCACACAACTCTTCTGATGACCAGAGCCTGAAGGGAATTCCCTCTGGGACTAGAGAACATTTGGGCCATTGGTGGGTGGACTACAGGTCTGGCAGTATGCACAGGTCTACAGCTGTACTTGATGTAGTGGCTTTTCTTTTCTTTCTTTCTTTCTTTCTTTCTTTCTTTCTTTCTTTCTTTCTTTTTCTTTTTTTTTTTTTTTTTTTTTTTTGAGGAGGGTCTCACTCTAGCTCAGGCTGACCTGGAATTCACTCTAGTTTCAGGGTGGCCTCGAACTCATGGTGATCCTCCTACCTCTGCCTCCCGAATGCTGGGATTAAAGTCGTGTGCCACCATGCCTGGCTAGTGGCTTTTCTTTTCTTTTCTTTCTTTCTTTCTTTCTTTTTTTTGTTTTTTTGTTTTTTTTGAGATAGGGTCTCCCTCTAGCCCAGGCTGACCTGGAGTCCACTCTGTAGTCTCAGGGTGGCCTTGAACTCATGGCGATCCTCCTATCTCTGCCTCCCATGGGCTGAGATTAAAGGTAGGTGTGTGCCACCACACATTGTTTTCCATATAGTTTTCACTTGGAGTTTATAAATAAAACTTCAACCCAAGGAAGTACCTCAAAAAATATATATATTTGTGTTTTTGTCTAGCCCAGGCTGACCTGGAATTCACTCTGTAGTCTTAGGGTGTCCTCGAAGTCATGGTGATCCTCCCACCTCTGTCTCCTGAGTGCTGGGATTAAAGGCGTGTGCACCACCACGCCCGGCTAGGCTTAGTGGCTTTTCACCTGATCCTTAGTTCCACTTCCTTGTTGTCAGCTACAGCTTCTCCCAAACTGACGTGTTTATAGTCCTTCCAGCCTTAAATCATATTCCCAGCCTATTGTTCCTGCACAAAAGGCACCGTGGCCCATTTCTGACTCACTTGACCAGTGGGCAGTGAGTCTAGACCTCTTGGGCTGGAAGGGAGGAAGAAGCCTGGGACAGTTGGCAAAACCCACAGCAGACACTGGAGGTTGGTGACAGGGACAGTAAGGGGGAGAGTCTTCCACTGGGGAGCTTAATTCCTCACTGCTGGGCCCATCTGAGCTTGTGTCTGACCACTAGACCCCTGTCATCCTCCAAGCTGGAAATATAGCAAAGAGCCCCAGGGGGGGAAGGCCACCCATTTTGGGAGTCAGTGCCTTCTGGTCTCTGCCAGTTACTTTTTGTAGCTCCCGAGAGCCCACAGGGAGCTAAACTCTATGTCACCTGGCCCACTCGCCAGCTTTGTGGGATGGTTGGGCTTGTGACAACTTGATCTTTTTAGGAATCCACAGACATTCCTCATAAGTGGATCTCTGAGGTTGCTTCCTGGAAGGATTAACTAAATCAGGAATCCCTTCCCTAGGATGAGCCCTTCCCCCAGAGTGGGCGGTCCCTCTTGGGTGAGGGCTTTGTCTAAAGAAGCTCTGGGAAGGAAAGTATCTCCTCCTCCCACATGGCTGCAGGTACTGCTTGCTGCTTTCCATTGTGGACTGAAGAGCAATCTCTCCAGGACTCCTCCAGGCCTTCAGTGCGGGGTCAGGACTGCTGAGTCATCCAGCCTCGTGGACTGAGCAGCTACCGGGTTCCTTGACTCTCAGGCATGCAACCTGCTATTGCTGGACTGTTGTAAGGTAATCCCAATAAGTTCCCTTTTCATACAATTCATTCTATAGGTTCTGTTCCTCTAGAGAATCCTGACTAATACATAAATAAATAAATGAAAATATATATTTAAAATAAAATATTTTAGTTGTTTATTGATTAGAGAGAGAAAATAGAGAGGGACACAGAGAGGCAGAGAGGGGAATGGACATGCCAGGGCCTCCAGCCACTGCAAAGGAACTAGACACATGCACCACCTTGTGCATCTGGCTTATGTGGGTCCTGGAGAGTCAAACCCGGGTCCTTAGGCTTTGCAGGCATGTGCCTTAACCACTGAGCCATCTCTCCATCCTGAGACTACATAGTTAATTCCACGTCAGCCCCCATTCTCTCTCTCTCTCTGGCTCTCTGCGACTCCTTCTGTCTCCTATAAATAATATAAAATAATAAAAATAATAATAACATAAAAATATATATCTATGGTGGTGCTCATGCCTTTCATCCCAGCAGCACTGGGGAGGGAGGCAGAGAGGGAGGAGAGTTGTGGCTCTGAGTTTGAGGCCAGCCTGAGATGCCAGAGTGAATTCCAGCTCAGCCTTAGCTAGAGCCAGACCTTACCTCGAAAACCAAAAAAAAAAAAAAAAAAAAAAAAAAAAAAAAAAAAAACCAAAGAAATAAATGTAACATCTTCTGTAAGTACGGTATGGGGGCTGACGTGGAATTAACTATGTAGTCTCAGGGTGGCCTTGAACTCATGGCAATCCTCCTACCTCTGCCTCCCGAGTGCTGGGATTAAAGGCATGCACCACCACGCCTGGCAAAAGTTTCATTTATTTATTTATTTATTATTTATTTGAGAGAGTCAGATAGAGAGATTGAGAGAGAGAGAGAGAGAACGGATGCATCAGGGCCTCCAGACACTGCAAACAAACTCCAGAAGCATGCGCCCCCTTGTGCATTTGTCTTACATGAGTCCTGGGGAATCAAGCCTCAAACCGGGGTCCTTAAGCCTCACAGGTAAGCGCTTAATTGCTAAGCCATCTGTCCAGTCCCCTATTTCTGATTTTATTTTTATATCTATTATTTATTTATTAGAGACAGACAGAGGAAGAGAAAGAGAGAGAATAGACATACCAGGACTTCTAGCCACTGCAAATGAACTCCAGACGCATGCGCCCCCTTGGACATCTGGCTTATGGGGGTCCTGGGGAATCAAGTCTTGAACTGGGGTCCTTAGGCTTCACAGACAAGCGCCTTAACTGCTAAGCCACCTCTCCAACCCCCTATTTCTTTTTCTGCCAATCACTCTGAACCCTCACAGTTTCCTTATTTCTGTCCAACAGTTGGTCATCAATGTGGTTGAAGGGACTAAGAGGACCAAACTGGACAATGACATCAATAGCTGAATCATGTGAGAAGCCTGGGCCTGGTGGGGGACAGTCAGTGCTGCTTGCCAATGTGGCCCACCCAGTCCCCCCTCTAGTTGCTCCATCCCAGAGATGCCTTAGGAGCTGGGGAGCTGGGGCCTCATCAGATGGATGTCAGTGTAGCCACCTCTTTCTTTTTTTATTGACAACTTCTATACTTACATACAAAAAAACATGATATTGCCCTCCCCCCCAGCCATCTCTTTCTTCATGGCCTTAGCTAGCAGGGCTAGGGCTGCAGAGTGGTGAAGAAAGGCGGAGCAGGTGGGTCAGGGTGCGGCACTCAGGGGAAGCAGGAGCTTGTGCTCCAATTCTGCCTTGGTGCCTAATGAGTGTAAGGCACAGGTAGCACAGAGGTGAGGTGTTCCTTCTGTTCAAAGAAGATGAACATCACCAGTAACCTTTGAACACCTACAGCTCAATGTACCGCAGGGGCCAACCCTGACTTTCAGGTCTCCTGTGTCACACAACTCTTCTGATGACCAGAGCCTGAAGGGAATTCCCTCTGGGACTAGAGAACATTTGGGCCATTGGTGGGTGGACTACAGGTCTGGCAGTATGCACAGGTCTACAGCTGTACTTGATGTAGTGGCTTTTCTTTTCTTTCTTTCTTTCTTTCTTTCTTTCTTTCTTTTTCTTTTCTTTTCTTTTTTTTTTTTTTTTTTTTTTTGGGTTTTGAGGAGGGTCTCACTCTAGCTCAGGCTGACCTGGAATTCACTCTAGTTTCAGGTGGCCTCGAACTCATGGTGATCCTCCTACCTCTGCCTCCCAAATGCTGGGATTAAAGCGTGTGCCACCATGCCTGGCTAGTGGCTTTTTTCTTTTCTTTTCTTTCTTTTTCTTTCTTTTTTTTTTGTTTTTTTTTTTTTGAGATAGGGTCTCCCTCTAGCCCAGGCTGACCTGGAGTCCACTCTGTAGTCTCAGGGTGGCCTTGAACTCATGGCGATCCTCCTATCTCTGCCTCCCATGGGCTGAGATTAAAGGTAGGTGTGTGCCACCACACATTGTTTTTTCCATATAGTTTTCACTTGGAGTTTATAAATAAAACTTCAACCCAAGGAAGTACCTCAAAAATATATATATTTGTGTTTTTGTCTAGCCCAGGCTGACCTGGAATTCACTCTGTAGTCTTAGGGTGTCCTCGAAGTCATGGTGATCCTCCCACCTCTGTCTCCTGAGTGCTGGGATTAAAGGCGTGTGCACCACCACGCCCGGCTAGGCTTAGTGGCTTTTCACCTGATCCTTAGTTCCACTTCCTTGTTGTCAGCTACAGCTTCTCCCAAACTGACGTGTTTATAGTCCTTCCAGCCTTAAATCATATTCCCAGCCTATTGTTCCTGCACAAAGGCACCGTGGCCCATTTCTGACTCACTTGACCAGTGGGCAGTGAGTCTGGACCTCTTGGGCTGGAAGGGAGGAAGAAGCCTGGGACAGTTGGCAAAACCCACAGCAGACACTGGAGGTTGGTGACAGGGACAGTAAGGGGAGAGTCTTCCACTGGGGAGCTTAATTCCTCACTGCTGGGCCCATCTGAGCTTGTGTCTGACCACTAGACCCCTGTCATCCTCCAAGCTGGAAATATAGCAAAGAGCCCCAGGGGAAGGCCACCCATTTTGGGAGTCAGTGCCTTCTGGTCTCTGCCAGTTACTTTTTGTAGCTCCGAGAGCCCACAGGGAGCTAAACTCTATGTCACCTGGCCCACTCGCCAGCTTTGTGGGATGGTTGGGCTTGTGACAACTTGATCTTTTTAGGAATCCACAGACATTCCTCATAAGTGGATCTCTGAGGTTGCTTCCTGGAAGGATTAACTAAATCAGGAATCCCTTCCCCTAGATGAGCCCTTCCCCCCCTCTGGGCGGTCCCTCTTGGGTGAGGGCTTTGTCTAAAGAAGCTCTGGGAAGGAAAGTATCTCCTCCTCCCACATGGCTGCAGGTACTGCTTGCTGCTTTCCATTGTGGACTGAAGAGCAATCTCTCCAGGACTCCTCCAGGCCTTCAGTGCGGGGTCAGGACTGCTGAGTCATCCAGCCTCGTGGACTGAGCAGCTACCGGGTTCCTTGACTCTCAGGCATGCAACCTGCTATTGCTGGACTGTTGTAAGGTAATCCCAATAAGTTCCCTTTTCATACAATTCATTCTATAGGTTCTGTTCCTCTAGAGAATCCTGACTAATACACTTTGGATACATAGGCCCTGGGATGGCATGTGCTTCAGATATGGAAAAAGAGCCACGTGGGCCGGGCATGGTGGCGCACGCCTTTAATCCCAGCACTTGGGAGGCAGAGGTAGGAGGATTACCGTGAGTTCGAGTCTACCCTGAGACTACATAGTGAATTCCAGGTCAGCCTGAGCTAGAGTGAGACCCTACCTTGAAAAACCAAAAAAAAAAAAAAAAAAAAAAAAAAAAAAGCCACATGGGTGCCTAACTGAACCATTCTGTCCCTGCTGCCTTGCAGGCCAAAATAATGAGGATAAACATGATTTCCAGGTCGCTCTTCAGAGACAGCCTCAGAGGCCACTGGATCTGGGGTGAGTCCACTGTAAACCTTTGACGAGGACTTTGTCCTTTGAGCGTCACAGTGTCTCCCTGTAAAATGGGTCTGGTAGATACTCCACTTGCAGCCATGCTGAGCTAGAAGAGCTGAATTAAGTGGGGTGTCTGTGCCTGTCACTCACTGTGACATGGAAGAGTTGTTGGTGCTAATTGTGGAATCTGGGCCCACAGTGTGCCCAGGTTGCTTCCTGGTCTTTTTTTTGTTTGTTTGTTTTGTTTTGTTTGTTTTTTTCGAGGTAGGGTCTCACTCTGGCCCAGGCTGACTTGGAATTAACTATGTAGTCTCAGGGTGGCCTTGAACTCATGGCAATCCTCCTACCTCTGCCTCCCGAGTGCTGGGATTAAAGGTGTCTTGCCATCATCCCAGCTCTTTTTTTTTTTTTTTTTTTTTTTTTTTGGTTTTGCGAGGTAGGGTCTCACTCTGGTCAAGGCTGACCTGGAATTAACTATGTAGTTCTCAGGGTGGCCTCGAACTCTCAGCGATCCTCCTACTTCTGCCTCCCGAGTGCTGGGATTAAAGGCGTGCACCACCACGCCCGGCTTGCTTCCTGGTCTTAATGGAACAAGCATGGAGAGGCAAGAGGATGAGTGATTAGAGGGCAGTACTGGAGGAGAACGGGATGCAGCTTTCCTTGGGGACACTTCCTAGCTGAGGTTTGACCAAGCTTTGCACAAAGCCACTATTGCTGCCTTGGGGGCTCTGAAAGGAAGGACTTTAAATTATACAGGATTTATTCTTTTATTTTTATTATTTTATTTTATTTTATTTGGTTTTTCGGTGTAGGGTCTCACTGTGGTCCAGGCTGACCTGGAATTCACTATGTAGTCTCAGGGCAGCCTTGACCTCATGGTGATCCTCCTACCTCTGCCATCTGAGTGCTGGGATTAAAGGCGTGCACCACCACACCCTGCCTACAGGGTTTATTCTTGACTGTGCTCACATTGTTATACCACAGACCCTCCTGCTTCCTCCCATGTTCACTTATACTCTCTCTTGCTACCTCCAGTTCAGCCTTCTCAATTACTACATAAGACAGGTGTGGCGGTTTGAATCGGTGTCCCCCAATATAGTCTGTGTTTTCTTAGTTTGTAGTTTGCATCTGCAGCCACCTGGTTGGAGGCAGTGTCACTGGGTGGATCTTAAGGTGTGGTGGTGGGTTTGGGATTTCAATCTAAAGATATGCAAAGTGTGCCTAGCTGGAGTTCTTGAGGTGTGCTGTGCTGTGTGGGTTTTGGCTTGTGGGTTTCTCCCTGTGTTTGGTCCTGTGAAGGCAGGCCAGCTTCTTTGCCATGATGAACTTCCCCTGGATCTGTAAGCTTCAGTAAATCCCTTCCTCCATATCTGTGCCTGGTCTGGAAGTTCATCTCAGCAAACCTAAAGCTGCCTGCTACAACAGGGGAGCCACAGAATTATCTTTCTGGGGTGACAGATCTATTAGATCACTTGTCCAATACATCCGTACAATTATCATTTGTCAATTGCAAAGGACATTCAAAAACCATATATAGCCGGGCGTGGTGGCGCATGCCTTTAATCCCAGCACTCGGGAGGCAGAGGTAGGAGGATCGCTGAGAGTTCGAGGCCACCCTGAGGCTACATAGTGAATTCCAGGTCAGCCTGGACCAGAGTGAGACCCTACCTTGAAAAACCAAAAAAAAAAAAAAAAAAAAAAAAAAAGCATGAGTACAACTTGGCTGCCTAACCTAAACAGTTTTGTGTGTGATGTGTGACTCCGTTGTTTACTTTTTATTGGATCCACTTTCTTTTGGAAGTACCCGTAGGAACCAGAGTAAAAGCCCCTTCCTCTGAGACTGGTTTTTGGCGCCATCTGGTGACAAAGATGCGCATCACATCTGCCGTAAATACTGGCGAGTCCACCTCATTGAAGCACAGGCAGACAGTGAGGGCTGTTCGGGGTTGTGAGCCAGCAGCAGACAATGCAGTGACAGACAGATAGGAAGGAGGTAGAGTCCACCTCACTGAAGCACAGACACACAGAAAGGGCTGTGTGGGGCTGTGAGCCAGCAGCAGACAATGCGGGTGACACACAGATGAAGAGCAATGTTCACAGCATGCTGCCATTGTGAAGAGAGGCTGGAAACTATGCACTTGCAGCTCTGCCTGAGCTTGGGACATGCTGACAAGAGCCGGGAGTCACAGAATGGATGACCCACGACTCAGGGAGGGCTGCTTGGGGAGGACTGCGGTGATGGGAGGACACGAGATTTACAGAGCATTTTTTATGCAGTTTAGATTGGTCATTAGAGAAAATAAATAAAAGGCACGGGGTTTATTGCACTGGCTGGGGGACTGATCCTTCTCTGGAACATTTCTCAGTACAACCTTAGTAATGTTTAACGGGAAATCCCAGCAACCAACAAAGGCAGGAAAATGGAGGCTCAGACCAGCGAGGTAAGCGGTTTACTCATGCCTCCAGATAAAGAGCCTGCCAATTTGTGTTCTGTCTGGGAAAACAGAGTGGATCATCAAATAAGGAAGCCATAGGCATTACCTACTAACTATGGCTTTGCATATTTTCTTTTTCCTTGTTGTGTGTTAAAGTTAATCTAACAAACTAGTCCTGGGGTGTCACATTAGTCAGCAGACCTGTGATAAAGTTCGAGGTGTCACTCGGCTTCCAGTGGACAAATGCTGTTGGGACTGAGTCTCTCCCTGGGTGGAGTCTGGTGACAGATGGCTTCACTTGTCTGAGTTAGTCCTGTATGTCTCACACAGATCAGAGTGGTACCTGTGTGCATAATTAGACCATGACTAACAGGCACACACGGAGGTGGAACAGCCACTCGGTGGTTTCTTAGCCATGACTCTGACCCCGGCTCCAAGGTCCCTGACCTTCCTCACTCAGCCTAATGTCACAGACCAGCTTTGCCTTGCTTTGAACATTTTTGAAACTATAGAAGATTGACATCTTTAAGTAAACTGTGTCATTAAATATAGTAACATACTTCTATTTGTTTAATTCTTGTTTTATTTTCAATGTTTTGATCATTTCTCACATTTAGTTTCATTATTCCTGCAGTTTTGCCAGGTACTATGGTCTTGTGTCACATTTTAAATGCAGCCATTTCAAACATTGTCCTGATTTTTTGTTTGTTTTGTTTTGTTTTCTCAAGGTAAGGTTTCACTCTAGCCCAGGCTGACCTAGAATTCACTATGTAGTCTCAGGATGGCCTTGAACTCTTGGCAATCCTCCTACCTCTGCCTCCCAAGTGCTAGGATTAAAGGCGTGTGCCACCATGCCCGGTTTTGTCCTGATTTTTTGATCTTTTAAAAATCCATGTCTACTGATTCCTGTACAACAGTATAAAGCAGTCATCGTGTGATGGTTCCTTGATGGTGACAGTAGCTTTCTCATGGACTGTCTTGCATTTTCAGACTTGTTATTTACTGTGCACCACTTAAACAGGAACACTTTACTGTGGCATAGCGTATTGGCTAAAGCCTTTGTTACAACATCAGAAGCACCTGGATATGGTGCTGGCATGTGATAAAATAGAGTTGGTGCCTCCCTCTACTTTGTGCTGACACACAGGCTCACAGGGTTTACAGTCTCACCCTGTTCTATCCTGAGCGCAGCGCTTTGCCATGGCGGAGAAGGTCCCCACTGACTAGGTGGTGAAACTAAGGCTGGAATGGGCAGTGGCCACAATTCTGTCTATTGAGATCAGGCTTTGTTGCAGTTGGGTTCGCATTGCTGGCAGAAATCACCCGACCAAGAGCAACTTGTGGGAAAAAAGAGGTTTATTTTGGCTTACAGACTCGAGGGGGAAGCTCCACGATGGCAGGGAAAATGATGACATGAGCAGAGGGTGGACAACAGCAACAGGACAGTGTGCCAAACACTGGCAAGGGGAAACTGGCTATAATACCCATAAGCCCGCCCCAACAATACACCGCCTCCAGGAGGCTTTAATTTCCAATTGCCGTCAGCTGGGGAGACTAGCATTCAGAACACTTAAGTTTATGGGGGACACCTCAATCAAACCACCACAGGCTTTGACATACTGGAGCCAAGTCATACTCTAGTCCATGTCTCACTGCATGACTGAGGGATATTGTCCCCCTAATGTGGGGGACCTCCTCTGAAGATGAAGAGTGGGCCTGGATGGCCACTTGAGCAGTGTCTGCACTTGGCACTTTGAAGGGGCAAGAGGTGTGTCCAGGTTTTACATACCCCAAATAATGAACCACTTAGATTACCAAAGTGAACAATAGCTGGAAAAAACAAAAATCAGACTTGGGGGGAGGGGAGAGGAGGGGTGGAAGGCACCCATTCTCAATCTGCGGCCTGGCCTGGCAAAAGTTCAAGTAATTCGATTTCCCACAAACTGCAGGTGCATAAAATATGACCTGAAAATACTGCCAAGTTTGATGAGATTTAAGACGACTCATTTCATATGCAACATTCCCCAAATCTTGTAAGGGGGCTGTATTGTAGCATTTAGGTATAATGGGAGGGGAAATCAGTATTGTCAAACTATTACTCTGGGAATTTGGGAGCAGGTTATTATCATTCTACTTATTGCTCATTGTGGATAAAGGTAATAAGCTTGAAAGTTCTGGCATAATCCCAAGTCTTCCTTGTCAAATATTGGCTCTAATTTGTCTCAGTATGTATAAATGCCCAGTTTCACAGGTTACACACTCACTCTAATTGTTTAATATTATTAATGATATACAATTATTATGAAACTTTTATTCCAAAACAAACTTTTACCTTTCCTTAATGATAAATACAAATCACCTCATGTTAACCAATAGCACAAATTACTTCAGAAATAGTGGGCAGGAGAATGATTAGCATTCCATAGGTCATTATTACAAGCCACTGTAAGCCAAGGATATCCACGCCTCATTCGTTCTTGGCTGGGGTGGATTACTTTGCCTGCAATTTCTCCATAATTGCTACTATGCAAATGAAGACAACCAGGGTTGGCTGGTGATTGCTCTTGAGCCATTAAGGTGAGCCAATAGCCATTCAGTTTCTTCATTTTGTTGGTTCACCCAGCTCTGTGACACCAGGTTGGGATAATGACTGGCTGCACTATTCTAGCAGAATGGAGGGCATGGCTTCTTTTTGCAGTAATATTTCTGGACCAAACTAGGACTGGGAAGCCATGGCCTTTGTTTCCTTACTCACAGCTCCTCCTCCACACTTAGGCTTTCCATACCTTTTCTCAGTTGACTTACCTTTTTTTAAAAAAATTTTTTATTATTATTTTTTGTTGTTTGTTTGTTTTGGAGGTAGGGTGTCATTCTAGTCCAGGCTGACCTAGAATTCACTATGGAGTCTCAGGGTGTCCTCGAACTCATGGTGATCTTCTTACCTCTGCCTCCCGAGTGCTGGGATTAAAGGTGTGTGCCACCACACCCAGCTCTCAGTTGACTTACCTTTAAGGAGTGTTCTTCTGATGCAGAAAAAGCTATGTAATATATGCACAGTAGGAAACCAAATTGAAAGATTCTGTGGTTATACCATCTAGTTTCAAAACAAAACATCTTAAAATGGCAGGACCCCTGCAGACATAACCAATGCTATTAATTTGCCCCATTTCCTTTTCCCTCATTTTATCACCCTTGCCCTGCTATAATTAATAGGGGGAAGCAAGGGAAGAAGTCAGATGGGCCATCTTTCGAGTTAATGGACACTGAAGACTATTTATAGGATTGTCACTTTTGCAAAGACCAAAAGAACAATGCACTTAAACTCCTTGAAGCAACAATAGTGTCCCCTCCCACCTTCCAGAATGGGGGATGAGCCAGCATATTGTCTGTCACTGGTGCTGGAACACAGGCCAGTGGAGTTATCAGAAGCAGCAGGTCAGTGACACGTGGCAGAGGTGTCCCAGAAGAAGGAGAAGACAATTTGTGGAAAGGATGGCACCTGATACAGAGACTGTGAGCCTAGGTTTCTGGTGAACCCCACCTCAAGCAGGTTGCCATCATGCAAATGTACCAGTGTCAAAACTCCACAACAGCCCTTCCAGGACAATCTTTTTAAAAATATTTTATTTTTGTTTATTTATTATTTATTTGTCAGAAAGAAGGGAGGAATAGAGAGAAAGAGAGAATGGGCTCGCCAGGGCCTCCAGCCACTGCAAGCAACTCCAGATGTGTGTGCCCCCTTGTGCATCTGGCTAACGTGGATCTGAGGAATCCAACCTGGGTCCTTTGGCTTTGCAGGCAAATGCCTTAACTGCTAAGCCATCCCTCCAGCCTGACAATCTTGAAGTTGAGACAAACTCAGGTGACTGCTGATCTACGGCTGACACCCTCTAACTTCAGTAGGGAAGGATGAAGTCAGGGCCATGAGTGCAATGAGTCATTCTTTATTTGGGATTCCGTGCTTTGGTATTATCATCTCCTGCTCCAGTCCACTTGTCTGGTCTCTGAGACCACACTGCTGAGACACACAGGAAAGGCTCCAGCAGTCCTCTCCACTCCTCCATGTGGGATTATGATCTCCTGCTCCAGTCTGCTTGTCTGGTCTCTGACCACACTGCTGAGACACACAGGAAAGGCTCCAGCAATCCTCTCCCACTCCTCCATGTGAGATTATCATCTCCTGCTCCAGTCTCCTTGTCTGGTCTCCGAGACCACACTGCTGAGACAAACAGGAAAGGCTCCAGCATTCCTCTCCCACTCCTCCATTTGAGATTATCATCTCCCGCTCCAGTCTGCTTGTCTGGTCTCCGAGACCACACTGCTGAGACACACAGGAAAGGCTCCAGCAGTCCTCTCCACTCCTCCATGTGGGAGTATCATCTCCTGCTCCAGTCTGCTTGTCTTGTCTGTGACCACACTGCTGAGACATACAGGAAAGGCCTGAGCAGTCCTCTCCACTCCTCCATGTGGGATTATCATCTCCTGCTCCAGTCTGCTTGTCTTGTCTGTGACCACACTGCTGAGACACACAGGAAAGGCCCGAGCAGTCCTCTCCACTCCTCCATGTGGGAGTATCATCTCCTGCTCCAGTCTGCTTGTCTGGTCTCTGACCACACTTCTGAGACACACAGGAAAGGCCCGAGCAATCCTCTCCACTTCTCCATGTGGGATTATCATCTCCTGCTCCAGTCTCCTTGTCTGGTCTCCGAGACCACACTGCTGAGACCCACAGGAAAGGCTCCAGCAGTCCTCTCCACTTCTCCATGTGGGATTATGATCTCCTGCTCCAGTCTGCTTGTCTGGTCTCTGACCACACTGCTGAGACACACAGGAAAGGCCCGAGCATTCCTCTCCACTTCTCCATGTGGGATTATCATCTCCTGCTCCAGTCTCCTTGTCCAGTCTCCGAGACCACACTGCTGAGACAAACAGGAAAGGCTCCAGCATTCCTCTCCCACTCCTCCATGTGGGATTATCATCTCCCACTCCAGTCTGCTTGTCTGGTCTCCGAGACCACACTGCTGAGACACACAGGAAAGGCTCCAGCAGTCCTCTCCACTCCTCCATGTGGGATTATGATCTCCTGCTCCAGTCTGCTTGTCTGGTCTCTGGCCACACTCCTGAGACACACAGGAAAGGCCCGAGCAATACTCTCCCACTCCTCCATGTGGGATTATCATCTCCTGCTCCAGTCTGCTTGTCTGGTCTCCGAGACCACACTGCTGAGACAAACAGGAAAGGCCTGAGCAATCCTCTCCCAATCCTCCATGTGGGATTATCATCTCCTGCTCCAGTCTCCCTGTCCAGTCTCCGAGACCACACTGCTGAGACAGACAGGAAAGGCTCCAGCAATCCTCTCCCACTCCTCCATGTGAGATTATCATCTCCTGCTCCAGTCTGCTTGTCTGGTTTCTGAGACCACACTGCTGAGACACACAGGAAAGGCTCCAGCAATCCTCTCCCACTCCTCCATGTGAGATTATCATCTCCTGCTCCAGTCTGCTTGTCTGGTCTCTGAGACCACACTGCTGAGACACACAGGAAAGGCCCCAGGAATCCTCTCCCACTCCTCCATGTGGGATTATCATCTCCTGCTCCAGTCTCCTTGTCTGGTCTCTGAGACCACACTGCTGAGACACACAG